>JAREYC010000011.1:22705000-23905000 GCA_030015325.1 Cryptoblepharus egeriae
TATGTCCTGTCTCTCATTAACAACCGGTTCTATAGAGTAGGTGCGAACCTGCTGGAGCCCACCACTGGTCTTGTCTTCTTCTCCAGGCTGAACATCCCAAGTTCCCCCAACCTTTCCTCGTAGGGCTTCCCTTCCATCCCACTGATCATTCTTGTCACTCTCTTCTGGACTTGCTCCAGTTTGGCTGCATCTTTTTTTAAAATTTTGAATGTATCTCTCTCAGATAAGCATCTAATTTTAAAAATTAAAATCTGTAGTTCTTAAACTTCTAGCATTTAATTTATAGTGCACAAGGCACAGCACATACCTTCAGGCACCAAACCATGTTTTGAATCATTGCCGTTACTCAACATTTCAACATTCTTCTCACAGTACACTCTGTTGCTTTTCTGTGGCAGTATTTCTCAAACTGTTGGTTGGGACCCACTAGGTGGGTGATGAGCCAATTTCAGGTGAGTTGTGTAGCTCCTAGCTCAGCTGCCATTGAAAATATAGAGCTGAAAATACTGGTTTCAGAGCTGTTAGGCAGGACAGGCTCCTAGTGGAGAAATGCATTGGCATGAACAGGTGGAAAAATTGGATGCAAGAAATGGGAAAGGGCTGTTTGATTGGAAAAGTTTGAGAATCACTGCTCTGTGGTGTTCACTGCCTGTAGAGTCTCCTATTTCTAGGAGATCCTTTTGGGTTATGTGACTCTGTCTGCAATCCTAATCCCCCAGTTAGGCCAGCACAAGTCTTGGGCACAAGTCCTGTGCTGGATGTTATAAAAATGCTGTAAAGCGCTTCTGTGAAACTCAAAGGGAGAGGGTTAGGTAAGTGCACAGACATGTGCTATCCTCCCCACACCACCATGAGAATGGGGAGAAGAGTGCATTGTGCTGGCCTAAATTGGTTAGGATTGCGCCCTCTATTCCTAGGGAAACTCAGTAGAGTGGTACCTCACATAAAGAGTTTAATTCGTTCCAGAGGCATGCTCTTTAACTGAAACACTCTTTAAGTGAAGCAGATTTTTCCATAGGAAATAATGGAAACTCAGACAATTGGTTCCACAACCCCCAAAATATTCATATAAAAATATTAACTGGATGTAAAATGATGACAAAACACTGGAATTGAATTCAAAACATGCATTCAATGTGCATGAGCATATGATGTTTACTTAGGCTGCAGTCCCAAAGACACTTTCCTGGGAGTAAGCCCCATTTAACACAATGGGGCTTACTTCTGGCTTAGACATGGTTAAGAGGCTACAATCAAAGACACTTTCCTGGGAGTAAGTCCCATTTAACACAATGGGGCTTACTTCTGAGTAGACATAGTTAGAGACTGCAGTCAAAGACACTTTCCTGGGAGGCTTACCTGGGCTGCTGCTGGAGGTTCAAGGTGGCTGGTGGGGGCACTTGGGGACAGTAAGGGGCAGCTGCCTCTGGCCGGCAGCCCTTTAAAATAGCCTCTGTGTGGCGCGTCAGGGCTGCATAAGTGCTCTTTAAGTGAAGCAGAACTTATTATGTGAAGCAAGATTTCTTGGACATTTTTGCTTTGTTATGTAAAACGCTTATTAAGCAAGGCGCTTGTTAAGCGAGGTACCATTGTAATTATATTTTAATGATCCGCGTGGGGGTATTTTCAAGGAAATGCTTCAATTTCCCTTCAGCTGTAAAGGGCTATAATGTGCACATTCTATAAGCATGCATATCTTGCACCCCAAAGCCAGCTGAACATGAAATCTATGTGAGCCCTCCAGATGCCGAGCCCTATCAGAAAAAGGACCTACTATTCCTGCAAGACAAAAAATGTTGAAAAAGCTCTGCTTGTAGGGTTGCCATAATTCTCTTCCACAAAATCAGGACAGGACCCTCTGTCCCATTTGCCAGTATTTGAACACTATCCCCCCAAATTTGAATTGTCCCTGTTTTTCAGGATATATGGCAATGCTATCTGGGTGGCATGATTCAATTCCAATAAGACCTCATCCCAATAGGAATTATTTTCAGTTCACCACAGTAGGTCCTCTGGCCTGTTACCCTTTCCCCTCTGAAGGCATTACATTACAGTTATGACTGTGGAGGGAAGAATTCCACAGCCATGATGTCATCACAGAGGAACCCTCTGAAGTTTTTAGAGAGGGAAATGGGAAACGGCTTTTTTCTGAAAACTCTATATAAACTTCCAATAGCTCAGTTTGGGTTTATTTTTCTCTCCTTCCCTTCTTTTTCTTCCACATTACTATATTTTTCCAAACTGTTTCAACCTGAATTCTGGTGTGGTTTGCTTCATGACTGATGTCACGTAGCCCCAGAATGTGAAAATCAGCCTTTTAAATGTGACTCATCATCATCTAGCTCTTCCATTGAAAGGGAAACCCAGGTCATAGTTATGAGCAATAAAATGCTCAGAATTTTTGGACAGCCAGCCCTTCAGTCCTTCCCCTTCCTCTGCTAGGGCACCGCCATCAGTGGAGGCAAGTCAGTTTCACCCCATGCATTTTTCTGCATCAGTGAGAGCTATCCCAATCTGTCTTCAGAGGACAACTCCATGAGGTCAAACTGAAGAAGTCTGTGGTGGTTGTCAGGCTGAATGCATTAAAAAATAGAGGATTCTGAGATAAGGGCTGGTGAAATCAGAAGTTTCAACCCTTGAAAAATCCATTAAAATCATGAATAGGTGTTGAGAAATATGTGGGGTCCTCTGACAATGATGAAGGCCCATGGAATGAAGCTGAAATTCATTTTGTTGCGTCTGCCTGGCAACCTCTGGAACATTTGGGATTAACTGGAAATTGTATGACTAGCCAAGACTAGGAGAGCTGTGCCACCACCCTGGGATTAGAGGGAAAGCAACCTGAGATCAGTGTTTGCCCTTAAAGTTCCTGATGCAATCAGAGAAAAAGTGGCTGCAGATTTTCCAGCTTGTAGACCTACAGAAATAAACCATGGAGCAGCAAAGTCACCTTCTGTTGCTCCAAGGAAATTGTGGTGAGTGACGAATGCAGGCCCTAATAGGAAATCACAGGAGGTGGCATAGGATTTAGTGGCAGAGTCTACCACCATCTCCACCCTGGGCCTGATCCTCCACTTATCTTCCCTCTAGCTGGCAGCAAAACCTACCAGCAGCCACGCTTTAATGAATCTTCATAGCATTGAGGCTCAGCACAAATCGGTGCTGGTCTTCACTGACGGGTGAGAAAGTGCCTTTCTGATACTTTTACAACAGCCAGTGCCAGCAGTACAAGTGTTGTGCCAGTGCTGGGCTCCTTAGGAACAGATTGCCAAGGCAGGTGCTGGACTGTCCTTCACAAGAGATCTTCAAGCAGAGGCTTGGCAAGCACCTGTTGGAGATGATCTAGAAGGATTCCTGCTACAGACGGGGTTGGACTAGATGACCTATTAGGTACCAACTCTTATGATTATATTATTCTAAGTAGGACAGCAAATTAAATGTTCATTTAACTTCTTTCAAACAAATTCTAATTTACTTTATTTTATATGCTCAACTCATCTCAATTTCCCACTCTTCTTCCCAGAACATGCATATCCAAGTGGAAGATATCCGAATCCGACCTATCCTCTCTGCCTTCCGCAATCGTGTGCCTGTCACAGAGGGTTATGTAGAGGTGAAAGAAGGAGGTGTCTGGAAGCAAATCTGTGACCGAAACTGGACCCCGCATAATTCCCGAGTTGTCTGTGGCATGTTTGGTTTTCCACACGAGAAGAAGTACAACGTCAATGTCTACAGGTAAGGGAAAGAGAGTTTAAAAGGATTTATTGTATTCTTAACCCTAAAGTGTTGATCTTGTTTCTTAAACACACACAGAGCCCCATTTAGGAATATGTTTCCTATTCGGGCAAATGTTTTCCAATGTATTTTGACAATGCATAAAGTCATGCTTCATTTCTTCAAAGATGGTGTACTTCATGGTAAAAGTGTTACAAATACTAGTTTAAACCACCATATCTCCAAGAAGTCTTACTGGGACTTATTGGATCTCCAATCCAGTCATGCAGAGGTAAAGGTGTTCCCCTATATCTGCGCATCCAATATTAACAGTTTCACTTATCTGTGGTTCTCTGCCCCCCACATGCCCATCACTTATCTGTCTCCTTTTTCTAGATCAGCAAACACTCCTGTCTCATCCTTTGTAGCTTATTATAGAACTAGTAATAGCCCACAGTGTCTCTTGCAGAGGTACAATATAACAACATATATTGGTTAAAAAAAGCCCTTTCCAGCATCAAACTGTCCTTTTGCAACCTCTCTCCAAAATAGCTCTCCTCAATTACCTCCTTCAGCCTGGCCTTCCTCACAGTTGATATTCTACAGTTACTATTATTAACTATTTATTGAATTTGTATACCACCCTTCTTCCTTTAAGGAATCTTCCAGCTGATATTCCATTATTCACTCCCGTCTAGTGGCTGAATGTGGTATAGCATCAGACCCACTAACATACTGGTTAACCCTTTTATGTAGATAGAAGAGGAACATGAGAAGCAGTTAGTAGGAATGCTGGAGGAGGGTGTCAGCTAACATGCCAACATTTTCTTAGCATACTTCTGGCATACCTGGATTTTATCCCCTCCATTTTAAATCTGTCTATCTACAGTATGCATTTATATACCACTTTTCAACTAAAAAGTTTACAAATTGGTTTACCTCTCAGTCCCCATTCTCTCCTAGAATGCACACAACCAAAATATATTTTTCTTTACCTCCTATTTACCTTTCTCTGTACCCATTGGAGCACCTTTTTGGGGTGTCTCCATGTGCCTTTTGGCCATTGGGGCCATTGGGATGCTTTCATGTGCCTTACTGGGGCAACTACATCAGTATTGGTGGCAAAGAATAGGATTAGGGTCCAAATATCTCTCTAAGGATCTTCTGAATTTATTTCTTCTGCAGATCAGACCCTCAAGCAGTTGCAGACTATCTGGTGTGGCCCAATATCCAACACTGTTTTTTGTTTTTGTTTTATACCCTAAGCCCATGATCTGTGGTGCTACACAAATCCAAAGCCCCTGCCCACCCAAAGCCCATGATCTGCAGAGCAACAATGGAGGACAGCCTATGGGTTTCCATAATTCTCTTCTAGAAAACTGGGACAGGACCCCCTGTCAAACTTGCCAGTATGTGAGTGCAATCACCAAGAACTGAGACAGTTCAGGTTTTCCTGGACATATGGCAACCCTAGCAATGCTAGTAGCCTCTCATGGTCTTTCTGGCTTATGTGATGCCTTTTCCTGGTTTTTCTGCTGCTTTCGTTTCCTGGTTTTCCTTATCAAGAAAATAATGTTTGAATGAAAAGGTTCACGGATTGGAATCAGATATCTCGTGACATACTCATAAAACCAAAGAGCAGCAACAATGACACAAACTGCCTGGGTAGATATTTCCTTTGCAAGCCCCAGTAAGTGCAGTAAGTGCTTCCAGGTGGTGTAAATGTCTTCTACATGAGGACAGCCGGTCACATGTTTACATCCATGTTGGCCCCCCTGGGACTCCCCTTGCTGTTGTTACCTCTTAGCTCAATGCATTGCAAAAGAATTAGCCTCGATTAGAGCTGAGAGCCAAACCACATTATGTTTTAGTACATAGTCTGGCTCTGCATGCTTGTGTTTTTAGATTTAAATAGCCACCTGGCAGGAGCAGATCAGGATTGGGATGGGTGCCTAGGGAGTAGGGACGGAACGTAATGAACCCTTACACCCTGTGCCCTTGTCCAAATGAAAACACTCACCCTCAAAGCTGCTGCTGCCAATGCAGCTACTGGTACAAAGCTACTGGTGCCAATGCAAAGCAGATAGCTTGGATAGAAGTACTTTGATTTGAATCAATTCTGACTCATCAGTGCCCTGCCAAAACCACTGGACCTAGAAGTGTGAAATTTGGACAGGGTGTTCGTTCCATTATGGAAGCACCCACTAAGAACCGGTTTTCAGAAATTCCAACCAGAAGGAGTTTCCTTCTGTGACATCAACACCCATCAAGAACCAATGTTGAGGATTCACCCCTTAAGGGGGTAAAAGGGATGCAACATGTTTTTGTCCTATATTTAGCATTGAAGACTGACTGAACAACATCCAGCCAATTTGGTGCCTGGTACCTGATGCACTGGGAGGGATGGTGCGCAGGGTGGGGGGATGATGCATATTGGGGTGTTGCACATGGTGGGTTGATGTGCATGGTGGATTGATGTGCATAGGGGGTTGATGCGCAGGAGGGATGGTGTGCATGGGGGAGTTGGTGTGCATGGGGGTGTTGATCATAGAATCATAGAATCATAGAATCCTAGAGTTGGAAGGGACCTGGTAGGTCATCTAGTCCAACCCCCTGCCTGCAGCAGGAATTCCCCCTAGAGCATCCCCAACAGGTGCTCATCGAGCCTCTGCTTGAAGATCCCCAGTGAGGGAGAGTCCACCACCTCCCTTGGCAATTTGTTCCACTGCCGAACCGCCCTCACCGTCTGGAATTTTTTCCGGATTTCCAGCCAGAATCTCCTTTCTTGCAGTTTGTACCCATTGGTTCTAGTTCAGAAGCAGCTCTGAACAAATTGGCCCCTTCCTCCATATGACAGCCTTTCAGGTATCTGAAGAGGGCAATCATGTCTCCCCTCAGCCTCCTCTTCTCCAGGCTGAACATCCCAAGTTCCCCCAAACTTTCCTCATAGGGCTTCCCTTCCATCCCACTGATCATTCTTGTCGCTCTCCTCTGGACTTGCTCCAGTTTGGCTGCATCTTTCTTAAAGTGAGGTGCCCAGAACTGAACACAGTACTCAAGGTGAGGTCTCACCAATGCAGAATAAAGAGGAACTAGAACTTCTCACGACTTGGAAGCTACAGTCCTCTTAATGCAACCTAAAATGGCATTTGCCTTCTTTGCAGACACATCACACTGCTGACTCATGTTCAGCTTGTGATCCACGGCGACTCCAAGATCCCGCTCACATGTTGTGCTGCCAAGCCAAGTATCCCCCATTTTATACCTATGTTTTTGGTTTTTATTGCCTAAGTGCAGAACCTTGCATTTTTCCCTGTTGAAATTCATTCTGTTACAGCCCTGTATTCCAGTTTATCCAGATCCTCCTGGAGGTTTCTCCTATCTTCTGATGTGTTTGCTACTCCTCCCAGCTTGGTGTCATCTGCAAATTTGATCAGGCTCCCCCGTACTCCTTCCTCCAAGTCATTGATAAAAATGTTAAAGAGGACTGGGCCCAAGACAGAGCCTTGGGGTACCCCACTTGAAACCGACCTCCAGGTTGACACAGAACCATTTACTAAAACCCTTTGAGTGCGGCCATCAAGCCAGTTGCGGATCCACCTAACAGTTGCCTCGTCTAGCCCATATTTTTCCAACTTCCCAATTAAGATGTCATGTGGGATTTTGTCAAATGCTTTGCTGAAGTCAAGATAAATGACATCCACAGCATTGCCATGTCCAGTAAGCTCGTAACCCGATCAAAAAAGGAGATCAGATTTGTCTGGCAAGATTTATTCTCGGTAAATCCATGTTGGGTTGTTTTGATCACCGAGTACTTGTCTAGATGTGCTCAAATTGTGTGTTTTATGATTTGTTCTAATACCTTGCCCGGGATTGAAGTCAAACTGACTGGTCTATAATTTCCCGGGTCTTCTTTTTTCCCCTTCTTAAAAATTGGGACTACATTTGCCCTCTTCCAGTCCAGTGTGCCAGTCTCCACTCCTCAGGGATTTCTCAAAGATGATCGACAGAGGCTCATGGGGTGTTGATGTGCTCATGGGATGTTGATCCGCATGGGGTGTTGATGTGCAATGGGGGGTGATGTGCATGGGGGTGGTGTGCATGGAGAAATGGTGCATATGGAGTTATGGTGTGCATGGGGGGGGGGGGGTTGATGCCAGGATAACCAGAAGCTGAACCCAAAATTCTCTGCCAAGCTTGCCAAAATTCCTACCTCCCAAGCCAAAATTCCTACCCATTAAAAAAAATTGTAGGGCACCCCCCAAAAATGTAGGACATGTTAAAATGAAAGCTAAAACACTCTTAATGCTCTCATGTACTTAATTTCAACACTACATTGAAGATAAAGGTGCTTACTTTTGAGTATGCATGCTCAGAGCTGGACTCCAACACTGCAAAGCTAGATGCACTTTCCTGGGAGTAAGTCCCACTGGTGCTTAAGGGGCTTACTTCTGAGTAGGGAGGCTGTGGAAGGGATTCCAGTCTTGCAATCCTGATGCACTTTCCTGAGAGTAAATCCCACTGGCACTTAAGGAGCTTACTTCTGAGTAGGGAGGCTGAGGAAGGGACTCCAACCCTGCACTCCTGATGAGTAAGTCCCATTGGCCCTGGTAACGCAATTGTGGCAGCCTCCCTGTACTGCTCTTGCCTCACAATCTGGTAAACTGGACTGGCTAATCCTAACCCAAAGATTTCATCAACACTGGATCAGGCTAACGGCCCATGTAGTCCAGCTTCCTGGATCTCACAGTGTCGTTCCCCACCCCACCCCACCCCCTACTCCCCTCTGCAAATGCTTCAGGGAGCCACAAGACAACAAGAGACCCATGTCCTGGAGCTTTCCCCTGCATCTGGCACCCTACATAAAATAGTGAGGTTGCACATACCCCTCATGACTTGTAACTTCTGATGGATTTTTCCTCCAGAAATCTCTCCAGTCCTTTGAAATGTATCTAAGCAAGGCAGTATCACCACATCCTGTGGCAAGGAGTTCCACAGACTAATTACAATGTTATTACATTGCTCATTTCAATAGATAAAGAAATATTTTCTTTTTCATGTATTCAATATTCAGGTCAATGAATTCAGGTCATTGACAATATTCAGGTCAATGCATTCAACTCTCCCTCACTGGGGTTGCAGAGGCTCGACAAGCACTTGTTGGAGATGCTCTAGGAAGATTTCCTGCTACAGGCAGGGGGTTGGACTAGATGACCTACTGTGTCCCTTCCAACTCTGAGTCTATGATTCTATGATCTCCCTATTTTAGGCTCTACAGTGGCGGCAGACAGCCAGGATTTCCTTTCTTCCCAGCACGTTCCTCACTTTATTGAATTTACAACATTCTGCCTAAAAGATTCCGCCAAAATTCCACTGAATCTTCTCCCCAGTCACTTGGATCCGGCCCTGCTGACACGTGACTCGCTCACGCCTCTCGGTTGCATTCTGCATCGTGTTGCAAAAAGGGCTGTGATTCCACAGCTGGAAAAGCCGTTCCCAGGGTGGGTTTTCAATTCCAGTAGGCTGAGTTGGTATTTCTGTGCACTGGGGGTTCAGAGGAACTCCCCACATAGACACACAAAACCACAAATGTGTCCGTTCTCCGCTCTGACCGCAGCTTTTACGTGCTGAGGTAATCCACGTGAGGCTGTGGTGCTTTGCAATGGTGGGAGGCAAAATGTTTCACAGATGGTTCCCCGGTTAAAGTAAACAACTGAGTTCATATGCCTAGTTAGCTGCCAAACTTTTGCCCTGGAATGTGATGAAGTTTCTGCATTTGATAATGCGGTTTATGTTCAAGGAAAGGCAAATGAAACCTTCGGGATCTCGCTAGCCTACTGTTTTCCATGAGGGGCGCTTCCAGGCTTGTTGAGTAGTTACTTCTCAGATCCCACCAGCGTAACACTATCCCTGCTGGATCTGAGTCAAATGTTCCGGCTTCCTGCTTCACACAGTGGCCAGCCAGATGTGTATGTGAAGCCCCTAAGCAATGCATATACACAAGAGACCTTCTTTGTTGCCATTTCCCCCCCTCAGTACGTGTTGTCAGTCACCCCAAGTACTTTCTTTGAGCTATCATGACTGATACTGACTCCTCCTGTTGTCCTCACAACAACCCTATGAGGTAGGTGAGGCTAAGCGTACACTCCTAACCTGGCACAATTCATCTGCTCCCCATTCTGATGTGGTGTGGGGAGGCTGGCGCATGTTTGTGCCCTGGTCTAACCCCCCATGAGTGGCACAGACATGCCTTATGACTCTTTTGTGACACTCCTCAGGCCTGATTTGTGCCAAGACTTATACCAGCCTAACTGGGGATTAGAACTGCAGCTTTACTGGCCCAAGATCATCCTGGAAGCTTCATAATGGAGTGGGGATTTGAATCTGTACCTTCCTGGTCTAAGTCCAACTCAAATCCCTACAACTATCCTAGTTCCTTTGTGAATTTACCTTATTCAATAGGTAGCACAAGTCAAGACTTGACTGCTAGGTAGGGTCCTGGCCTAGGTGTGGCCTTTGCAATGACCCACAATCATGCCCAGGGAAACCTTGAGGCTGTAGGGCTGGGGCTCTGCTGCTGCTATTGCTGCATCCTACTGGAAAGTAAAGGCCCATAAAGGGGCTCACCAAACGTTTGGATGGAGCAGGAACAGCCAACCACCTGTCATTGTAAGCCAAACTTTTTACAATAGCTTTAATGCATGCTGTCTTGCTGTAATGTGAGTCTCATGGGGGGTGCAATGCTAACCAATTTAGGCCAGCATAACTCACCTGACATATCTTCCCACGGTTGTGTAGGGAGGTCAGTGTATGCCTGTGCTTTGGCCTAATCCCCAGGAATAGGGGCGAAGTGCCATATGACACTTTTGTGACACCCCCAGATCAGCACAGGAGTTATGCCAGGACTT
Source organism: Cryptoblepharus egeriae (assembly GCA_030015325.1). Classification (NCBI taxonomy): domain Eukaryota; kingdom Metazoa; phylum Chordata; class Lepidosauria; order Squamata; family Scincidae; genus Cryptoblepharus; species Cryptoblepharus egeriae. Next base: position 22,715,623 of record JAREYC010000011.1, read on the forward strand.
ATGCTGGTCTAAATGGAGGTTTGGGCCATTAGAACCTACCAACTACAGCTCACTTGTAGACCTCTATTGTAAAGATAGATGGGATAGATAGATAGATAGATAGATAGATAGATAGATAGACAGACAGACAGACAGACAGACAGACAGACAGACAGACAGACAGACAGACAGACAGACAGACAGACTGTCTTTTGTGGAAACTTTCCAGCCATTGTTTATCTTTACATTGTGGAATTCATGATAAGCTTCTGAGGAATCCTTGTTTTTCCCAGAAGTACATAATTTCAGAGATTTGATCCTTAATGCTCTCTCTAGAACAGTGATTTTCAGCCAGTGTGCCATGGATGGTCCTCAGGTGTGCTGTGGGAATTTGGGAAAGAGCATTAATTAATAGGAAAATTTGGGGATTTCAACAGCATGGTGCGCCAGTGGTAAAAAGAAACTGATGGTGTTCCTTAACAATTTCAGTGCCTTGTTACTGTGTCATAAAATGAAAAAAGTTGCATATCTCTGCTCTAGAAGTTAATTTATTTTAAAAAGAACACCATCTTGAAACAAACAAAAACTTCAAAGACGTATTTTATCCCTTGATTACAGATTTTTATCTCATGGTTTCTTTCCCTCCCTTTTATCCTCATGACAGCCCCGTGAGGTAGGTTGAGAAGATACCACAACTGATTCAAAGTCACCCAGTGTGCATGGATCTGAACCCCAGATCTCCCCTATTGTACTCCAAGGTGCCTACCAAGGTGCCTACCAATGGCTATCAGTGGGAGTAGACGTTCAGATGCCGGCTATCAGATGTGGGAGTGGATGGGCTAAGCTGTGCTTGTGCGTTAATGAAGATACACAAGCACTATACACATGCAGATGCTTCGTGATGCATATTATGGTATTTCCCATTCCCAAACTGATGATGAAAAGCAGGTTCTGGAACTGAAATTGAGCTCTCATTATTTGCCCACTCTTGGGTTGGAGAATGGTGCTGATACAGGGTTATGGTCACCTTGGTGCAGTGCCAGCCAATTCCACAGTGCCAGCCAATCATAACAAAAAAAGAGGACACGGTGAAGACGCTCAAGAAAAATGTAGGACATAACAAAGTAAAAATTAAAAACACCCATATCTATTGCTTTCAAGTGGTTAATTTAAACACTCATCATTTTCATCATTTTCTAGCATTATTCTCACACCTGGCAGGGTCTGCTTTCGATGATGGGATGCGACATGGAGAAATCTGGCTGACCTGTCGCAAAGCTAGATGCACTGTTGCCAGGATATTGCTTCATGCAGCATTCAGGTCTCGAGCTGCTGACCTGCCAATCTTCAAATCAACAGGCACAGCTCCTTTAACCACAGAGCAACAAGGGGTCCCTTGGTTAATTTAAACACTATGGCTGCAATCCTAAACACACTTTCCTGGGAGTTGTGTTGCTATTGAACACAATGAGGCTTACTTTTGAGTTGACATGTTAGACTGTGCTCTCAATTTATTAAATTTAAAACTTATACATAATTTATGAATTAAAAGCAAGTAACATGCTGTCTGTTCACAAGGAAAAGGAGGATTTTTTTCCCGTCTCTGTGTTGGGGCTGTGCCATAGATAGTGTAGGATGAGAACGAAGTAGCCACAAGATTGAAAACACAGATTCAGCTGTTGGATCAAGACAAGAGTTTACTCTGCAGGGAAAATCTCTTTGACCGGTGATCAGAGGAGAGATTCAAATTGGTACACCAAAAAGTGAGATTTTATAAGCAATGTCTGACCTTTGAGCTGTCACAGAAATTTTAAGGAACAGTTTGTGTAAGGAGGGATCTAACCACAGGAACCTGTTTCTACTCTGGAAACTTTCAGATTAGGGAAGTACCTTTTGAAACTTAACCACAACTTTCAGGTACTTGTGTCTTGTCTAACTTTCCTAAGATAAGAAGTGCCCCTACTAATTTCTTAAGTTCATGCAAAGTTCAGACATAGTTCAAGCAAAGTTCAGATATTGAAGCCTTCAATCTTATATCATGTGATGAATACTATTTGATAGTATATTTAATACTATCAGTATTATATATTGAAAATTATAAGATATATCATCTTATATCATCTGATATATTGAATACTATTATAAAGCATTACTAGATGCTCTATATATCAAACATAATTAATATATTTTTTCTGCAACAAGGATTAAGACTATCTGCTCCTCAAAGTAGTTCTGTCCTTCTTGCCCAAGTTTGTGTTGAAAATTTTCACTCTGGTGAGCCAGACAGCAGAGACCTGCCTGGTGCCTGCAGGCTGGTGGAAGTGAGCTTGTTGCGGTTCCAGAATGTATCAGTGCTCGGTGGAATTGGCTGGCACTGTCCCTACCAAGGGCCAGAGTGCACACAAGGCCTTCAGAGGTCAGTGTCAGCCTTGCTTGCCATGCTCTTAATGTTACAGAAGATTTTCAGTTGTGCTCAGACATTATCTCAGTGCATTAAGTTTTTAATACTAAGGCCCTGAAAGGCTCCCCCCCAAGCTAATAGTTAAACCAGTTACTCATTCAGAGGGAGCTGTTTTCCTTTCTAGCATGGGTCTAAAATTTCCTTTCCAGATGACTTAGCACATGGGATGGGGTAGAAGGAGAAATTGAGGAAGACATTAATTCATTTTTGTTGCTTTCCCCAACTTTGGGTTGCATTAGGCTAACAGCCAGTAGGGTCTGTTAATAAAAGTTGGTTGAATAGCAGGGAAATTCAGGTTCAGGAATAGCTAGCTCATCTTTGTGGCCAATTCCACATGAAACTTAGGCAATGGGTTGGTGGGCAGGTACTGTACCCACCTCCACTGCTTCCTTCTATGCCAATAAAGGTATCAGAATCTACTCCTTCCCAAACTTGAAAAAGAAGAGGCAATGGGGAGGAAGATACAGTAGGCACTCAGTGTTGCAGGGATCATTTTCACAGATGCTGAAATCTGAGGAGTCGCAATAACTTTTGATGCCGCATTAACGTACATTGCGGCTGTGCCTGAATCACTGTGTCCCAGTATACCTCCCAGATGCAGCCAGAAGTCACTGACACAGACTGGAAGTGGCTTCCAGTCACATCCAGGAGGCCTTCGGAAGAACAGGCTCAACCTTTGCACTTGCACAGTCAAATATGTGAATGAAAAGGGTCCTCAGCAGTGGGAGGGATACCTCTTGTTAGACACCGTCTTCCATTTCAGTTCTAAGGAAGAGGAGCAGCAAGGAGCACTAATATACATTTGACATGCTACCCCATGTACTGTGTGCTTTAGAGTCAATCCTGGGTTCATATTCCCCTTGGCCATGGAACTATGGCTGCAGAGACCATCTACCATCTCTCAGTCTAAATCAGCAGTTTTCAACCAGAGCCAAAGCCCACTGGTTGCTGGTGTGACATAAGATTAAAAGGTTGAAAACTGGAGGCCTAAACAATTTCACAAAGTACAGTGGAATTATCAGCAGGCTTGGCATCCACAGATTTCATAGAATCCTCGAATCCTAGAATTGGAAGGGACCCAGTAGGTCATCTAGTCCTTCAAGCCTCTGCTTGAAAATCCCCATTGAGGGAGAGTCCACCACCTCCCTTGGCAAAATGTTCCACTGCCGAACAATCAACATCAGGGATTTTTTCCTAATATCCAACCGGAATCTCCTTTCTTGCAGTTTGTACTCATTGATTCTAGTTCTTCTTTCAAAGGCGGTAAAGAACAAATGAGTTTCTTCCTCCATATGACCACTCATGGGTGTGGATTTCAATATCCATGGGTGCCGAGTCTGCAACTGGAGGGTCTCACAGGAGCTCATAGGCACAACTGGAAATGTCTTCCTCCACTTATGGTTGTGTCCACTAGGTCTTCTGAGGCAGTGATATTCAAATGGGAATCAGGACCCCCTTGTGGGGGGGGGTCGCAACCTCAGGTCAGGGGGGTCACAAGAGAATGGGTTCAACTATCTTGAAGTCTGGCACTGGGCTTTCCTGGGAGTAAGTCTCATTGAACACAGTGGGACTTACTTCCAGGTAGACATGAACATTCCATGAGTTAGACAGGGGTTCCCAGACTGATTTTTAAGTTTGAAAGGGGGTCCCGTGCTGAAATGCCTGAATACCACTGACCTGAGGGACTCCCAAGAATTTAAATACCCATGAAATTTAGTATATGAGGGGATTCCTGGAACAGAACCCCAAGTATACCAGGGACCTTCTTTATTTGTAAGAATCAAACAGAAGGGTAACATTTGTGTCATACTCTGAGTTCTTTGAAGAAATGTTAGAAGTGTTGATGATGATGGTGGTGGTGGTGACGAGCTTCATGTTCTATTATCTCAGTAACTGATTTACAGTGATTGTGGTTTTTTCTCCCTCCAAGGATGACAGCAAGCAGAAGGAAGCAGCGGTATTGGGCCTTCTCCATGGACTGCACAGGTACTGAAGCTCATATCTCCGGCTGCTCTCTGGGCAATCGCATCAGCACGGCAAGAGGGAAGAACATCACCTGTGAGAACGGAATGCCCGTTGTGGTGAGCTGTGCCCCTGGGCGTGCCTTTGCCCCCAGCAGCCACACCGGGTACCGCAAAGCTTTCCGGCAGGAGGTAAGAAAGAGAAACGGCATAGCTTTTATTGGTTAATCATGATTTGAAGAGACTTATGATTAGCAAGCAGAACAAAACAGAGACACCACAATTTTAAAAATCTGTTTCCCTTTTTTTTAATCTAATATGTCCTTTCACTTTAGCCCTGTCCCCATTAACAAACTTTGGGTCCCATTTTATCCAACTTTCCAGCTCTGATGCAGCCATGTCAATAGGGTGCATCCTGCATCCTGTGGAATTAGAGGTAGAAGCCCCAACTAGGTAAAGAAACAAAAATCTACCAGTTTTGTTCTTAGATTTTTTATCACAGGCAGGAAAAGTGTGTGCTTGCTTTTAGAAAGTAGTGATGGTGCTTACAAACCACCTCCAACATATCTCAGATATTTCATCTGTCTTCCCATCTTTGCAGTCTTCTGCATAACCTTGCAGTCTGTCTTCACATCTTTGGAGTTTCATCACCAGTTGTTCTTCAGTCTATAAGAGCATGTCAAATGAAGCAATACTAACAATCATTCTTCAGGGTATCATTTGGGTATCAGCTTTGGACTCAGGATGTCTCTTGGCCAAGGGCAGTGTGAGATTCCTTCACGGCTGGAAACGGCAAAGGCTCTGTCTTGGCAGGTCACACAGCAAAACGCTTGCCACATTCTTCTTCCACATTGTTTTGTTCAAGCCCACTGACTGGTTGTCTGGCTGGCGCTGCCGTCCTTGCTACTCCAAACTGCTAGCTATTATTATATAAAATGTTAGATGTCATCAGCCATTGCTTTACATAACATTGTATTGTAAGTGCCGTACTTCCCAGAAGAACATCTAGTACAAACACTGAGATTTGGGTGCTGTTGTTGGTTTCAATTAAACTGGAACAGAAGACAACAGTCGAATTAGCACCATTCCTGGCAACTGGAGATCTGTCCTGCCGTTGTTTAAAAAGCTATAAATTGCTGTGTTTGAACACTTGTTTATGTTATGAACAAATTACCACACAGGAAACATGCCGTCACTGAGGCTTATACACGGCTAAAATGAGGGGGCCTCCTGTGAAGTCACACTCAATTATTTTTGGACATATACTTTTCAAACTGAACACAGGCACAGCCAAACAGAACAACTGTTGAATATCAGACTTTTGCATTTCTTTATTTAAATAAATATTGAAATGCAGCAATACTAGGGTGACCAAATATCCTGCTTTTCAAGGACGTGTCCTGAATTTTAGCATTTTGTCTTAGAAAAAAGCCCTGCCTCCTCCTTTTCCTTGTAAGTGGGCAGTATGTAATCTTCTGGTAATTAATAAATTAAATACCCCTGCTAACTAGGCAAGAGACACTCAAGTGGGTGTTCCTCTTTTATTTAGCAGGGGGAGAGTTACTGGCCATACATAGCCCAGCAATATCTATTCAGGTAGCTTCTTCTGGTGTTCTTTTGCTTTTTAGATTGTGAGCCTTTTTGGGACAGGGACCCGTTAACTATTAATTAGCTATTAATTTTTTCATTTTTTGGTAAACCACTTCGTGAATTTTTTAGTTGAAAAGCGGTATATAAATACTGTAGATAGATAAATGTAGTCATTTTAAGTTTAATAATAAGTAATATAGGGCGCAATCCAGAGTAACTACGTGGAGTCCTTGCTCCGGTGTAAGAACAATTTGCTCTGGATTGCAATATGAATTTCCCATAGGTTTTCACTAGGTAGTGCAGCAACTATGGGTACACGTAAAGTCTCTTACGTGCTCCCGTAGTTACTCTGGATTGTAGGGAAAGTGTTTAAATTAAGCACATGAAAGCAATATATTTATAAGTGCTTTTAGCTTTTATTTTGTCATGTCCTACATTTTTCTTGGATGTCCTACATTTGGGGGGGAACCTTTTTAATTTTGGCATATGGTCACCCTGAGCAATACATCAATAAATACTGAAGTACAGGAACACTTTAATGACACCTCCAGTAACCACAACACCATTAGGACTATAACAACAAAAAATTCAGTGGGGTCCCATTTAAGTGGATCCATGTCCATCGTTTTACTTATCCACAGATTGGGGATCTGCATGCTCCCTGCTCCCATGTCCTCTCCCACAATTTCCAGCCCTCATAATGCTTCTTAAAAGCATAAAACATCACTTCTTGTTCAGAAGGAAGTGGAGGGAGAGATGTTCCCAATATCCATGGAATTGAGGTATCCATGGGTTGGGGGTCTGGAACAGAATCCCTGTGGTTATGAGGGTGACCAGATGCCAAACCCAAAATTCTTGAACCCCAAGGCCAAAATTCCTAATCCCAGGCCAAAATTCCTACCCACTAAAAAAAATGGCCAAAAAATGTATTTTTTATTTTGGTTTTTTGGTTTTTTGACCATAACTTTTGATAGGAAGGAGATATCTCAAAACAGATTTTTGCATTGGATTCTGCTCTTCAATACGAATCCAATGACATATGGCATGATGGGGTACTGTGCACTATCACAAAGTTTCAAAATGACATCAAAATGTAGGACAATGATGCCAAAATGTAGGACACCCGGACAGGAGGCTAAAAATCTGGACAAATCCGAGTTTTTCCGGTCATCTGGTCACCTTATGAGGGCATCCCCATATTTCAACTTTCTTCATTAAAGCGGTTTCATATCCTCTCACTTGTTTTTACTTTGATATATCTGTAGGAACTCTGTTCAGGGACCCAGGCACCCTACACGATACAAAATTCCATTGCTAATTAAATATTAACAAATGCTGCCAAACTAGAAGTGCCTTCCAGTCACATCCATTGAGGCCCTCCATATGTGGGCTCACCATTCGTGGATATTCAAATCCATGGATGCCAGGCTCACAGATTAGGAGGGCCTGTATTCATTCACTACAAGGAGGTTATTCAGAAGCACTGTCAGAATCATTAAGCATTATTGACTAGACTAGACTAGACTTTTTTGCCTAAAACAACAGAGGTGAAATGCCTCAGGCTAACACAAACCTCCACAGACAGACAGGCAACGGACAGACAGATTCCTGAAATACTCAGGGTGACCATATTGCCTCTTTTTCCAGGACACATCCAATTTTTTTAGCTTTCTGTCCTAGAAAAAAACTTCAATGTCCTTCTTTTCCTTATAAGCCTTCATGTAGTTAATAAATTATAATACAATAAATTACATATAATAGTTCAAATTTAATAATAAACAATATAGAGTTTAAATTAAACATATGAAAGTTTTTCATATATATATTTTTTTCATATATATAAGAGAAAAGTCACTGACTCATTCACTCACTCACACACCCATCATCACCCTGCCAAAACCGCTGGGCCTAGAAGCGTGAAATTTGAGGTGGGTGTTCCTTCCATGACGGAGGGGTGCACTAAGAACCGGTTTTCGGAAATTCCAACCGGAAGGGGGTGAAAAGGGGCGCAACGCATTTTCCTCCCTATACTTTGCATTGAGAATTGCTGACTCAGCAACATTCTGCCCCAACTGCTGGGCCTGAAACATGGAATTCTGGGAGTTCCTTCTGTCACCTGAACACCCACCAAGAACCATCTGGAGAAATTTAACCCTTCAGGGGCTGAAAAGGGGGCAACGTGTTTCTGTCCTATACTTAACATGGGAGACTGAACAACATCCAGCCAGTTTGATGCTCAGACCCTGGTGCACTGGGGGATGTTGTTCGGAGGAAGAGGTTGCACTGGTGATGATGCTGCGCATGGGGGGTTGGTGTGCATGGAGCGTTGGTGCGCATGGGGGTTGGTGTGCGTGGAGGGTTGGTGCGCATGGGGGTTGGTGCGCATGGAGGGTTGGTGCTCATGGGGAAGTTGCGCATGGGAGTTGGTGCGCATGGAAGGTTGGTGTGCATGGGGGAAGTTGCGCCTGGGGGGTTGGTGCACATTGGGGAAGATGCACTTGTGGGGAAGTTGCGCATGTGTGGAAGTTGTGCATGGGGGGGTTGATGCGCATGGGGGGATGGCATATGGGAGAACTTTACTCCCGCAACACAGGTACGCTTTTCGCTAGTATATATATATACTCCATGGGTGGTGTTTGTATGTTATCCTCAATCTCGGGTCCTCTACCAGAAGCCTGGGAGTTTGAGGGTTCTGCGCAGTATCTTAGCTGTTCCTAGCAGTGCACTTTTCTGGATTGAGTGTTCTGATGTCCCTCCTGGAATCTGTTGGAGCCATTCTTCCAGCTTGGGTGTCTAAGCCCCTAGTGCTCCAGTCACTATTGGGATCACATTCACCTTCACTTTCCACATCCTTTCTAATTCCTCCTTCAAACCCTAATACTTTTCACTTTTCCATGCTCTTTTTTCCTGATGTTGCTGTCATTTGGTATTGCTACATCTATCACCAGGGCTGTCTTCTGGGCCTTATCTACCACCATAGTGTCTGACTGGTTAGCCAGTACCTTCGTATCTGTCTGGATTTGGAAGTCCCACAGGACTCTAGTCCTGTCATTCTCCACAACCTTCTGAGGGGTCTCCTATCTGGTCTTGGGAGGGGTTAGTCCATAGACTGAGCAGATGTTCCTATACATGATGCCAGCTACTTGGTTGTGCCGTTCAGTGTATGCTGTACCCTGCCATAATGTGCTGGTCTGTCTCTGAGGTTTCTCTGCACAGCCTGCACTTTGGGTCTTCTCTTGTATGGTAAATCCCCGCTTCTATGGATCTGGTACTTAGTGCCTGTTCTTGTGCTGCCATGATGAGGGCTTCAGTGCTATCTTTGAAGCCAGCTCTTTCCTACTGATAGGATTTCCCAATATCAGCGACTTCAGTTATCTGGCGATGGTACATCCCATGCAGGGTCTTATCTTGCCAGGACACTTCCTCAGTTTGATCTTCCTTCCATATTTGCTGTTGCTGTTGTTGCTGGAGACATTCTCTCATCAGCTCATCTTTGGGTGCCATCTCAGTGATGTATTCCTGGATATTCTGAGTTTCATCTAGGATAGTACTTTTAACACTCATCAGACCCCAGCTGCCCTCTTTCCGACTAGTGTGTAGTCTCTGGATGTTAGACTTGGGGTGGAAACCCCCATACATTCTGAGAAGCTTTCGGGTCTTCACATCGGCTACATCCATTTCTTTCTGTGGCCAGCTTACTATCCCAGCAGGGTATCTGATGACTGGCAGTGCATATGTATTGATGGCATGTATCTTATTTTTCCCATTGAGCTGGCTTTTCAGGATCTGTCATATTCTTTGATGGTACTTGGATATTGCTGTCTTCCTTGCCTCCTCTTCATGATTTCCATGGGACTGTGGGATACCTAGGTACTTATAGCTGGTCTCTACATCTGTTATTTACATCTATTAGATCTATATCAACATCTATTAGATCTTTATCAATATCTAGATCTATATCTATTAGATCTATATCTATTAGATCTATATCAACATCTAACAGATGTGTGTGTGTGTGTGTGTGTGTGTGTGTATAGTCATATATATGAATGTTTTTAGCTTTTATTTTGTCACATCCTACATTTTTCTTGGATAGCCTACATTTATGGGGTCCTTGTCCTCTATTTTTGGTTATGGCATATGGTCACCCTGCGCTGAATTCCCCTAGTTCCTGAAATGTTGAAATCAAGAAACAGCTACAACTCTACCATGCTAGAAGAATCAATGCCTCATGGTCTTACAGGCACCCAAAACCCAGCAAAAGCATCACCTTCAACACAAGCCATAGGAAATGTTTTAAATAAACTGAAAACAAGGTTATCATCCAAGGACATGATGTCCTGATTTTCTCATAAGGGTCAAGAACAACACACACTTGTAAAAATATTACAAATCAAGTAGAATAAAATAACTTCTCAGTACTGGAACTACCTTAGCATGCAAGGTTACATTCTGTCCAGGAATTCCAATAGTTGGAGGTGTTAACAAATTGCATTTCCTCCGTGGTTTAGCTTTTAAAAAAGTCCTAATGACCCTGTTGCCACCAAACTCAGTCAGTGTGTTATGCTAGTAATCCAAACCAAATAAGAAACATTTTTGCCTCTGTTCACAGAAATGCATAAATGGGGAAAGAGATTGTGAAAGAATAAATGGTGAAATACACCTACTGTGATATATTTATTCACTGGCTATGGAGGAGGGTCAATCAGAAGGTTGTGCCCCACATCTGGCCATTGAAGCCCTGTTTTTTCCTAAAGGGCTGCCAGAGTGGGTATAGTTCATTCTTCAGTAAAGTTTTAAAAGAAGCATCTGTTGATGAGTGCCTTTGTAGATGTACATCTCTGCCCTACAGCCAGCCTGAGACTTGCTGGAATCCCATGCCATGCTGCCCTTTTGAGGATGACCGTCTCATTCAACATTGAGAAAACTCGGGAAGCTTTCTGAGGCTTCCCCGTGATCTTAAGTACAGTTTCTGACTATGTTGGGAGTCTCAGTAAGACTTCCTATGCAGACTTCCTAAAGTCATGCAGGGCTCAGCACTAGGGGCATTCACCCCATTTGCTCCACACCAGGTTTGCTACTGCTGGAACCTGAGAGAGTACTGTATGTCAGTTGCTCTCCACCCAAAGTGTGCAAGTTCCTCTTTGTCCCAGGTATCGGAAAGTGCATTTCTTTTAAAAGAAAGGCTTATGCCTATATACTAAAGTGAAATTAAGCCCCTTGCGCCGGAGCAGTTAAGATGACTTTCCATAAGATAACACTAGAGGATGACGTAACTGCGCGGACCCATAAGTGATATGGATTTTGCTCTTAGTCTGAGAATGGCAGAGGTCATGGGCAGACACCTGTGGTCAGTGATGGGCCCAGCCTCCCTTAAGATCCGGTACGCCGGAAGTCAGAGGGCGGGGCCGGAGTCGGGGGGCGGGGCCGGAGTCAGGGGGCGGGGCAGGCCCTAACGAGGCCGAACTGCGCGTGCGCCAGACTTGGCGCATGCGCAGTGCGTCCCCTGAAGCGTCCTTGGCACCAGGACGCCTAGTGCACCTGCGTCTAGCCTCAGGACGCTCAGTGCGTGTGCGTCGAGCTGGACGCAGGCGCGCTGAGCGTCCTGGCACCAAGCCTTAGGATGCTCAGTGCGCGTGCGTCCAGCTGGACGCACGCGCACTAAGCTTCCTGGTGGCGAGCCCCAGGAGACCCGGCGCCGGCGGATGCTGGCGTACCGGTCCCCGCGGCTCTTGCAGCCGCGGGTCTGGCCGGTTCGCTGTCATCCACCCTGGTAGAAGACCTGGTACGGGCGTGTAGGCCCGTACCGGTATCTGCCCACCTCTGCCTGTGGTCTCTGCTGGGCTCAAAGGACCCTCCAAATGTGCAAGGGTCAAGTGAACCGGATCTGTGGATTACTGAATCCATGGTTACAGGATCTGTGGTTAAGGGGGCTCCCTGTGCATATATTGTTTAAAACATAACAGACCTATTTTTGCAAAGTGGTAGCATCATTTGCCTTCTATACACATCAAGCCATGGATGAGTCATAAGGGTTCCCTGCAGTGAACCTAGCATCTGAAGTTGGAGTCCATTTATGAGATTCCCGCAGAAAAGTGCAATGCAATTTTTCACTGTCCTCTGAACACTGTTCAGGGTTTCCACACCAGAAAGTTACCCTGTCCACACATCCTTTGTTAAACAAGTGGCCAGCTGTGGCCAATTCAGAAAACAGAGTCACCTAATAAACTTGTTAATTGGGTTTAAGGTTAGAAGCACTTAACTGTTTCTCAGTTTCTGATAACTGTCATTGCTGTTGCATTCAAACAGTCAGGGTTTTCCATGTGGCTTTCTCTTTCAGCATCCGCTGGTAAGGCTAAAGGGTGGAGCCAAAATTGGGGAAGGCCGCATTGAAGTGCTGATGAATGGCGAATGGGGAACTGTTTGTGATGACCAGTGGAACCTGATTTCAGCCAGCGTGGTCTGCCGAGAACTGGGTTTTGGGAGCGCCAAAGAGGCGATTGCTGGTTCGAGGCTTGGGCAAGGTAAGACTGTCTAAAACAGGGGTGTCCAACACATGCAGCCCAGGACGAGGTTGGATGCGGCCCTCCTGCAAAGCTGGCCACCACCATTGGAAAAACCAGCTTTATGGCAGCAGCCATTTTCAAATTTCGCGTGCCTCTCTGTGCACTGCCCTGAGTGGCCATCACAAAGCTGGTCTGGGCTGCCTGGCTCTCCCCCTACCTGCCTCCTGGCACTCAGAGTGCTTCAGGCCCCTGCAGACCTTGCAGCGCTCGCCTACCCGCATCCACCAAAAGCAGCCTCAGCCTCTATCCCAGCTGCTGCCTGCTGCCCTTGAGATCTACTCAGAAGTAAGCCCCGTTAAAGTCAATGAGGCTTACTCCCAGGTTGCAGTCTGAGAGCCCAATGATGCATAGGATGGGCTGTGATCCTCTCCAAGCTTAACTTTGGAGATATGCTGCAACCCTAACCATGTCTACTGAGAAGTAAGGCCCATTGTACCCAGCGGGTCTTACTCCCAGGAAAGCATGTTCAGGATTGCAGCATATCTCCAAGGTTAAGCTTGGAGAGGATCACAGCCCATCCTGTGCATCATGCCTCCTCAGACGTAAGCCCTACTAAAGTCAATGAGGCTTACTCCCAAGTTGCAGTCTGAGAGCCCAATCCTATGCATGGCTACTCAGCAGAAAATCCCATGATAATCAATGAGACTAACTCTAAGGTTTAGCTTGGAGAGGATCGCTGCCCATCCTATGCATCATGCCTACTCAGAAGTAAGCCCCATTAAAATCAACGAGATGTACTCCAAGGTTTAAAAATGTAGGACAAAATATAGGACATCCTACACTTTGTCCTACATTAAAAAAGATGTTAGTGTTTATATGCGGCCCAAACCAACTCGTCTTCTTCCAATGTGGCCCAGGGAAGCTAAAAGGTTGGACATGCCTGGTCTAAAATGAAATCAAAGAGAAAGGTTGAAGAAAGCAACGGTTCTGTTGTCATCTCCATCTTCAGTTGAAGGCATACGGAACAGGGAGGTGGTGGACTCTCCCTCATTGGGGATCTTCAAGCAGAGGCTCAATGAGTACCTTTCAGAGATGCTGTAGGGGGATTTCCTGCTACAGGCATGGGGTTGGACTAGATGACTTACTTGGTCCCTTCCAACTCTATCATTCTATGATTCTATATCTATGCCTGAAGATATTATAAATACCCTTAATTACTCCTTATAGATGTTAAATTCTGCCTCCTATTAATAGACCAGCATCCACCCACCGTTATAGAAGGGATCTGTCATGCACTTCAGGGACCCTTCAGGGAGGTTGTAAAAACTTACCCTCTTCCCAGACATGATCTAAAATATCGTAGCATTCACATGTGTTGCTTGACACATTCACATGTGTCAACTCCAATGCACAGACCGAGAAGTAATTACTGGTGACATGGTGATATCTTTTGGATCATCGTTGCAAGTTACTTTTGCATCTACTCTTACTCATTGGCCACTTTCTCTCTCTGATCTGAAAGCAAAGTACAAACATGACTCAGTAGCTCAGCCAAATGGCTGACTCAAGTTGTTTGGAGGCCACTTCAGCTTCCAAAAAAGAAAGAACAGGCAGCAGAAGAAAGGTTGTGAACCCTTACCTACAGCGAAAATCAGTTTAACTGCCTAACTACCCTTACCATCATAGTTCCTTCTAAGATATACGCATGTGTGCACGCACACAACTCGCTGAACTAGAACACACAAGATTCTACAAAGTGCACAAAGCCAGCTGTGTGACTAACAATTTTAAAAAGACAACTGGCAATGACATTGGCAGTGACAAAGATTTTGACAATGACAGTTGACAATGACAATGTAAACTCATTATCTTCTTCCATACATTGTACTGTATAGTACATATTGTAATAAATGTACGTATTGTTTTCTGATATGTAGTCAAAAGTATATAACTCCGGCTGTTTAGCCTTTCTTCAAAAGCTGCATGGCTAATATTTTTTGGGCACATAACCTACCAGAAATTAGATGGAACATTGCTTACCATGAAGGATTTATTTCTGATTTGCACTGACCTCTGATGGGAGTGTGATCATCCTTGTCCAATTAATGCCTATTCTGCCACTCTGTTTACAACTTCACTGTGTTTAATGGGTAAACCAGTCTGGGAAGAAGTATTTTATAAATGTCAGCTTACAACTGGGTTTAAGACTGAAATTCTGTGAACACTTTCTTGAAATTCCCAAACTTTTTAGTACTGGGACCTACTTCTAAAAAGAAAAATATTGATTCATGAGCCACTAATGGGTTTTGAACCCATTAGTTTGGGAAACTAATTTGAAGTTTGAAGTTTGGGAAACACTGTTATAGAAGACATATCACTGATAAAATATGTCAACATGTTCTATAAATTCAGAATTCTCCCTCCACTGAGTTTGACCAGATAACCTCCAAGGTCCCTTCCATTTCTGAGTCAGAACTCCAAATCCAGAGTAACTAAGGGAGCACGTAAGAGATTTTATGTGCACCCATAGTTACTGCAGCACCTGGTGAAAATCTATGGGAAATTCATATTGGAATCCAGAGTAAGTTGTTCTTACACCGGCGCAAGGACTTCCCATCGTTATTCTGGATTCTGTGATATTATAGTGTGTGTGTGTGTGTGTGTGTGTGTGTGTGTGTGTGTGTGTGTGTGTGTGTGTAAACACATATACATATACATACAGATATTATAATCTCTGATATTAAAGGCTTTGGTTGCCAAACTCCTCCTAATCTCCAAATCCTTAGAATACCCTTTCTTGCAAGTCCCCATTTCTTGCTCCTGTATAGTAGGCACAGAAAAATAACAATCCATTCTCAAACCAAAAACCACACCATAAAACCAAAATGAAAAGGGAAAGAGACTCCAGAACCTGTGTGGTTTGGGGAAGAAAACTGGTGAATGAATCCAAGTATGAGGAACACTGCAATCCTCTGGAATCTTGGAAATGTTCACTTGCCAGCCAACAGCACACATCACGCTCCAAGATGTATTTAATTGTGGTTCTAGTTAAAGAAGCATCACATGAAAAAGTTGGACTGCAACGTGATGGTCGCAGAGCCTACTGCCTCCCCACCACATTTCACGGCCAAGAGCTGGAAACTTAAAACAGCTGCCTCTGTATGTTGAGTTTCCCTTACAGAAAATAAAAGACTACTGAGTGATGCCTTTCCAAGGCTAAGAGCCCAAGTCAATATTAGTTCTCAGTGTCTGTACATCAGAAGATGACACCTCCTAGAGAAGCTAGTCAGTATTGGTTGATTCTGTATGAGACGAGATGCATGCCGTGGGAGACAGTAGTGATGGGGCAAGCAAGCATCTCTTCCAACAGTGAGAAAAAGGGATAGTAAGTGGAAGGTACAGCTTCCTGACTTCTGTGTTACATTTATTAATGCGGGGTTGGACGGATACACAGGCAGGTCTCCCCACAGAATTAGATGCCTCCTGTTTGACTGGTGGTGGTCACCATCCACTCTCGGTTCTCATTCAAATTTGGAGGTACTGTGTGGATTCCTTTTATATCCATAGATCCTTTGGACCAATGGTCAATCAAACCCATGTGAGAATCCTCAAGCAACCCACCTGTATTTGAAATTATTTGTTTCTCAGTCTCTCATCTTGGCAAATGTGCCTATAGTTCCTGCTGAAATCTCAGAGTTTGATGTACAGATGTTGCCAAAAAAGCAGTGTAAAATATATTGTGCTCTCTGTTCTCCAGCTGAAAATGATGAAGAAGTGGAAAATTGGCTTTTCTTTTGTTTCTGGCATCTTAAAAAAAGACTGTATAATTTCCTGGAAATAATTTCTAAAGAATATTAAAAACAAAAAACAGCTACAAGAAAAAGGAGACTTCTGCTAAATCTCCTAATTCCAGAGTCCTCTTGGACCTGGAGCATCTAAATCTTGGGATGTTCTACAGTCAGAGGTATAAAACATCATGAACGTTTCCTCCTCTAAGGCTGTAATCCTAACCTCCACTTAGGCTGGCCGAAGTCGCTGCATGTCCTGTGCTGACCCAGGGGTATCACAAAAGTGCTGTAAGACACTTCTGCGACATTCCTGTGGCAGGGTTAGGCCAGTTCACAGACATGTGCTTGCCTCCCTACATCACCCTGGGAATGGGAAAACTGATGAGTTGTGCCAACCTAAATTAGGACTGCACCCTAGTTTACATGGAAAATCGAGCCTGTTTCTTTCTCTCAAAGGAATTGGCCCAATTCATCTCAATGAAGTCGACTGCTTAGGTTTTGAAAAATCTATCACAGACTGCAAATTCAGCACCACTGAGGCAAAGAGGTGCACCCATGAAGAAGATGCGTCCGTGAGGTGCAATGTGCCAGCCATGGGTTTCCAGAACCAGGTGAGGGGCAAAGGTGTCTGTCTATAATAGCCAGATGGCACAGTCGCAATTTTGTTGCAAATGCCACAATATAATTAATTTTCAGTGGAGAATAACTTTCTGCTAGCAGCAGTTTCCCCCAACCAATCAAATGTAAGGAATGTTATGTGATCTTGGGGGGCTTCTGCCAAGTGCATTTGTCAATGTGTGCCAAAATGTTGGGTCCCCCACTTGCCAACATATGCACCCTTCCAGCTAGGGAAGCTGTGTGTGCAGGATCTACACACAGCTACTAGATCCCCAAAGTTCATGTGAAAGAAACTTTGGATGACTTAGGGCACAATCCTAACCATATCTACTCAGAAGTAAGCCCCATTGAGTTCAATGGATCTTACTTCCAGGAAAGTGTGTTTAGGATTGCAGCCTTAATGTTTATGAAAGATGTTGAGCTTTAACTAAGGGGGAGGATGTTCTGCAAGATTTCAGTCCATTGGTTAACAGCACAGGAGCCTCTGTTGAGCCACAGGAGTTTACTGCTCAACCCTACAGAGTGAGGTCACCATCAAATGCTGGCTGCAGATTTCCATTGGCAGAAAGTTCTCTGAATTAGTGAGTGTTGCATCCCAGTTGTTTGGCTAGATTCTTTCGTATTCCACTCACTTTAACATCTGGGTTTCTTTAGACCCAGAGAAGAAAACATATTTTTGAGCAGTTTCCTAGCTATTCCTTAAGTTCTGTACAGTACTTTAAAAAGCTCAGCTACATTACTTACTGATTCAGGGCCCGATCCTATCCTCTGTCCAGCACCTGCAATGCATCCCTAAAGTAAAGGTTTCTACATCACCTGTTTCAGTGGGCTTCCTCTTGCACATATATGGAGCTAAGTGGATCAGGAAACCCCCAACACCCTTCACATTCAATTTCTCTCTCTTTGCAGATCCGTTTGGGTGGTGGTCGCACACCCTATGAAGGCCGGGTAGAAGTCCTCCGCACACACAATGGCACACTCAAGTGGGGAACAGTCTGTAGTGATAAATGGACCATAATGGAAGCCATGATTGTGTGTCGTCAACTGGGCCTCGGCTTTGCTGACCATGCATTTCAGGTAGGCCAAGGTCTCACATTTGTTCCCCAGTTTACCAGAAGGAGTTACGGTAACTAAATTTTTTTGTGAATTTAGCAGCACGAGGTTTAGGACATTAGAGGTTGTCTCTCCAATGTTGGCTGCTCTTCCCTGCCCCCACTTGTAATATCAGTCACATGGAGCATGAATAGCATGCAAGAAGTTCAAGGGTCCCAGATTAGCACTGATTATTAGAAACATTCTATCTTCTGAAACCTGCACCAGAGAATGCCCAGATTGGGATCATGTTTTCGAAGGAGGAAATGAACCATACGTTTCTGTCCTTCTTTTGCAACACTCTGTCTAATGAACTCCAAATGTGATGGCCCCCATTGCACACTTGTATCTACACATACACAAGGTGAGCCCTGTTTCACACACAGGCTCACTGTATGTTTCAAGGAAGGGTGTAGCCTGGACTTGCACAAGGGCCTTTTTTGTTCGTGATACTAGGAGCACCAGCCACAGGAAAATGTCCCATATCAAAAAGCCCTGGCCCCACTTGTGTCAACACAGCTGAGCGATTAGGGAAAGGATGGTGTTGGACCGATGCAGATCCCCTCACCTCTTGAACTAGAAGCTGGCAGCAGTACAGGAAAACAAGCTCCAGTCTCTCAAGTGACATTGTTAGCTGTGTGTTCCAAGGTGAGCGCATAGTAATAGCACCCGTTGCAGCTGCTACCGTCTCCTCTGGCCTGAACGGTCTGTGTCTTGGGAAATGGCCCAGGAACAGGGAGCCCCACATGCATCACCTTATGGGCTGTATTGCTCATTAACATCCATCTTCTGGTTATGATTGAAGAGAGGCTAAGGGTGCAATTCTAACCAACTTAGGCCAGCCCAACTCACCTGACATATCTTCCCATAGTGGTATGGCTTGGTCAACATGTGCCTGTGCACTGCCCTAACCCCCCCTCCCACCCCAAGAGTGGGGTAGAAGTGTCTTACGGCACTTTTGTGACACCCCCAGGTCAGCACAGGTCTTATGCTGGCTTAACTGGAGATTAGGATTGCAGCCTAATAAATAAATTATAGACAGTTGTCAAAAAGAAAGAGTTGTATTGACACTAGCAAATAGACTCTCTCCAGAGATGGCTATTCTCAGGTTCAAAATCACCCATGCTGAAAACTTGTAAAACTCTTTTTTTAAGGGTTTGCATCACAAGGGTTTGGAGCACCCCTATGATAGATCTCCTGCCAGGCAATGGCCAGGGCAACATACTGGGCAGTGGGCGTGGTGATATACCATTGCCCCGTCCTCTGGGTTTTTTTTAGCTATGATAGAATACAGGTGTTTCAACATTTCTTTCATTGCCTCCTGCATGAAATTATGCATTGAGTTATCCATGTGAAAAACCATAAGCTGAGTGTGTATGTCCGCACCTTCTGACCAACATTTCATTCCAGTATTCCAACTGTGATTTCCAATTTCTAATGGACAGTGAAATGGCCAGGCTGAGGGAAGGGAAGGTAGTTCACTGTGGTGCCATCCATAAGGAGAGGTTTCCATACTCTCTCCTGTAATTCTAACTAATTAAAACTAGTCTACCTATTGCATGGAAAAGATTTTTTCCACTGATGAATGCTCTTATATTGTACTTCCACAAGCAACAACAACACGCTATTACCATATTTACTCTAATCGAATTCTCACTAAAATTAGTTCCCAAAATTTGGATGCGCATTAGATTCGATGATGCATTAGATTCAAGTAAATACAGTATTTTTTATTATAAGTACAGTGTATAGGTCAGTATTTAGTTTAACAGTTTACTATATTGAAACAAAAATGTAATGAATAAAGTAGTGCAATTTGGCAAAAGTAGTGCAATTTGGTAGTGCATTATCATATTATTATTGTCTTGTAACCCGTTGTATGCAGTAAAATTAAAATTTTCACCTGTTTTGCAGGTGCTCATTACAATTATCAGTAAACATTTTTTATCACAAGCTTTTTAAAATTGGGGAATGCATTAGATTTGATTTTGTGCATTACATTCGAGTAAATATGGTATACTATTATTCTAAAATTTGGCTCCTCTGCAACTCAGCCGGTGTGACCCATACCCTTTCCACTCATTTTTAATATACCTCTGAGCTGCTGGACATTGGCAAGAAGTTTAGTGTTTTAGGACCCAGTTCCAAACTGACTCTTTTGAAATGGATCTGAGAAATTCAGGGATCCTTCTGACTTTTCAGATTCTTTGATCTCTCCACAACTGAGATCTTCATTCTGTCTTGGTGGTGTTTGTCCTAAAAGCCAAAGAGTGATCTTGCTAGTGTTTTTCCATATGCACACATGTTCCAAGGAAGGTCTTATTTGTTTTAAGAGGTAGCAGTGCTATCACAGAGGCATTTGTGCCTCAAAACATATCACAAAAATAAATTAATAAGTTGATCTGTATTTAGTTGGGTGGAGCTGGAAAATCAGAGCTTGGCCACAATCGTGGATACCAGTCCAAAGTGAAGAAGCAGGGAGGAGGGAATAATATATTTGTAATAAATTACATTGTCAAGCCACCAGATGAAGAGAAAGAAAAGCCAGGATGCCTTGGCTGACCTCTCAGAGCTGCCTGTTAACATTACTCAATACTAATTTCAGGTGTTGCAGGAGAAGTTACCTTCTGTTCTATGAATGGGTATTTTGGAGACTCACAACCCAATCATGCACATGGGGGGATGGTGCACATGGGGGGTGGTGCGCATGCGGGAACAGTGCACATGGGGGTGTTGCTCATGGGGGGATGTTGTGCATGTGGGGACGGTGCACATGGGATGACTGCGCATGGAAGGATGGTGCTCATGGGAATATTGTGCATGGAGGTTGTTACACATTAGGGGACTGTGTGCATTGAGGGATGGTGAGCATGGGGGATGGTATGCAGAGGGTGATAGCATGCATGGGAGGATGATGCACATGGGGGAGATGATGCTCAGTGGGGGGATACCATATGGGGGAATTTTATTCCTGCAACACGGGTACTTTTTTCACTAATATATAATATCCTACATTTTTCTTGGGTCTTCTACATTTTGGGTGTATCATGTCCTCTTTTTTATTATGACATACTGTATACTGTTGAATGTGTCATTTGCAGCAGAATGCAGTGAAACAAAGCACTTTGAAATATCTTTATTCTACTAGAATGTGTGGCTAAAAAACCAGCGGAGTGGCATGTAACTGTTGCTCCACCCTCTGCATGGGGGTGACAGGCTGGTCTCCCGCACCAGGTGACACAAACCCTAGTGATGCTCCTGGGTTGGATGGAGCTCAGGGTGACCATATGACCGGAAATTTCCAGATTTGTCCTCTTTTTTAGCCTCTTGTCTGGGAGTCAAAAGGGCTTCATTGACCTCCATTCTGGCTTCATTTTGTGACTTTGCAGTGGTGTGCAGTACCCCATCATGTCATCATCATAATAAGCTATCTTCTATTCTAATGAATGGGTCTTTAGGAGAATCACAACCCGTCATATCCAGCTCCCGTGTAGTAGAGCCACACTCCTCCTGCTGGTATCAAGCACTGATTAGGAAGAAGCTGTTGTAAGGGAAGCCTGGTATAAGGAAACTCTTATCCTGTGAAGACCCCCAACCTACCCAGTACAGCTACTCAGATCTGTGCCAGCAATTTGCAGCCCTTTGTTGGGGGGTGGAGAAAGAGGAATAGGAGACAGTGTAAGCCAACACCAGCAATCCTGCCCCCTCCCAAGCCCTCTCAACCCTTCCTGTCCCCGTTACACCCAGGGTGACCATATGTCATAAGCAAATAAAGAGACAAGTCCCTCCAAAAATGTAGATGACAGAATAAAAACTAAAAACACTCTTATATATCTCTCTAATGGGTTTATTTACACACTATATTAACTTATTAAATTTAAAACTATTAAATTTAATTTATTACATATAATTTATGAATTACAAGAAGGCTACATGCTGGCTACTCACCAGATAAAGGAGGATAATGAAATTTTTTTCCAGGACACAAGGCTTAAAAAGAAGACATGTGGTCACCCTGATTACACCTCCTTCCACACTACCTATATCACCCTACCTACCACCCTACCTACCACCCTTCCACCCTATACCATTGGGCATACTCTTTTGGGTACTGCTACAAATCTCGTACCCGCAGGCCAGAGCAACTTCTTTACAAACAAGCTTTAAAGTATTTTTATGACTTAAAGTATTTTTATTACATACCTACTATGTTGGCAAAAGGTGAGTATAGGATTGCGCTATGAACCTATACAGCACCCCTAAATGCTGGCCCAAAGATCTAGACTCAGGCTGTGACTCTTGATCAGCGGTCTCCAAACTTTTAACTTCAGGGCTCCTGGACTTTTACCTGGTACAGAAGAGATCTTTTCAGCTTGTGTCTATGAAATGAGAACCTGTACCTGCTGAAATTCCCTCCTAGGTCCACAAACCCTGAAGCCAAAAGTTTAGAGACCCCTGCTCTAGATCAATGATGGTGAACAATGAAGTGCCACAGACAACATTCAGAGCCCTCTCTGTCAGCATGCAGCCATAGCGCTCTGTGAGCGCTGTAAGAGCTCTGGACTCTGGACTCTGGTTATCAGTGCACTCAATCGGCTCTGCTCTGAAGAGGAGCAGCCTGCTCTGAACTCTGGGCATGGGCAGTGAGCATTAGGCATGTGCAATGAGCATTGGGCATGCACAATGAGCAGGGCACTCCTGGCCCATTGCATATGCTCCTGGCCCAATGCATATGCCTAGTGTTGCTCCAAAGATGAGCAACCTGCTCCAAACTCCTCTTCAGAGCAAAGTGTGCCAGTGTCCAGTGCGGCACTAGGTGCAAAGAAGGTTCACCATCTCTACTCCAGATTCCCTTACCGGCATTTCCAATTTATTCTTAGAGAGATGTGCAGCTCCAGATTTATGGTTCACCCCTGGCCTATGGGGCCTTTTGGGTAGAGACCTGCATGCTAATATCACCTGAGCAGCCAAGGAGCAAAGGCCTTGTATTCTATGGCTTGGTTAGAAAGGACCAGCAAAAGCCTTGACAAAAAACACAGGAACAAGTGCTTTCTCCAAACTTTCTGGACAGCCACTTCGTTTGTCTGCCTGTCTGTACAGCAACAGCTGTTCAGATATTCATGGCCTGGGCAGGTGGGGGGGGGGAATAAAAAGAGCATTCACTTTGGCTGCACGTGGCCCGTGGCTGGTTGGATGGGAGAAAAAGTTGAGGAGTGACTCAATCTGCTATTTACCAAGCTGTTGAGCGTTTTCCAGAATGGATGCTAATTACTCAACGCATTAGGAAGATGGAATTTTTAATTGTCCATAATTCACTTAAATCCTCTTGGGCAATTGCCGGCTCAGCTGAAGAAAACCAGACATCCCAGAATCTGCTTCCAAGAGAGAAATGTGAACTAGCACCAGGGAACGAATGAGGATGTTAGGCAGCAAATGAATGAGGGTTTTCCATCACCAAAAGGGTCAGCTTTAGGGAGAATTGGCCTGTGTCAGGAGCGGTGCACTAGAGTGGTGAGTACATCACCATTGCCACAGCCAACATCCCACTATGTAGCCCATGCTAATGAGGCTGCAGTAGTGAGCAGAGCATCTCTGCTGAAGGCCATCCCATCCACCCCTTAGTCCAACTGACCCAAAATTGAGCACCCCAGAAATCCCCACAAGGAGGTAACTAGTATGGCATGAATTTTAAAGATGGAAACTGCTGTTGGGGGTCCTCTGCAGGCCTTTGGCCCCACAGGTCAAAAGCTGGTCCATAGCAAGTTTTGTAGTATCATGCTCTAGAACCAAAGTGGTAAAATGTTCAGTGGCAAAATGGGAGACTGTCTAGCAGTGGCGGACTTTGGCACCCAGATCATTTGGCATCCAGGGCCCAAATGTTTTTGTCACCCCGTATGTCAAAATTATTTAATTATTATCCGTATTAATTAACACAATTAATTCTATGTTAATTCTATTTTATATTTTAAAATCACCTTATGAATTAAACCTCTATTTTTTGGGGGGGGGGAGTGGATTAGGTTGCCTTTTTGAGCATTTGTTAAGCTCCATTTTCAGTGGATTGAGACCATCTGGTGGCCTTGTATTCCTCTGTGTTCCTGACCTGACCCCAAGCCAAGGCACCTTTGCTTACTCACAAGTAAACATGTCTTTGTAGCTCAGTTCCACTTTTCTTAGGGTTCAGTGCAATAACCAAGGACTTCTTTCTGGGTTGATTTGTGAGGGCTGCACTCATTTGATCAGGACCATTCTGGAATTTGTGAATTTTGCTCAGTTTGCCCTTTCCAATGCACTAAGACACATTTCCCTACTCATGAGTTAAGGTGCGATATGTCTCAGTTTCACTTTCCATAGGGCTCCATGCAAGTTTTTTGGCTGTAACTTTTGATAGGAAGGAGACATTTCAAAGCTGTTTTTTGTGCTGGATTTAGCTGGAAAATACACATCCAACAGCATGTGACTTGATAGGTTTACCACAAAGGATTCTAGCAATTTTTGTTATTTTTGTCACACCTAGTGTGTCACCCCCCCTGAGGGTTGGTACTTGGGGCCCTCCAGCCCCCCTGGAACACAACAACCATCTGGGAATCCCAATCCCTTGAACCCACTGGGATATTTTGTGTTCCTTTCTTCATTTATAAGTGTTATTTTTAAGTGTTAAACTTATTTATGTGTTATTTTTCATTATTTTAACCACCATGCACCTGCATGAATTAACCTCCCTATTTCTGTCCATGTCTCTAGGAAACCTGGTACTGGCATGGGGACGTCAATGCCGATAGCGTCGTCATGAGCGGGGTGAAATGTTCAGGGACGGAGATGGCCCTGTCACATTGCCGGCATGATACTCATGTGTCCTGCCCCAAGGGAGGAGGACGCCACGCTGCTGGTGTTTCCTGCACAGAGAGTGAGTCACTCTGTTCTCTTTGCTAAATACTCAAAGTGTGGTTTAACTAATGTTGTTTACCTTGTTGCCCTGAAATGTTAACTTTACACACATGAACTTGTTTTGTCTTGCAGCTAAATAATGACAGCTGAACTGAGCTGACCTGAACTGGTCACGTTCTCTTCTGTCACTACACCCTGGGAACCCCTGTTTGTTTTTCTCATTCTGCATTCCACGTTAATGAATCCAGAATGTGATTCTGATTTATAAAAAGTACATTAAGACACAGCTTGTTTTTTTCCCCCAACTATCATAATAATTTATGATCTTCATAAGGCCATTATGCTGTCCTGCTTATGGGAAGACATTTTTCATGTGGGGGAAGGCAGTGCCGTCATATAA
Organism: Cryptoblepharus egeriae; assembly: GCA_030015325.1. NCBI lineage: Eukaryota > Metazoa > Chordata > Lepidosauria > Squamata > Scincidae > Cryptoblepharus > Cryptoblepharus egeriae. The sequence goes on from JAREYC010000011.1 coordinate 22,740,906, forward strand.
AGACATTTTCCCCTATTCCCTATTTCCCTTTTGTGTCAATGGGAAGATGTCACATGAAAGTAACAACAGCAAATCTTAGCCAAGGCAGGGCACAGACCTGGTTGAGAAGCAATAGGCATATGTATGGCAAAGCCAACTAAATATTCAGACATTGCAATGCACCATATAAGTGGTTCCTCCTATTCACCATCAGTGGCGCATAGTTGTGCTTGCAGTACTTAGTGCACTGCTGCCCCTCCTATAGCTACACTACTCCTGAGAGGAAAAGGTCTTTAGAACAAGAGGCTTTTAAAATTATTTCTCTGTGTTTCCTGTTCTTGCCTCCAGCTGCTGCTGACCTGGTCCTCAATGCCAAGGAAGTGGAGTACACCTCCTACCTAGAAGACCGTCCAATGTACATGCTGCAATGTGCTCTTGAGGAGAACTGCTTGGCCTCCACAGCTGTTAACACTTCTGTCACCTCTGGATACAGGAGACTCCTGCGGTTCTCCTCCCAGATCCACAACAACGGGCAGTCCGACTTTCGCCCCAAAAGTGGGCGCCACACCTGGATTTGGCATGAGTGTCACAGGCAAGCATTTCAGTGTTACCCTCCCCTGGTTTAGGGGGGCGCAGTTTGCCACCCTGCAAAACCCACAAGTTTTGGTATCTGCCCAGATGATGGTCCACCTCAAGGCTTTTTTGTTGTTGTCCACAATACCTATTATACCTGAAACTGAAAGCTTGTTTGACTTTGAACCTATTGCCAAACTAAGTCAACATCAGCCAGGGTCTTGGCACTGATCCAGAGCAAGTGACCACATCATAGAGGTACTGTGTAGACTGACAGCTCAATCCTAACTGGCTCTGGGACAAGCAGGCTGGTGTGCCTGTGCTGTCTCCAGAGCATGTTACGATTACGATTACGAATACCTTTATTGGCATTACAAGTTACAACAGGATAAGAACAACAAGAAAACAAAAGGACAATATCATGGGAAAGGGGGTGGGAAAAGGGTGTGGAATAGGGAAGTTAATTCAAAGGAAGAATTGAGGGTAAGAAAGGAGGGGAACTAAGAGAGGAGAGATAATTTAATGATTTGGTTTAAAAAACTGGCAACAGCAATAGTGATTTCAGACGAATTATCACTCAGTAAAACAAAAATGGGGTCAATGAATGGGCCGGAAGGACGCTGCAAAATGGGGTCCAAATACTGACTACAGAGTGAACAATGTGTTGGACATTGGATCAGGATATGCTCAAGACTGTCTGATTCAAGTAGGCAAAAAAGGACACAGTCTTAGATTCCGGGGGTGCGGGAAAACCTGCCGCAATGAAGTGAGGAGGGAAAGATGTGAAGGCGCGCGAGCATAAATGCTCTTCTAAGAGGGGGATTTTTCAGAGTGTAAAAATATTTAGGGGGCTGACCTTGTGCTGGACAATGACCAAAAGCCGGGGGGAACATACTGGATTTAAGCTGATGAAGAGAGTAGTAAATTCAGTTTCCCTCCAGTGCATGTTTAGAGACTGCTATTGCACTACCACTATCCCCTTCCCCGTGGGAAGGCAATAGCAGCCTCTGTGGATCTACTCAGACTTAGGCCACCATAAGAGTCAGATCCTGGCTCCTCCTCCCATTCTACTCCCTTTGGCCCTTCTTCATTTATGTAGGCAGTCAGAGACACATAATGGGCTTCCACATAACTACCTGCCTGCAGCCTGAGGCAGTTGACTCAGTTGGTCCTCGTAGGTAGATCAGCCCTGCAGTGAGCATCTCAAGTGGACATAGACTGTTTGGACATGGACTGTGTGGACAGGACCAGCCCAAGCATTCCTGGCTAATGGGAAGAGAGTGGAGATCTAAATTGTCTCCAACAGGAAGAACATACAGGTGCCCCTCGTTATCCACTAGGGTTCTGTTCCGGAACCTCCATGGATAAAAAATTCCATTGTCTCGTATAATGAACATGCTGGAAAAACAGGTTTTAAAACCCACTTCCAGATTTCTTGCTCCTCTATTGCAAGGGGTTTGAGTCTATATGGGGATTGGATTCTGGGACTGAAGACTGGAATGACTGCTTGCATGACTGCCTGTCTACAACAGTGGAAAAGCAGTTTCTTAAACTGTAATTTGCAGTGGCCATTCATGCTGAGTCAAATCCATGTATAAAAGTTCGAGTTTGGACCTGTATTTACTGTTCTGCTGCAGTTCCCTTTCCCTTTAATGACCCCAGGTCAGGAGGAGAAGCAGATACAAAGGTGGAAGCGGGAGGTAAAGGCAGGTTTGCACCAGTTTGCCACCCAAGGTAGTGGTGTAGACAGCCCAGACCTGGATTATGGTCTTTCTTAGCTGTCATATGCTGGCCAGCTTGCATAACCCTCCACACTCTGGTAATTACAAACATCCAAGGCTTGAAACTGCAGCCCGTCTCAAGAAGTATCTATTTGTGCAGAGGGCTGCAGCCTCAATCCTTCTTCGATTTTTCCAGTCTGCAAACATAAACATCTGAATGATGCCGGCATATTTTTGGAATGGGCTCAGGCCTGAGGTTTAAGCATTCCTTTTTTCTTACCCTTCCCTTTGCATCGGAAATAGCCCCTGCAGCCAACTTGAAAGAAAATTGTTTGGACACCTCAAAATGCCCCCCTTTCCTTCCTCTCCAGCTGCCTCAATCCTTTACTGTCCAGGACATGGAAGCAGGAGGCAGAGGCAGGGTGGGATGGGAAATACTACTTAACTGGCAGGTAACAGGAAACCAAAGGCCATCTGACAGCAAGTTTTAATTACAGCAATCTGGGACTGATTTTTTTTCTTAAATCTTGTTTCACTTTAAGATAAACATGCCTTCCTTGACCCCTCCACCTCCTCTTATGTCAACATATTTAGGTAGATGAAATGGAGGAGAGTAGAATCCACTGCTTCCTGATACCCAATATCAGGTGTTTAATATTAGGACCCTTTTTTTGCATTGGAAAGAGAGTCAACTCGTTCTTTTCAGTCTTTGTTTTTCCACTGTCTAAACACGGGAAGTGTAGGGAAGAAGGGAGTGGTGAAGTACAGTTCAGAGCCTCACCTCACCACACTTTTACTTCATTTTCACTTCATTTCCACCTTGCCTTTTTCAAGTCTAGGGAGCAAGAAGATGGGCAGAAGTGAGTGCCCCTCTGCTAGTTTCCTACATGAGGCATCTGGCTTAATTGGCCATCTTAATTGGCCATGTTTTCCCTATGCATGCAAATATGTTGGCTCATCTTATTTATGCCACTAGCACTTATTTTCTAATTTATGCCACTAAGCATACCACAATCCAGGCTCAGACTGGCTTGTCCACCTCACCATGGACCTCTCCAAACTCTCTCGCCATCAGTGCTTGTTTTCCAGTGCTTGTTGTCATGAAATGGTTTAACACCTGCTTGAGTGACCCTTAGAACAGAAAGCAGGGGACCTAAACACCCAGTTGACTTTGTGCAGTAGCATGCATGCCGTGTCTCGCTATGCCAAGCCTGCGGAACAGGCTTGCTTACCTTCAGGTCCGAGCTACATGAAGTCACAGACTTCATGTGGAGTTAATTTCCTGTCTCTGTAGTAATGTTTCAAAGTTAGAATGTTGTTAGAAAATTCTCACTTTATATTGGTACATAATGACATGGGCCTTAACCTCTGAGGGTGACACTTAATTACTTGGTCGTGAAAGGGATGACAGGAAAATCTCCTTCTAATAGCTTTACAGTGCCAACCCCATTGGAAAGTGCTTGTAATTTGGCAGCAGTGGTGCACATACCACACTGTGTGTCAGTCATAAACCATGTTCCCATAGCAAGGGCACATTGGTTATTTGGGATGGAATGGTGGTGGGTACAGTTGCTTCCAAAACCATATCCCAAAACGTACCCTGTCTAAACTTGGAGTGTCTTTATGAATCTTATAAATATGGTGATCTTGGGCTGGTCAGTTGGAATCTTTCAGAAAATAGATCGCATGATTAGCAGAATACAGTATAATGTGTCCCCTTCCCCTAGTTAAATATGGAGTTTGGAAGTGTTGTGGGCCAAAATGTATGGCAAAAATGGTTAAGGGTGGAGGCATCTCCCTTATGGGGAAAGGCCACAGACCAGGGTTTGCAGCACTTCAGTCTAGCTCAGACAGGCCTCCCAGAAAGCCAGAATTGACCAGACTAGTCCAGCTTTTGGCCTTTGGACCGGACTATCTGACCTTCTAGGGGACTGAGGGGATGCTTGGGGGGACTGGGTGGCATTTTAAGGCTACTGCGGCTAAGATTGCACTAAGATGTGCACACATGCACACACACTTTTTTAAAATAAATGGCTGCCTGTGGCTGGCCAAGCTCAGCCTCACCAAGCTGCAGCAGCCTTACAATGCCCCCCAGTGCCTCCAAGCATCCCCCAGACCAGCCCTGCCCTGCCTCACCTTCCCTGCCTGCTCCTTCATGGTAAGTAAGCCAGTCTACTGGCTTTTTAAAAAAAATTTTTAATGTAGGACAAAATGTTGGACATCCTATATTTTGTCCTATATAACTCTGGATTTTCAATTGAAAATCTGGACTTTTGGGTGACCAAGTCCTACATTTTGACTTTAGGATCTGATCACCCTTAGCTCAGAAGTCTTCAAACCCTGGCTGGAGGTCATATGTGTCCTACAACAAGCCTCTATCAAGCACTCAGCCAGGCATTGGTCCACTGAGAACCAGCCGCTGGTCCACATGTCCTGAAGGGGAACATGATTAAGATATATAAAATTATTCATGATATTAATAAGATGAATAAAAGTCAGCTCTTTTCCTTCTCATACAATACCAGAATCAGGGGTCATTCAGTAAAATTGAGTAGTGAGAAATTCAGAACAGCCAAAAAGAAAATAATTCATTTAACTGATGGACTTCCTGGTTTTAAATAAGGAAAAAGCTAAATCCTTCCATTTCAGTGTTTGTTGCAGAGCCTACCAGCTGTTTAAACAGCCAGACTGTTCATAATTGACAACATTGTGCTTGCGTTTTGCTCTTTAAAACCTAGGCTGTGCTGACAAGGTTAGATCGAGTACTGAAAAAATAAACTCGATGTTGTCTTCATTCCTACTGCAGCAATCACCCCTTTTCCAGAAGATGAATGAAAAGTCAGGTTTTTACAGATTTCTTAAAACAGTGCAAGGAAGGGTTCAATGAAGCCTCCAGAGAGAGGGTGTTTGAGTCAGATTGGCCCCCAAAAGTTCCCGGTTGTAGTATGTACCTGCTAAATCTCTGAAGGCAAGCACCTAAGGACTGTCACTGATGACTGAACATACAGGGCAGTAAATGGGGGAAGGTACACATGACCCTAAAGATTCACATGATGTAAGTGTGGAAATTTGGTTCTCTTTGTGAAGAGGGTTGAAAATTTACAGCCAGCCTAAAAAGTCATTCCTTGATAAGATTATGGATAAATATGATGGGTGCTTTCTCTACGCACAGATTTTTATTTATATAAATCAGGGGCAGACAAGCTGGGCCTCTTTAGGAAACCTAGGGCAAAATCCAGAGTAACTACGGGGAGTCCTTGCTCCAGTGTAAGAACAATTTACTTGGATTCCAATATGAATTTCCCATAGGTTTTCACTAAGAGGTGCAGTAACTACGGGTGCATGTAATGTCTCTTACGTGCTCCCGTAGTTACTCTGGATTTGGGAGTTAGATTTTTAACAATTGTACAGTAGAAGGATTACTTGTATAGTTTCAATTTTAACAATTGTATAACAATTTTAACAATTACTCCTACAAAATTGTTAAATGTCCCAGACTCCTAAAATGGCCTATCGTTTCCACTCCTGATAGAAATGAAAACAGGCTGCTGAGCTGCTTAATCAAAATGTCCCTTCTATTTCTGACTCCCAGGCATTACCACAGCATGGAGGTGTTCACACATTACGATCTGCTGGACCTCAATGGAACCAAAGTGGCTGAAGGACACAAGGCCAGTTTTTGCCTGGAAGACAGTGACTGTATAGATGGTAAGTTGTGAGCTCCTGAGCACTGCCAGCTCTACAACCCAAGATACTGCTGTAATTGTGGATACCAGAGATTTAACCTGGAGCTTTCAGAATGAATAAGAGGTGGTGCACCACTAAGCTACATCCTCCTCCCTAAAACATGGAGGGAGAAACATAAGTTGCATGTAGTAGTGCTCTGTCCAGCTAACCTGGAAATTGGACTGGAATTAAGCATCTTGAGAAGCCCAGCTGCAACACTGGCCTTTTCCTTGTCCAACTCTGTTCTAAAGAAAAGCATATGGCCCTTTCAAAGAAGCTTGTAGAAACTGACCCCTGGGGTTTCCTTTTTTTCTGATTTTTTTCCCTTTTAGGGGTTCAGAAGCAATATGAGTGTGCCAATTTTGGGGAGCAGGGAATCACTGCTGGATGCTGGGATGTATACCGGCATGATATCGACTGTCAGTGGATTGATGTGACTGACCTCAAACCAGGAAACTACCTCTTCCAGGTTCGTTGAAAACCATCAAGTTAATGGCCAAAGCACAGCTGCCACAATCTTTGCAGAACAAAGACCATGAAGTAGAAGTGAATTATTGGATCTGAGTGACAATCAATCAATAATATATTAATAACTAGCGAAAGGCGTACCCGCGTTGCGGGAGTAAAATTCCCCCGTATGCCATTCCCCCATAATCATCAACCCCCCATGGATAACTTTCCCCCAGGCGTAACAACCCCCCATGCGCAACTTCCCCCATACACATCAACCCCCCATGCACAACTTCCCCCATATGCATCAAACCCCATGCACAACTTTCCCCATGTGCAACTTCTCCATGTGCAACTTCTCCCCATGCGCAACTTCTCCCCGTGCGCAACTTTCCCCGTGCGCAACTTTCCCCGTGCGCACTTTCCCCGTGCGCAACTTCCCCCGTGCGCATCATCCCCCGTGCGCAACTACCCCCGTGCGCAACTTCCCATATGCGCAACTTCCCATATGCGCAACTTTCCTCCCATGCGCAACTTCCTCCATGCGCAACTTCCTCCGTGCGCAACTTCCCCCCATGCGCAACTTTCCTCCGTGTGCATCATCCCCCCATGCGCAACTTTCCTCCGTGTGCATCATCCCCGCATGCACAACTTCCCCCATGCACAACTTCCCCCATACGCAACTTTCCTCTCATGTGCAATTTTCCCCATGCGCAACTTCCCCCATGTGCAACTTCCCCCGTGCGCAACTTTCCCCCCGTGCGCAAGTTTCCCCCCGTGCGCAACTTTCCCCCCGTGCGCAATTTTCCTCCCATGCGCAACTTCCTCCCATGCGCAACTTTCCTCCATGCGCAACTTCCTCTCATGTGCAATTTTCCTCCCATGTGCAACTTCCCCCCTGCGCAACTTTCCTGCATGTGCAACTTCCCCCATGCACAATTTCCCCTCATGTGCAATTTCCCCTCATGCCCAGCATCCTCGCCAGCGCAACCTCTTCCTCCGAACAATGTCCCCCAGTGCACCAGGGTCTGAGCCAGTGGTGGGCTCCAGCAGGTTCGCACCTACTCTATAGTACCGGTTCTTAACAAGAGATAGGACATATAAAGTTTAAAAATAGCCATTTAAAAGTGGCTGCCAGATGGGCAGAGAACCGGTTCTTAATTTTTTTGAAGCCCATCACTGGTCTGAGCACCATATTGGCTGGATGTTATTCAGTCTCCCATGTTAAGTATAGGACAAAAACATGTTGCCCCCTTTTCAGCCCCTGAAGGGTTAATTTCTCCAGATGGTTCTTGGTGGGTGTTCAGGTGACAGAAGGAACTCCCAGAATTCCATGCTTCAGGCCCAGCAGTTGGGGCGGAATGTTGATGAGTCAGCAATTCTCAATGCAAAGTATAGGGAGGAAAACGCGTTGCGCCCCTTTTCACCCCCTTCCGGTTGGAATTTCCAAAAACCGGTTCTTAGTGCACCCCTCCGTCACGGAAGGAACACCCACCCCAAATTTCACACTTCTAGGCCCACCGGTTTTGGCAGGGCGGTGATGAGTGAGTGAGTGAGTCAGTCAGTGAGTCAGTCAGTGAGTGACTTTTCTCTTTTATGTATATAGATTATACCAAAATACTATTATTTATAATATTATAAATAATTAAAATATTAAAATTAAAAATAAATTTTTAAATTAAAAACCCATGAATTGACCATTTGATTATTTACAAATTATGCTCTGTGTTGTTCAGGGTGCTTTAAATTAAGTACTTATAAATGGAATACAAATATCTACTCTTTCACTTCTAAAAAAGAAGAGATTAAAGAGGCAACATGGAAGATAAAAGAGTTTTAAACTAGAATTTCTCTAACAATCTTTCTTCTTTAGCACCATTCCTTTTTCTTTTAAAAACCAAGAAGGAAAAGCAGCAGAACTACAGGGAGATTGAAAAGTATCTCCCTATTTTAAAATACTGATATTTATTTATTAACTATAATTTTTACAAGAAATGAATATGAGAGGAAATTAAAATAGTACATCCATAGGTGTGACACACATGTTAGCAGTTCAAAAAGTAACTTTAAACTTTAAATTGTGTCAACTGATTTCACCAGGAATGTCCAGCCACATTTAAAGGGCTTCCAAATTTCAAACAAAATAAAAAAGCCTAAAACACAGATTCAAACAGATTAACTTTACAGATTACGTTCTCGTACATTAAAGATCAAACACAAAAAAATTGAGACAAAAATTCATAATAAATAATAATTTAATTATTTAAATAAATAATTTATAGGTATTTTAAAATAGGGAGTTACTTTTCAATCACCCTGTATATTGATAGAACACAATTTGATAAAGAGCTGGCATTTGGCATGGCAAGGCATTGTAGAAACCCTGGTAGCAATGGTGGACTGCTTCAGGCCAGCTCTGAATACTCCCTGTTTATATACATATTTCCACTTATGGATCTGGGCCTATGTTTTCAAGTGGTTCTAAGTTTTCCCTGTTAATCGTTTATCAGATTATTGTCAACCCAAACTTTGAAGTTGCTGAGACCGATTACTCTAACAATGTCATGAAGTGCAAGTGCAAGTATGAAGCCCACCGTGTCTGGATGTACAATTGCCACATAGGTGAGTGGGGACGAATGGGCTATTAATAATTAAAAAAACTAGCCTCTGTCAAGAAGTTGGTATAGAAATTTTGGTAAAGGGTGCTTTATGTTTAGCTATTGTGTTGCTTATTTAGATACAGTCATTATATACTGCCCTGTATTTCACAGGAAAAGAGAACACAATGGTTTAAAGAACCTTACCCAGTTTTGAAAGGACATTAGAATGGGTGACAGGCAAGTGTTCCAAGGGAAAGATTGTTCCATAAATTCTTGAAAAGCTGATGCGGAGATTTTAGATCAAATCTTAAATTAGGCGGCAATCTTAATCTCCAGTTAAAGCCCTGGTTTAAACCCTGAGTTGATCTTAAGTACTGTGTGAGCTCTGTGCTGAGCACTGTCTTAAGACATTTCTGTGCCACTCCTGGGGAGGGTTAGGCCAGTGCACAGACATGCACTTGCCTACATCACTGCAAGAGCGGGAAGACCAATGAGTTGTGTGAGCCTAGGTCAGGATTGCACCATTAGTCACAAAAGTTCAATGATAATTGTAGTTGTGTGGATAAAATGGAGTAGGGAGGAACTCATACCCCAGCGGAACTCCTTGGAGGGGGAGGCTGATGTAAACATTAACACAATCGTACCTCGCTTAAGAAGCACCTTGCTTAACAAGCGTTTCACATAACAAGCAAAAATTTCCAAGAAATCTTGCTTCACATAACGAGTTCCGCTTCAGTTAACAAGCAAATGGGCACACATGCTATGCAGCCCTGACGCTCTGCATGGAGGCTCTTTAAAAGGGCTGCTGGCCAGCGCTGCAGCCTCCAACTGCCCCCAACTTGGGGGCAGTTACCTGGGGGTGCCAGAGGCAACTGCCCCTAACTGCCCCCAAGTGCCCCCACCGACCAACTTGAACCTCCAGCAGCAGCCCAGGTAAGCCTCCCTGAAAAGTGTCTGATTGCAGCCTCTTAACCATGTATACCCAGAAGCCCCATTGTGTTAAATGGAGCTTACTCCCAGGAAAGTATCTTTAGGATTGCAGCCTAAGTAGACTTCATAGGATCATGCACATTGAATGCATGTTTTGAATTCAATTACAGTGTTTTGTCATCATTTTTATATCCAGTTAATATTTTTATATGAATATTTTGAGGGTTGTAGAACCAATGTTCTGAGTTTCCATTATTTCCTATGGAAAAATCTGCTTCACTTAAAGAACATTTCACTTAAAGAGCATGCCTCCGGAACAAATTAAGCTCTTTATGTGAGGCACCACTGTATAAATAATTTAAATATTTACCTATCTCACTTCATAGGTTCATATGTCTCCAAAGAGGATCCCCCTGCATGAAATTCAGATGCAAAGGAGGGCACCAGCTCTCTTGTTGTCTTGTAGGGTGACTGAGATAGTCATTGAGTCATAGAGTTGGAAGGGACCCAGTGGATCATCTAGTTTAACCCCCTGCCTATAGCAGGAGATCCTCGTCTTGTGGGGACCCAGGTCTTGAACCCTGGCCTGCTGGTTAGCAGGCACAGTGTCTTAATCACTTGTGCCACCAGATCCAGAAAGAGATGCAAGAAGCTGGGCCCCTGGCTTCTCATCCAGCATCCATCCTGTTCTTATGTTCATGGGCAGGTTGATACAGAATTGATCAGGATCAATTCCAGGACACAAAAGTCTTGTAAACCAAATAGACAATAACATTTGATTCCTTTCCATTTTCTTCCTCTGCAGCTGACTCCTTCAGTGAAGTAATAGAAGAGAAGTTTGATCACTTTCCCGGACTTATGGACAACAGAATATCCACTCGGTAGAGAAGCCTGGATATCAGCCCCACTATTTAAAGAGGAAGGAATGATTTTCCCTAACCACTGCAGAGAAAAACTCAAGTAATCAACCAACCAACCTTATTAGCCTTAGTAAGTTATTTGCAAGGGTGTGCTCCATACCTCTGTTGTGCCATAGTCAGTTAGGATGTTCTTCAACACAGAAGAAATAGGATTTTTATTTTCCTTTTTGAATCCATTCCAGCAGAATGAAGATTTTTGTACCAGTTTTGCTAAGCTCCATTAGATCCTGCTCCCCGAAACATACACTGTGATTTATTCACAAGGAATCTTGTGCAAGCTCTGGCATCAAATTTTTTCAACCATTATGTAGCAGCAGATGGTAGCCTTATCACTTGGCTGACTAGCCATACAAGGTTGCCGATTGTTGGCTATTTGCCTTTTCAAGGGAAAGTTGTGATTGATGCCTTCATGTTTTGTCTCAACCTTAGTTGAAAAATCTGATGGTACACTGCCAATGCAGAACAGACACTTCTGTAGATTTGATGGCACTTCTGCAGGACTTGATGACACACCAGTTTAATTTTTAGTACTGTCATAATTCTTTCTCGTAGTGTGTGTTCCTTTCTCTAAGGGCACCTTTGGCAATAATAGAATGTTTGATACACCATGATCAGAAAACATGTCAAGTTATCCCCTACAACTTTGGTTGTTTTTTGTTTTTGTTTTTTGGGTTTTTTGTTGTGTTTTTTTTGAGACACTAGGCTGTGAATTTATCTTCAGAGTAAGTAAGCAGTTTGCCTCCCCAGTTTTCACAGGCATTTACTGACTCTGATCCATTTCTTTTTTCCATTTGCTTTTCATACACACACACACACACAGTCACTACCACCACCATCCCTAATGCCTTTTACATATAAGTGTTTCATTTTCAACCATGCTCTGGAAAGATAACTTATTGGACTTGTGCCAAAAAGCTCCCTTCCCCTTAGTTTTTTTCAGGCTATTCAGTGTTGTCTTAAAAAAAAGAAAGCTTTGGAATTTACATGCGTTTATAAAATGGTGCTAAGCACATACAGTATACCTCTGTTTGTTTGAGGTCACGTACTGCTACAGGTACCCTTCCACACACACATGCACACACCCTCAACTTGAAAACTTGTATTAAAGTATCTTGTCAAGGAAAATCAATTTTGTATATTTCTATTTTGTATATTTCTAGTGCCTATAACTCAGTGACATCATTGTTCAATGTTCCACTTTTTTCTGAAAGGAAAAAACACACAATTTAGCATTGTCCTGCAGTTTAAAACGCATGACCGATCAACTCTAGAATCCAGTTTCCAAAAGGAGACCACAGGATGTTCACAAAACAGGTCATGAAAATTAATGTCTTTTTATACTGTTTGTCATTGGGATCATACTGTCTTAATCCATAGAGTTCCATTCAGCATTCATGGCCCCTTATTGATATTCCTGGCTTCCATTGGTACTAGGGCACAATCTTAACAAATATAGGCTGACCTAACTCACATGGTATATCTTTCCATGGTGGAATGGAGAGGTTGGCGTATGCCTGTGCAGTGTCCTAACCCCCAAAAGTTGGGCCGAAGTGCCTTCAGGCACTTTTGTGAAACCCCTAGGCCAACACATGATTTATGTGGGAGTTTATGCTGACCTAACTGGAGAGTAGGATTGCAGCCTAAATGAAGGAATTTAAGGCAGTGGCTTGAGCTTTTAGCATTCGGACCACTTTTAAAAATGACATTCTGTTGGGACTCAGCTAGGTTTGCAAAAGTTTAAAAAATCTAGAAGTAGTATTTTGATTTATCATATCAAAGATGCTTAGACATTTAACTCCCTATATTTACACACTCCTGCAAACTGCAAAGGCTTAGCTCTATTGCAGGCCAATAGCAGCAGTCTTTTTAAACCCCTAAGGGGTTGAGGTAATTATTTGACCCTTTCATCCCCTGTGTTTTCACTGGGGACTCTGCTCAGCTGATGGGTTGAAAACCCACCAAAAAGGTTGTGACTCATAGTTTGAGACCACTTAGCTTTCTAAAGCCAAGACAGAGACCACAGAATTTATTTTGAACTTTTCTGTATTTATAATCTGTTTTTAATCTCCATTTTGCAATGTGGGGTGGAAGAGAAGAACCTTTCCTATCCAGAAAAATGAAATCATCATGCACTAACTGTGCTATCCAAGTGTAAAAAATTAACTAGGCCTGCAATCCTAAAGACACTTTCCTGAGTAAGACCCATTGAACACAATGGAGCTGACTTTTGAGTAGACATGGTTAGGATTGTGCTCCAAGTTAAGGGTGTAGCTCAACCTGATCAGGGACTTGAGGCTTCTCCAACCCAGCCCTCTCTCATCCTCCCGTTCCCGTCTTAAAGTGGACACCGGCCCAGCCGAAGGTAGAAGAATATCATATTTGGTTAAATGCTGTCTAAATAATGGAAAATTATGCTTATTATTGTCTGTAGAGGTTTTTTCTTTCATACCCAAAGCAACTGGCAAGATCTCCTTTTCGCCACATCTAAACCTACCTAGACGGACACTGCGAGGCCAACAGCCAAACATATGGTCATGTGTTTGCAGTAGTCACTTGTCCTTCTCTCAGCACATGGTGCAGATCAGACGACTCCTTAAGCAAGAAGGGGCAGGTTTCCTCATGCTCAGATGTTCATCTATCAGCAACAGTTCAAGCCAGCAGTTGGTGGCGATGGTCAGAGCCACAGCAGTAATGGTAAAATAGGGGGGAGCCAGGTGCTGTACTGGATAGTGAAAACCAAGGAGGAAGTTGGCTAACCCCAAGTGGTGGAGGGCAGGTTGAAAGACTGAAAGACCTGCACTGGGACACTTTAAAGCAGTGGTCTTCAAAGCGGGGGTCACAAAAAGCTGGATGCAGCAATCTTGGAATCTGGCACTGGATACCTTTAATGACACTTCCAGCCATGACATCATTTCCAGGGGTCCTTGACAAATTGTCATTTTCAGGAGGGGGTCCTGGGCTGAAAAGCTCAAGTACCACTTCCTTAAAGATTCACTACTACGCAACACACTGGAAGAGGGAAGAGAGACAGCCATTGCTGTCCCAAGATCTCTCAAGTTCTCACTTATTTTAAAGGTGCTGTAAAACATGACTCCTGTTTGCCTGGAGTTGGTCCAACTCTTCATTTTTTTCTGGAAACAGTAAGAGTATACCAGGAGCACACAACTTATGCTACCTCAGCAGTATGAGAACTACTGTTTTTGGGGGTGGCACATTCCAGGAAATGGGACCCCCAAAACACCAGCAACACCATAACTGCATCCAACACCAAAATGGGTCCTGTTCCAGTACATTCCATATGGTTCAAGCAGATACTCTACGTTTTGTTGGTATGGCGCCAGGGAGATGCTGGATGCTGGGGTGTGTACCAGCATGATATTGACTGCCAATGAATTGATGCGACAGACCTCAAACCAGGAAACTACCTCTTCCAGGTTCACTGCAATCCATTGGACTAATGGACAGGTTGCACTTGCTGCAGTCTTCACAGACAGAAGACTAAGAATGAAACTACATTTAAGAATACAGTACAGTGGTACCTTGGTTTACAAGCACAATTCATTCAGAAACATGCTTGTAATCCAAAATGCTTGTATATCGAAGCAAATTTCCCATGAGAAACAATGGAAACTCAGATGGTACGCAGCCAATGCAGAACAGACACTTGGACAGGCTCCAAGAGTTCATTGCATAGGCCAGCTCAACAACCACATCTTCCTCTGAATAGCAACAGACACACTCAGGGCACAATCCTAACGATGTCTACTCATAAGTAAGCCCCATTGTGTTTAATGGGTCTTATTCCCAGGAAAATGTGTTTAGGATTGCAGCCTTATTTGTCTTATGCCAGGAAAGGAGGTTTTGCCATCATCAGTGGTTCATCTGAGGCAAGATCCACAAGGAATTTTGCCCCTAAACAAACTAGCCACAGTACGAGCAAGGGAGAAGTGCTGTGAGTACCATTTCCATACCACTAAGCTGATCAATCCTCATGGATCTGGTCTGGAGTAAAGCGGTGGAGTACAAGGGGGAGATGCCAATATAAAATTGGCATAATTGGCATATAAAAAGGAAAGCTGACAATCGCTCTGTACAAAAAAACCAAACAAGAGTTGAGATAGTGATTAACAGACTCTCTGTCCCCACACCCTGAAAGGCGCACATGAAATTAACACATCTGTTCATTTGTAAAGAGGCAAAGAGGATCACTGGGGAAAAAACTGCCACATGTATACAACAAAATTGGTTTGAGTGTTAACTTTATTTTTAAGAAAACTCTCAATGAACTTCAGTAAACAAGATAATGATGCCTGCAAAGTCTGGCTTTGTGTGTCTCAACGTTTGTCATCGAGCTTTAGCCTCACACCTCTTGGGGAGAAAGGAGGCAAGTGGCGACAATGCTTCAAGGTAATTTGTTTGCAAACATGAGCTCATCCAGCGGGGACCCCCAGAGGCTGGATAGGGGCAGACAAACAAATTCTCCCCCCCCCCCCAACTTTGCAAAAAAAACACCCCAAACTTTGAAAAACTTTTCAAAACCAGGTCAAGAAGTGAACTTTCAGTAGAGAAAGACCTTAACTTCTCAGTCAAATTCTTAACTTCTTCATTAGATGGCATCATCATAGTGCCCAAACAGAGATTTCTACACTACAATTCCACCTCTGATGCATTCACAGTGTGGACAGTAGAGAGAAAGGATCCACTCTCTGCATCTCAGTGGAGAATCATGTTCTCCTACCTCTCCTTTGTAAAGGTGAAGCAATGCCTAAATTGGAAGCTCCAGGATGCAAACCAATTGGGTAGTTTCCACCCTACTGAACAAGGAACCAAGGGACATCCTATTGATTTAGAAAAGGAATATCCGAGCCTAGCCAAAAACCAACCAAACACACACAACAGATTAAATCAGTCAAATTACAACACAGGTTGTTCTAACAGAATGGATGCCTCTTATTGGGTTACATTGCCCTCTTGTGGTCCCATTGCAGGGCAACCTACAGCCCAGAAAGCAACATGGAAAGTTCCAAATTGCATTATTAAGTCTTGTCCACTTGGATCCATTCTTGTGTCTACCAACTCCCCCACTAAGTCAAGATTCATCAGCAAAAACCACAGATCAACCACTGTTCTGTACTTTTTAATGCCTCACCCAGACCATCAACCCAAGATCTTCTGTTCTACCCTGGCAGGCTTGAGTTGTCAGGGTTCCGTACTTCCTGGCCAGAGACTGACCAGGGTTTGCGCCGTAATCCCAAGGCCCTGGTCACCAGCCTTCTAGCGACGGCTGTGTCCGTCTGGGGTCTCTCTTTAGTCAGTTGAAGAATTTCTGTGTAAAAACACAAAAGAGTTGGGAAGGAAGTCCTGGGGATCCTAGGAAGTCCTAGGGAAGTCCTCAGTTTAGACACTGTCTGCATAAACATTTTCACAGAATCAGCACAAGAAGATGGTTGAATAAAATGTACTGCCACCCAAAGGTAGTGCATCTTAGTTTTTTAATGCTCTCACGTTGCTTTAAAACACGCATACTGGAAATAAAGCACTAGGACACTGGAAGAGAGGATCTATCACACTCTCAGTCAATGACATCACTAGGGAGAAAGAGAAAGTCTGGGTGCCAGCAATCTAGTGCAGTAATTTTCTACCTTTTTCAACTCAGGGTGCACTTACAAGGTGTTAAAATTGTCTAGGCACACCACCAGGTTTTTGATAACTAACATGCTCCCCAGATCTCCAGGGCACACCTGCAGACCATTTCTGGCACACCAGTATGCCATAACACACTGAAAATCCCTGGCCTAGTGACTGCAAACTATGAGACCGCAACCCATCACACTAGGAGTGGACCATTTGAAACATATCACATCTCTTACTTGGCCGTTGAAGAGCCTTCATTTTTGACTGCCTCGTACCATGGATTAAAGGCCGGATCTTTAGGGAATCGTAACTCTGTTCCAATGCTTGAGATGCTGCAAAGACAGAGTTGCCAAGAGTTGGTTGCATTTTAGAGGAGGAGACACCTGTGTTAGTCTACAAAGTCATTCAAAGGGTGGTTCCAGGGAGGGAGGAATCATGCACAAGCCCAAAGCTGGCACAGAGCTCAGATCGCCAATTAGAGACCACATGGACTTCCAGTACTGGAGATGCAAGTGGAAATAGACGGCGGACTCCAGTAGATGACTGGAGCTCTGTGCACCTGCAGGAAGGTTGCAGAGGGTGCTAAAAGCTCTAGAGGCCAGCACAAAGCCCTACGAAAGTTCAAAAGCCCCATGCCTCCATGATCATTGAGGCATCATTGGGGCATCCATTCCTGGGCTACCCTTCTTAAGGGGACTGGCCCATTTCTGGCTCCCCTGGTAGCTCACAATCCCATCACTTTGGAAACCACTGTTGTGTAATGTGTACCAAGGTTCTTGAACATGTAGATCAAATCAAGTTGAGGAGCAGGAAGAACAAAAGACAGCATTTGGCCAAAGTGTTGTGTAGTCATATTCAGCACATGGCAAGGAAAGCCCAATAGTTCCAGCGACCTTGCAAAAGCCACCTTACCTGCTACAAAACTGGAGAAGATCCCTAGAGCATGAGTGTCATCGACCCACTGCAACTTAAATCCACTGTTTCTAAAAAAAATTAAAACAAACATTTATTGGTTATCAACAGGGTGACCAGATTATTCCTGAACCCCAGGGCCAAAATTCCTGAACCCCAGGGCCAAAATTCCTAATCCCAACCCAAAATTCCTACCTGCTTTAAAAAAATGCAAAAAAATGTATTTTTCTGTTTTTGTTTTTTGTTATTTTGACCATAACTTTCGATAGGAAGGAGATATCTTCAAATTGATTTTTGTATTGGATTCTGCTCTTCAATACGAATCCAACGACACATGGCATGATGAGGTACTGTGCACTATCGCAAAGATTTAAAATGAAGCCAAAATGTAGGACAATGAAGCCAAAATGTAGGACACCCGGACAGGAGGCTAAAAATCCGGACAAATCCGGGTTTTTCTGGTCATATGGTCACCCTGGTTATCAATAAACTACAGATGGATTCACCAGAACAGATAGCTTTCTACATACTCCAAATCCTGTGAGTTTAGCAGCCACACCAGGAAAGTATCTGATGTCTCATCACAAGGATGTCCCACTTTTCATGGTAGTATTTCTAGAGTTCACAATCTCTGATCCAGGCATATTAAGACCCAGACCTGAATAGCTCCAACAAGGCTACCACATCTACACATGTCTATCCAGCTTCAGCTAGTGCACCAGATATATCTGTACGTGAGCCAGTCAGATAGTTTCCAAATGTCATGAGATTAGGGTACTTCCATGTTGGATCTAGCAGGATTTCATAAGATTCAGGGTGGAAGCACCTAAATCTCTCAAGGTTTGAGTGCTTGTGAGATCTCTAAATCTCTCAAGGTTTGTGAGATGTCTCAAAATATTGTGTGATCTGGGTGCCATTATGTTGAAACTCACAAAGTTTTGTAAGCTCCAAGAAGGCTGCACCCTTTCATTCAGGAAGAAATGGTTGCAGGGGTGTCAAAACCCAGGCACATTTGGGAACCATAGGGCTAAATTCTGCATTTGACCCAAGAGATGCCCTAATTATTTAAACAGAAACAGCAAAGACTATTACCTATTTCAGCATAAGCTGTCACAGACCACAGTTCATGTCATCAGTGGCTGCTCTCAGTTAGGCTGAGTTAGCCAACTCTCAGTTAGGCTGGTATAAGTCCCAGTACACGTTCTGTGGTGGCCTGTGGGTGTCACAAAATTTCCATAAGCCACTTCTGTGCCACTCCTGGAGGAGTTAGGCCAGTGCACAGACATGCACCAGCCTTCCCACACTACCATGGGAATGGGGATATGGGTGAGATATGTCAACCTAAATTGGTAGGGATTGCATCCTAACATCACTACTTCTCAGGATAATTATTGGAACAGAGTTCCTATTCCCAGTTGATCATGCCTCACTTGTTGCCAAAGCATAGGGTAAGGCTAGCTGCCACCACATTTACAGTGGAGGGTAAAGGGTTCTGCCTTGGACCATAAACAAAAGCTTTTAGATGACTTCTTACTGAAAATCTGTGAAGGCCTCCAGAAGATGTTCAGTTTTCAGCAAGGGTGAAAAATCATAGATCTCGAGTACGTGTCCAAAATCTCCCTCGTTGATCTGTGCCTCCCCATAACTGGAGTAATCATGCTGAATCTTCTCGATCCTGATGTCCTTTATGGTCAAATAATTTGTGATCTGGAAAAAGAGAAAGATTTACAGAAGCAAGAAATATTTGTAAAGACAAAATGAGACCTAGGATTGTGTAGTTATTCAGGAGTTGGATTGAGACCTGGAAGTTCCCCGAGTGACCTTGGGGAGGCACTCTCCTCACCTATCTCACAGGGTTGGTGTGAGGAATGTGGCAAGTGAGGAAGTAAAGCTTTGTAAGCCACCTTGGGTATTTGCATTAACATAGGAACGACAGGGTACGTACATAGCAACTTCTATTTTTCTAGGTCTGTTTTTCTGGACTGGAGTCATCCAAACCACAGATGGACAGATTAAAAAATAAAATAAAAAGAACAAAAACTTCAAGCCAGTCCATACTACCCAGGGCTAGTTTATGCTATCACAGAATCATGCAATAAAAACAGATCCTGGACCATAATGCAATGCATTTTTAGTTCTAGTTTTTCTGCATGTTGGGATTTTTGAGAATATCTGGCAGGAGGATTCCACTCAGCTCCTTCCTGAATTTATTTTCTACACATGAGGTGCTCCACGCTGCCTCAAGGGATAATTAAAAATATGTAACTGTCCTTTCTGCAGCTTTAGGTGGAAAATCTAGGAACAATTTACATTCGGATTGTTTAAAATCAGCACCATGCGGGGCACAATCCTAACCAATTTAGGCTGGTTAGAACTTAGATCCTACATAATTTAGACTGGCATAACCCACACAACAGTCACCTTGTTCCCGTGGTGACATGGGGAGGCCATGGATATGCACTGGCATAACCCAACCCATTCCCAGGAGTGGTGCAGAAGTGCTTTATGGCACTTTTGCAACACCTCTAGGCCAGCACAGGACTTGTGCCGAGACTTATGCGGGCCTTATGAGGAGTTAGGATTGCACTGACAGAAGCAAATTTATCCTACATGGGTTGGAGGTCAGCTCTTTCCCTAAATTCTAACCACAGCCCATCACAAGAGGAGGCTACCTGCCTCATAGTTGGGCTTTGGTTTGCACCCTTCTTCCCCAAAACATGCTTATGTGCAGGCCATCAATTTCACAGCCTCATCTTGCCCACTGATATAACACCAATCCAGTCACCTCCATCCTAGCCAAGCAGGGGCAGGGCCATCTTGAAACTGTGGCCAGGGGTACAAATGCCACCAACATACTGAAAAGCACCACTAGTGATGTTAGTGCCACTTGTTGAAAGGTACTGGTTTAAAGAAGTGGTTTTCAACCAGTGTGCTGTGGCACACTGGTGTGCCATAGGAGTTTGAGGAAAGGTCATTTATTCGGAGGGCCAAGGCAGTGCAATCTGCTTCTAAGGCAGCACAGTGTGCCTTGTCAATGGTGAAAAAAAATGATGATATATCTGGACTGTTTTAGCATCTGTGCTGCAAGATGAGAAAGGTTGGAAAATGTTGCCTTCAGAGCAGCTAAATTTCAGCTTACTGGCAACCTCTCACAACATTTTGGACTGGAACACATGAGGACAAAAAGGTTCAAAATACACAGGCAACGTTAATATTCTGCAGAGATCAAGTGGTGCTGTCACTTCACATCACTATTACGGGCCAAATTGGTGCTCATTACCACATTCTGTTAATTATAAAATATCTGCAACTATTTTCTATATATTACCAGCTATTTATGCACTTCTATATTTATATTTATTTATTTATGGACTTCTGGGCTGTGGGTGGTGCAAGAGATTATGACGCTGTGCCTGTTAACCAGCAGGCCAGGGTTCGAGACTCAGGTCGGCCCCACAAGACAGGGTGAGCTCCTGTCCTTAGCCCAGCTCTGCGATGCAGCTGGATCCAATCATATTGGCTCTGCCTTTCCACTGGACTAATTCAGTGGCGTGGAGAGGGGGGATTTGCTGCTTGGGTAACAGCCTATCCTCCATAACAATCCAACCCAGGCTTTCGTGCTTCACATGCAACGTACGCAGTGCCAAGCACGATACCATAGTCTTTCAAGACTGACGGAGGCCTGCTTATGGACTTCTATATATTATTCTATATATTAGCCATTTATGCACTTTTATATATTACCAGCCATTTATGCGCTGTGGAAAACATTGTTTTTGAAATGAAAAAGAGTGAAAAATGGCACATTGTGGCTTGTGCCAAACCAGTGAGAGGGCACTGCAGCATAAGAGAGGGAGAAAGGGGGTGTGCAAATCCAAGGGTTGTTAAAGGTGCACATCAACAACACCAGACCATAGTTTGCCATAACATCCAATCTTGCCCTCTCTGGAACAAGACTGAAAATGGTTACCTCTTGCAAGAGTTCAGCACAGCAGTCGTCCTCCAAGACATTGTCCTTTTCTTCCACTGTGAAGCTCCTCACACTCCTGTCTCCTGAAGATAGTTCCAACTGCTGACCTCCCAAAGTCTCTCTCTCCTGATCTTCAACCACCACGTCCGCTGTTTGGACATTATCCAAAGCAGAGGTATTTGAACAGGGGTTGGTCTGAGGTTCTACGACCGACAGATTTGTGCAATATGCTGGGCCAGGAGAGGCTGGTGATTCCAGCAGGGGTGCTCGGGTACGGCTTTGTTCTGGGAGGTCACTGCAAAGTTCAGCCCAGCTATGTTCCAAGGGAGAAACATCAGCATCACTCTTATCTTGGGTTTCCAAAGGAGACATATCTGTGCAGGTTTGGCATGTGGCAACATCCTCTGGGACCTCTTCTGACAAGGGATGCATGTTGTTATGTTCTATTTCACTGGCAAATGCACCAGCATCATTCCCTTCTACTTTGATGGCAATATCATTACAGCGTTTCAAGAGGGCAGCATCTGTCACCTCCCTCAGGCAGCATTCGGAAAGGGATGGGATCACACTGCTTTCTGATCCGGTGGGATGCTGGTCATCTGAAATAAGATGTATTTTGCTCACTTCTAAAAGATCACCTGGGATGTTCTTGTTCTGCTCCTCTGGCACACACACAGGTCCACTTTCTTCCAACGGAGCATCACTTTTCTGTTTGACCAACAAGCCTGAGGTTTCAAAAGATTCTGGTATCAAAGGCGTCAAACTGTCTTCGCACTGGCTATCTGATATGGCCACATCTTGGTTGCTCTTTGCATTGGCCACCTGCTTGATGTTATTGTGACCTTCCTGTTTCCATGAATCAGGAGTACATTCTGAGACAAGGGAACTCAGGGGCTCCAAAGGACTCTCACTAGTTCCACTAGGGGACTCCAAGACATTTGTCAATATTGCTCCAGGACCTTTAGCCTCTGGATATTCCACCCTAGATGCAATGTGAGAAGGTAATCTCTGGACACCTGGAACCTCTTCATCAGCACACACAGTCTTAGACATTTTATGCGCATTGTCCTCACTCGTCTCAAAGTCCCGGGGCTCAGCTCCAAACACTTCAAAGTCTTCATCTCTCATGCACTCAGGCCTTGTGCGCATTGCTTTGGGGATATACAAAGCTCTGTCTGGCTTCTTCCGTGGATGCCTCCTGCCCCGTCCAAAACCCCTTTGGGGCTGAGAGCCGTCAGCCAGTGGTTCGATGTGCCGCGGCCTTCCTCTGAACCTGCCTCCTCGACCTCTTGAATGGGGAGGGTGGCTTGAAATGGAGGGGCTGATGATGGAGCCATCTGGATTGACAGGTTCATCCGGCAATCTAGCGCAGGAGAGAAAGAATAAAACAGTATAAACAGGCATTCTAGGGCTGGAATGGCTCACTTTCAGGTGAACAGATGAGCATTTTATACTACTGACCCTGCAAGCCAGAGTAACTATAGGAAGACATAAGAGGCACTTACTCTATGCATTTCCCATAGGTTTCCCATAGGTGGCACCATAACTACATCAGTGTAAAAGGTCCCATGGTTACTCTGGATTGTAGCCTGACTCTACCTATGACTTGGCTCTAGTCTTACTCAATGGCTCACAGCTATGGGTCACAACCTGATTTTTGGTGGGTCACACAGCAAGAAACAGAAACTCCAATGAAAACAAGAGGGGGATAGAAAGAACAATTAACTAATTGCCTCAAGTCCTGAGATTACTCAAAAAACCTCAGATTGCTGCTAACTGCCCAACAATCTGCAAGTATAGGGAGATAAAAAATATTAGTACAGTATTTGTAAATAAATTAACACATATGGTTTCTTTCTAGTACAGTGGTGCCTCACATAAAGAGCTTAATTTGTGCCGGAGGCATGCTCTTTAATGAAATGCTCTTTAAGCGAAGCAGATTTTTCTATAGGAAATAATGGAAACTCAGACGATTGGTTCCACAACTCCCAAAACATGCATATAAAAATATTAACATCATAAAAAATGATGACAAAACACTGTAATTGAATTCAAAACATGCATTCAGTGTGCATGATCCTATGAAGTCTACTTAGGGTGAAATCCAGAGTAACTACAGGGAGCCCTTGCTCCAGAGTAAGAACAAGTTACTCTGGATTACAATATGAATTTCCCATAGGTTTTCACTAGGTGGTGCCATAACTACAGGTGTACGTAATGTCTCTTACGCACTCCCGTAGTTACTCTGGATTGTGCCTTTAGGCTGCAATCCTAAAGACACTTCCCTGAGAGTAAGCCCCATTTAACACAATGGGGCTTACCTCTGGTTAGACATGGTTAGGAGGCTGCAATCAAAGACACTTTGGGAGGCTTACCTGGGCTGCTGCTGGAGGTTCAAGGTGGTTGGTGGGGGAACTTGGGGGCAGTTAGAGGCAGCAGCGCTGGCCTGCAGCCTTTTTAAAGAGCCTCCATGCAGAGAGTCAGGGCTGCATAGCACGCGTGCCCATAGCACGCTTGCTTGTTAAGTGAAGTGGAACTTGTTATCTGAAACAAGATTTCTTGGAAATTTTTGCTTGTTATGTGAAATGCTTGTTATGTGAAATGCTTGTTAAGCGAGGTACCACTGTATTTTTTTTAGTCTCCTAAACATAGATGGATCCTGATACAAGTAAGAGTTTTTTTTAAAAGTGGTTCCTGTTGCTAGAATGTTTGGGAACAACAGCTCTGGGCTTCTTTGCTTAGAAGTAAGCCCCACTGAATAGTGCATTGTTCAATACACAATGATTGGAGCTTTTCATGCTCTAGAACAGGGCTGGGCAAACCCCAGAACCAGGAGCCATTTGTGGCCCTCTAGGAACCCCAATTCAGCTCACAAGGAGCTGCCAGTCTCCAGTGAGCCTCTGACATATCAGAGACCATTGGAATCTATGATCGCTTGTGGGCACTATTTAATTATTTAATACTACAGTATTTACTCCTGCCCGCAAATGACTCTGTACAACTTATGTCTCCATGTGTTTCTGACTTGGTCTATATGTTTCCACTATGGAAGGCCTGTGCAGCAAACATGATAGGTCTCATATGATTCTATATGTTTGCATTGTAGTTCTCATGTGTATTATAAAGTCAGTACAACTCATTCATTCCTATAAGTTTCATCTCTAACATACACCTAATGAAAATTCAGTCAAAATTGAAATCATAGAATCATAGTTTTTCCTGACCCGCAATACAGTGTCAGAGATTTGATGTGGCTTTCATGCCAAAACGTTTACCCATTGTTGTTCTGTCCCTTCTCTAGAAGAACATGCTCTAGTGGTCTCCAAACCACAGACCATTGCTCTCTGGTTAAACCCATGGGGCTTACTATTCCATGGAGCAGCCTCATAAGTTCCTCCCAGTCTCCCCAGAATTTCCTGCTGGGCAATCATGTCTGCCAGGACTGCCGAGCGCAAGATTCTGGGGAGAAGAAAGATCTGAGGTTGCCCTAAAGAACAGTTAAGAGTGATTCCCACAGGAGAAGGCTGCTGTCAGCCAGATTCAGCCTGTAGGCCAGGGTTGCTCTAGAACAGGGTTTCTTAACCGTTTGATGACTCCAGACCTCCAGTGGATGGTCCAATATGGTCCCATACCCCCTTCATTTGACTGTCGAAATAATCATCATTCCTTATATTAGTTGCCAGTATGACTTTCATATATGCCAATAGCTTAAATTTATTGTACTTTAGATATGGATAGCTAGGAAGAGAACATGAAATAAAATCATAAGGAAATAAAGCACTATGTACACAACGGTAGTCAAATACAGAATGAATGGGAACGTGCAGTCGCCAACTTTATATACAATGCAAAAAGCGCTTCTATAAATTTTGACATACCTACACTGACAATAAACAAGTAAATACACACATATTATATTTAAATATTAAAATTAAAACATATTAAATTTAAATTTAAAATTAAAGTTGTAGTAAATACACACATGTATAATTAAATACAAGCATTTGCAGGAAATGCAGAATGTTCTCAAAGATTCTATCGCGTTTCATGTACTCCCAAGTATAAATTAATACATTAAAGAGATCGAGTCCCATACCCCCAGCATTTGGTTGCCATACTCTCAAGGGGTATGGATACCACCAATTAAGAACTGGTCTAGAACAACCTACAGGGAGGCTTAAGGACTAACCAATTTCCCCTATTAAATCTAATGCTCACTTTTTTCAGCCGAATTTAGTCTTCAAAATCAAGGTGAGCATTAGATTCAAGTTAAATATAGGTATTTTGATTATATGTATAGGTCAGTATTAAGTTGAACTGTTTTATTGTCATTAAAATGTAACAAAGAGAACAATCCTAACCATGTCTACTCAAAAATAAGCCCCATTGTGTTCAATAGGTCTTACTCCCAGAAAAGTGTCTTTAGGTTTGCCAGCCATAAATCCAGTGTTGTATAAAGTAGTGCAATAAAGTAAAAATCATAACATAAACCCATTGCAATTTTATTATTATCATATAACTCATTATTATATGCAGTAAAATTAAATTTTGTACCTGCTTTGCAGCTGCACATTACAATCACCAGTAAACCTTTAAAAAATCTTAATCCTTTTAAAAGAGGGGTGCACATTGGATTCAATGGCACATTAGATTTGCATAAATATGGTATTTCAGTGTGATGCTCTTTCATGGACATCAGTGCACTGCAGGAAAACTTCCTTCATCTGATGGAGCAAACTGGAGTGATCCCCTCGATCTCTTTCTGCTCGCCACTGTGTAAGAGGTCACAATAACTACAGTTTGCCTTACAAGTGTTTACTTTCAACACATAGGCTGCAATCCTAAAGACACTTTCCTGGGAGTAAAACTCATTGAACACAATGGAGCTTACTTCGAGTAGATATGGTTAGGATTGTGCTCATAGCCAGGCTTTCAGACATGTGAGTGTGGGCTTCAAACCTGATTGCTGAGTGACAGACCACAGTTCTCCTCTTCCATCCTTCCCCAACCGAAAAACTGCTCAGCAGGTTGACATCATCCACGGCCCTGTGGATCAAGTACCGGAGTCGACTGGACAAGGGTGGAAACAAGAGGACTCTGAAGAAGAAATTGAGAGTCAAGAATCAGTGGTGGGCTCCAGCAGGTTCGCACCTACTCTATAGAAATGGTTGTTAACGAGAGATAGGACATATAAAGTTTAAAAATAGCCATTTAAAAGTGGCTGCCAGATGGGCAGAGAACCGGTTGTTAATTTCTTTGAATCCCATCACTGGTCAAGATGCAGCAGAGTCAGCATGTGTAAATGTGGGCAACCTTCAAATGTCAGATGCAGGGAAGGGCACCTGGATGCAGGTGTCTTGTGTGTTCCCTAAAACATCTAGTGGGTCCCTGCGTGATACAGAAAGCTGGACCTGATAGGCCTTTGGCCTGATCCAGTGTGCCAAAGGTCCACCTAGTCCAGCTTATGTTCTTCATCAGCCCAGCAATCCAATGCATCCTTATTGGGTTATTCTAAATCTAAGCCATTTAGGTAGTTCCTAGGTATCAGTGGAGGGTTGGTTCCAGCACAACTGATACTGATATCCACAGGTGTTGGAATCCCTTTTAAAGACATTTTAAAAAAAGTTAAAATCATTAAGAAAATAATAATAAAATCATTAAGAAAATGCACTGCAAAGCCTTCTGTGCTTCTGCAAGCCGCTTCTGGGATACACAACCAAGGAACCCTGGCTTATCACTGAAGGAACTGTGCAATCCAGAAATGCAATAAAGGAGCACAAAAAGATTGCTTGCAAATAGCATTATTCCACAGCACTTGGTGCATTCAAAGCAAAGCAAATAGCATTATTCCATAGCGCTTGGTACAGATGTAGAGCCCTCTGATAAGGGGGCCCCACTGTACATATAAATGCAACAACAGCCCCTTACCCTTGCAAGTGCATGAAGGCACACGGACGATGCTCTTTGTGATGATACCAGTGATGATTAAATCTTTTTTTCCAAAGAGACAGGTGTGTAAAGGTAAGTTTCCCCTCACCCCACCCTAGGTACTCCCAAACCCCAGATGCTCCTTACTTCTCCAGCTGGTTCTGAAGGAGAAAGTGGTCCAGCTCCTCCATGATCTTGCTAACAAAGTCATTCTCGGAGGGGGACAGGAACACGCCGTCTAAGCAACGCAGCGCCAGGGTTGAGGTCGGGTGGCACCCTGTCAGAAAGGTGAAAAAGAGATGAGGAGGAAGCAAGAGGAGTGGATCAGGGCCTGATCATATCTATTTTTCTAACACCGATGCAATTGTGCCAATGAGGTGGGTTAATATCAGAGGGCTCCTCAAGGTCAATATCAGAGGGCTCCTCCTCAATATCAGTGGGCACGTTGGTTCATTTGGGGAGGCAATGTGGTACCATTGGCAGTGGAAAGTTGGATAGAATGGATGGGCGCTGGAAAGATGGATAGGATTGGGTCCAGGGTCACCCAGCAAGTACACCCATTTGCAAGGACATGTCCCTCTTGCCTTGGTGGCATAGCTAAAGGGGGGCTGAGGAATCAGTCTTGGAGGAGGCCTCACCCCTTCAGAGGCATTCCAGGCAGGGTGGACATATGGCTCCATTTTGGCTGTATGGCTCTGTTTTGCTCCCCCCTGCATGGAATGTCTCTGAAGGGGTGAGGCCTCCTCCAAGATTGACTCCTCAGGCCCCCTCTAGCTATGCCCTCTAGCTATGCCTTCCCTTTATTCCAATGCATGCTAAAAAAGGAACCCACCCTATATGACGTGGGGGAGGGAGAACCACTACAGGCTCCAGCCCCAGAAGGTTGCAAGGGAGGCATCACCCCCCGAGTAGCTCCTCTTAGACCCCAAGTTGCTCCTCCTCGAATCCCCCCTCAAGTTGCTCCTCTTGCAACCCCCAAGTAGTTCCTTTTGTAACCCCCAAGTAGCTCCTCCTGGAATCTCCAAGTAGCTCTTTCTGGAACCCCCTTCTGGAACCACCTCTTGTAACCCCCAAGTAGCCCCTTGGACCCCCAAGTAGCACCTCTTGTAACCCCCAAGTAGCTCCTCTTGTAACCCCCAAGTAGCTCCTCT
This sequence comes from Cryptoblepharus egeriae, assembly GCA_030015325.1. Classification (NCBI taxonomy): domain Eukaryota; kingdom Metazoa; phylum Chordata; class Lepidosauria; order Squamata; family Scincidae; genus Cryptoblepharus; species Cryptoblepharus egeriae. The sequence continues at coordinate 22,769,400 of JAREYC010000011.1, forward strand.
TGGAACCCCCAAGTAGCCCCTTGGACCCCCAAGTAGCCCCTTGGACCCCCAAGTAGCTCCTACTGGAACCCCCAAGTAGTTCCTTAGACCCCCCAAGTAGTTCCTTAGACCCCAAAGTAGCACCTCTTGGAACCCCCAAATTCCAAAAGCCTCCTCCCCACTCAGGTTGGGGGTCAGTGTCTGCCAGGATCTGCCCTTCCCTGGGGCTCTAGAGCAGAGCCAAGCAGTGCCTGCTCAGGGGAGCCTCCAGAGCTGGGCATCCCCAGTGCGCACCGCAGGGACCTGCTTGCAGATGCTCCTTTCAGGCTGCAGAGATGGGGCCGCCCTCCTTCCTGCCTGCCCTCCTGCCTTCCCCGGGAGGTGAGGGCTCCAGCGGGCTCCTCCTCCTCCTCCTCCCCTGCCCGCCTTCCCTTCCCTGCCTCCTCCCTCCAGCCCCAGCCACGCCAGCCTCACGGCAGCAGCACAACCTGCAGGGATCTGAGCCAGGCTAACTCTCTGTCCCCCTTTTCCGGGACATTCCCCCCTTTTTTGCTCCTGATTGTGCCCCTTTTTCCAGGACATGTGCCCATTTTCATCCTTGGATAGACCCCCTTTCTCCAGGATAGACCGCTTTCTCCAGGATACACCCCCTTTTAAACCCTTGTTGTGCCCCCTTTTTCCAGGACATGCCATTTTTCAGCCTTGATGTGCCCCTTTTCTCCAGGATACATCCCCTTTTAAATCCTTGTTGTGCCCCCTTTTTCCAAGATATGTCCCATTTTTAATTCTGATTGTGCCCCCTTTTTGCAGGACATACCGCCTTTTTCAGACTTGTTTTGTCCCCTTTTTGCAGGACGTCCCCTTTTAAATCTTTGTTGTAGCCCTTTTTCCAGGACATGTCCTCCTTTTCAGCCTTGCATCCTCTTTTTCCCAGGACAAGTCCTGTTTCTTTCTATTTAATGTGATGATTGTTTTCAGTGACACCTATCCAGGGTGACCATCTGTCCTTTTTTTCCAGGACATGTCCTCTTCTTTAGCCTTGTGTCTTGCAAAAAACTCTCCAGTGCCCTCCTTTTCCTCGTGACCAGGCAGCATGGAGCCTTCTTGAAATTAATAAATTGTATGCAATAGTTGTCAAATTTAATAATAAATAAAATGTGTTTTTTTTTTGTTTTTATTGTTATTCAAGATGCTGGGTTGTTTTAAGAAATTTTTGGCTGCAATCCTAATCTCGGGTAAGGCTGGCCTTAGCCCCAGCATACAACCTTTGCTGGCCTGGGAGTGACACAAAAGTGCCATTTTGCGCCATTCCTGGGGCAGGGTTAAGCCAATGCAGAGATATGTGCTTGCCTCCCTACATCACTACAGGAACAGGAAGATCAAGAAGTTGTGCCAGCCTAGGTTAGGATTTTGCCCTTCAAAACATACAGTATCTATCTATCTACAGTATTTATATACTGCTTTTCAACTGAAGAGCTCACAAAGTGGTCTACAAGAAAATGAAAAAATTCATAACTAATGGGTCCCTGTCCCAAAAGAGCTCACAATCTAAAGTGCAAAAAGAACACCAGCAGAAGCCACTAGAACAGACATTGCTGGGGTGTGTAGGGCCAGTTACTCTCCCCCTGCTAAATAAAAGAGGAGCACCCACTTGAAAGAGTGTCTCTTGCCCAGTTAGCAGGGATCTTACAGTATATTGACTGTTTCTGTGTTCACTTGTGTTATTAGTCACCTTCAGTCTGCTTTTGCGGAAAAAGGTGGGATATAAATCCAACAAACAAATAAAGGTAAAGTATCCCTGCCAGGCTGCCCTCCCAGCCGTGATTGGGTGCCGGGATTCCTGCTGCCTATACAGCCACCAGCCACAGCTGGAGGGTGCAGTGCTCATTGAGCCAGCATTATCCAAAGACACTTCTGTGGTCGGTCATGTGGCCAGCATGATTATACACTGAGGTGCACAGAACACTGTTTACCTTCCCAATGAGGTCGCCCCTATTTATCCATTTGCATTTTCATCTTTCAAACTGCTTGGTTGGCAGGAGCCGGGCTAAGGATGGGAGCTCACCCATCTTGGAGTATTCGGGTCTCAAACTGCTGATCTCATATGTGTGCTTTTTAGCTTTTATTTTGTCACTTCTTATATTCTGTGGGGTGTCCTACATTTTGGGGTCTTGCCCTCTTTTTTGTTATAGTGTATGGTCACCCTGATCTAGTTCAGCTTCCTGGATCTCGCAGTGACCCACCAGATGCCTGTGGGAGCACTCAATACACCTGCATCAGCTCCTGCCAACCTAGCAGTCCAAAAGCATGCAAATGCAAGTAGATAAACAGGTACCACCTTGGTGGGAAGGTAACAGCATTCAGCGCACATGAGGACCAAATCATGTCTACGGAAGCATCTTTGGACAACACTGGTTCTATGGCTCTAGAAATAGGCATGGGCACCATTTCCTAGAGTCAGTCATAACTAGCAGGACAGCGTGTGGGGTCACCTTTATCTTTAATCCTAAACCTACTGGATTGATATATCAGGGATATTGATTTGAGATATTGTGTAGTACCCTGTGATGCAGGCAAAAGTGACCAGATATCATAACCAGTAAAGAGAATATGCCCATCCCAAAAATGTAGGACACCCAAGAAAAATGTAGGACAGGACAAAATAAAAGCTAAAAGCACTCATACCATATTTACTTGAATCTAACACTCACTTTTTTCAGCTGAATTTAGAGCACAATCCTAACCATGTCTACTCAAAAGTAAGTTTGTTGTGACATTGTGTTTAAAGGGTCTTACTCCCGGAAAAGTACGTTTAGGATACTTGTTTATATATTGTTAGGACAGCCTAAACATGTTTATGTATGTTTAGGAAAGTAAGGCTGCAATCCTAACCACACTTTCCATAACTAACCATAACTATTGAACATTATGGGACTTACTTTTGAGTAGACATGTTTAGGATTGCATTGTATGTTTAGGATAGCCATATCTCCAAAATCAGGGTGCACACTGGATTCATGTAAATATAGTGGCACCTCACGTAACAAATTTAATCCATTCCAGAGGCATGTTTTATACGTGAAACATTCTTTATGTGAAGCGGATTTTCCCATAGGAAATAATGGAAACTCTGATGATTGGTTCCACAACCCAAAAAATATTCATATAAAAATATTAACTGTATGTAAAAATGATGACAAAACACTGGAACTGAATTCAAAACATGCATTCAAATGTGCAGGATCCTATGAAGTCTACTTAGGCTGCAACCCTAAAGGCACAATCCTAAAGACACTTAGGAGGCTGGAATCCTTAAGACACATTCCTGGGAGTAAGACCTATTGAAGACAAAGGGGCTTACTTCTGAGTAGGCATGGTTAGGAATTTGCAATTCTAGACACTTTCCTGGGAGTAAGCCCCATTGGGGGAACTGGGGGTGTTCTGGGAGGGGTGGGAGGGTGTTTGGAGACAGTGGAGGGGAGATTCAGGCAGCTGGGAGTAGTGGCTGCCACTTTAAAAGCCTGGCTCTCTCCAGCCTGTTCAAAAGCTCTGCAGGGAGCCTGGGGTTGGAATGCAGGCTTTTAAAGTGGCAGCCACTATTCGTGATTGCCCATATCTCCCCCCAACTGTCCCCAACACCCTCCCACACCTCCAAAAGACCCCCCAGTCCTCCCAAGCACCTTCCCACCCACCCCACAGAGGAACAGACCTGCTTACCTGACCTGTTCCTTCAGGTACAAGTGCTGTCAGCTGGCCTTCGTTACCCAAATCAGCTTCACTACCCAAGTTGGAAGCCCAGGGGAACAGTATGTTCTTTACCTGGAACATACTTTACCCAAGGCATTCTTTACCCAAGGTACCACTGTACAGCTATTTTGATTATAAGTCAGTATTTAGTTGAACAGTTTACTGACATTAAAATGTAACATAAATCCATTGTTGTATAAAATAGTGTAATTAGTTAAAATTCATAACATATAAGTCCGTTGCCATTTTATTATTATCATATAACTCATTATTATAGGCAGTAAAATTAAATTTTGTACTTGCTTTGCAGCTGTCAATTACAATCACCAGTACATCTGGAGCCTTTTAAAATAGGAATGTGCATTCGATTCAGTGGCACATTACATTCAAGTAAGGTATATTGCTTTCATGCGATTAATTTAAACACTGTACTGTATTACTGGTTATTATATTTAAAGCCTTTATATATAATTTATTAATTTTAAGAAGGCTCCATGGTGCCCAGTCACAAAGAAAAGGAGGTCAATTGAGATTTTTTTTCAGGGTGAATATGGTCACCCTGGGCAGGTGTCACTTAAAGCAATCATCACATTAGACAGAAATCACATTAAACAACCCCTTATCTGAAAACTTACTTGATCTTGAAAGGTACTTTCTTGAAGCTGTTTTGCTTCTCTGGGTGTTCTGGCTTCAAGACCTTCCTTCATTCCAGAACACCCATTGTTGGTCTTAAAGGGGCACCTGAGCAGCTTCTCAGCCAACTTGGGAGGTCTTCATGGGTTGTGTAGGGGTGGCCTGACCATGACAGCAACTGAGACATTGACCTCAGGTGCTGCATTGTGAGAGGATGCTATTGCTAACCATTCGCCTCTGTTCCTTCCTTATCTTGGTGGTGGAAGAAGTATGGAGCATGTTAGGTCACAGCAGTGGTTCTCAAAACTTTTTTGCACCAAGACCCACTTTGTTGGACAAATCTGTCAGGAACCACCAGAAGTGATGTTATTGACCTGGAGGTGATGTCATGGCAAGAAGTGACATCATCAAGCAGGAAAATGTTTCCCCTCCCACCATGATAGAACTGAATTTCCCAAATATCTCAAAGGCTACAATCCTATCCACACTTACCCTGAAGTAAAACTCCATTGACTTATTATTTAAAAAATATCATCATCAGAATAAACAGTACTTATGTATAGCTTTTCAACTATAAGCAGTTCACAAAGCAATTTACAGAGGAAAATCAAATAACTATGGCTATATAAATCAAAATATTTATTTGTATCTATTAGATACTATTAAATATCAGATAAGTATCTAATATTTATATATTAATAATATATTTATTAGCTATTTATTTTATTTTCTCAGTAAACAGCTTTGTGAAGTTTTTGTTGAAAAGCCATATATAAATACTGTTTTACTGATTATGTATTATAACTATAACTATTATATAAGTAATACGTATTATATCTATTATACATCTATATAGCTCTAATACCTCTCTCTCTCTCTCTCTCCCTCCAGTGCTGCCTCACATAAGTTTAATTCGTTCCAGAAGCATGCTTGGTATGTGAAGTACTCTTTATATGAAGCAGATTTTCCCATAGGAAATAATGGAAACTCAGACGATTGGCTCCACAACCCAAAAAATATTCATATAAAAATATTAACTGTATGTAAAAATGATGACAAAACACTGTAATTGAAGTTTTTAGAAATCTTTGACATCTTTAGAAGTCTTTGTAATTGAAATCTTTAGAGGGGCTTGGCCTTACAAAAAAGGGGGGAAATGCATTGAGTTGCAACCTCCAGGGCTTACATTGCATTTACACAAATGCACAGAGCCTGGGAAATAAACAAGATGAGCTGGAACCTTTAGCAAGCAAAGGGAAATTTGATTTGATAGGAATAACTGAAACTTGGTGGGATGACTCCCATGACTGGAACACACAATTGGAAGGCTATCAGCTGTTCCAGAGGAACAGAAGTGGCAAAAGGGGAGGCAGAGTAGCATTATATGTAAAGAACATATATACCTGCTCTGAAATCCAGGAAACTGGTCCGGATATCCCTGTGGAGTGCGTTTGGGTGAAGGTTAGGGGGAAAAACAAGAAACAAAACATTGTGGTGGGCATCTGCTATAGACCGCCAGGCCAAGGAGAAGGAGTAGACGATGTCTTCTTGGAGCAACTGGCAGGCATTGCAAGGAAATATGAGGTAGTAGTAATGGGGGACTTTAACTGTCCAGACATTTGCTGGGAGACACACTCAGCCAAACATGGAAGCTCCAGTAGATTCCTGAGGGGCCTGGAAGATAACTTCATGGTCCAAAAGGTGGAGGAAGCAACAAGGGGAGGGGCCATCCTTGACCTGATCTTAACTAATTGTGATGAACTGCTAGACCGTGGCAGGAACTTTAGGGGAAAGCGATCATGAGCTGCTGGAATTTAGAATAATGTGGGAAATAAAAAGAGTGCAGAGTGAAACTTATACATTGGATTTCAGGAAAGCTGATTTCAACAGGCTTACAGGAGTCATAGGCGGAATCACATGGGTTGACGATCTAATGGGGAAAGGGGCCCAAGATGTGTGGGAGCTCCTTAAGAGGCAGCTTCTACAAGCACAGTCAGAAACAATTCCCATGAAAAAGAAAGGGGGAAAAAACCTGAAAAAACCAGGTTGGCTCCACAAGCAACTTGGGGATCAGCTGAAGTTAAAGAAAGAGAAGTATAGGGAGTGGAAGACTGGAAAGATCACCAGAGAGGAGTACAGGCAGGTAGCCCGGTCATGTAGGGAGGGGGTCAGGGATGCTAAAGCTCAGTATGAGCTGAGGCTGGCCAGGGGAGTCAAGGATAACAAAAAGAGCTTCTTTAGATATGCCCAAAGGAACAGGAGGAGAGACGAGGGGGTGGGGCTGCTCCTGGACAAAGATGGACAGCAGGTGTCTGGAAACCAGGAGTAGGCAGAGCTGCTCAACTCCTACTTTGCGTCTGTCTATTCTCAGAAAGAGGGCTGTGCAAATGGGGATGCGGGATCATTGGCTGATGCGGGGATGTACTTGTATCCCCAAAGAGGTAATGAAAACATGGATGGTGCAGAACAGCAGATTAAGATTGACAGAGAACTGGTTCGAAACCACTTAACTGGCCTAAATGAATTCAAGTCATTTGGGCCAGATGAGCTGCATCCTCGAGTTCTTAAGGAACTGGCAGATGTCCTTGCAGAGCCTCTGTCGATCATCTTTGAGAAATCCTTGAGGGGTGGAGAAGTGCCACAGGACTGGAAGAGGGCAAATGTAGTCCCAATCTTTAAGAAGGGGAAAAAAGAAGACCCGGGAAATTATAGACCAGTCAGTTTGGCTTCAGTCCCGGGGAAGATATTAGAACAAATCATAAAACACACAATTTGTGCACATCTAGACAAGTACTCGGTGATCAAAACAACCCAGCATGGATTTACCAAGAATAAATCTTCCCAGACAAATCTGATCTCCTTTTTTGACTGGGTTACGAGCTTACTGGACAGTGGCAATGCTGTGGATGTCATTTATCTTGACTTCAGCAAAGCATTTGACAAGGTCCCACATGACATTGGAAAGTTGGAAAAATATGGGCTAGACGAAGCAATTGTTAGGTGGATCTGCAACTGGCACACAAAAGGTTTTAGTAAATGGCTCTGTGTCAACCTGGAGGTCGGTTTCTAGTGGAGTACCCCAAGGCTCTGTCTTGGGCCCGGTTCTCTTTAACATTTTCATTAATGACTTAGAGGAAGGGGTACGGGGGAGCCTGATCAAATTTGCGGATGAAACCAAGCTGGGAGGAGTAGCAAACACAACAGAAGACAGGAGAAACCTCCAGGAGGATCTGGATAAACTAGAATTCTGGGCTGTCACAAATAGAATGAATTTCAACAGGGAGAAGTGCAAGGTTCTCCACTTAGAAAATAAAAACCAAAAATACAGGTATAAAATGGAGGATACTTGGCTTGGCAGCACAACATGTGAGCGGGATCTTGAGTCGCTGTGGATCACAAGCTGATCCTGAGTCAGCAGTGTGATGTGTCTGCAAAGAAGGCAAATGCCATTTTAGGCTGCATTAAGAGGACTGTAGCTTCCAAGTCACGAGAAGTTCTAGTTCCTCTTTATTCAGCATTGGTCAGACCTCACCTTGAGTACTGTGTTCAGTTCTGGGCACCTCACTTTAAGAAAGATGCAGCCAAACTGGAGCAAGTCCAGAGGAGAGCGACAAGAATGATAAGTGGGATGGAAGGGAAACCCTATGAGGATAGGTTGGGGGAACTTGGGATGTTCAGCCTGGAGAAGAGGAGGCCGAGTGGAGACATGATTGCCCTCTTCAGATACCTGAAGGGCTGTCATAGGGAGGATGGGGCTCATTTGTTCATAGCTGCTACTGAAAGCAGGACTAGAACCAATGGGTACAAACTGCAAGAGAGGAGATTCCGGTTGGATATCCGGAAAAAATTCCTGATGGTGAGGGCGGTTCGGCAGTGGAACAGATTGCCAAGTGAGGTGGTGGACTCTCCCTCACTGGGGATCTTCTAGCAGAGGCTCGACGAACACCTGTTGGGGATGCTCTAGGGGGATTTCCTGCTGCAGGCAGGGGGTTGGACTAGATGACCTACTAGGTCCCTTCCAACTCTATGATTCTATGATTCTAAGTCTACTTAGGCTGCAATCCTAAAGATGCTTTTCTGGGAGTAAGACCAATTTAACACAATGGGGCTTATAATCAGTGATAGGATTCAAAGAAATTAACAACCAGTTCTATGCCCATCTGGCAGCCACTTTTAAATGGCTGTTTTTAAACTTTATACGTCCTGTCACGCAGGCTCACGGGGTGATGTGAGTGGAAGGGGGGGATTCAATGGGAGGAGGGAAGAGTCCCAAAGAAAGGTCTTCGGGGAAATAAGGCCACAGAGATGAGGAGGGAATGTTGATCATGGTTTCTTTATTCACTTTCATCTTAATGGAGGTTCACAGCTTGTATTAAATGGTATAGCCAATAAACATAGGCTCAACTGGTTCTTCAACTTGTAACAGGTAAGTTCAACAGGTAAGTCTTACTGTCACCAATCACCATATCCTCAAACACATAAAACCAGTACCCTCCTTCCTTCCAGTCTCATCCTCTCCCTTTCCACCTTCTTTTCTTTCTCCTCTCTTCTCCCTTCTTCCTCCTCTTCCAGCGTTCTCCCCTTCCCGCTCTTTTTCCTCCCCTTTTACTCTCTCCAAATGCCCCTCCCCATCCCCAGTTCCCACAGATCAGGATGAAGGGGAGGAGGTAGGCTCTGCCACCAGGCAGGCTCAGTATATAACTGGTCTCTGGATACTGCCCTTTCTGGGGACTTCTTTGTCCGTCCAAGTCCATTTAGGTGGTCTCTTGCATCTCCTCTGTGGGGCTTCAGGTGCCTTCTGGGGGGGGGGGGGAGCTAGGCTCTGCCACCTTGTTCTCGTCCTCCTATTCATCTTCAGGGGAAATCTCCTGTTCCTCCTCTTGAGGACCCATGACTGATGTCACTCGGTAGGGTCTGCACCTGCAGAGCGGCTCATCTTCCCTGGCCATCTCTAGCCACATTAGATCTTCGGCCAGTTCCTCTTCCTCCGTCTGCCTGGCTCTCTCACATGTCCTATCTCTACTTAACAAACAATTCTATAGAGTAAGTGCGAACCTGCTGGAGCCACCACTGGCCGCTTACTTCTGAGTAGACATGGTTAGGAGGCTGCAATCAAAGAAACTTTCCTGGGAGGCTTACCTGGCCTCTGCTGGAGGTTCAAGTTGGTCGGTGGGGGCACTTAGGGGTAGTTAGGGACAGCTGCCTCTGGCACCCCCAGGCAACTGCCCCAAGTTGGGAGCAGTTTGAGGCAGCAGCACTGCCCGGCAGCCCTTTTAAACAGCCGCCACGTGGAGCTTCAGGGCTGCATAGCACACATGCCCATTAGGTACCAGAGGGATTTGATATGTGAAGCAGGATTCCTTGGAAATTTAGATTTGTTATGTGGAACATACATTATGTGAGGTGCTTGATATGAGAGGTACCATGGTATGTGTGTGTGTGTGTGTAGGATATATCATCTGCACACCTATTTTATTTATTCATTTATTTATTTAGAGCACAATCTTAACCATGTCTTCTTAAAAATAAACCCATTGTGTTCATTAGGTCTTGCTCCTAGGAAAGTGTCCTTAGAATTGCAGCCATATTCATTCAGTCGGTTGGTTGGGAATTGGACAAAAACTGGAACAGCCCAGCTCAGACACGGACATTCTTGGATGACCTTATGCCATTCTCTCTCTTTCTTAGCCTTACCTACCTCAAGGTTGTTGTGAAGACAAAAGGGGGAAGAAACTAATTAGAGCACAATCCTAACCATGTCTACTCAAAAGTAAGCCCCATTGTGTTCAAAGGGTCTTACTCCCAGGAAAATGTCTTTGGATTGCAGCCTAAGTATAGTATATTGGAGGAAGCGTGGTTTTTAAAAATGTGGAAATATAAATAGGTATTGGGACAGAGATTTGAATTTGTATTCTTTTTTGCCAATTAACCACTAGATGGCACAAGAAAATCAAATCTCTGAAACCAAACCAATGCTGAAAGTGAAATAAGACCAGCACCTTCATTTGATGGTAGACAGAGGTCAACACAAGCAAGAACTGCTATGGAATACCTAGAAAAATGTATGAGAAAATCAACGTAATCCATTCTGTATTCCAAGTTCTGCTGATTGGTTAAACTTATTAATTTTCACTTAACACATTCCACTTGGGTCACATGCAGAGGGGAGTGTGGGGGTACTAACTCTAATTAGTGAGGGTGCAATCCTAACCAATTTAGGCCATCTCCCTGTTCCCAGGGTGGGGAGCAGCTGGCATGGTACTGCACTGGCCTAACCTATCCAGGGTTAGAAGTGCCTTACAGCAGGGGTCCTCAATCCCCAGTGCTGGGCTGCAGGGCTAACTTAGGCTGCAATCCTAAAGACACTTTCCTGGGCGTAAGCCCCATTGAACACAATGGGACTTACTTTTGAGTAGACATGGTTAGGATTGTGCTCTTAGAGGCCAAACCAAACTGGGACAGGACGCTGGAGCACAGCTGCCTCCACCAGGTGAAGTCCTCACCTTTCCCTTACTGAAGAGGCTGTGGTCCAGCCAGAGAACCCCCTTCTATACATTGCAGAAAACATTATTTTAAGCTTGGCTATGAAGTTTTATCATCATGGTGTCAAATGACTACTGTGCTTTTTCTGTTTGCATGTGCGCACATACTCCTGTCTATTTAGAATTTCATTTTGTGCTTCCAGTGAAGTGAACTATAGTTCACAGGAGCAAACCTGGAATATATTTGTTGGTATTTAAGACTCTACAAGTCTCTTTTTTAGTGTTTTAAGTCTCTACAAATCCCAATGGCATTTCTGTCCTTTGGGAAGTCGTGCCAACACCTTGATCATGTTAGTTCAGGGTGACCATATGACCAGATTTTTCCAGATTTGTCCTCTTTCTTAGCCTTTTGTCTGTGTGTCTGGGTCCAAATGTCTTCACTGTCCTCCATTTTGGCTTCATTTTGGAATTTGCAATGGTGTGCAGTACCACATCATGTCATATGTCATTGGATTCGTATTGAAGAACAGAATCCAATGCAAAAATCAGGTTTAAAATATCTCCTTCCTATAAAGTTATGGCCAAAAACCTAAAAATAAAAAATATGCATTGAGCTCTATGGTAACGTGAAAGTGCCCAATATCACGGCTTTACTAATGAGTAGGCAAATGTGCCATTGTCCGCCAGAAAGGCCAGGCTAAGAGGAATCCAAGACTTTGTCCTCCTTTTTAGGTTCAGGCATCTGGTCACCCTGTGTTAGTTGCCTCTTTCTATATCTTTTTTTTAATCTGTTGCATTTATGCTCCATTACTTGGCTCCCAAAATGCATTTCCAGGTCTTTGGGAGAAAGGGAAGGCCCAGGTGACCTTCTTCTACCACCACCCCCATAGGTCTTTTGGGCACAGAGAAATTCAGCAGTCTCACCAATGATCCACCTCCGGGAAAATTCCTGCATGCTGAGGGTTAACCTCTCCCTGCCATTTTCCTCTCAAAATGATTCTGATTGCTGCAAATTACCATACAGATTGAGAAAGTCGGTCTTGTGATTGCCTGAGAGCCTTCCCTTGAGTGGTCAAGTTCTAGCCTTTGCCTAAAGAGTGGCTTTGCCTTCCAGTGATGATGCATCCATTTCTTATGTGCCCTTTCTTGCTACCTGCTCCTGATGAGAACAACCTCTAATGACTCCAGTATAATAAGAACCAGGGAGAGATAATTATTTCAAAGCTGGTTGCTTGGCTTTCCAAACCCAAATCCTCGCGCCTGGGAAGACTCCAAGCAACATTTTCATCCCTCTTCTGTTCCTTCCCTCCTGAAGTGCCCCTTTAAGATCGGTTTCTTGGGCAATCTTTTGCCTTGATCCTAATTAGACTTGGCTGTTGGTCTTTCCTTCAATGTTCTCAGAGAGTAAAGATCATTGATTCTCTACAATGTACATATATGACTTTCTTTATCCTGGTGGGCTCTTGCGTGCTCCTGAGGCATTTGATGGGTCACTGTGAAACACAGGAAGCTGGACTAGATTTATCTACATCGATCTACAGTATTTATATACCGCTTTTCAACTAAAAAGTTCACAAAGCGGTTTACAAAGAAAATGGAAAAATAATAATAGCTAATTAAAAGCTAATGGGTCCCTGTCCCAAAAGGGCTCACAATCTAAAATGCAAAAAAAGAACACCAGCAGAAGCCACTTGAACAGATATTGCTGCGGTGTGTAGGGCGAGTTACTCTCCCCCTGCTAAATAAAAGAGGAGCACCCACTTGAAAGAGTGCCTCTTGCTCAGTTAGCAGGGGTCGATGCTAAAGGGTTAGTAGATGCTAGGGGTAGAAGGTTAGCAGATGGACCTACTGCCTGATCTTCTAATGCCCTGATGTTCTTATCCAGGATCCTCCAAAGTTTTTTGGCAGGAGGGCCACATAATCTCTCTGACACTGTGTCAGGGACCAGAAAACTAATTTACATTTCAAATTTGAATTAATTTACATAAATGTATATATAAGAATGTATTGGAGTGGATTACAAGGCTTGTCCAAGAGGCAGATGGAGGGGTCTTGCCGGGGGGCCACACTGAGGCTTGCCGAGGGCCGGGGTTTGGAGACCTCTGTTCTAATACATGGACACAGATTCTGCATATTTGAATATCCACAGATGCTCATAGGTGGATGGCCTCACCTGGATGTAATTTCTAGTAGCCCTTCTAAGGAATGGAAAGGCTGTGAAGGGCTTTGAAGAGCTGGGCATGGCCCCCAGGTTAGATGCAATATCGCTCCATCAGTCCCCTGGATTTCATTATCCATGGATTTTGGTGGAGCTGATTGCTGAGAAAGATGATGGATTCTTCCTCACTGGAGATCTTTAAGCAGAGGCTTGACAGGTCTTCTGGAGATGCTCTAGGGAAAAATTCCTGCTTCAGGCAGTGGGTTGGACTAGATGGCCTGTGGGTATCTTCCAATTCAAGGATGCTATTATTGCTATGCTGCTGCTCACTGCTTTTCTTCCAGTTGGCCTGGAAGAAGAAGCAGAATGACACAATCACAGTGCGTGCTGACTGATTGTTACTGGGCAGGAAACAACCTGAAGTTGGTGACCCCTATCAGTGACAGGTTGGGATTGAGATTGCAGATTGGGACTGTATTTGGTGCCAATTCCTTAAAACTCCAAGTCAATTCCGGGTTGGAATTGGCAGCCTGATTGATTACCATTTTATCCTGCCTTTTCTCCAAGGAATGCAGAGTGCTGTCATAGTTCCTCCACTCCTTTTGTCCTCAACAATAACCCTGTGAGGTAGGTGAGGCAGAGAGCTAGAGACTGGCTTACGGTAACTTGGAAAACTTCATGGTTGAACCTGAACCTTCCAGATCTAAACCAATTCCCAGACCACCAAATCATCCTGGCTAATTGACCCCACCCTTGCCCAAATGGACCTACCTTCTGGTAAAGAGATACAGGTATATGGGAACTGAGTTCAAGAGTTTCGGGCTCTGAATCAAATCAGGTGCTTCACTTTAAGGAATACTTTAATGGATCAGTTCAGTTAGTGCTGCTGCAGTGAGATGTAGGGACAATTCCCCCCATCGTCACCAGTGAAGCTTCCCCACCCACATCAAAGGAGCAAGACTGACTGTAATTGGGGTGTATTTAATCATTACTATTACTCAATAATTATCACCTTCTGAGTCTGTTCTTTGTTAAAGTTGGCTGGGAGGGGAAAAAAGCATTTTGACTAAGTTCCTGGAGTTGCCCCACGTGGTGGAACAAGAGCATGTGTGGGATTTTGTTAACATAGCACCAACCATATCAAAACCTAGCAGCTCTCTTAATCCCCCATGCCCATTTCCTCCCCGCACCTGCCATTCTAAAGCTTTCAGACATATGCAAAGTTGATGCTAATTAAAAGGTGCATGGAGGGAACGCAACGTTCAGAAGCCATTGCAATTAGAATGATTCTGATGCGCAGGGACGCATCATGAACACCACAATCCATATAAAATGTCATGGGAAGGACTCAGGGAAGAATTGGGAAGCTCAGATTGGAAGCTTTTTCCATTTTCTTTGTAAACCGCTTTGTGAACTTTTTAGTTGAAAAGCGGTATATAAATACTGTAGATAGATAGACTGTAGATGGTCACCCTACATGTGGCTCATGAGTTGCAATTTGGCCACCCTTGCCATATGCCTTTCACAGATGAGATTAGGGACTCATAAGTCCCATGCTAGCCTATGTGTAATACTAGTTAACGCATAATGGTGGATCAGTAGCAGAACTTCACTCGGGGCTAAGTCAGGATCTCTCAGCATCTATAGCAAGGCATCAAACATTGCCCTTCTTGGAATTTGAGAATGCAATTGCCCTTTGCCACATTCTATACGTAGATACAGAAATCCATCTCTGTTTGTGCTTTTTCAGGATTTTGTCAGAGGTGCTCTCATTCATTGATCATTCAATATAGCCCCAGTTCTGTGGGAGACAGTTATACCTCATCAGAGAGCTAATCAAAGCTTCCACTTTCCTGACTTAGCTGTATGAAACCAGCTAGCTGCTAATTGACCTGCAAAGTGCTCAACTCCTGCAGTTTATAAGCATGTGTAAATATAGGAAGAAAGAGCAAACATTCAGGTTCATTAGGGCTGACCTGTTACAAGAATCAGATAAAGTTTTTTAAAATAAGTAAATATGTAATTTCTTTCTAGAACTCATTTGTTTAAAGACTCGTAAACCTATGTAGGTCCCAGTAGAGTAGGGTTGCCATAATTCTCTTGCACAAAATTGGGACAAGACCCTTTGTCCTACTTTCCAGTATATAAACACAATCCCCCAAAATCAGGATTGTACCTGTTTTTCAAGATATATAGCAACCCTACAGTAGAAAGCTGTTTTACAAAGCAGATCCTGGTGCAAGTGGCATCACCAAGGTGGTGTGGCTGGTGCAGGTCACAGCAGGTGATGCGCCACTGCAGGGTGATGTGCTGGAGGAGTTTGACACTCCTCCAGCTCGTCCATGCCTCAGCATGTCCATTTGGGCCTGTTCCAAGATGGAGCAGCGGCCAGGAGCAGCTGCTCTGGCTTGAATGGCCAGCTGAGATGCATTGTGCATATCTAGGCCTCTGAACATGCACAGTGGGAGGTTCCTGCTGCACATGTCCAGAAGACTGGACATGCGCAGTCCGCGCCTCTGCCCGGCCATTCGGCCTTGCTCCAGAGCAGAGCAGCATCTCCCGGCTGCTGCTCTGACTCTGGAGCAAGGCCAAACGGCTGTGCAGAGGAAACTGCGCATGTCCAGGTCTCTGGACATGCACAGTGAGAGCCTTCCACTGCACATGTTCAGAGGCCTGGACATGCGCAGTCCGAGCCTCTGCCTGGCCATTCAAGCCTGATTCAAGGTGGAGCAGCAGCTCCTGGCTGCTGCTCCACCTTAGAGCAGGTGGGCAGAGGCGCAGCTGGACAGAGGCATTCCTCTTCAGAGGAGACTACACAGACATCAGAGTTGGTGCCTATGCAGTCCTGGGATGGGTGCACATGTCCCACAGGTGACGTGCTCCCCCTCCGCACTGGGTGACGCACATTGTTGTGTCACCCCTGCCTGGTGCTACATGATTTGCAAACCACTAGGATAGAGAAAGGCTAAACACAGTAGGGAGGATTTTCTTCAGAGAGGGAGGATTTTCTGGAAGAGACAACATACATGCAAGGTCCTCCCCTTTCTCTGCTGTTTCTTGATACTTGTTCAAGATTGTAAGTCTCCTGGGGCAGAGATCTGTCATCCCTTGTAATGTGCTGTGCACGCATAGAATAATAGAGTTGGAAGGTACCCAGTGGATCATCTATTCCAACCCCCTGCCTATAGGAAGAAATACTTGTCTTGAAGGGACCCAGGTCTTGAACTCTGGCCTGCTGGTTAACAGGCACAGTGTCTTAACCAATTGCACCAACTATTCTGTTACCTATTCTGTCACATCTGTATAAGGTTGCAATCCTTATGTGAATGGCAGTCTAATCTTGAAGCCAGCAACCCTCAGGGTGCAGCTGAGCCAAAACAGCCACCCTTGGGTCCAGCAACACTACTGAGGTTGCAAGAGGTTTCCATGGCCCATGGGGGAAGGAGACATTTGCCACCGCCCCTGGGGAATATCCCAAAATAAAGTTTTTCAAACCTGTGCTTGTCAAATCTGTGACACCCAGAGCTAGTGCTGGAGCTTAGTTCCAGTGCCAAAATTGTTCAGAAGTGGGGCCCGGGTCCAACCGAACATAATTAGGCTTACTTCCGAGTACTGGATAAGGTTGTGCGGAAAATTAATAATAATCACAAGATGTAAAAATCATAAAATGGGGTATGCTTTTTCCCCCTTGCCCACTGGGATCTTGAAGATGGATCTCATGTTGAAGGTTGAGGGCTGAAGCCCACCTTTTGAAAACTTGACACCCACCTGACACCCATCATAGACCAATGGTCTGTATGGAAATGTTCTGCACATGGTCAACCTATGAATAATTACATGAGACTAACTTTTATTTGATGTGAATTGGATTTTCACATAAGTCATGCAACTGATATTGGCACTCCCCTCCACTAACAGCCTATGGTGGCCATAGGGCCAACACCACAGAAAGGTCTAGAAGTTTAACATAATGAAAACAAAACATGCCCCTCAACCCATCTCTCTTCTTTAAAGGATGGCCTGCAGCAGCTCTCCCTTTCCCTCCCACCACAACTCTAAGTCCTTTCAGTCCAGTACACGAGAGGCAAAGGGCATTATTTTCTCCAAAGATATATCAGTCTCACACTCCACATGGACGATGGCTGCCAATACCGCTGTGTTACTGGGAGAGGTTTGGGAAATCTGGGAGACTTTGTCAAAAGTTATCTCATTATCCTCCCCCTGGAGGACAACAGCAGCATGGGGGAGAAGTTGTGGGTAACTCAGAGTCATCAGGTCTTTCTGACAGGTGGTGTCGTGATGGTACGAAACCAGCTCGTTGCTGAAGTTCACTGTCTCCACGGTGTTGCTGGGGCACAAGCGGCCACAGCCCAAGATGGTGGCAAAGGCCCTCCGGAAATCTGCATTGAAGGCATAGATGATGGGGTTGATGGAGGAGTTTGCCCAGCCAAACCAGACAAACACATTGAAGACTGCATCACTGACACAGGGCAGTTCCCCTTGCTTATGCAGGCCATGGTCACAGAAGGGCACAATACAGTTGAGCACAAAGAAGGGAAGCCAGCAGAAGACAAAGACTCCCATGATGATGGAGAGAGTCTTTAGGACCTTGGTTTCTTTTTTGAAGGAGTTCTTCAAAGAGACATCATGAGGGCAATCATTGCTCTGGCAGCTCTGGGCACGCTCCACAGCTCTTTCCAAAGATGAGATCCTCCGTATCTGCCGCTGAGCGATGCGGAAGATCCTGGTGTACGTCACTATCATGATAGCCACAGGGATGTAGAAACTAATGAGGGAGGAGGAAATAGCATAGGTCCTGTTGAGACTGGAGTCACAGTTCTCCACAGAGCTCCAAGAACCATTGAATTCTGCCTTGTGGGAAGGGAGAAGCTCACTAGCTTTGTGCCACCTCAGCTGGACGGGTATGAACGAGATCAAGACTGAGAGCATCCAGGCCACCCCAATCATAACAAAAGCCACCCTTTGGGTCATCTTCTGCTCATAGCGAAAGGGGCTGGAGATGGCCCAGTAGCGATCCATGCTGATGATGCACAGGTTGAGGATGGACGCAGTGGAGCACATGATGTCAAAAGCCACCCAGATGTTGCAGAAGCCACCAAAGGGCCAGAAACCAGCCACTTCAGCCACTGCCTTCCAGGGCATCACTAGCACAGCCACCAGGAGGTCCGAGACAGCCAATGAAATAACAAAAAAGTTGGTGATCTTGGAACGCAGGTTCCTGAACTTGATGACAGCCATGCATACAAGGGTGTTGCCCAGCAGGGTGGAGAGAATGAGGACCAGCAGGAGAGTGGCCGTCAACACATGCAGAGACAGCTCTGAGCTCTCCTCCTCAGTCCATCTCTCCCTAATGAGGGTATTGTTAGCCATGGCTGATGCATCACCTCCTTTTCCTTGCAGGTGAAGTCTGTCCATGACTCTTGAAGTGTCCACGGTGATTGCCTTCTGCTACATCTCCATCAGCTCCCAAGCCACCACATTCCAACCTTACGGTGTCTCCACTTCCATCGCAGAGAAAACCACTGGCTCCAAACACCCCTGGCTTCCCAGTCCAACCTCCAGCACGAACCAGTGATGCTCAACCTTTCTAATCCTTTTTGAGATTCCTACGAACAGCCTGCCATTTCCCTCCCACCCATTTGCTTCCAGACTGCCACTCACAGCCAGCCAGAACTCACCTAGTGCACTTTGGTGCATTGAGTGGATTTTAATACAAGGACTTCCTTCGTTCTTCTCCTGCTCTGGGGCTCCACAGCTTTTCTCCCCTATAACTTGCTGCAAAATCTTTGCTTCCTTTGGCCGGCCAAGATGAAGCTTGCTATGGGTCGAGTGCAAGACCTGCAATCACTGCTGGATGCTTCATTTGCAATCATTTCAAGTCCTGGGGCTGCCGCAGCTACGATCCTCAGTAGTGCCAGTTTGCTGATAATCCTACTCAGGTGAGAATCCTTCTTCTTTCTCTGAGTAGTGGGGACCCGAGACCAGGTGCATTTAATAAGACGGAGAGTCTCGCAGAAAAAGTAGGGCAAAAGCAGTCAGATGAAGTGAAGAAGATTCAGGAGTGGTTCATTTAATGGCAGTCGGGATGTTAATTAAGTTACACGCAAGTCCCTTGGAGACTGCAGGGACAGCGAGAAGCACATTGGAGTCAGAATAGGGTTGCACTGCTAGTATCACCTTTTCTAGTGAATAACTCCCATTAGAATGATTCTTTTCAGCAGAACCTTCAGTTCTTTCAGTGCAAAATAACAGTAATGGATCTTTCAAAAAATTAGATGTTTTTTCCCACTGCCCAAAAACTAGAACTGATACTTTCCTTTTTATCAAATGCTGCTATCTTTCCATTTGGAATCTTTCAGTCTATGCAAAACTCAAACCCTTTTTGAGGTTCATCAGACTATTTATTAAGTAAATTAATATTTAGTTAAATATTATTTACTAAACAACCCTGTTGTTTCTTTCTGAAGTTTGATCCCCCAAAGGGATATAGTAACCAACAGATAGCCTTACAAGAGGGACTCCTTCCCACGCCCAGAGATGTTGAGCCCCCCTGTCTTGGCTGGATTCAGAGGGCACAGGGCATTACAATTTGTAAGCCAATTTTGCACGCACACATCACCTTGACCTTTATTAAAGAAGAGCTGTCGTCTGTCGTGGTATCATCCAGATCTGAACACCAGTGAGATTTGCATACCAGATCAGGCAATCTACAGTGGTACCTTGAATAAAGAGCATCTTGAATAAAGAGCATTTTGTATAAAGATTTTCTCAGAAATTTTGACTTGCTTAAAGAGCACTGACTTGAATAAAGAGCATGTCTGAGGAAATTTGGAACAGTCTTCCGTGGCAAGGGAACTCACAGGTGGGATGAGGAGACTAGCTTGAGCAACAGTGGGGCCCTGGGCAAAGTTTGGAATAGGCTTCCATTGCCAGGGAACTCATGGGACGTCCAGGGGGAGCAGCCTGAATCAGGTCTGTATGTGGCCGCGTGGAAGGCGTGCCTTATCAATGTTCTAGTGCTGCTCCCCGTCAGCAGCTGGGAATGTTAAAGTTGCACAAAAAGACAATAGATTCCATTGAGCCAATGGATATCAGTGACTCCATTAGTGATTGTGAAAGTCATCCCCTCTCTGTAACCCTCACACCAGCCATGAAGGTTTTCAAAGGTACAGTACAGTTCAGTACTGTACAGTATTTTCTTTATTGCAGTGTTGTGTGTTACTGTATATTACAGTGCTTTGTACAGTGTTACATTGCAGTGTTTTGTAATCATTTTTATAAACAGTTAATATTTTTATATGAATTTTTTGGGTTGTGGAACCAATCGTCTGAGTTTCCATTATTTCCTATGGGAAAATCTGCTTCACTTAAAGAGCGTTTCACTTAAAGAGCATGCCTCCGGAATGAATTAAGCTCTTTAAGTGAGGCGCCACTGTAGATACAGTGACACCTCACGTAAAGAATGCCTCACATAAATTATGTTTCACGTAACAAACAAAAATTTCTCTAGGATTCTGCTTCACGTAAAGAAAGTGCTTCACGTAAAGAACACATTTGTTGGCAGTTGGGGCAGATGCGCTGGCCGGCAGCCTGTTTAAAAAGCGTCAGGGCTGTCTAGCGCACCTGCTCATAGTGAAAGCAACACTTCCATGCTGTTCCTCCTGTGGCCGGATGTCCGCTGGGCAGAGGGAGAGAAGAGCAGTGGAGAAGAGGGAAGCAGCTCAGGGCTGGCCAGAAGGGAGCAGAGAGAGAGGCTCAGGATGGAGAGAAGGAGAAAGTGGGGAGACACGTTGAAGGTGTCTTGGATTGCAGCCTCCTAACCATGTCTACCCAGAAGTAAGCCCCATTGTGTTAAATGGGTCTTACTCCCAGGAAAGTGTCTTTAGGACTGCAGCCTAAGTAGACTTCATAAGATCATGCACATTGAATGCATGTTTTGAATTCAATCCCAGTGTTCTGTCATCATTTTTACATCCAGTTAATATTTTTATGAATATTTTGGGGGTTGTGGAACCAATCGTCTGAGTTTCCATTATTTCCTATGGGAAAATCCGCTTCACGTAAAGAATGTTTCATGTAAAGAACATGCCTCCGGAACGAATTAAATTTATTATGTGAGGCGCCACTGTATATAAAAAAATCACTGACTGATCAACGCCCTGCCAAAACCGCTGGGCCTAGAAGCGTGAAATTTGGGGTAGGTGTTCCTTCTGTGACTGAGGGGTGCACTAAGAACTGTTTTTCGGAAATTCCAACCAGAAGGGGGTGAAAAGGGGCACAATGCGTTTTCTTCCCTATACTTTGCATTGAAGAATTGATGACTCATCAACACTCCGCCCCAATCCCCGGACCTAGAAGCATGAAATTTGGGGACGGAGTTCCTTCTGCCACATGAACACCCCCAAGAACCCATGTGGAGAAATTTAACCCTTAAGGGGCTGAAAAGGGATGCAGCGTGTTTTTGTCCTATACTTAACATGGGAGACTGACCAACATCCAGCCAATTTGGTGCTCGGTGCCTCGTGCAGTGGGGGGGGGATGTCGTTCGGGGGAAGAGGATGCACTGGCGAGGATGCTGCACATGGGGGGAAGTTGTGCATGGGGGATGATGCGCATTGGGGGATGATGCGCTTTGGGGGGAAGTTGCGCATGGGTTGAAGTTGCGCATGGGGGGGATGTTGCACCGTGGGAGGATGGCATATGGGGAAATGTTACTCCCGCAATGCGGGTACGCTTTTCGCTAGTAGGTGATATATGGTAAGTTGAAGAGGACAGAGCCTGGTCTCTGGGAAGACAGAGAAGCCAAGGAGATGAAAAAGGTACCAAGAGGATGGAAGATGCTTTTGCCTGCATCCAGATTTGAACCAATTGACATTAAGGGCAGAAATTGTCTTTAAGTCATCCCACCTAATGGGTCCCGACCCACAGAGGACTGCTTGGTCAAATGAAAAACTTTATCTTAAGCAAAAACTTGCACTCTTTTTGGCACATAAACTAACAACAATTGGTAAACCAAGGACTGAAAAAGGAGATTAAGGCCCCCTCCACCAGAAAAGGGTCCAGGCCCCCTGAACTCAACAAAAAGAGATCCAATATTTGAGAAGCACTCTAAGAAAAGGAGAAAATCTTATCATTTTTTTATAGTATGCACTTTCAGCATGATTTAACTCTGGGACCTATTTTTTTCTTTTGCTCCCAAGATGTCAGAGTTCAAGTGGGTGATCAGAACAAGGCTCAACAGTGCTTGCAAAGCTGCTCTTTCCAAACAAAATGCCTGTATTGAGGTTGCTGGTCAGTTGCGACTGTGGTTAATTGGAGTCTGCATAACTGACACTCTGCCCACCCTGTCCTTGCCCCCTAAAATGAACTTTACTCTTTATTACTGCTCTTTAATAAGCAGAAAGATTCGTATAACCAAGTTCATTTACTGGGGGGAAATGCATGACATAACAGCTTGGTATCTGAAAAGCTAGAAGTAGAACAAACCGAAACACCAAGGTGCCAGCCTTTCATGGTTATGAAAAAATGCCCGGTTACCAAGCTGGGGGTTCAGATTAACTGTTTCAGGAGGCCACATTCAGCCACATGTTTAACCCCCCTGCTCTACTTATTTAAAACCCAAATTTATTCCTGTATGCATAAGTCTGGAACAAAGAGCTAGAGTTATTCGAGATAATTTTGGAGGCCATCTCAGCAAAAAAGTTGTACACTCCTATCTACAGATCCCAACCTTAAACCAAGTTACATTTACATTTCCTATTAATTCCTCACCACTACTGTTAACACAATATATTCCAGGATGCATCATTTAAACATAAATTTTGCAATCATGTCAGTTGAACTCTAGATCAGGTGTTAAACTCCCTGGTTTCATAGAGCACCAAGTTAGCATCTGCTTAGGGCTGGAAGTGACATCATTAAGCAGAGTGATGTCATTATGAAGATGATGATCAGAAATAAGCACTTTATTCTCACGTAGAACCTCATTAGCTGCTAATGGCAGAAGAGAACATGTGCAGCTCTTAGTGGTAGTTTCAAGATATGAAAGAGCCCAATTACCAAGCTGGAGGTTCCCAATTATAAAGGCGGTTCAGATAAATTGTTTCAGGAGGAAGCCACATTCAGCCGCATGTTTGACACCCCAGTCTAGTTTATTTAAAACCCAAATTTATACCTGTGTCTGGAACACAAAGCTAGTTATTCAGGTAAATAATTTTGAATGGGGCACAATCCTGTGCAGTTCCAACCCAAGCATTGTTGTGACATTGACATGGCGTGCCACCATTGACATGGCATGCCACCATCCATAAAATGTGGTTGTTTTATAATATTTCTATCTCTCTTCCTATTGAAAAAATTAATTATATTTTGTAGATAGATTTGCGCTCTTAAAAACTGTGGTATTGCAGTTCTTTTCCCTTCATTCGTCTTGATTACGTTTCCACTTCGTGCCGGAGCATGAAAATTGCAAGCCACTTCAAGCCTTTTTGAACAGCCTGTGCCTTAACTGATGTGCCTCCTTCATAGCAGAAAATATTTTAGATGCAAGCACAGTACGACTTCTGCTTATCTCTTATACAGATGATTAAATGGGGGAATGGGGGACTGTTCTGAAAAATAGAAGACAATGTTAGTTCTCCTGTTACAGGGATCCAGGATTTGGCGTCAGACAAAGGAAACAAGTTAATCTTTCATTAGCCTTTCTAGAATTAATCACAACTTTGTAAATCACCAAATTCAGCTGTTTACAATGTGCACAGTACTGTGGGCACAACTAAATCCCATTAAATTAGCACATTCAGGTAGGCTTGTGAATGCATCACGAATTATGGGCACATGAATAAGTTGCCTTTGAATTTCAGCTTTTATTGAAAAGAGAAACAAGGTTCTAGCCCTTACTATGTTAGGAAAGGAGCAACCTCTGCTAAACACCGGAGTGTGAGATGGATTTAAACTGTAATGTACCTGGCCCATCTATTGTCAGCAGAATCAGACCTATGCAAGTACGGCCAGTTATGCCATAATTCAGGTTTTTAAAAAATTATTTGAATTACTGTTTTCCTATGCCTGACTAGCCAGGTTTTCCACACGGTGTGTCACAGCCCAGAACAAATATACATCCTCACAAACAGCACTGCCTAGTTTACAAAATAGCAAGGGGTTCAGCGTGAAATACTTTTCTCTCCAAGGACGATACAAGTTTGTGTGCATACTGAAAACTGGCTCAACATATATGGCTAGGTCAAATAGCAGTAATAGAAATGGAAATAACTTGATTTTGATTGGCAGGGAGCAATGATAAATACAAGATCAAGCCATATATCTTTAGAATACACTGAGCCTAAAACTGGCCCACTGACTTTTGTATGGCTGCAGCCAAAGTACTTTGAATTGGAAGAAGTGTCAGGTGTGAGACATGTCTTGTCACTGAAACAGCCCTTCTCCTTTAGGCAGACTTTTCATTCTCCAGGTTCTAAAGGTAGCAACTGATGGATACCAACTCTTTAGTAAAGCTCTACAAAATAAACCCCTCATTCCATCTATCCTCATTATAGAGATCGACCAGCAATTCATATGACTGAAGTGGTTGTCATAGGTCAGTGGCAGAGTGGAATGGACCCTTTATCTGTGTGCTGGGTCTCCATAGGTGCCAAGCCCACACTATAGAGGGTCTCAGAAGTCTTTCCAGATGCAATCTTAATTTGCCAGCTTGAAATGGCGCCAGTCACATCTGGGATCAGACCATGCAACCACTGGAGGGCCTGGTGCAGCCTCCTGGTAATTATGGCACTGCTTCAGTACACAAGGATTTTAGTATTCTCCGGAGTCCTGGAATTGCTCCCTCACTGATACCAAGAGTCCACTGTACATACTTCGCACACAGGTTTCAGGTTCACTCTTCTGCAGCATTTCTAAATGATGAGAAAATGTCTGAAATCCTGGAGAACAGCCACCAATCAGTGTAGTCAAGTTGACGAATGGCCTTAATCAAAGACTGTTTTCTATTAACATTCCTCCTTTCAAAACAAATAAATGCTTCACAAACAAAACTCAAAATTAGGGAGAAGGGCTCCAGCCTAGCCTTCTACTCAATATTCTAGCTCTTTATGTCCAAGGAATATGTTGCATGCATCATTTCTCCATTCTGAAGATACAAATGGTCCAGGCACAGGTTGTCACCTAAGTGAGACCTTACCCTCTCATTTAGTAGAAGTCTGACTGTGTCAAGCCTTCATACTTAATAACACAAAAGATGAAGGGTGCAATCCAGAGTAACTACATGGAGTCCTTGCTCCGGTGTAAGAACAATTTGTTGTGGATTGCAATATGAATTTCCCACAGGTTTTCACTAGGTAGTGGAGCAACTATGGGTACAAGTAAATTCTCTTACTTGCTCCCATAGTTACTCTGGATTGTAGGGGAAATTAGTTTTAAAAAAATGATTTACCTTTTCTAGCAACACATCTTGGCTTTCTATGGTTTCGATTGCTAGGGTATTGCTAGTGTTGCGAGATCACACCAAATGAAATTATTAACTTCCCCATGGCGTATCACAAACTGCTTTTCAATTTTTGATCAACATCTGAAAAGCTGTTTGTGATTTGACATAAGAATCTGTTGTTTAAAATGTCCAGGATTCTATTTCAGCATGCCGAAACAGCCCTTTGGATCAACGCTGCATCTTTCATTGATCTTAATTGGTCTGGCATAGAGGTGGAAGGAGTATGGATGTCACAGAACTTTGAAAAGATCAACTCAAGCCAAGTCTGTAGCACTCACAAATACTCATACCTAAACCTAGAAGATGTTTCTAACATACAGAAGTAGGTTTCTGTTCATATATAAAGAAAAGTGTACGTGCAGAGTTAATTTTAGTTACTTCTCTAGCTGCAGATGATTAAGGCTACAATCCAGAGTAACTACGGGACCTTTTACACTGACGTACAGTGCCACCTATGGGAAATGCATAGAGCAATCCAGAGTGAAGGTGAAATCCAGAGTAACTACGGGGAGTCCTTACACCGGAGTAAGAACAAGTACCTCTGGATTGCAATATGAATGTCCCATAGGTTTTCACTAGGTGGTGCAGTAACTACAGATGCACGTGATGTCTCTTACATGCTCCTGTACTCACTCTGGATTGTGCCCTGAGTGTCTCTTACATCTTCCCATAGTTACTCTGGATTGTAGGGTAAGCAAAACAGAACTGTGAAATTGATATTTATACCTAAAAATTAAAGGGGACATCATAGGATCTGACTGTTTGATCCTTTTGCAACCTGTTCTGTCCAAGCACTGTTCCAGATGTCCAAGTGGAAGACTTTATTTCAGAAAAACAAATATCTGGAGAGTAATACGAAAGGTGAACCTTGTCTGTGTCAGTGAACCAGAGGACCAGTAGCCCAAATTTTTTTCTCTTCTTTATTACATCATTTGTTAAGATGATTACTTTTTGCTCTCTTTCATCTCACTCTTTCCCCAAAAGATGCTCAATGCCATCTTAAAAGTTAGCACCTTTCAATTTGTTGTTTGCCTTTCATCATAAGGCTGTGCCGGGTGCTGTCTGGAGGGAGGGGAAGAAAAAGGAAATACATACTGAAAACATTCTACAAAAGATCCACTCTGACTCAGTTCAGTGAAGGGGCAAACCGAGCCCGTCCCAAATTCAGACTGCATTTAAGCTGGACTGAATCAAAGTTCATGTGGTAGGACAGCAGGTGGTTTTATTTTGACAGCATACACTTTCTCACTATATCCCACTGTAGCTCTCCATTAAAGACACGTGGGCACTGCCCACTTCCCAAGCGGGCATTCAAGCACCACAGAAGGCAATTGCCAACATGACAGAGCTGGCCTGCAGCCTTCTACATCTGTGCAGTTTTGTAAAAAGGGCTTTGTACAACTGCACTTTGCCCATTCCTCCAAATGAATGCCTCCCTAACAGGGTCATCTGACTTGCAGGCACTAGCTTTTCTGTGATGTAAATGATTTCTCCCTATGTGGCAATAGCAAAACTCCCAAGGGAGATGCTGCACATGAGAATCGCTTTGCCTCAGAGCTCAAGGAAGTACTGAAGGATTTGCTTCCACAAAGCAGAAGGCACCCATTATTTGCTCTTCCTATACGTTCACCAACAAGCACTTTTTAAAATACTTTTTTTAAGCAACAAGAACACCTTCGTTTTGTCTCCAGCAAGTTCCCTTAAGGCTATACTATGGGGGGGGGGGAGGGAAGTGGTATTGTGTGTTGGAAGGTGCTGCCCCCTTGTGGCAGCAGTAACAGGGCTGCTCCAACAACTCTCCAACAATAAAATTGTCATACATCTAAGTTGTCCACAACCGTGCAAATACAGAAACGGAAGAACAGAAAGACCATCAACATGTGTGTAAGCTTGCTGCCAACAGCTGGCTGCCAGTCAGTGTCTTACTGCGTGCGCTAAATAAATTGCACAACCACACAAAACAGCAAGGTGCCAGAAAAGTGGTGATCCTGCTGTGTTTCTGTTGTTTCCCAATGGCTTGTTCAACTAAGTTGAGTTCTATTAAGGGGTAAGAGGATCCTCAAAGTGGTGAATTAACATCCCAGGAGGCAAGTCAGCTTGCCAGGGTCCGCATCTGGCGACACAAGTGCACACGTCAACCGAAGACACTGCAGTTTGGCACTGAAAAGATAAACGGCAACAGCAGTTGGGATCTGCTTGAAAGGAGATGGATTTTTGTGACAGTACATCCTGGCTCTTACAAAAGTGCTCTCTAACAAGAAAGGGGCATCTGCCCACATTCTATCAGTTACTTTTGGATCATCAGACACTGTCATAGCAGGAATGCAGTTCTGAACCACTAGAGGTGTAATTCCAGAGCTCTTTTAGGCTCAGAGGAGTTTGAGTCCGTCTTTTCTGTCAATCCTGTAAGGGAACAAAGAGAGGTAAATCAGAGGAAGCCTTGTATAATTGCATAATCGTTCCTGGTCACCTTTTATCTGCTCACCAGAAATGTATATAGTAAGCACGATGAATGGGGGGACATGTCTTTTTAATATGCTACTTTATAAAGTATACAGACATAGATGGATATGTCTAAGAATATACATTCCTGATGAACAAGTTCTTCTATAATAGTTCCTCATAAATTTGTCATGTATCTTTAAACCATTCATAAAATTCAACCGTTCATGAAATTTGTAACTTGTATAGGATACACACACACACACACACACACACACACACACACACAATGTTACATATATTCATAACATATAATAGCAAACTAGACCTTCTTTTATCTGCCAGTATACTGTATATCAACAGGATCACTTAGAAGGGGAAAGTAAACAAAGTATATGAAACATTTCCAAGAGCAAATCACTTTTCACTACTGGGAATTCACATCTTGCACTGGAGCAGGAGGCATTTTACCTGTGTGGCACACCATGTGCTTTGCTACCACTGGGTGCAGTAATCTGCTTTGACTTTTTCCAAGTACGGCCAAAGTCACATCATGCATTTCTATATCCCACCCAGTTTGAAAACCCAGTAAAGAGGCTCAGGCCACAACCTCATTAACCCACTTTCCACACTCACAGAAGAAGAATTAAGAGAACAGTTTCTGGGAGCTCCAAAAACATTTTTAAGTAGTAACCTCAGACTTCATAGAAAAACAGGAACATACCTCCATCTAAAAGGGTCAGTTTCTCCAACTCTGCTTCAAGCTCAGCATCTGAAATGCTGGGAAGCACCACAGATGTAGGAAACAACGGTTTCTGTGGAACTGAAGGCAAGTCCATAGTATCTTTTGAAGTGTCCAGCAGGAGTCTGTCCAGTTCCTTTTCCAGTTCCTCAGTGTCAGCTTCTGAGATTAAATAATTCACACATTCTTGTCAAAATTGTTTAAACCAACTTTTGGTTTACACCAATAGATGTTTACTCAGAAGTCCCACCAAGTTCAGTAGAGATTATTCCCAATTAAATCAGTATAGGATTAAATAATTATATTTTATTTTAAGTCATACAACAGTTGAATTACTAATAGTCATAAGGTGACAGGTCAAGTTAACTGGATGAAAATATGGGCCTCCCTTGAACAGTAAAAGTCATATTAAACAAGAAACATATTAAACAAGAAACAGTAAACGTCATATTAAACAAGAAACAGTAAAAGTCATATTAAACAAGAAACTGCAAATGAGGTGAACACAAGATGCAGAAACAATTGCAGTGTGGTTGTAGTGCTGAAAAAAGGGAGATGCTTGTCCTTTGGAAAACTGTGATAATCTTAAGATTGGAAACAGGACATTTAAAAAAAATGAACATTCCTCAGTATTCTTAAATTGACCAGTAAAATATAAACGGGACAACCTGGTTAAGAAGGAGCTGTTTGGAATCTGCTGTCCCTCTACTATGCAGCAGATTTGGCACACACTAGTCATCAGCCAGATTGATAAGACAATACATGCTTTACAATTCAAGGGTGTTTGCAACAATGATAAATCCCCAGGTAGAAACTCGAATTGAGTGAGGCTTGGGACCCAACAGGTATGAACTCACCTATGCCATTTATCCCCACTCCTGCCAAGGTTTGGGCAACTTCATCCTGGGTATCACAAAGCTGTAGAAGAAGCAGACCAAGTTCATTACATTGTTATTCTTCCCCTTCTGCAAAGAGTGACATTTAATTCTCACAATGCCCAATTAGTTAACATATCTCAATCTAGAAACTAAGGTCACCCAGTGAGTTTCACAACCAAGCAGGAATCTTCAACTGGTCCGTCCGTCCTGCAATCCTAGTAAAACCTATGGCATCACACTTGCTCTCCCATACTGATGTCCAAATGAAATCTGCTAAAAGTACGAGCAGGTACGACATAAAAGCTACATAGCACACACTTTCAAACAGACTCAACTAAGCTTCGATTAGATCAGGGGTATCCATACCCTAGCCTGGGGACCAGATGTGGCCTGTGATGAGATTCAATATGCCCCACAGCAAGACCCCGCCATGTGGCCCATGGACAAACCTTATAATCCTCCGGATTTGTCACCAATACACTCTTATATGTAAATTTATTCAAATTTGAAATGTAAATAATTTTTCCAGCCCCCAACAGTGTAACAGAGATAAAATGGCCCTCCTGCCAAAACGTTTGGACACTGCTGATCTAGATGGATCCAGAATCTCCAATCTAAAACATCTATTCCGTATGCCCAGCAGTAGCCGGTCCAAGCAGTTCCCCCCCTGGCGTTACCTCCTGAATTTGATCAACCAGGTTCTCTGCCTTCTCCACAGTAACATCTTTCATGGATAGCTTTAGAGCTCCCACTCCAGCCTGGTAGGCATTAAAAACCTATTGGAGAGAAAAGTGGGGTGTTGGTTTTAACATACATCTGCACTGGTCCACTGCAGGTCTACCTTACCTTCCTCAGGAATTACTTCCAAAGACAAAGAATGTAAAGGCACCCAAGTTGAAGGGCAGCATGTCTATGAGGGACATGGTGTCCTTCAGTTTCCACCAAATGTGAACCAACACGCCATAGAAGCTTTGGCCTTGATACATGTTTTATGTCAAGATGTTAGTAGAAAGGAGGACATATTGTAGCTTTCTATAGAAGCATAAATGTAAGCAATCCCCAAATTTAGAAATCATTCAACACCACAAAAGGAAGAGATATTTTAAATATTAAGTAATCTTCATGGAAAATAAAATAAAATACAGTGGCACCTCACGTAAAGTATGTTTCATGTAACAAATAAAAATTTCTCCAGGATTCTGCTTCACGTAAAGAAAGTGCTTCACATAAAGAAAACATTCGTTGGCAGTTGGGGCAGACACGCTGGCCGGCAGCCTGTTTAAAAAGTGTCAGGGCTGCCTAGCGCACCTGCCCATAGTGAAAGCAATACTTCTGCACTGTTCCTCCAGTGGCCGGGTGTCCGCTGGGCAGAGGGAGAGAAGAGCAGTGGAGAAGAGGGAAGCAGTTCAGGACTAGCCAGAAGGGAGCAGGGGAGAGAGAGGCTCAGGATGCAGAGAAGGAGAAAGTGGGGAGACACTCTGAAAGTGTCATGGACTGCAGTCTCCTTACCATGTCTACCCAGACGTAAGCCCCATTGTGTTATATGGGTCTTAATCCCAGGAAAGTGTCTTTAGGAATGCAGCCTAGGGTTGCAATCCTAAAGACAGTTTTCTGAGAGTAAGACCCATTGAACACAGTGGGTCTTACATTTGAGTAGACATGGTTAGGATTCAGCTCTGACTTCATAAGATCACGCACATTGAATGCATGTTTTGAATTCAATTCCAGTGTTTCGTCATCATTTTTATATCCAGTTAAATATTTTTATATGAATATTTTTGGGGTTGTGGAACCAATCCTCTGAGTTTCCATTATTTCCTGTGGGAAAATCTGCTTCACGTAAAGAAAGTTTCACGTAAAGAAACTGCCTCCGGAACAAATTAATTCTGTTACGTGAGGTGCCACTGTATAGCAAATTTTATAGCAAGAAAATAAAACATAGCAAAAAGCTCTAGGCAAAAGGGGTCAGTTGGGCACACAAATACAGCAATACCATCTGATCCGTTTGGGAAGCATATATCCGATCTAGGATGCCTTGTACCACATCCAGTTTGGAGTGAAGCTCTGCAATGCGTCTTTCTGTCCTTCGTTTGGATTTCAAACACCTCAGTGCCTAAAAACATAAAAAACTGCTCTTGGTTTCTTGATCAAAATTATCTGGAGGAACTCTCCTCTTAAAAAGTAACCTCACTGTAGGAGAGCATATAATGTGGCCTATTTAACATCAATATAGACAACAAGTAAGACAGACTTATTTCTGGAGAGAAGGAGAAATAGCAACAGTACAGATTACTTCTTTAAGGGAGTTCCAACACCAGAGAGAAGTGCTGTCTTAAATAATTTAAAAGGACAAGATTGGTGTGAAGTTTCCAGGATCTATATCTCAAATAAGTATATTTTAAATACTGATGATCACCATATCAATTCGCAAGATGCAGTGACTGCATAACCATAAAGAGTGACTCTTCACATATTCTGAGTGTGGGGAGAGGCAATGTGCTGAGAAAAGCAACACTCTTGCAACAGAAGCAATGCCTTCAAAAATGTCATGTACATCCCATGCTACATGTGAAAAGTCTGTGCTCAGCCATCCATGTGGAGATGTCCTTGGATAACGAAAACATGTTCCTCTGCTTTAGACCTCTGTGAGGTCCAAAACTCACTGGAGTACAAAATCCTGGGAAACCTGAGAACAATAGAAGCTCTAGGCACACAGATACCACAGTTGCATTTATGTTACAAATTCATGGCAAAAATCACCTCAGAGAAGCTGGGTTTAGTTTCAGGACTAGCTGCTTGACTGAACTTACCACTTGCTTTTTCCCAGTTCTGCACGCACTCCGGGCCTCCTCTTTACATCTGAAAAAACCAACATGTGGACTGCTCAGTATTTTACAAAGAGAAAGGATTACAATCCTACATCAAACCTTTAGTCCATCACTGTCAAGAGATGTACATTGCAGATTCTGATCAAATGAAACACTCCCCAAAGATGCCTTCTGAAAGCAATGAGAACACTGCCTTACCCCAGCATTTTTCAAACTTAGAACCCCAGAGTTCCCCTAGTCCCATTCAGGATCTCCACGCCATAAGTCCTGCAGCGTTCCCAGTGTTGCCTTTAAATTGCCATCACTATTCCCCTCCTCTGTTTGTTTGCTCATCCCATCCCCTCTCCCATGGTGTTCATCCCCCTGCTTCCCTTTAGCCTGACAGTTGCTCAGCTGCCTAACACACTTCTGTGGCAAAAGCACAGATGACCTGAATGGGGAAGCCAACCTTGGCTGGATCCACAGCCAAATGGTTATCCCAACACTGTAGAACAGGTCCTGAAAATACAGGATCACCCCCCTCAAATAATAATAATAATAAACCTTTATTATGGTCTTAGACCAGCACAAAACAGTAAAAAAACAGCTTAATTACAAATATCCAAAAGGAAAAGAGCACAATAAAAACGTAGAAATTATCAATATAAAGTGCAAAGGTCATATAAAGGTCATATATAAAATTATATATAAAAGCCTTGGGTTAAAACCTCAGCCAAGATTGAACATAAAATAGTGGCCCCCTCAAATAAGGAAATCAGTGTGTTTCAATAGTCCTCCCAAAGGAAGAAAAACTGCTCCCCTTTGCCTCCAGAAGATTTTTGAGGACTCTTAGAATGCCTTCTAAAGCTTCTGGAAGGCCTTTCAAGGTCACTTCACTTAATTTTTTAAAGATGTTACCTCTGGTGATGTTCCCTCACCTTCAGCGGGTTCAGGTGAGTCCCAAATCCATGGATCCCAAATCCACAGACAACTTGGGGAACCACAGATAACTTGGATAAAAACTTTACATTGTTTGTATGGATTTGTTTTTATTACTTGTCTAGTTTTAAATGAGATAATTTAATTTATCTGTGGGTTGTGGGCTGTGGGTGGCGCAAGCAGTTAAGACGCTGTGCCTGTTAACCAGCAGGCCAGGGTTCGAGACCCAGGTTGGCCCCACAAGACAGGATGAGCTCCTGTCCTTAGGCCAGCTCTGCGATGCCAGCTGGATCCAATCGTATTGGCTCTGCCTTTCCATTGGACTAATTCAGTGGCATGGAGAGGGAGGATTTGCTGCTTGGGTAACAGCATATCCTCCATAACAATCTAACCCAGGCTTTCGTGCTTCGCATGCAGCGTATGCAGCGCCGAGCACGATACCATAGTCTTTCAAGACTGACGGAGGCCTGCTTTTAGTTTTAAATTCTAATGTTGTTACCATAAATAGGTATAAGCCAAACAAACAAAACCTCTTTGGAACCGCAAAATAATTTGAGTATAGGCTCCAGAGGGCTCCAGAGGGCTCCAGAGACCAAAACATTTAAGAACAACATTACCAGACTATACTGCTCGAGTGCATACATGTCCAACCTTGTTATATGCGGATTTTTTTAATATACGGATTTGACTCAACACAAATGGCCACTGACAATCAATTTAAAAAACTGCTTCTTTACTGATGGTGATAGGTAGTCATTCCATTTTTCAGTCCCAGAATCAAACCCCTGCAGGTATTGAGGCACTACCTTATTCCATTAGGTGCAACAGAGGGGCAAGAAACTTGGGTCTTTAAACCTATTTTTCCATTGTTTTCTTTATACATGGATTTTTTTTAACCATGGGAGGTTCTGGAATGAAACCCTAGTGGATAAGAAGGGAACCTATATAAGGAAAAGGTGCCCATTATTTCTTGATCTTTTCATGTTATGCCTCACTCTCCAAAGGGGGGAGTTACTGAATCATTGTTGTCTATGCAGAGTTTTGAAACTGCCAATAGCAGTTTCATAAGGAGGGCCAATAGCATAGTACAACCTTACATCCCTACACTTTCTCCTCAAAAGCTTGGTGACAAAGAATTTTTTTAAGCCAAACCAGAACAGCTCCAGAGAGGGGGCTGACTGAAGACCCTCTGGAAGCATGTTCCAGAGCCGCGTCACAACAGAAGGCCCTGTTTCTTGCCAATATCATTAGCCTTGATAAGGACATCCCTGTGCTCAATGATGCATTGTGAAAAAGCATTCTTTACTTTGATGAATGACATTGTACCTCTCTGCTTCTTGGGCAAGAGATTCCACCTTCTTAGAAAGCAGCTGTTCACTTTGCATCAGCTGATACACCCCGATATCCACATCATTCATAGGGGACACTTTGGCATGAAGACCACGAGCAAACTTCATTATCTGCAACAGAAGTCATGTTACTTGCTGTAAAACCATATATCTATCACTAAGGCTATAATCCTAATCTTCAGTTAGGTTGATATATGTCCTGGCACAAGTCCTGTGCTGGTCTGGGGGATGTAAGGCACTTCTGCACCACTCCTGGGAGGGCTAAGCCACTGCACAGACATGTGACAACATGTGAGTTGCACTTGCCTAAACTGGTTAGGATTGCACCCTAATAGTTACAATTTCAAGTTAATCTTTATTCAACTTTCTTCTAGCTGCTATCACATAGATGCTGAGCTCTGGGTGCCATAATCCTGAATATTTGACTACTTGATTCTGCAGCAATCTTTGTGTCGCCATATAATCAAGTGCCTCCATGTGATACTGGGAGACCCAATACAGAGGCTCTGAATCAAATGGAACTGAGCTCTGCCAGTCCTGCCCTCTTTCTGTCCCATTCACCTTCCATGCCTCCTCCCCACTCTCCCTCCACTCACTTCACCGCTCAGTGCTCCAAGAGACCGCTGAGCTGTAGTCTCAGACTACTGGTGCTTCACTAGAGCAGTACCATCTGGCGCAGAGATAGCTCTGCTGTTGGGGTCCCCAAAGTAGCATTTGTTAATTCCAGAGCATGCCGAGTTGTTTCAGTGACAGTATTTATCCAATACACAAACATGTTTTAATTCCAATATACCCTGGGGGAAGTGTGGGGATGTGTAAAAATGCCCTATATGCCGTGGGAGAAGTGTGGGGATGTGTAAAAATATAAAGTACAAAAGGGGCAAGCCTTAACTTATCCAACAGTATTGGCCCAGGATTTCTTATTTCCAATTTCCATTGTATTGGTTTCCCCTTAAATGCCCTACTGCTTCCTGACACTTTCCATTATTGTGTTAAAAAGAAAAGCTGCTTGCCAAAAGACAGAACAGCAAATGGAAGACTTGCTTTACTTGGCCAGTCTCAGTGCCACACAGGATGGGACTCTTAGAAACAATTATCCTTTAGCTGTACCTTATCTCCATTTTGCTCCAAGACTGTGACCCTCTTTTCCTTCTGCAATTGAAGCAGCACCAGGTAGAACGTCCTTTCATCTGGACAGACGTTGGCACACAGAGAACGCAACTCTGACAGACCAACCACAGGGTGCGAGGAAAGGGTGGAATTCTGGTACAGATGATACACTTCCTCTGCTTTCTCCTGAAGAAAAGAACCATCTGATTGAAAATACCATTCCTGCCTCAACAGCAGGTGCCAATGCAGTACTGTTACACCAAAACCCAACATAGAAAACACTGCTACAGCTGCCTTTTATACCAAGTTTACAACAAAGATCATAACAAGAGCAGTTAGAGCAGTGGTCTTCAACCTTTTTGGATTTAGGGACCAGTTCTGTGCAAAAAAAAATTTCCAGGGACCAGCCCGTGGGTGGGGGGAGAATCCTGCCACTGGCAACCTGGAGGGAGGGCGTCGCCACCTAGAACACATAACAGCTGCCTCCAGCTACAAATCCCATTATAATAGAGCTATTGCTAGTTACTGTG
The DNA here is from genome assembly GCA_030015325.1 of Cryptoblepharus egeriae. Lineage (NCBI taxonomy): Eukaryota > Metazoa > Chordata > Lepidosauria > Squamata > Scincidae > Cryptoblepharus > Cryptoblepharus egeriae. The sequence goes on from JAREYC010000011.1 coordinate 22,805,719, forward strand.
GATAGGATTGCAGGTGAGAACCCAATGTCTCAATGCATGTCTACACAGAGCAGGGATTTTCAACCCTTTTCAGTGCAGGATGTATTGAAAATGCACAAAGCCATCCTAGTCACTCATATTGGAGAGTAAGGCTGCAATCCTAAACACACTTTCCTGGAAGTAGGCCCCACTGAATACAATAGGACTTACTTCTGAGTAGACATGCTTAGGATTGCACTGTAAGCTTCATTTACTATAATGAGACTTATTTCTGAGAAGACAAGCATATGACTCTGAGGCGGCAATCTTATCTGTGCTTTCCTGAGAGTAAGCTCCACTGACTACAATGGGACTTATTACTGAATAGACAGACATAGGATTAGGGTGCAATCCAGAGTAACTACAGGGAGTCTTTGCTCCGGTGTAAGAACAATTTGCTCTGGATTGCAATATGAATTTCCTATAGGTTTTCACTATGTGGTGCAGTAACTATGGGCACACGTAATGTCTCTTATGTGCTCCTGTAGTTACTCTGGATTGTAGGGTTAGTCTCTGAGGCTGCAATCCTCCAACAGAGCTCTCCAACAGAGGGGAAGAGGCACTTAGAGGAGTCCTCTCGTGGACCGGACCGGTCAGGCAGCTATCAAGGACCTCCAGTGGTCTCCAGACTGGGGGCTGAGAAACCCTGGAGTAGAGCATGGTCTAAATTAAGAGGGTTTTGCCACCCAGTGTGAGCAATGAATGAGAGCAGCTCATTCTGAATTATCTGTAATCTATCTGTTTCTGGAACATTATAAGGAATGATATAACAACATATATATGATCCAGCAGTTCCAAATCACAAGAATAAATACACAAAAGCATCAAGCAGTGGAAGTATTAATTTTATTAAGAGCCCTACAATCATATTCTTTGTACCATTCATTTATTTATAGCTCTGACAGTGGAATCCTAATCTAAGCTGGCACAAATCATTTTTCTTCCTGTTCTCGTGGTGATGTAGTAAGGCAAGCACAGGACTTATGCTGGGCTTAGGCCAGCCTAATTAGAGGTTAAGATTGCTGCCTTACTAATTTAACTCCAGCCTGCTTAAAGGCTTCCAAGTTATTAACTGTTAAAGCTGTTGGAAGCAAAGAAAAAGAAGGCAACTCTTAACTGGATTTTGAAAATTATCTCCCTTCGCTTTCACATCCCATTTTAAAAGTAAATATCTTGCCCCAACATATGCTACGATTAGCAGAACAATAAGATTTTTGAAAAAAGTTATATCAGCCCCCAACATCAATGAAGCTCAGAAAATGTTTCAATTCCTGAACAGAGTGTTTGCATAGCTGTGGTATTTGGGACTTTCCCACCTTTCCTAAGGAGTATCTGTTTTAGGTTTCTCCATTTCCCTCAGCAGATAATGTATGAGCTTAGGAAGTGAGTAAGCCTACATCACTGCCAACACTTTCTAAAGGACCCCAAAAAAGTCAAATTCCTTCTATAACAGGAGTGACATTCCTCATCCTCCGGTACTCTGGATGACTGAAGAAGCACAATTTTCCAAAACTTAAGTCACTCAAATGTTTTTAAGCAAGATGGGACTTCATTTCCTTCAAAATCTCACCTGTGAAGTATATACTTTAAAAACTTGGCTACAGTGCATTAAACAAAGAGACAATGTTGCTAAACTAGACATAAACTGCTGGCTTGCAGAGTTTACAGTGAAAACATCTAGAAAGCGGCAGTCATTACTTGAAGTGGCACCACAGGTTTGCCCTTAACAGGAGATAATCACATGCGGAAATGAAAGTTGTGAATTATTTTCATAATTAGTCACTGTAATTGTCATGTGCTATTCTATTCTTAGTTTGCCTTAGCTTTTTGTACATTGCCTGGCACAAAACACAGCAGCATAACCTAGGAAAACATTCTCCTATCTTGATTCCAATTTTGCAGAAACCATGGAATACTGTTACAGATATAAGGCATAATCCAGAAGGGAGCTGTAGCACTGATTTCTCTTGTTGAATCAACACAAGCATTTCAAGCTTGTTCCAACTATATAGATTTGCAATCCATGCAGTTGTGCTGCTCTTGTAGGTAGAAAATTTGTCATTCTGAGTTTTCTCAGTTTTAGAAGTTTTAAAAACCAAAGAAATATCCCATGAAACTATTAATGTTTTGTTTTGTTCACATGAGAACCCTGTAATTTCACCAACAAAGCCTGGAGATAGTACTCAACTTTTTATGGAACAGCCATTCTAGTAAATATAAAATTCACATCATATTTGATAGCTGATTGCCTACACTACTGGCTAAAACAACACAAAGTTTGAAAAGCAATAAGCTGCAGTATAGGAATGCCTACATACAATTCCACCACTGACTCTTGTTTTCTTACCAATTCATTGTAAAAGAGCTATTGAATAAACAAAACACACACACACACTGTGTTGCATACTGACCATGACTGTGTAAGAAAATTGAATATAAAACTTACTATTTCAATTTTCAGTGACCAAAGCTTATTCGGGGGGAGGACATAAACTTGTTATATAACTACTAGAAACAAAAACAAAACAAATATGAAATGAAGAGTTACGAAACCAAATGTTTATAAGTTAGGACCTGGCTTCACCTTCAGAAAAGGTTCTTCATAATGGACTGAGATGGCACCTTTATAAACAGTGAAGCAGTTACTTCCTAAATAATAATCTAAATGCCGTTACTATGAAGTGGCGTAACTTCCTTTTATAAAGGCCAGAGTGTATGATACTATGATGGAAAAAAGACCACTAAATGCTCACAGATCTTAGCACAACTAGTGGAAACAGTGCTAAAATTTAACCAGAAAATATGGTACGGTACTCCAAATCAGTGGAGTTAACTAGGAAGGGATGAGTAGACAGTCTTGGATAAAGCTTCACCATGGTGTGCAATGGGCCCCTCCCTTTCAGACCCATTCTAGGTGGAGGCAGCAAAACAGAGCTGTCTATTTCACTCCCCCATCTGGAATGGCTCTGAAGGTGAGGGGCCCATTGCATGTGGCAGTGAAGCTCTTTCCAATACTGACTGCTCCACCTTAGCTATGTGACTGTTCTGAATGCAAAGTTCACCTTTCAAGGTATAGTGTGCTGATATTAAATAATAATGTGAACGGGAGCCCTGTGAGAATATATAATAAGTTTACAACATACCATCTATTCACTGCCAGACCTGCTTACTGAAAATGAGCCAATCATCAACTGCTTACATAATAGGCCAAAAGCTTTGTTTCTGGAATTCCAAAAAGATTACCTCTCCCTTTGTTTATTTTGTCATGTTACATTTTTTCTATGTCAAGTCAAACATCCCAGGCAACTTATAGGTTTACATGAAAAGGCTTACAATAAAAACAGAAATTAATGCTTGGGACCCAGGTCAAGAACATCAACAGTTCTCTTAAAAGACTTCCAACATATGAATGTGATTTCAACATGTCAATGAGAAAGAAGACTTGCCACAGCACTCAATGGAAACCCTAATAAATTCTCATCTTCAAAGCAATTCTTCAGAACAAGAAAGCCTACCTGGAGTAGTTCCACATAGATCAGAACTTCATCCTCTTCAGGTACTTTGCCATCACCTAATACACTAGATAGAGTCCACTTCAGGGGTTTCAGAATGAAGACTCCCACGCCCCAGGAGATCCAGCTGCTGTCTACACTGGCAATGAAGTCAGACTCCCTCTGTAGCTTGCCCTGTCTAATAAAAATAAATATATTTTATTTATAATGCACAGAGTTTTTTTGTTATAGAATTCAACAAAATCAAAGAGAATATCTAATTAAATTCCCCAATGCAGCTGAGTGCTGTCTTCCATACTACGCACTAAATGCATTTGCACATGCATCCTAATGCGGGTGTGCATGCATGCACACAGTCTCCCTCCACCCAGCACCTTCAAACTGAACTTTGACTTATTGCTTCTTTTATGGACTCCAGTATTCTACCTTTTGAAACTGTGTAAAGTTCTCACAGAACTACCCTTCAACTGCAACTTCATGACCTCCAGCTCTCAAAGTCTCTTGGGCTCAAACAACTACACTAAACTCCCTTTTCTATTCTTTTGCAGACTGTGGCTTCTGGATGTTTAAATATACTTCAAGCTGTTACAAGCATCTGCTGGTTTTGCAGCAACACACATGCATAGCTACCCCTTTGGATGAATGTGCCCACAAGGAAACCAAAAATACTTCTACAACATAACTGACAGAGGCAGATGGATGAACTCCTCCATTTTCTGAACACCCATAACATGCTTTCAAGTGGCAAACATATATCTACCACACACTGCCTGACTTTTAAACCATACATTACAATTAGAAACATAGCTACAATTTTAATTAGTAAATTAATTAAATTTGATTTTCCCAATAGGCAGGGTGGAAGAATTCCCAGGAGTAGGTACATGAGGAGTAAGAGGTGGGGCTTGGGTTCAGATGTTATGCCAGATCCAAGCCTCTATCCCCAGGCAGCCGAGAGCAGCCAAAGTCGGCCTAGATCAGTGGTTCTCAATCTTCCTAACACCGTGACCCCTTTATGAGTTCATCATGTTGTGGGGACCCCCAACCATAAAATTATTTTCGTTGCTACTTTATAACATAATTTTGCTACTGTTATGAATCATAATGTCCTCCAATACATCCTCCAATTTGGAGGATGTATTTTCATTGTTACAAATGAAATGTGTGTTCTATGCACACACTGAACACAACGGAATTTATTTCAGAGTAGGCATGCATAGGACTGGGCCCCGAGGCTGCAATCCTATCCACATTTACATGGGAGTAAAGGCCACCCTGACTATAATGGGATTTATTTCAGAGTAGGCATGCATAGGATTGGGCCCTGAGGCTGTCAGTCAGCCCCAGTGTGCACGCAGCTACAGCCGGAGGTCTGGCAAGCCTGACCTGGCCCCCTGCACCAGGGGTCTTTAGGCGACCCCCAGGAAAGCTCTAGGCGACCCCCAAAGGGGTCCCTACCCCCACTCTGAGAAACGCTGGCCTAGATCCAAGCACTCCCATTGAGGCTGCTGCATCCCTACCCCAGGGAAGGGTAAAAACTTCCTCTTCCCCGTAATAGCACAGCAGCAGCCAAAATCTTTGAACTGGATTCAGTGCAGGCTGAGCCAGGCAACCTGTTCCAGCGCATGTCAGGATTGCACTGCCAGTCTCTTTTGAGTTAAGTTTTGAGTTTTAAAAATCCACTTTTTGTTCCATTAGACCAGTGATTTTCAACCTTTTTAATCCCATGGCACACTAACAAGGAACTGAAATTGTTAAAGTACACAATCAGTTTTTTTATCATTGACAAGTCACACCAGGCTGTTCAAATCCCACATTTTTTTATTAATTAATGACTCCCCTCAAATTCCTGTGGCAGACTCTGTGGCACACCAGTGGCACACCACTGCATTAGATGGTTGCATTCATATTTTCTGGTTAATTGGCATAAATTTTGATAGAACGCAGATATTCCAATGCAGTTTGTTTGATTGCATACTGCATTAAATTACATATCCAATTACATGTACGCATACCTGTCCAATTACCCAGGTAGAGTGTTTCTGAGTGCATGCAGAATGCTTAGCCTTTCAAAAGGAGAGGTCAGATTACCTTAGTGCATCCACAGTTCCTTATCGTCCTGACTAGAGAGCCTCTGAGCATGATCAGAGCTCCTTGGTCTTCCCCCCCTCCCCAAAAGACTACAGCCACTTTTCATGTTGTTGTTCATTTCTAAAGCTGCTCAGTTATTCAGGCTGAGCTGAACAGTTGGCCAAAATTTTGAAAAACTGGTAAGACCAAGTAATATGAAAGGCAGGGCATATCCTCAGAGGTAGCCTACGAAGGGAAGGCACTTTGCATGCGCTATGCAAGGCAAGGTGCACTGTGCATGCTCAGAGACACTCTACAAGTGGAGGGCACACTGCATGTGCTGAGAGGTGCTCAGAGGCACTCTCTCCCCAAACAAGGCACTCTGCATGTACTCAGAGGCACTGTCCCCCGGACAAGGGAAGGCACTCTGCGCATGCTCAGAGGCACACTCTCCCCGGACAAGGCAAGGCACCCTGCGCATGGCTCAGAGGCACTCTCTCCCCAGACAAGGCAAGGCACTCTGCACATGGCTCAGAGGCACTCTCTCCCTGGACAAGGCAAGGCACTCTGCGCGTGCTCAGAGGCACTCTCTCCCCGGACAAGGCAAGGCACTCTGCGCATGGCTCAGAGGCACTCTCTCCCCAGACAAGGCAAGGCACTCTGCGCGTGCTCAGAGACACTCTCTCCCCGGACAAGGCAAGGCACTCTGCGCATGGCTCAGAGGCACTCTCTCCCCGGACAAGGCAAGGCACTCTGCGAATGCTCAGAGGCACTCCCTCGCCAGACAAGGCAAGGCACTCTGCGTGTACTCAGAGGCACTCTCTCCCCGGACAAGGCAAGGCGCTCTGTGCGTGCTCAGAGGCACTCTCCATGGACCAGGCACTCTGCAGCCGCCCATAGGCCCTGTGTCTGGGGGGACGTACCTGAGGAGCTCTCTGAGGACGGCGCCCAGGCCAAGGGGGACGCTCCCTCTGCGCTCGAAGGCTCTCTGGAGGAGGCGGAGGGAGGTGCGGACTCCCCCGCGGCGACGCCCCCGCGCCAGGACGAGCGGGGCCCAGAAGCCCATCTTGGCGTCCCAGTCGGCCGCGTTCACCTCCCGGCTCTGCTTGAAGGCCGAGAACAGGAACGCCGCCCGCTCCTCGTCCGTCTCGCACTCCGCCGGCAACTCCCCGCCCGCGGCCGGGCCCGAGCGGTCCTCCTCAGGGGACGACATCTACGCGAGCCCCCGGCGCCAAACGCGGCCTACTCCACTCTGCGCTACTCCTCCCCAGGCACCGTTGCCTCGGCGAAGGCACGCGCATGCGCCTTCCCGGGCTCCTTACTGCGCATGCGCAAAGAGAAAAGCAACTGTATGTACAGGTGGAGACTCAGGAGAATGCACTTCCGGTTCTCATGCGACACTTGAGGGGCCAAAACAGGACAACTCTTTACAGGGTAGAGCAAGTGGAGACACTCAAGTGACGTCACTTCCGGTTCTCTTTAAACACTCTCAGGGCACTTGGAGGGGAGCAGCACAGACAGACATGCTGCGCAGGGACAGAAACACCTGCACTCTTCTGTGTCCTGGAAAAATTCATTATCCTCCTTTTCCTTGCTGAGAAGGCAGCCTGTAACTTATTTAAAATTTAAAAAAATTATATGTAACTAGCAAAGACATACCCATGTTGCGGGAGTAAAATTCCCCCCATACGCCATCCCCCCACAGCACACCAATCCCCCACGCACATCAATCCCCCATGCACAATACCCTCCCATGTGCATCATCCCCCATGCACAAGACCCCATATGCAACTTACCCCACACATATCAACCCCTATGCGCAACTGACCCATGCACACCAACTCCCCACGTGCACAAACACACCCACACTGTGTATCATCCCCCATGCACATCAACCCACCATGCACAATACCCTCCCGTGCATCACCCCCCATGCACAAGACCCCATATGTAACTTACCCCACACATATCAACCCCTATGCATTCAGTGTGCATGATCTTATGAAGTCTACTGGCTGCAATCCTGAAGACACTTTAGGCTGCAATCCTAGAGACACTTTAACACAATGGGGCTTCTGGGTAGACATGGTTAGGAGGCTGGGAAGACACTTTCATGGGAGGACACTTTCATGGGAGGCTTACCTGGGGATGCTGCTGGAAGTTCAAGGTGGCCAATGGGGGAACTTGGGGGCAGTTAGGGGCAGCTGCCTCTGGCACCCCCAAGCAACTGCCCCCAAGTTGGGGGCAGTTAGAGGCAGCAGCCCTGGCCGGTAGCCCTCTTAAAGAGCCTCCGTGCAGAGTGTCAGCTGCATAGCACACATGCCCATAGCGCGCTTGCTTGTTAAGTGAAGCGGAACTTGTTATGTGAAGCAAGATTTCTTGGGGAATTTTTGCTTGTTATGTGAAACGCTTATTAAGCGAGATACTACTGTACTTGTATTTACTCAAATCTAATGCGCATGCTATACCTATAACCAAAACACTGTATTAACTCATATCTAATTAACCATAGAATCTAATGCACACTCTGATTTTGGAGACTGGAAAAGATGAGCATTAGATTGGAGTAAATACTGTATTTTGAGCACAAACCATTTACGTCAGTGAGAAGGAATGGCCAACCTGTTGACTGAACTCTGTGGAGTCAAAATTACCTCGAATGAAACACATACCACCATTCTTTGCTCAAACCAGAACAGGAAGGAAACCAATATTATTCATCACTCCTGGCCAAATTGAACTACTGCACACTCAGAAAAACAAACAACCAACAAACTGAGCTCCTTACTAGTGTAGAAGGAGGATTCTTTTATATGTTTCAGAAGAACTAACACCAACTCGCTTTTAAATGCTGTCAAAAAACATGCTTCTTGGTTATATTTTCCTCTTTATTCACACCCAGAAAAGGATATTTTTAGTGCCTTTGCACCTATTTCTTTTGCGTGTTTCATTACACTGTCAGCCATTTGGGGGTCAGGGAAGCATTTATTTACTTTGCTATGTAAACTACTATCCTTAGTGACAACTCTGGTTGAAAAGCAACAGTGTAGAAATAATAATATTTGCAGGACTCAACCCAAGTTAAAATTAGGAATTGAAAAGATCAAGTGCAGGATCCTGTTTTAGCCCATAGTAGCAAGAGAAGGACAGGCCATAGTTCTGGTAGAACACATGCTTCATTTGCAAAAGGTCCCACCTTCCATCTTCAAGCAGGGCAGAAAAAAGCTTCGAGAACCTCTGACGGCTATATCAGCAATGGTGAACTAGTGCTGCAACCCAAACACTTTCCTGGGAGTAAGATCTATTGACCACAATGAGGCTTACTTTTGAGTAGATATGGTTAGGATTGTGATCTAAATGGGCCAATGTTTTAATAACTAGTATTCTGTAGGAACAATTTCCAAACAATACAGTGTTTTGGATATAGGTTTAGCGTGCGCATTAGATTTGAGTAAATAGAGTAGTAGTGAATAATAGTGAAGTCTCCTACTAGAAGTGAAAAAGTAGTAAGAGTCCTTGATCTTAGGCTGCAATCCTAAAGTCGCTTTCCTGGGAGTAAGATCTGTTGTGACCCTAAAGCGTCTTTAGGATTGCAGCCATAATTTATGAGTTACAAGAATTCTAGATGCTGCCTGATTAACAAGGACAACTATCAGCCTGCAGAACACCCTGCCCCTGGATGTGCAGATGAGGATGTTCTCTGCCACAGGAAGTTGGGCTGCTTAAAGGGGGTAGGCAAGTCTTCTCCTTCTGCAGGGCTATCAGCCTGTGGAATTCCCTCCTGCAGAATGTAGGGATGTGTGTGTGGGATAGACAAGATCCTTCTCCCTCCATACAGCTATCACGCTGTGGAACTCCCTGCTACAGGATGAGGTGATCTCTGCTCTGACTGGCTGACACTTTCTTAAATGAGGTGATTGTGCCCTGCAGTTGCTTTGAATGTGTTCGCAGTCCAGCCAAATAAAGACTATCACATTCAACGGCCATCCTTGTCAAGCTTTGCTGCTGGAAATCTGGGGAGTAGGATATAGTCAAGGGAGAAACGGTATCCTGCAGCAGGGACTGCAATGCCATAAGTAGCTGAGATGTTGCCTTTAAAACCTTTTCCTAAAAACTTTCATGTTATGAACTGAATGTGAGGTAAATGTGCAGGCAGGGGGTTGGACTAGATGACCTACTAGGTCCCTTCCAACTCTATGATTCTATGATTCTAAATTTGCAGACCTGAATGAGAATCTGAGGTGATCTCTGCTTACACTGGCTCACGCTGGGACTGAAAAGTTAGAGAGGATTGGACTCTAAGGGTGTAATCCTAATCAAATTTCGAGCACTGGCATAGATGTATGTCATGTGCTGTACCTCCTCAATGCCTTCTCAAGATAAGGCAAAGTTTGTTCCATTCCATAGAAAGAATTGCATTGCCCTTATCCCAGGGCTGGAAAATGGGTTAGGAATGAACCTTTATTTTCTATATATCTTTAGATCACCACAAGCACTTTACACCAACAGCACAATCCTATGCAGATCTACCTGGGAGCAAGTCTCATTTAATTATTCAAGAAAAATGGGCATAGGATTTCAATTGCAGAGCCACTGTTTTGATACATTCCATGAGACATCCAGAAAATGTAGGGACATTTTTTCCCTAAAGTGTTAAAAAGGAAATTCCATCAAATCCTGCTTAAGGAGGTCTTTTGGGCATTGCAAGCTGATTTCTTTCATGTTAGTAAATATGACATGAAAAATTCTTTGTCACTTCAGGAAATGCTCTTTCAAATTCAAGTTCACAGCAGCGGTTTTATCAAACAATAGAAATCAAATCACATGATGTTCATGCAACACCGTTGAGCTTAGACTGAGTCATATAGTTATTTTTACCGGTCACTGGGTGGTTATGTGACTGCATGTTAAAGTTGGAAATTTCAACTCCAAGATTTCAATTTCACTGTTTCCTTCGTGAAAGTTACAGGTATTTTCAAAAAAAGGGTAAGGCTGTGCCAAATTATTTTGGTGCTTATAGAATACAGATCCCCAAACAATTAGCACCAAATGTCACCCATCAACACATCCTGACCAGTTGCATAATGAGGTGTACCCCCCCCTACATACTGCTTCCACCACCCCCCAATTTGCTCCTCCCTTGAAATGAGCAAATTGAGAGGGGGGTGGAAGAAGTATGTAGAGGTGTATACTACTGGGCATCCATCAGCCTCGAAGGACTATGGTATTGTGTTCAAAACTATGTGGTTTACGAAGGCCTGAGTAGATTAATATGGAGGATAGGCTGGTACCCAAGCAGCAAACCCCCCTCTCCATGCGACTGAAATAGTACAATGGAAAGGCAGAGCCAATACAATTGGTTCCAGCTGCATTGCAGAGCTGGGCTAAGGACAGGAGCTCACCCTGTCTTGTGGGGTGTACGCCTCATTATAAGGCAACTGGTCAGATTCAGGGGTGACCAGATGACCGGAAAAACCCGGATTTGTCCGGATTTTTAGCCTCCTATCGAGGTGTCCTACATTTTGGCATCAGCAGGACTCCGTCAGTCTTGAAAGACTATGGTATCGTGCTCGGCGTTGCATATGCTGCATGTGAAGCACGAAACCCTGGGTTAAATTGTTATGGAGGATAGGCTGTTACCCAAGCAGCAAATCCCCCTTCTCCACGCCACTGAATTAGTCCAATGGAAAGGCAGAGCCAATATGATTGGATCCAGCTGGCGTGGCAGAGCTGGGCCAAGGACAGGAGCTCACCCTGTCTTGTGGGGCCGACCCAGGTCTCGAACCCTGGCCTGCTGGTTAACAGGCACAGCGTCTTAACTGCTTGCACCACCCACAGCCCACATTTTGGCATAACTGTCCTACATTTTGGCTTCATTTTGAAACTTTGTGATAGTTCACAGTACCCTATCATGCCATATGTCATTTGATTTGTATTGAAGAGCGGAATCCAATGCAAAAATCAGTTTGGAGTTATCTCCTTCCTATCAAAAGTTATGGTCAAAAAACAGAAAAACAAAAACAAAAAATACATTTTGGCAATTCAGGTAGGAATTTTGGCCTGGGATTAGGAATTTTGGCCTTGGGGTTCAGGAATTTTGGGTTTGGCATCCGGTCACCCTGGTCAGATTGTGCTGTTGAGTGACATTTAGCGCTAATTGTTTGGGGATCTGTGCTCTATAAACACCATGAAAATATCATTGCAGGAAGAATCACACCCCCACACACACAATTTGAATAAAGGTCTGCAGGCCCCTTGCTGGAGAGGAAAAGCCTATCTAGATTCCTCCCACCCTGTGCATGGTGCATAGCCTCTAGTAGCTTTCTGCTGCATAGACCCATTGAAAGAAACAGGGTTGCACATAAGCAGCAGCACACTCTTGCAGGGCTCTCATTTACTTCACAATGACTTGCGCAAGAGAACATCTCACCATGCCTGTGATGAAGACACATTGACCATTTTGCAGTCATGTGCCCTTCATAAGAGACTGTTGCCTCAGACAGTGGATTGATGGTGATTCCTGCCTCCTCGCGCCTGCCCGCTGCAACTTTCTCCTTCTTTCACCTTCTTTCTAGATTAAAAAAGGAACAGAGCAGAACAAAACATAGTGCACCTCAAACCCAGGCCATGTCAAAATAAGGTCTGCAGGTTGGAAGGTCTGTGGAAGCGCATTATCTGGCCTGTGCAGTGTTGGGAAGAACCCCGTAGTGCTTGACATGAGTTGTTCCTGCGGACAGACAAGGTTGAGAGGAATCCAAGACCTTGTCCTCCCTTTTAGGTTCAGGCATCTGGTCACCCTGGGTATTTGAGGTCTGTGGCTAGGACACAGTAAAGCCGTGACACTGGGGACTTTCTCTTTCCCATGGAACTCAATGCATTTTTTATAGTTTTTGGCCATAACTTTTGATAGGAAGAAGATATTTCAAAATCGATTTTTGCATTGGATTCTGCTCATCAATACGAATCCAACAACATATGTCATGATGGGGTACTGCACACCACTGCAAATTTCCAAAATGGAGGAAAATGAAGCCCTTTTGGAGACCTGTGCAAGAGAGTAAAAAAAAGAATAAATTGTAAAAATCCGGTCATATGGTCACCCTGCAAATACCCCACATGCCTGAGGGCAAAGCCGGCCTAGCCCCAGTCAGTTGATTTTCACTGCAGGAAGATCTCCTGGAAATGTAAATATTTACCTTGTTATAATTGCAGCATTGGCTGTAAGTGTTGGTGCCTCACTATGGGGAAGAAAAGTAACTTACCTGACTTTCCGTGTCCTGAGAGTCATTCACCAGAGCAGCATCCATGGAACCAGAGGGAGCAGAGGTGCCAGACCAGTGTTGGGCTCCAGCAGGTTCGCACCTACTCTATAGAACCAGTTGTTAACAAGAGATAGGACATAGAAAGTTTAAAAATAGCCATTTAAAAGTGGCTGCCAGATGGGTATAGAACCAGTTGTTAATTTCTTTGAATCCCATCACTGTGCCAGACCCCTTTACTGCCCCCTCCCCGCTCCCCTGCAACATTACCCGACCCCACAGGAGGGATGAGAGGAACTGTGAGAAAGTGCAAAAGCAGGAAGCAAGCATCCTCCAGACACAGAAAGCCAATATGCACTCTGTGATCCAGCATGGTGGCTTCTTACATTTATTCAGACCCAGGGTGACCATATAGAATGCAGGATAGAGTGCGTCTACTTTTAAGCATTTCATAGAAGAGGGAATTTAGACAGGTGCTGCTTTTTAAACCCATCTATGATGAGTTAAACCTACCTCTTCTTTGAAATGCAAGGTAGAGGCACTACTATAGGTCCTCCATTCTATAGGGTCACCCTGGATTAAGAATACAGTGGCGCCTCATGTAAAGAAAGCCTCACGTAAAGTAAATTTCACGTAACAAACAAAAATTTCTCTAGGATTCTGCTTCACGTAAGGAAAGTGCTTCACGTAAAGAAAACATTCGTTGGCAGTTGGGGCAGACGCGCTGGCAAGCAACCTGTTTAAAAAGCATCAGGGCTGTCTAGCGCACCTGCCCATAGTGAAAGCAACACTTCCATGCTGTTCCTCCTGTGGCCGGATGTCCGCTGGGCAGAGGGAGAGAAGAGCAGTGGAGAAGAGGGAAGCAGCTCAGGGCTGGCCAGAAGGGAGCAGGGAGAGAAAGGCTCAGGATGGAGAGAAGGAGAAAGTGGGGAGACACTTTGAAGGTCTCTTGGATTGCAGCCTCCTAATCATGTCTACCCGGAAGTAAGCCCCATTGTGTTAAATGGGTATTTCTCTCAGGAAATTGTCTTTAGGACTGCAGCCTAAGTAGACTTCATAAGATCATGCACATTGAATGCATGTTTTGAATTCAATCCCAGTGTTCTGTCATCATTTTTACATCCAGTTAATATTTTTATATGAATATTTTTGGGGTTGTGGAACCAATCATCTGTGTTTCCATTATTTCCTATGGGAAAATCCGCTTCACATAAAGAAGGTTTCACGTAAAGAAACTGCCTCCGGAACAAATTAATTCTGTACATGAGGCGCCACTATATAGTCATAGAATCATAGAATCCTAGAGTTGGGAGGGTTCTAGTAGGTCATCTAGCCCAACCCCCTGCCTGCAGCAGGAAATTCTATCTCCAGCATATCCCCCAGTGAGGGAGAGTCCACCACCTCCCTCGGCAATCTGTTCCACTGCCAAACCACCCTCACTGTCAGGAATTTTTTCCGGATATCCAACCGGAATCTCCTTTCTTGTAGTCAGGTTGTAATAACCACATTTCCTGTTTGATTAGGAAAACAACCTCAGTTTTTGAGTACTTAACAAATGCAAAAATATGCAGCCATAAAAAAATTAAAGACCTCAGACAGAAAGATTTTAAAGGCATGGTAGGTACTTTCTGGCTTGCATTACAAGCCTGAAGGAGAACATAATCTTGGGTGTGGTTGTCATAGCTGGTGTCTTGCAAACCCTAACAATATCCTCCCATGCTATAACATGATAGGAAAGGCTGTGTTTGTGTCTTGTTAAGTGTCTTGATTTGTATCCACTTGTTTTGCATACAAAAGATACTTGTGGAATCCCCAGCATGATGCATCTTCAAGCAAGGCAGAGAAAAGTCCTGCCTTTGAACCACTGTCAGTTTATGTTAGCAAGAATGACGGGAGCACAATCCTCACCTTGTCTACTCAGAAGTAAGCTCAATCAGTAAGAAGTAAGCTCAATCAATGGTATTCAGCTCAGGAAGATCTGTTTAGGATTGCAGCCTTAGGGCCCACACCTATCCAACTTTATAACACTGATGCAGCCTCAGTGTAGCCCTCAGGTAAGTGAAGAAACATTAACTTGACATTACCTTGACTGTCCCCGTCCCCCCAATTGCTAGATTGCCAGAAGTGCTTGGAAACAGTGTTGTTTATTCAGACATAAGCCTATTGTATTAAGTAAGACTTAAGTGTGCATTGCCACCTTTGGGACAAATCCCATCCAATTTTCCAGCACTGGTGCAGTTGTGCATGCAGAACATGCATTGGTACTATGTGCATTGTGCTGTGGTGAAAGGCACTCACTGGGGTCTTCTCAAGACATGGAAACAAGTGTTCCCTTACCACAGGACTGCAGTATGTCTACACTGGAACTGGACATTTGGATAGGATTGTGCCCTTTGGCTGTAATCTTATCATTCTGGAAACAAACGTGTCTGATGATTGCATTGGTTGCCTCATGGCACTGGCCAGAAGTGTTCACAAGTGCAACAGTATTGCACAAGACACTTTAACCAGCTTTGGCTGACAGATAATCATAACTATAATCCCCTAAAAGTTGCTATCATTTTTGATTGTTCCATTTATTATTGCACATAGAAACTGACCTACAGGGAAGCTGGAATGAAATGATATAAGTAAATAATAGCCATCTTGGGGTAATTTTAATTGGTTTTAGTTGACAATATTTTAAATGCATTTTATTTTAATATTTTAAAAAGTTTTTTAAATGATATTAAAATTTTAAATGCATTGATGTGATTATTGTTTAAGGCTACAATTCTTAAGCGCAATCTGTTAGTAGCCCCAACCTCTCTGTTGCAATAGGTCGTTGTCCCAGTTATTTGCAAATAAGGAACCTCTCCTGTCTGGAAAGCACCACGGACTCTGGACTGCCTTGAGAATGATTCAGCAGTGGAAGAGGCAAAGCTTGCAATTTATGTCAATGGTCAACTTTTCTGACAAATACTGCCAGGTGACATGAACAAATAATATACATGGGGACTCTGACCACCAATTCCTGTCAGACCCTGGAACAAGGGTTTCCATAATTCTCTTCCACAAAACCAGGACAGAACCCCCTATGTGTGAACACAATGGCAACACATGAACACATGGGAACTTGGCTGGTTTCAAACTACAGTGGTACCTTGAATAAAGAGCATCTTGAATAAAGAGCATTTTGTATAAAGAGCAAAATTTTCTCAGAAATTTTGACTTGCTTAAAGAGAACTGTCTTGAATAAAGAGCACTTCTGAGGAAGTTTGGAACAGGCTTCCATGGCAAGGGAACTCACAGGCAGGATGAGGAGACTAGCTTGAGCTAGTGGGGCCCTGGGCAAAGTTTGGAATAGGCTTCCATTGCCAGGGAACTCATGGGACGTCCGGGGGGAGCAGCCTGAGTCAGGTCTGTATGTGGGATCTGTGTGTGGCAGCGTGGAAGGCGTGCCTTATCAATGTTCTAGTGCTGCTCCCCATCAGCAGCTGGGAATGTTAAAGTTGCACAAAAAGACAATAGATTCCATTGAGCCAATGGATAGCAGTGACTCCATTAGTGATTGTGAAAGTCATCCCCTCTCTGTAACCCTCACACCAGCCGTGAAGGTTTTCAAAGGTACAGTACAGTTCAGTACTGTACAGTATTTTCTTTATTGCAGTGTTGTGTGTTAAAGGGCTGTGTACAGTGCTTTGTACAGTGTTATGCTGCAGTGTTTTGTAATCATTTTTATAAACAGTTAATATTTTTATATGAATATTTTTTGGGTTGCGGAAACAATCGTCTGAGTTTTCATTATTTCCTATGGGAAAATCTGCTTCACTTAAAGAGCGTTTCACTTAAAGAGCATGCCTCCAGAACGAATTAAGCTCTTTAAGTGAGGCGTCACTATACTTTCAGAAAATAGTGGCTGTGTTAGCAGTGACTGTTCAGGACCAGTAGAACAGCAAATGGGGACAGCTGGGGCAGAACACCCCATTTTAAAAAAAAAACATAACTTTTGATTGAACTGTGATATTTCACTCTGTTTTTTATTGCATTCGGCTATAAATTACATATCCAAGGGTACATAGAATTATGGTATTATTCCTACAAATAGCTGTTTTATCAATTTTGGTCACCAGAGTATCACCAGGGCCCCTAGTCACACCACTGTATCATTTGCAGGCAAACAATCCCATATTTAATTTTTGGCATCTCCTATTACAAAGGCTCTGAGAAAGCAGGGAGCTTGGGAAATGTAGTGGCACCTCATGTAACAAGCGCCTCATATAAAGTATGTTCCATGTAACAAACAAAAATTTCTCTAGGATTCTGCTTCACGCAACAAACCATGCTTCATGAAACAAACAAACTCATTGGCAGTTGGGGCAGACGTGGTGGCCGGCAGCCCTTTTGAAAAGCGTCAGGGCTGCCTAGCACACCTGCCCATAGTGAAAGCAACACTTCTGCGCTGTTCCTCCTGTGGCTGGGCGTCTGCTGGGCAGAGGGAGAGAACAGCAGTGGAGAAGAGGGAAGCAGCTCAGGGCTAGCCAGAAGGGAGCAGAGGAGAGGGAGGCTCAGGATGAAGAGAAGGAGAAAGTGGGGAGACTTTGAAAGTGTCTTTGATTACAGAAGAAAGTGTCTTGGATTTCAGCCTCCAAACCATGTCTACCCAGAAGTAAGCCCCATTGTGTTAAATGGGTCTTACTCCCAGGAAAGTGTTTTTGATTTCAGCCTCCTAACCATGCCTACCTGGAAGTAAGCACCATTATGATAAATGGGGCTTACTCCCAGGAAAGTGTCTTTAGGACTGCAGCCTAAGTTCATTTCATAGGATCATGCATATTGAATGCATGTTTTGAATTCAATTCCAGTATTGTGTCATTATTTTTACATCCAGTTAATATTTTTATATGAATATTTGGGGGGTTGTGAAACCAATCATCTGAGTTTCCATTATTTCCTAGGGGAAAATCCACTTCATGTAAAGAACATTTCACATAACAAACGTGCCTCCGGAATGAATTAAATTTGTTACGTGAGGTGCCACTGTACTGCGTGCAACCAGAATGACTGGATTACGCTAATCACACAGCACTTCACATAGAGGCCTTTAACAGCAAAGTAATATGCAGCTATTAGAGGGTGATAATGCTTATCATTGCTCTCCAGGCATATATATCTAACATTGCAAGAACCCACCAGTGGTTTAGTTAAGGGAGAGAAAGGAGGGAGCAAACCATCAGTATTGCTTGTACAACAAATATGGGACACTATCACGAGAAGTACTTCAGTCCAGCCTTTGAAACTCTTTTTTTTAATAAGGATTGAGCTAAGAAAACTTATCAGGTTCAGCAGAAGGCATATTGAGAATTTTGCCTAAGGTAATACATTTCTGTTTAAGTCAGTTATCTTTGCTTTGACCTCTGAGCTAGAATGTTTGAATTCCAAGCTCTGCAAAAGCTCTGCCATCACTGCTTCATCCACTTGTCATTGCTGTGAAGTTGGTGCATCATCACACATGGAATATCCTTGTATCATCAGTGTAACCTCCAAGGAACCAGTCAGGATTAGGACTATGCTGTTAATGCTACAGCATAAAGCTACAGCATAAAGCTAAAATAATAACTACATCTCTGTGCCATCCAAAGCTGCCCATATTGATTTCTGCAGGTAAGGCTTTGACCAATGGCACAAGTGCTGACCAGTCTAATATCAACTTGGTCAGAATCTGGTTGTTCTAGAAGGGAAGCACAATCCTGATGTGTGCTGAAACAGGCAGGGTGATGACCCTATGCTGTATCCAATGCAAGTTTAGAGGCTGCTGCTAGGGTACCCTTGATAGGGTAGGCTTATTCCCTTCCCTAGGTACCACCAGGCACCACCATGCAGCAGGGACCAGTGGGCAGTGGGCACAAGCAGCCACCACCAGGCAGCAGGTACCAGTGGGCAGAAGGCATCCCTACTGCCCCCCGCCATGTCTGTCATGCTGGCTGATAATCTTCTCCTTCAGCTCTCAACATGAAGAGCAGCTGAGATAGCTTCTTCACTCCCACTAAAAAGCAGATGGAAAATCTCAGCTTCAGCACCACTTTTTCAAGTTCTTGCTTTGAATCTGACCTCCGGTTATCTTGATCCATCAACCTTCAGCTCTTCAAATGTAGGCTCTGGTCTGGTCTAGAGGGTTAAGCTGCTGTAAATTGCCTGCAGATAAGATCTGAAGGTCACGGTCAACATCGGAAGCCGTGCAACTTGAGTTGCAGTGGAGTCTGTCCAAAGGCATAACAGAGAGCAAGTGAATGTGAGACTGGAATTAAAAGGAAACATCTAAGATTGTAGAGTTCTTGAAATAGAGAACCTTTATTTGAATTGTAAAACCCTTCTAGGGTTAGTAAGCCAGCCTATGTAAACCGCCTTGAGAATAAAGTCAAAAGAGAAATCTGATGACCTGAAAGGCAGTTTATAAATACTTAGAATCATAGAATCATAAAGTTGGAAGGGACCTAATAGGTCATCTAGTCCAACCCCCTGCCTGCAGCAGGAAATCCCCCTAGAGCATCTCCAACAGGTGCTCATCGAGCCTCTGCTTAAAGATCCCGAGTGAGGGAGAGTCCAACACCTCCCTTGGCAATCTGTTCCACTGCCGAACCGCCCCCACCGTCAGGAATTTTTTCTGGATATCCAACCAGAATCTCCTCTTTTGCAGTTTGTACCCACTGGTTCAAGTTCTGCTTTCAGAAGCAGCTATGAACAAATGAGCCCCTTCCTCCCTATGACAGCCCTTCAGGTATCTGAAGAGGGCAATCATGTCTCCTCTCAGCCTCTTCTCCAGGCTGAACATCCCAAGTTCCCCCAACCTTTCCTCATAGGGCTTCCCTTCCATCCCACTGATCATTCTTGTTGCTCTCCTCTGGACTTGCTCCAGTTTGGCTGCATCTTTCTTCAGGTGAGGTGCCCAGAACTGAACACAGGACTCAAGGTGAGGTCTGACCAATGCAGAATAAAGAGGAACTAGAACTTCTCGTGACTTGGAAGCTACAGACCTCTTACTGCAGCCTAAAATGGCATTTGCTTTCTTTGCAGACACATCACACTGCTGACTCATGTTCAGCTTGTGATCCACGGCTACTCCAGGATCCCGCTCACATGTTGTGCTGCCAAGCCAAGTATCCCCCGTTTTATACCTGTATTTTTGGTTTTTATTGCCCAAGTGCAGAACCTTGCACTTCTCCCTGTTGAAATTCATTCTATTTGTTACAGCCCAGGATTCCAGTTTATCCAGATCCTCCTGGAGGTTTCTCCTGTCTTCTGATGTGTTTGCTACTCCTCCCAGCTTGGTGTCATCTGCAAATTTGATTAGGCTCCCCCGTACCCCTTCCTCCAAGTCATTGATAAAAATGTTAAAGAGGACTGGGCCCAAGACAGAGCCTTGGGGTACCCCACTTGAAACCTATCTCCAGGTTGATGCAGACCCATTTATTAAAACCCTTTGAGTGCGGCCATCGAGCCAGTTGCAGATCCACCTAACAATTGCCTCGTTGAGCCCATATTTTTCCAACTTGCCAATTAAATTGTCATGTGGGACCTTGTCAAATGCTTTGCTGAAGTCAAGATAAATGACATCCACAGCATTGCCATTGTCCAGTAAGCTTGTCCAGTAACAAACTTATGTTTGTTGTACCCTCCATGATGTAAGGACCCACTAAGAACCAATTTGGTACCCTGTGGTGCCTGCTTCCTGCTGGTGCTCAGTGATGCTCGATGCCTGGTATTCAGTGATGCACAGATGTCCAGTAGTTGGTACGTATGTTGGGTGCCTGCTGCTCAATGGTGCCCTAGTGATGCCCATGGTGCCTGCTGCATGGGAGCGATGTGCAGTGCCTGGTGGTGCCAGCTGCCAAGTATTTGATGCCCTATGCCTCGCAGGGATGCCCAGTGCCTGATGGTGTCCAGTGGTCCCCTCTGCCTGATGGTGCCTGCTGCACCAGGTACCCAATGCCTAGTGTCCAGTGGTACCCACAGTCCAATACCCTGTGCCGGGTAGGGGTGCCCAGTGCTTGGTAGGGATGCTCAGTGCTTGCTACTGCCTGCCTGCCACTGCTCCTGTTATCCTCCAGTGCCTCATATCTATTAACAGTGCCCAGTGCCTGCTGGTGCCCGCTACCTGGTGCCAGTTACAATGCCAGTGCCACAGCTGTGCCCAGCCATGCCCAGGGCCCACAAATACTCTTGAAATTTTATTCCCACAACAACAGGTTCATTCCGCTAGTAACTTTATAATTAGAATTAAACAGAAAAGCATCACACCACACTACATCACTCATCACTCTTTACTCTTAGCCAATTTCTGTAAACTCACCAGCTCAGTCAGTCATTATCATCTGGTCTCCTCAACTGTTACTTATACTTACTTATGTTTCTAAGAATTTGGAATCTCACTTCCTCAAACCAAGGGAAATCCCCACTCCGGAGTCCTCGCCTTCAAATCAACAGTGAACTGTTTTAATATAACACTATATACACACAATTCTCTTTAACACAAAGCTCTTTATATCTCTGCCTTTCTAACTTAACTAAAGCATAGCTATATCTTACTTATGGAATAATAATGAATAACTGTTAAGCAAGTTATTAGATAGATCTCCAGGCCCACAGTTCACAAGCCCAGGGTATCTGTGTTCATAAAATGTCAGGAAATGCACACTGCCCCTTGTTCTGAAAAATTGCTCAATAAGACTTAGGGCACAATCCAAGCCAGTTTAGGCATGCAACTCACCCACCTTCCACCTTCCTATTCCTGCATTGGCATGGGGATGCCTGCATATAGAATAGAATACTAAAGCAGACCTCCGTCAGTCTTGAAAGACTATGGTATCGTGCTCGGCGCTGCATACGCTGCATGTGAAGCACGAAAGCCTGGGTTGGATTGTTATGGAGGATAGGCTGTTACCCAAGCATCAAATCCCCCCTCTCCACGCCACTGAATTAGTCCAATGGAAAGGTAGAACCGATACAATTGGATCCAGCCGGCGTTGCAGAGCTGGGCTAAGGACAGGAGCTCATCCTGTCTTGTGGGGCCGACCCAGGTCTCGAACCCTGGCCTGCTGGTTAACAGGCACAGCATCTTAACCGCTTGCGCCACCCATAGCCCTTTAATAGAATACTACTGTATATTTATATCCCATCTTTTCCCCTAAGGCAGTGGTCAGCAAACTCATTTGTCAAGGAGCCAAACGTCAACAGTATAACGACTGAAATTTCTTTTGAGAGCCGAATGTTTTAAACTTAAACTATATATAGTTTATATATATATATATATATATATACACACACACACACACACACACACACACACATATATACATAACTATATAACTATATAGCCTGGGTTGGATATAGCACGAAAGCCTGGGTTGGATTTTTATGGAGGATAATGCAGCAAATCCCCCCCCTCCACGCCACTGAATTAGTCCAATGGAAAGGCAGACCCGATACGATTGGATCCAGCTGGTGTTGCAGAGCTGGGCTAAGGACAGGAGCTCACCCTGTATATAGGTATATATAGATATATGTTATTAACTTAATTAGGGTACTCCTAAGCTGGCCATTTCAAACAGGGCACCTAAAAAATGTTTCATTTTATAATAAAGCCACCAACACAAAATAATTACAGTTCTTAAATTGATAACAAAAATACTCCCAGGAAAGTGTGGCTGGGAGGGCAGCCTGAGCTGTTCTCCTCCTCCAGCGGCAGGGAGTTCTACAGCCCTGCCTGTGCCAGGCAGAGAAGCCTCTCCAGTCTCCCTGCCCCCAGAGCAGGGCTCCTTTAAGAGTATACAAAATAACACATAAAACTCCCAGGAAAGTGTAAGAAAATAAAAAAATAATTACAATTCTTAGATTGATAACAGAAATACTCCCAGGAACATGTGGCTGGGAGGGCAGCCGGAGCTGGTCTCCTCCTCCAATGGAAGAGCCACATTCAAGGGGCCAAAGAGCTGCATGTGGCTCTAGAGCCCCAGTTTGCTGACCTCTGGCAGCTAAGGACTCAAGACCTAAGGACTCAAGGCAGCTGGGAACTGACCTAACCCACATATCTGGGAACTGGCCTAACCCACCCAAGAGTGGTGCAGAAATGCCTTTTGCCACTTTTTGTAACATCCCCTAGGCCAGCATGGGACTTGTGCCAGGACTTGTCCTGGCTTAACCAGGACTTAGGATTGCACTGTCATAATTATGGAACTACAGAGTTGGAAGGGACCTAATAGGTCATCTAGTAGCAGGAAATCCTCCTAGAGCAGTGCAATGCAAGGAGGCAGTGCTGGAGGGGAGGCCTGCACCGTCCTGCCAACTGGACGTTCCAGAGGAACGGCCACTGGTGGAGGTAAATGAAATGCCAAGCACCAGAGAGACTGTAAGAGGGTGTAAGTCAGGAGTATGGCTCTGTTTTGTAATGGCTCCAAAAGGGTGAGGCTGACTCCTCTAGTTCCGGCATCACAAACGCATCTTACATAGGAAATAGATTTCAATATTACTTAAGCTGTTTGGGCTGGTTGTCCTTTTTCACAGCCAGCTTTCTTGAGCCCAGTTCTTCCTATCCTTGTGTCTTGCGTCTTGAAAGCCAGTTGCTGGACGGGAGATAGAACCAACTTGTAGTAGTACACAGAGTCTGTGTCTGGAAGATAAAAGTTGTTGGCAAGCCAGATGGGTGGAAAACTGGAGAGCTTTGTCCTTCATGTTTCAGCATCTGGGCTTTGGGGACAGTTGGAAATTCCTGCCTGTTATAAAGGAATGACTCAGCAACATCCCATCGTAACTATATATGGCATACATATTGCATGCATACCTGAACAAAGGATAAACTTTGGACTTCCAAAATAACTGTCCATGCTTTGCCTCAAAACCAATTATGAGCCACATTTGTATAGGACTGTTCCAATGTGAGCTCAGATCATGCCCACACCCGAAATCCCTTGCAGCAGCCACGAGAAAAAAGAAACACAGTTATGTAACTGTTTGTTGTTATGTTTGTTATTCTGATAAGTACACAAGAGCCTCGATGGCACTATAAAGAAGACTGAAATACTTGATGAAGGACTGAGAGAATACAACAGACTGCCACACAGTCGGGAAGAACAGAAGAAAGGAGGGAAGAAAGAAAAAAGAAAGAAGGGAAAAGAAAACAAACAACAACAATAATAATGAAAAAAATAAATAATTGAATAAAGGGAAAGCCAATAAGCAAATTAAAGTCTACAGGTGTATTCATAGCAAAGCTTTTGTATATTGAAACAAATATAAGAGGGATGAAAGGGTATGGTGAAAAGGAAAGGAAATGATATTGGGCAAAATGCAGAGTAACTATGGGGAGTCCTTGCTCCGGTGTAAGAACAACTTACTCTGGATTGCAATATGAATTTCCCATAGGTTTTCACTAGGTGGTGCAGTAACAATGGGCACACCTAAAGTCTCTAATGTGCTCCCATAGTTCCTCTTGATTTGGGGGATTGTGTATGTATGACATACAGTAGCAAAAAGATAAAGAAAGATGTATCGTGTTTCGTAATTCTCTTTTTTTTAACAAGATAGATCTTTGAAGATGGATAGCATATTTTAATGTGTTCGGTATAGATTAAGAGAAGAGTTTATAATATATAGATATTTTGATGAGTTTATATTGAAATATTGTAATTTGATCTAAGTGAAGATATTTTGAAAACGTAGAAGTTAATAATGGAGGTACAACAATGGTCCTAATGTGTGTACCCCTATATATGATAAATCTGCCGTATATCTGTATCTGAAATCAATAAAAACCTTATATATGTTGGAAAAAAGAAGAGCCCCTCTGGATTAGGCCTAAGGATTAGGGTTGCCATATGTACCTAAAAACAGGGACTTCGGGGGGTAAATCATGGGACAGAGGGTCGTGTCCCAATTTTGTGGAAGAGAATAATGGCAACCCTACATCTAGTCCAGCTTTCTGGATCTACCAAATGCTTCAGGGAGCACAAAGACAAGATCCACATTATGGTGCCCAATCCTGCATCAGTTATTCTGAGGTAGCCTACATCTAAAATAAGGAGGTTGCACATACTCATCATGGCTTGAAACCTGTGTAGGATTTTTCTTCCAGAAAATTGTCCAATCCCCTGTGGCAAGAAGTTCCACAGATTAATTACAAGTGGTGTAAAGCAATATTTTCTTTTGACTGGGAGAGTGGGGAAAGTTAGAACAGACAAAAGAAAATATTTCTTTACCCAGTGGGTAATTAGTCTCAGGAATTCCAGGACACAAGAGGACATGTTCTGGGAAAAGACATATGTCATCCACTGGTCTTTCTAAAACCTGCAGTGTGGTGTTGGGTCATGGGTGTCACACTATGATTCTTTGCTTCATGAGTCATGGGCATAAATTGTGGGTGTGTGCTTGTGGCAACTTCTCATCCAGAACTCCAAGCTCAAAACAGATCTCTTAAATAAATAAAAACTTTCATCAATCAAGAAATAGGTGATGCTCGCTTCAAATGTCCATATTGCCAAACTCTTTTCAGGGATCACCCAGGCTTTGGTCTTCTCCTCCGGTCTTGCAAGTAGCATTCTAAAGAAAGGGATGTGTTGTTATTCTAATGACTCACTGTGACATCAGGCTTCATTTGGTAACACGGTCTTGCCTTCTCACATAAGCACATGACAGGGTATCGCACTAGCAACACTTAGCTGGATGGTGGATGCAACAGTTATCTTGAGGAAGTGCAAAAGTGCAATTGCCTTCTTGATAAACAATGAGTGACCTCGTCACTGGAAAAATTAAGTCAAAGCAGAAATACCAGGAAAAAGTCATGGATCAGCAAATAAGGTTGCAATCCTAGTCTCCAGTTAGGCCAGCCTAAGCCCCGGCGTAAGTCCTGTACTGACATGGCAGTGTAACCAAAGCGCCATTAGACACTTCTGTGCAACTCATGGGGTAGGGGGAGGCCAGGACACAGACATGTGCTTGCCTTCCTACACCACCATGGGAATGGGAAAACCAATGAGTTGTACCAGCCTATGTTAGGATTGCACCTATAATGACAATTTTAATTGCTACTATGTGGCCCAATGTACTGCACATGCAGAAAGACACATCTGTTTCTCTTCATTGGTTTTAATAAAACTGGAGTTGGCCAATATGTGCTGAGTGTGTTTTTGTGTTTTACTGCTCTAAAGAGGATAGAGAAAATCCTGATTGTTTTTTCAGAAATTATTGTTTAAAGTATTGTTATTCCTTACAATACTTTTATTGCATTGTTATTTTTATTTTATTGTATTGTTAATACAATACTTAAATACTTACAATGCTTACAAGTTTTAGAGTTGGTGTAGCATTGAGTTGGTGCAGCATTTTAGAGTTGGTGTAGCCAGATGCAGGAGAGAACACCTGGATGAAGGTATCCTATGTGCTCTCTGTGGCATCTGGTGGGGCCATTGTCAGATACAGGAAGCTGGACCTTTGGCCTGATCCAGCAGAGGCTCGTATGTCTTAGCATTGCAGCTGAGACTGTGAATCAAATCTTTTCCCAATTTAAATCTTGGCATTGTTATGAACTTACTAGGGGTGCTATGAAGTGTCACCTTGCACAACAACCAGAAAGTGCCAAATGCCATCAAAGTGCCTGCTCTGCTAACCATTGGGCTGCAATCCTATACACCAGCATTTTCAGACCGTGGGTGGTCTGAAATCCCCTGTGTGGATTGTGACTCAATTTCAGGTAGTCCTGAAATTCATGTAATATGTATTTTTAAATATATGTTGGATGTGATGCTACCCTGGTGACTGTATTTAGGGAAATGTTACAGATTTGTACTTTTAAAAAGCCCCTATGAGTGTGCTTTTGACTATTATAGTTATTAGAGCTTATTCCTGGGTAAGGGTGGACAGGATACTTATCCCAAAATCCAGACTAACTACAGGAGCATGTAAAAGACTAGTAAAAACCTATGGGAAATTCATATTGGAATTCAGAGTAAGTTATTCTTACACCTGTGCAAGGACTCCCCGTAGTTACTCTCGATTTTGCTCTTAGGTAATTTTTAACAAACAGATCAGCAACTGCTTGGGGGGAGGTTAAAAGGGTCTTTATTTTAAATTTTTTTAACTTATGTTTATTGTAAGCATTTAATTCATTCACTTATTTTGATTTGCTCTTATGGGGGTTTTAAAATTTTGTTGCTCAGTGATGTTACCTCTGGCTATAATATGACTTCTGGTGGGTTCTGACAGAGGGTCATTCTAAAAAATGGATCCATGTGCTAAGAGGTTTGAGGACGACAGCTATATGTACTGTCCTGGGATAATGCACTATTAGGTAAATGGGACTTACTTCTAAGCAGACATGCATGGGCTTGTGTTGATATACTCCCAGGTACGTTTGTACAAGTTTGCATCTAAATGTATGTACTGTATACTGTACAAGCAAGCACAAGCATAAAAACACAGTGCTTTACATAGTCATAGAGCTTAAATGGAGTTTTACTTATAGTAAATTGATGGATCCAGAAACAGAGATACAGAACCCATAGGAATTTTTCAGCTGTTTTTCAACCTCTGTGCTCCAAACTCCCCAGTGATGCATCTGCGGACCTTTGACGGCACAGCCGTGGAAAATGGCTTGATGATAGTTACGCAAAGAAGACATCCTTGAGGGAATGGAGGAAAGGGAAACACGCAAAAGTTCCATGTTCAATTTCAGTTTAAATTTCATGTACATAAACAGGAACTAAAGCAAAAGTAAGGCTCGGAAAGGGAAACATGCAACAATTTCAGTTTCACGTTCAATTTCAGTTTACATAATTTCATGTACATAAATGGACTAAAATGAAAGTAAGGCATAGGAAAGCAGCTTTTCTGATCATTGGTATCTCTTTGAACTGAAAATTGATGCTGACAACTGTGTTGGTGCATGCAAATTAGTGTTGATACCCCTTCAAAACCTAGACTGTTAGAACTTAAAGGTAGATTTCTACCTCTTCTGCTTATGTTACTTGGTTATGGATGATCACTTGAAGTGGCTTAGCTCTCTATAATCCTACCTTCAAAGGGTACACAATCTAAAACAGGCCTAGGCAAGCTAGCCTACTTTAGGGATCCTGGACCTTTAACAATTGGTTAGGAAAGAGAATTTCAGCAGGTGCATCTTGTCATCTTTCTCCCCTCCTGCTGTCCTCACAACCACCCTGTGAGGTAGGTGAGGCTGAGAGTGAGTGACTGGTCCAAGATCACCTGAGAAGCTTCATGGCCAAGGAGGGATTTGAACCTCTCGGTCCAACTCCCTAACCACTATGCCAGACCATCCTCCTTCTCAACGTGAGGCAGTGGGCATCTATTGGAATCTCTAGTTAATTTATTTTCCTAACTGGGTGTTCTCATTCAATTGTAAATGATTGTTCTGTTTTCTTTCAACATAAACTATGCTGAGAATGCTTTGTTGTTGAGAAGCAGTATGTAAAAGTTCTAAATAATAATAATAATGGGGTTTCCACCTGTTTTATTGTTTGTTAGGGACAACCTAGGTGTCCTGAAGGGTTGAAAATTCACCCTATGAATGAGGAAATGAATGAATTTGAATTGAGATTAATTATGTAGACAAACACAGGGCCTTCTTCCAAGTCAAGACTGCCTATTCTTGAAGAAAGCATCCTGCTAAATGCAGTAGCTCTCATTTTGAAATCTTTTAAAAGCACTCTTAATGAGGTGTTAACACCCTGTGAACAAGATGGACACAGGAAAAAAATGAAACCCCCCCCCCCAAAAAAAAAAAAAAAATGATAGCAAATTGTCACATAATACTGTGATTATCAATAGAGCTGACCACTGATGATTGCAGGAAGGAATTGCAACATCAAATCTTCCACCGCTTCTGTGGCAACTGTTTTGATGAGGACATTTTCTATGATGTTAGGGCTGTGGGTGGCACAAGCGGTTAAGAGGCTGTGCCTGTTAACCAGCAGGCCAGGGTTCGAGACCCACAAGACAGGGTGAGCTCCTGTCCTTAGCCCAGCTCGGCGACGCCAGCTGGATCCAATCGGCTCTGCCTTTCCATTGGACTGTGGAGAGGGGGGATTTGCTGCTTGGGTAACAGCCTATCCTCCATAACAATCCAACCCAGGCTTTCGTGCTTCACATGCAGTGTTTGCAATGCCGAGCACGATACCATAGTCTTTGAAGACTGACGGAGGCCTGCTTTTTCTATGATGTTGTTTGGTTGTTCTGTTCCTATTCAGCTACAACTTTGCTTTTAAAATTCTTTTTCCACTTCCTGGCACAATGTGCCCAATTTCCTTGATTATCAAGACATTTCCACCCATGTTTTGTAGTTATTATTTAGAAATATTTTTTAAAAATTATTTAGAAATATGTATGTTGAATTGGAGGCAAGCATTGCTAATTATTTTACTACTGTATTTCCAAAAATACAAGTAGGATGTAACCCACATTGCAGCTTTCCTAGACTTGTCTTTCCTTGCTATCCTTCATAGGTCCATATCCTAAAGTCAAATTACCGAAAGCCCTTTGCGATGGAGCAGGTAAGATGACTTTCCATAAGATAACACTAGAGGATGACGTAACTGCGTGGACCCGTAACTGCTCTGGATTTTGCCCATAAACTCATATAAAAGAGGTTAAGGGTGCAATCCTATTCATGTCTACTCAAAAGTATGCTCTGATCTTACTCCCAGGAAAGTGTACTTAGGATTTCAGCCTAAGACTGCAATCTTAAAGACACTTTCCTGGGAGTAAGCCCCACTGAATATAATGGGACTTTTTCTGAGAAGACAGGTATAGGATTGTACCCCAAATATATTTAATGGCCAAAGGCAGCTTCTTTCCCTCCTGCTGTCCTCACAACCAGTGGCATAGCTATTGATCTTGTAGCCCAGTGCAAAGCTCAAAATGTAGCCCCGGAAGTGATGTCAGACCGGGGTATTTAAAATCAAATTTAATTAAGTAAAAATATGAAAATTGTGCCTTTTATTGGTTAGAGAAATGGTGCTGGGCCAGAGAGGAATGGTTATTCTTTCCCTGCTAAATATAAGAGGAGCACTGCTTAGAAGTGCCTGTATACTCAGTATGCATGGGTTGGCGCAAGTGGTTAAGACACTGTGCCTGTTAACCTGTAGGCCAGGATTTGAGACCCGGGTTGGCCCCACAAGACAAGGTGAGCTCCTGTCCGTAGCCCAGCTCTGCGATGCCAGCTGGATCCAGTCGTATTGGCTCTGCCTTTCCAGAGGACTATTTCAGTGGCGTGGAGAGGGGGGATTTGCTGGATGGGTAACAGCCTATCCTCCATATCAGTCTACCCAGGCCTTCATGCTTCGCATGCAGCATCAAGCACGATACCATAGTCTTTCAAGACTGATGGATGCCAAGTTAAGTTATTATATACTTATATGGTTCAAGATCTGATTCATATTAACACCTTATTTGTTCCGTGCAGTATCAGAATTGCATCTCATTGGCTCTCAGAGCAATCAGTATCATGGGAAAGTTGAGTTAAGAAGATCCATTGGCTTTTGTGTTTTCATATTCTGGTCATAACATTTGATAGAATATAGATATTCCAATGCAGTTTGTTTTGCAATGCAATTCTAGCAGACTTGTCTGAAATTTATCCAAGGCAGCTCTCCCTGGGAGTAAGCCCTAATAAACAGTGTGTCTGTCTTCTAAGTAAACATGTCTAGACTGGAACTCAGCTATACCTTTTTTTGTTTGGGGGTGGGATTTTGTTTACAGATGCAGGAATTTCTATTCCTATCCCTCTGTTTTCCCACAATTGCAGCAATCTATTCTGGATTTGGGGCTAGCTGCCTGCAGGGCAAGGGCTGATCCTGTGTTTATGTAGGAGGGGGCCAACAGTACTATTTTAACTGCAGAGAACCAGGTTAACCAGGTTGGTATACCTGGCCTTCAGGTTGAACTTTGGCCACTGTGGGCAGTGTTTGCTGGGTAGGTAGATCTGGACAGCTTCTCAGATTTGGAACCCAGATCTACCTGCCAGGTAGAACTGTGCTCTCATTCTGACTTCCAGGCCCCAATCCTGGTATCTGTCCTTCTCCACTGATGTGATACTTTGGGGTGACACACATCCAAGGGCTCTCATTGGATCCATCCTTGCCTCGGAGTAAGCCCCACTGAATATAGTGGGACTTAACTCTGAGTAGAATTGCACAATCCTAGGCATCTCTACTCAGAAGTAAGAACAAGTGGGTTTAATGAGGCTTTAGAAACTGGGCAAGAAACTGGGGAAAGGATTGTAGCCTAAGATTGGGAGGACTGGGCCAGTGGAGTCACATCAGTGTGAAAGTAGGAATAAATGGGAGAAAATCTCCCCAATCAATGAATGTGGAGTCCAATTTATGCCTGTCTGCTCAGAAGTAAGTCCCATGATGGTCAATGAGGCCAATGAAGTCAATGATGGTCAATGAGGTAAGTGAGGCTTACTCCCAGCTAGCCTTGGGCTACAATTGGGTTTCAACTGGTGTGCTGAAGATGACCAGATGTCAGAATTGGACTGTTAAATTCAAAACTATTATATATACAGGTATCCCTCACGTATTGGATGGGTTAGGGGCCAGATCAGTGACTAAAAGTGAAAACCGTTGAAAAATGGAACCAGCTTGCAATTGCGAAACAGCCACCAAAAAAAGATATAAGTATCACTTGCAAAAGACTAAATAACACATACTGTATTTATTAACACAGAGCCAAAATACACAACAAATTACCGATACATTAAAATGAACAAATGCATGTGTGGGCAATGAATATCTTATGAATTTGAATGACGGTTATTTGCTGAAGAAAGTCATAAAGAAATGCCAAAAACAGTTTAATCACATGCAAATCAACACCAGGAAAAACAATTCTAGCCTTTTGGAAGAGTAGAGCATGTGTTGAATAAATGAGTTCTAGGTACAACTGAAAGGTGTTGAAAAAGCAGAACTGTCAGAAAACGAAACACCAGAAAGTGGGGGATGCTGTAATTTAGTACAGATAATTTATTAATTCCAAGAGGGCTCCCTGCTGCCTGCTCACAAGGAAAAGAAGGACAAGGAAGATTTTTGTTCAGGACAAAAGGCTAAAAGAGAGGATGTGTCAAGGAAAAAAAGGACCGATGGTGACCCAGAATATGTTCTATAGAATTTATGAATCCAAGAAGGCTCCTTGCTGTCTGCTCACACGGAAAAGGAGGACAATTTCCAGGACACAAAGCTGAAAAGAGGACATGTTCTGGAAAAAGGGGACATCTGGGCACCCTGAATATGTTCCATAGAATTTATGAATCCAAGAAGGCTCCTTGCTATCTGCTCACACGGAAAAGGAGGACAATTTCCAGGACACAAAGCTGAAAAGAGGACGTGTTCTGGAAAAAGGGGACATCTGGGCACCCTGAATATGTTCCATAGAATTTATGAATCCAAGAAGGCTCCTTGCTATCTGCTCACACGGAAAAGGAGGACAATTTCCAGGACACAAAGCTGAAAAGAGGACGTGTTCTGGAAAAAGGGAACATCTGGGCACCCAGCATTAGGACCAATGGGGCTTTCTCCCAGGTAAGACTAGGATTTCTCCCAGGTAAGACTAGAATTGTTAGGAATCCTGACCATACTTTCCTGGGAGTAAGCTCCACTGACCTACTTCTGAGTAGACAGGCACAGGACTGGGCTGCTGGCTCTTGCTGGGTTTCCAGCTTCCACCCTCTCCATTCCTGGGGAAACCCCCGAGTCGGAAGGCGGGCAGGAGGCGGAGCGCAGCCCCACACTCGTCTCCTCCTGCGGAGTCTCAGTCTATCCCTGGCAGGCGAAGAGGGAGCCGGTCTGGCTCGTCTCTGTCCGGAGACTTGGGTCGCGACTCACCTGCGGAAGGGATCTTAGCCGGGATGCGCATGGCAGGCGCGCTGCTGTGGAGTTTGGGGGTGATTCAGTGCGTGCTGGTGAGTGGAGCCCCAATTCTTCTCCTTACTCGCGAGTAGATATGTCTGGACTTGCCTTGGAGGGCTCTCTGATCCCTCCAACCTCTCTCCATGGAACTGCTGCGCGTGGGAACTTTTGGGAAAACTTGAGAAACTTTGGAAAACTTTGAGAAACTTTTGGAAAACTTTGTAAAAGTTTGAAAAACTTTTGGAAAACTTCGAGAAACTTGTTGGAAAACTTTGGCTTGTCTCCAGGGGATGGAGGGTGTGGAGGAGTAGGATGGACCCGATCCTGAAGCCAGAAAAGTGGGTGGGCAGGATTTTTTTTGGGGGGGGGGAAGGGGGATACCCCCAGCTTCAAGTTATCCAGAACAACTCCATCAATTCTGATCAAGCTTTTTCATTCAGCTTTTCATTCATTCAGTCAGGCCAAGCTGAAACCCAGGTTTTTAAAAGGTAGGGAAATTTGGGGAGAGGGAGCAATCGGGGATCTCGCCCTAGACTCAGCTTTCTCAGATGGGGGGAGTTTAGGATCCCAAAGGATGGCATGGGGAAACCCTACAGAGGGGACAGGAAGGGGTCGATCTGCAGGCGATGGTACTGCTGGAAGCCCCTCTTTCATTCTCCCTGCCTTAGAAACATGCCTGGGCAAGTGTCTCTGGGGTGGTCTTTGGGGAAAAGGATGCCAAGAAGGAGCTTCTGCATTTGGGGTGGAAATGATGGGGGGTGTGTG
The DNA here is from genome assembly GCA_030015325.1 of Cryptoblepharus egeriae. Lineage (NCBI taxonomy): Eukaryota > Metazoa > Chordata > Lepidosauria > Squamata > Scincidae > Cryptoblepharus > Cryptoblepharus egeriae. The sequence goes on from JAREYC010000011.1 coordinate 22,839,232, forward strand.
GGGTGGGGGGGACGTCTGTGTTCAATCGGTGGCGAATGGGGATCTCCATGAGTAAGGCTTACACCAACTCTTGAGTAAGATCCATAATCCTCAATGGAAGAGCATTCGCACAAGACATGCGAGTCGGGTGCTAGTGCTTGGGTGGGCACTTCGATCCTTAACCCTACCTGAGCTTCAGTGGGATTCAATCAATCAATCAACAGTACTGTATTTATATACAATTTTTAAACAAAATGTTCACAGGTTCCTGAAACTTTCTGCCACAACTTTGGCTTATTAGCCCAATCCCACTCGGGTCTACTCAGAAGCAAGCCCCATTTAATCAATGGGATTTACTCCCAGGAAAATGTGCACAGGATTACAGACCAAGGGCCCAATCCTATCCAATTTTCCAGCCCTGGTGCAGTTGTGCCAGTAGGGTTTGCTTTGTCTTGTTGTGGAGGGACAGTCACTGAAAATAATGGGAAGACAGTGTAGGGTTGTATAGCAGGCCAGTTGGAAAGGATTGGATCCTAAATCCTGTTTGACCTGCTGGATCTGACTCCTGAGTTAATCTATTTGTGTGGCTGGTGAGTAAGGAGAGGAGGGGGGCAGCAGTTGGGAGATGAAGAGGTTTCCTGGCCAAGCCTCCCTTTTTAAACAGCCAGTGCAAAAAAAATGGAGGGATGTGTGGGGGGAGGGCAGTGATTTTCAACCTTTTTCATGGCACACTTAGTTGTTTTTACCATTGACAAGGTACACCATGCTGTTCAAAGCCCCAAGTTTTCATAATAATAAATGTCCTTCCTTACATTCCTGCAGCACACCAGTGTGCTGTGTGGGGCCAGCACACTGGCATAGAGGTTAGCAGGGGGAGGAGACCAGAGATCTCCAGATATTTCTCCCTTTTTTGCCCAGGCTTCACTCCAAGCACCCATGGGTGCCACACCCCCTTCATCACCCACCTCTGTATAGCCACTACTGGCACAAGGCCAGCTCTGAGCCAGAGTAACCCTGTAATCTTCGGCCACACCATTTTGCACCTGAAATTGAAGAACATTCATTTGAAATCTCAGAAAAGTCCCACTGGACACTTCTCCCTCCTTTACATGCACACATCCATCAATGTGTGAACCAGCTATCAAAAATGAATTGAACCCAATAGGAAAACTTGATATTGGGCGAGGAGGAACCTTGTGGAATAGATCCTATGGGAGAGTAGAGAGCAAAGTCACTGGTGAAAATATCCTTGTGGAATGGCACTTGGGATCACTTCAAAAAGCCACATGAAAATGAACATTGCTTTAAGATAAGGGTAAAGTTTGTGAAGACTTTTACTCTGGCATAAACACAAACGGGTCTGGGATTTCTGGATGGCTTCTTACCTTCTGTAGCCTTCAGTTTCTCTCTGTGGAGTAAGGGTGTGGAGAGAAAATGTGGGCACAATTCTAGCTGTCTCATCCATCTTCCTGTTCCTACAGTGGCATGGGAAGGCTGGCATTTTCCTGTGCACAGATCCCCAGTGCTGCAGAAATCTCTTAAGGCACTTTGCAACAACCCCAGGCCAGCGTGGGACTTGTGCTGAGGCATGATGGCCTAACCAGGGGTTAGGATTGGACACTCTGATTGTGAACTTGGTATGATCATTATTTGTCCACTGACTACCAAAATACTATAAGATATCAGCATTAGTCAGCTGATGCTGACTGGGCACTGCTGTAAGTGAAAAACATCAGTTTAGAAAGTTAGACAATATGCCAATTCTTTTTATTTAAGCAACAGTGATGAATCACTGATGGTCAGTTTATTAGCATGAAAAAAATGGACATAGAATTCAAACTTGGTTTTGCCTTCTCTGAGTTTAATTTCCTAGAACTGAGTCAAACTGCAGCTTGGTGACTGAAGTCAACTGTTGGTTTAATTAAATCAGCAGTACACTGTTATCAATACCCAAAGATTGGTTGGGGTCTTACAGCCCAACCCCATGTATATCTACTTAGAAGTAAGTCCAATTATAGTCAGTGGGGCTTACTCCTAGGAAAGCGTGAATAAGATTGTAGCATATATCTGTAAGCCTAGGATCTGAAGTTTTTGATTGAGATGGTAGTTTGGAATTAACAAGTTGTTTGGAAATATTTTAAATACATAAAAATAGCCTTGATTTAGTTTTCTATCCCCTTTTGAGAAGACTGAACATTTTAAATCTATGTACAGTATTTACATGCCCTTCTAAGACTGCAATCCTAAATGCACTTTCTTGGAAGTAAGCCCCACTGAATATAATGGGACCAGCTTCTGAGTAAATAGGTATAAGATTGCACCCTGACTTTTCTAAACAAGCAAGAGACTCAAATGAAGGAGCAGGAGACTGTGGGGAGGAATAAATAATTAAATTAAACAATAAATTAAATTGACAAAATAAATTATTTTGTTTTTATCTTTTGCATTGTAGCTGATGAGTTTAAAAGTTTTTCTGGTCTTTTGTTCCTGCTGCTGATTTACATAGAGATTTGTGTGATGGTGTTAGCTAATTGTTGGGTGATATCAGTCTGACCTCAGGCTGTACTGACTGCTGCCTCTATTTAAAGAGATTGTGGCTTAGATTGTGATCCTCCCATTACCCTGTTGACACCAAACTGTAAGCACCCCAGCCCAGCATGTGAGTCAAGACCCGAATGACCATTATTTGTGTTGTTCAGGAAGCCACACTGATTGCATCAACCATCATCTGGTTAAATCTTCCAAAAGAAACAGAAGGGGAAGGTGCCTACCCTTCACTGGGTCATGACTTGCTCTAAGAGACTCAGAACTACAGATCTGTTCCTAGATAAAATAGCAATCACACCATAAAATAAAGACACCATGATGTCTTTGTCCTAATTTTATAGTTTGCGGGACCCACAACAATCTGTGTCTATTCTCCAACCCCAAATGGGCCAGTCAAGTAGCAATCAAGCAGACCCATCACATTTCCTGCACCTCCTTCCCTTTTCTAAGGGCCTTTGCATTCCCTGGCTGATGAATATGTACAGTTTGTATCAGACTATGGGGCCTTTCTAATTTATAAATGTGATTTTGATAGGATGAGAGGGGATACTGGAAGGATTTGGGGTTTTTTATTGTATTTTTTTACAGTACAGTCTTGAAGTTACAGTATATAAAATGTGATTTATTTTTAGTTATTTCAAGTATTTCTTAAGATAATTTTCTTAAATGCTGACAAAAAAATTAATAGTAACTTCCCCCACAATAATTGACATACCTTTACATATTTAGGAAGTCCCCTGCAGTCGGTAGAATTCTCTGTCTTATCAGTTAGTGGCCTGACTTGCATAAAAACAGATAGTTTTATTACGTAACACAGATAGGGAACTCAGGTGGTTGAGCATCAGTTACCATTATTTATGTAATGCTGCCTAAGGATTTATAAAAACCCTCTTGATTTGGCAGCCAAGCACCCATCTGTCCCTCAAAGTGCTTCCAGTCTAAAGATATACCCTTCATTTCCATGCTGCTTTCCTATTCACACTGAACTGTCTTGCAAACCTGTTCCTGACATTTACCCCTTGCCATTCCAAATCACTGTTGTTTTTGAGCACATGCAGAGTGCATTCCTTTGGTTATGAACAAGTGCCCTTCCCATGCACTGCTAGGAGAAAATGGCAATGCTCTGAGCCCAAATCCATGAAAAATACAGGTCCAACCTTGTTATACACTGATTTTTGATACATGGATTTGACCAAACATGAATGGCCACTGCAAATTATAATTTTAAAAACTGCTTTTCTACTATTGTAGAGAGGCAGTCGTTCCATTCTTCAGTCAGAATCAAACCCCTGCAGATATTGAGCCACTACCATATTCCATTAGGTCAGTGGTCGGGGAACATATTTACCTCTTACCCCAAAATATATTTAGGTATGTGGATGTTACACCCTTGATTTGAAAGGAAGAAAAAAATATATTATTAATTATTTGAATTCAAATATGTGGCTTCTGGGGAGCTGGAAGAAAAGTTTGAAGTCGGGGATAAAATAGTGTTGGATTGGACAGGATGACCATATGGTCTGTTTTCCCAGGACATTTCCTCTGTTTTAGCCTTGTGTCCTGGAAAAAAAAATCTTCATTGTCCTCTTTTTCCTTGTGAGCAGGCAGCATGTAGCTTTCTTGGAATTCATAAATTATATATAATATGTAATAGTTTTAAACATACAGTACTAATACCTAATAAGGTGTTTAAGTTAACCATATGAAAACAATATATATGAGGGTTTTTAGCTTTTAAAAATGTCCTCCATTTTTCTTGGATGTCTTATATTTTGCGGGGGGGGGGGGGGCTTGTCCTCTTTTTGTGGTTATGACATAGGTCACTGCATATTGGAGAAATGTGGGGGTTAGGGTGACCATAATAATAAAAGAGGACAAGATCCTGCAAATGGTTGAAACAAGTTTAGGATTCAACTGGAGTGGGAAAGAGAGCCCAATCTATTCAAGTTTACTCAGAAATAAGACCCATTGTAGTTATTGGGCTTCCCATGAAAATGTGACTAGGATTGCAGCCTCAGAGCCCAATCCTGTGCCTTTCTATTGAGCAGCAGACCATTACAGTCAGTGGGGTTTCCTTCCAGGAACGTGTGGAGAAGATGCAGCCACAGATCCCAATCCTAGGCATCTCTCCTCAGAATTAATGCCCATTACAGTCAGGGGGGTTCTTTCCAGAAAAGTGTGGTGGCATGTAGCCTTCTTGTAATTAATAAATTATATGTAATAGTTGTAAATGTAATAAGTAAATATAGGCTGCAATCCTAAAGACACTTTCCTCAGAATAAGACCCATTTAATACAATGGGGCTTACTTTTGAGTAGTCATGCTTAGGACTGTGCTCAGAGTGTTTAAAGTATTCACATGAAAGCAAAATAGGTCAGTGTTTTTAACTTTAATTTTGTCATGTCCTACGTTTGTCTTGAGTGTCCTACATTTTGGGATTCTCTTTTATGATTATGAGATATGATCACCCTGATACAGGAGCAATGAAATGGTCTTACCAGAGGGAGCTGGATGGACTGTTTAGAATACAGGCAGACCTCAGCAGCACCCAAAGGAGGGTGCTTTCTCTTTTCATTTCGGTCCCTGAGTAACCCTGCAGCTGAGTCACTGTTGATCTCCCCCCCCCCCCACCCACCCACCCACCCACCCCTCACCCCTCACCCCTCACCCCTCACAATAGCCTGAACTTCTTATGACCCTACAGGGATTCACACCTTTTGTTTGTTTTGATCTCTGATTAGGTGCTAAGAGTAATCCATTGCAATGCCTGCCCTGCTCTGTGCTGGTCATGCATACCTGGCTGTGTCATTCATATGCAAACCCAGATGGTCCATTACCCCCAGGAATTCCATTATTACCCAAATTGGGGTATTTCACCCCTGTTCCCCGACCTCTGCATTAGGTGCAATAGAGGAGCAAGAAACCTGGAATTGGGTCTTTAAACTTATTTTTCCACTGCGTTATTTATACACTGATTTTTAAAAATCCACTGAATGTTGTGGGACAAAACCCTAGCAAAACAAGGGAAACCTGTAAAAAATCCTAATTTATCAATTTTCATTCGGCAGTTTTTTCAGTTGCCATCCCCTAGTTCTCCAACTTTCTTTCTATGGCAGTGATTCTCAATCTTCCTAACTCCGTGGCCCCTTTATAAGTTCCTCATGTTGTGGGGACCCCAATCCATAAAATTATTTTCATTGCTACTTTATAACTGTAATTTTGCTACTGTTATGAATCGTAATGTAAATATCTGATATGCAGGATGTATTTTCATTGTTACAAATGAAATGTGTGTTTTATGCACACATTGAACACAATGGGATTTATTTCAGAGTAGGCATGCATAGGATTGGGCCCAGAGGCTGTCAGTCAGCCCCAGTGCGTGCGCAGCTACAGCCAGAGGTCTGACAAGCCTGACCTGGCCCCCTGCACCAGGGGTCTTTAGGTGACCCCCCAGGAGAGCTCAAAGGGGTCCCGACCCCCACTTTGAGAAGCACTGTTGTATGGGCTCTTCATTTTTTGCACCAAACCAGATGCAAGACTTCTTTGACCCTTTTTTACTTTCCAGAAACACCAACAAGTTGTATTAGACCCATTTAGCATGGATATGTTTGTTGCATGTTGTTATCTTATCATAGAAGTGATTAAGGGCTCAGTCCTAACCAGCATTCCAGCATGATGTATCTCTTCCATGCTCTGCATTCTGTGCATGCGCTGCATTCTGTGATGATGGGGCAGTTAAGGAGTGCATTTGTTCCTTTACCCTGGGACAGTATTGAGGCTGTTACAGGACAGGCTATCCCAAATGGGCAGAGTGGGCATATTTCATCTTTTTAATGGACATGTCCTATATTGCTATGGAAAAAGAATCTTCATTGTCCTCATCTTACTTGTAAGCACCAACCTTGGGGCCTGGAAAAGGCCCCTTTTTCTTGTGAGCAGGCAGTACGTCGCCTCCTTTTAATTAATAAATGTTACTAATAAATGAATATGAAATATGTAATAGTTTAAAATTTAAGAATAAATGTGGTGTTTAAATTAGCACATTAAAGCATATAAATGAGTGTTTTTAGCTTTTAGTTTATCATGTCCAACAATTTTTCTTGTGTGTTCTTTCCCTCTTTTGGGGTTCTGACATATGGTCACCCTGCATATGGGAGAGAATTTTGAACTTTTGTGGAGTTTGCCTGGAAGTATTTGGGATAGAAGTTCCACCGGTGATGTTAACAAAGCTCTGTGGCTTTCAGTGGTCTGCATGGCGGAAGATGATAGTGAATGGATGTTACAGGGGTGCGATGTCGAGGTAGACCCACTTTTGAATTTATTCACATGTTTATACAGCCTCTTCCTCCAAGGAGCTCAAGGCATAGTTGCCATAGTTGTCCTCTCAACAACCCTGTCAGGTAAGCAAAGCTGAGAATGAGACTGAGAGGCTAGGCTTCCACAGTTACCCATGAAACTTCATGATTGCGCATGGATTTGAATCTGGATCTAAGTTCAACTCCCATACCATGGTTGGGTGGACTTAGATCTCCAAACCTTTTGGCAGGATGGCCACATCATCTCTCAGACACTGTGAGGGTGTGTGTGTCAGAAAACTAACCCTACAATCCAGAGTAACTACGGAAAGACCTAAGAGGCACTTACTCTGGATTGCTCTGTGCATTTCCCATAGGTGGCACCATAACTTAGGGCAAAATCCAGAGTAACTATGGGGAGTCTTTGCTCCACTGTAAGAACAACTTTCTCTGGATTTCAATATGAATTTCCCATAGGCTTTCACTAGGTAACTACGGGTGCATGTAAGTCTCCTACGTGCTCCCATAGTTAGTCTGGATTTGGGGGTATGTCGGTGTAAAAGGTCCCGTAGTTACTCTGGATTGTAGCCTAATTTACATTTCAAATTTGAATAAATTTACGTATAAGAATGTACTGGAGTGGTTTACATGGGTTGCCCAAGGGCCAGATAGAGGGATCTTGCTCCTAGAGGCTCACCAAGGGCCACATCTGTCCCACAGGCCGGGGTTTGGAGACCTCTGTTTTATGTCATCCCCACATTTTTCACATATAGGTGAAAAGTGCTCAGGCAATAATCTGTTGCAGGCCTCCTAATCTTTTTGCAGTCTTGAAAGACTATGGTATCGTGCTCTGTGCTGCATACGCTGCATGCGAAGCATGAAAGCCTGAGCCTGGGTTGGATTGTTATGGAGGATAGGCTGTTACCCAAGCAGCAAATCCCCCCTCTCCATGCCACTGAATTAGTCCAATGGAAAGGCAGAGCCAATACGATTGGATCCAGCTGGTGTCGCAGAGCTGGGCTAAGGATAGGAGCTCACCCTGTCTTGTGGGGCCGACCCAGGTCTCGAACCCTGGCCTGCTGGTTAACAGGCACAGCGTCTTAATCTCGTGCGCCACCCACAGTAACCTACTCTACTCAATAAGAAACAAACCTGATCCCATATCAACATCTTGTAACTTTATTGAAACATATTGTGCAACACAACCTGGTGCTTGTGCAGGGCATGAACATGCAGATCAGATCAGTTCTTAACCTCTTAAATTCCTCTTGTTTGTTGCCTATAAAAGGGACACTCTGGGAGGGGAATGATATGCAGAGATCTCTTTACAGCAAAACAGTGAGAACTTATCAGCATTTGAAACTAATTGCTGTGGAATGTGCTGACAAAGGAGAGGGTGATGTCATGCTTTTTTTGGGGGGGGGGGTGAGTGTTTCTCACTAGGGTTACATCAGCCAGTGTTGTGTAATTGAGAAGCTGAGCTATTTTTAGCTCTTTCTAAATGACATCAATGAGCGCAATGCAAAGAAATTGGTTTTCTGTTGAACATATCTAGGTTTTTAGCCAGAGAGGGGTCTTTTCCAGTACCTGACCTTTGAAAAGTCTTTTAGGAATGAAAGAACTTGTAAACAAATTTTCTATCTGTATTCATTGGTTGTGTTGGAGATAATTCAAGGATCATTCATACATTCTCCGCTGAATATGTATGTTGCCTCTGTTGAAAGTGTTGTGCACTTCTCTGGTGATTAGGAAGTGCTGCCTGGAGATTTGATCAGGGTTGTTTGATAGAATATTAATTGCTGGCTTGCATGGCACTCTCTGAGCTGTGGACATATGAAGAACCTTGCTGGATCAGGCCCAGGGTATACCAATTTGCTGTGTCTAGCTTCGTCCATCTTCTGTATCTCACAAAGGCCCACCAGATACCTCAGGGAGCACACAAGATTCCTTCATCCTGTATTCACAAGATCCCTACATCCTGTACTGCTTGCAGAGGCAGAGGGTCCTTTGCATTTCTAATTGCTGACTGTCCCTCTACAACAGGAAGAAAATCTGTTTATAAACAATTGTAAAGGGACACACTTTAATTTTTTAAAACTGCTTTTATTTAACACATTTCTGGTACCAGCAGGGAATTTTAGAATTAAACTCCTGCAGATACTGAGCGCTCAGCCTTGTTTCATTAGGATCAATGAAGGAGCAAGAAATCTGGAAGAGGGTCTTTCAATCTGTTTTTCCACTTTTTTTAATCCATGGGAGGATCCGAAATGAAACCCTTGGGGATAACAAGGGACACCTGTATTTAAAATAAAGAAGAACTTCCTTAACCCTCCCAAGTGGTTGCTGATCTGTTAAAAAATTGCCTAAAACATATCAATGGGTGCGATCCTATCCACCCTAAGCCAGGAGTGGATAGGATCAATCTATCTCATCAATCTTCATTGATTGTTAAAAGCATATACATAACAGCCTATTCAAAGTACAGACCATATTCTTTAATACGCTTAGTAATTTTATTTTCAAGTGCTTTGCACCAATTTATACCAGGAAAAGATACTTGCTGGCATGTAAATTCCCAGATCTCTGTTAAAATATTGGTGAAATGTTTGCTCTTTTCAGGCATAGACCCCTGATGTTGGTATTATCAGTGCAGAGCGGCTAGGCTGAACTCTCCTTAGTCATGCTTGTTTCTTATTGAGTGAAAGAGTGTTCAAACATGTGGCTCCCACCACCTTTCCCCTGAAGTTGTACAATCTAGGAAGTATGTGTTTTCCTTTTGAATTATGCTGTTTCTATTTCTTAGCTTTTGATTTAAGGGCATGATTTAAGGGCATGTTTAAGATCTGAATCTAGTTTTGCCCTGGTCTGAAATGTTTCATTCTTTTGATCATACTGGGTGGGAAAGTACATTCAAGAGCTCTAAAGCTGCCGGTCTGTGGATGTTTTTGTCTTGAAATCAAAGGTTTGTAGAAACTGAAATGGAAATGTAGCCTGTGCCTTCAAGTTCCTTCGCTACGACCTGACTGTGTCTTTTCCTGCCTCTTTGCAGGACAGCTTCTCAGAACCTGGCAGTACAGAAACGCCTGTACATTCCTGATGAACTGAGTCATAGGGGGTGGTGGGGGTAGTGAGGAGCTGTTGCTGGGCTGATTTCTGGGATGTAACCAGCACATTGTCGCTGGGCCCAGGAATAAAACAATAGCTTCAGCCAACCAGTGGAGAGAGAACAAGATCAGGTGCACATCAGGTGCAAGATCTGCTGATAGTTTTATTGTCTTTCCTCCATTATGACTCATTCGAGAAACATTCCCCAAGAACCCCACCTTAGAGTCGCAGAAGAAGGAGGTTGCACAAAATATGGGCAGCTTAATGGCAGCATCACCAGCCTTGATAGGGGGCCAGGTGGATGGGACTTGGCTCCTGCATAGACTTATTGCATTGGTTAGCCATAGGAATGTATCCTTTGCTTACGGACTATGAGGTAGAGGGATAACTGTCTTTTTGCCCACCAAGACCTAAGTGCTGGCTTTTGGCTATTCAGTCCAGCACTTGGTATCTGTGGGTTCAGTAGCACTGGATTCAAAACCCATGGAGTGGCATCAAGTTTCTTCTTCCTGTCTACCACCTGAGACAAGCTAATCTGTTGGCCTCAACCCTGCAAGCCTGGCTTTGGCATGTAACCCACATCCAAAATGCACTGCTTGCAGGCACTTCTGGTGTAAAAATCTTGAAGAGGATCTTTTCACATAGATAACCTGTTGGCTCCTCCTAGGGACCCACTCCCCAGGAAGCCTGCATAGTCACTTCTGGCCGGGTCCCTTTCCTGGCAGTATGCCCATTGATCATGCCAAGTACACTGAGTAAATATGAATAGAGGTTGTGCTGCAAATTGAAGTGTAGCAAACAGTTTGCCTTGGCGGAAGCTCTCAGCGGGCTTTGGTTTGCATTTTGGACTCTGGATATATTACGTTCATGTCAGGGCACTTTCTACTCTAGTAAATAGGATGATTCCAGATCTGGGATCTGAATCTTTGGGATATCTTGGAAGGAAGAAAAATTCAAGGGAATTTTTGCTTACCAAATGGGGAGCCCTGCTTACCAAACAGCAAGATAGTCAGCAGAGGCAGAGGGTGTGATCCTAACCAATTTAGGCTAGTGCAACTCATCTGTTCCCCTTTGGTGGTGATGTGGGGAGGCCAGCACATGTCCACCCAGGAATGGCACAGAATTGCTGTATGGCAATTTTGCTACACCACCAGACCAGCGCGAGATTTGTGCTGGGACTAACTGGGGGTTAAGATTGCACCCCTCAGTCATGGAAGGAACACCCACCCCAAATTTCACTCTTCTAGGCCCGGCGGTTTGGGTGGGCGTTGGTCGGTCAGTCAGTCAGATATATATATATATAAAAGAGAAAAGTCACTGACTGACTGACTGACTCACTCACTCACTCATCACCGCCCTGCCAGAACTGCTGGGCCTAGAAGGTGTTCCTTCCGTGACGGAGGGGTGCACTAAGAACCGGTTTTCGGAAATTCCAACTGGAAGGGAGTGAAAAGGAGTTTTCCTCCCTATACTTTGCATTGAGAATTGCTGACTCATCAACATTCCGCCCCGACTGCTGGGCCTGAAGCATGGAATTCTGGGAGTTCCTTCTGTCACCTGAACACCCACCAAGAATCATCTGGAGAAATTTAACCCTTCAGGGGCTGAAAAGGGGACAATGGGTTCTTGTCCTATACTTGACATGGGAGACTGACCAACATCCAGCCAATTTGGTCCTCTCTGCCTTGTGCACTGGGAATGTTGTTCGGAGGAAGAGGTTGCACTGGCGAGGATGCTGCGCATGGGGTGAAGTTGCGCATGGGGGGAAGTTGCGCATGGGGGACTGATGCACATGGGGGAAGTTGCGCATGGGGGATGATGCGCATGAGGGGAAGTTGTGCATGGGGGGAAGTTGCGCATGGGGTGTTGATGCGCCGTGGGGGGATGTCGTATGGGGAAATGTTACTCCCACAACGCGGGTACGCTTTTTGCTAGTGTGTGTGTGTGTGTGTGTATGGTTAGGATTTCTCTCTCTCTCTATTATGTGTGTGTGTGTGTGTCCGTTGTGCCAGCCCAGTAATGTCACAAGCATGCTATAAGGCACATTTGCACTGACATGGGAGACTGATACAAGGAGTTGTGCTGACTTCCTCACACTGGATCCAGCCCTGGTGGATTATTTTTCTTCTTTAGCAGAAAGAATAGCTGGGAAAGGGAGATGGGCTAACATTATTTTCTCTCCTGATCTCTTGCCTTTGTCTTCAGCACGAGGCCAAAGCAGCCAGTCTGTCTGTTACACCAAGCCAAGGCAGCCTTCCTCTTCGAGCCTTAGAACAGAGAGACGTGTCGTATGACTTCTATCAACATGGTGGACGCTGGTGCAAGAAGTGCCCTCCAGGTACTGTAGTTCCAGCATTATTTGATACATTAGTTTGTCCTGCAGATCAGATGATGTTGCTGCTTTCAGTGTAGGAAGAGTTGGAGTAGAAGGTGAGTTGAACAGGGTGAGCCCAAATGGCCACCAGGCAGCTTGTTAATTGCAGAGCAGAAGACGTTTTATTAGATGGGGTGCTCTTGTGGTTCCTGACTTTGAGCACTAGTATCACCCAGATGATGGTTCTTCAGTTTTTACCACGCCAGCTTCGCAGAGTCTGGTGCTCTGCAAGGCCTTGAGGTAGTTGGGTCATGGATCTCAACCAGAGCTTGTTCAGTCACCAGTATCCTGGTGCTCTGCCAGTTCTTATCTCAGGAATGAGTCATCGCAACTCAGTTCTTTCAAATGAAACTGATTTATTTACAATGCAACTTTAACTTCAACTGTGTGATCAGTGACACCGCAGTGCCCTCTTCTAATGTTCCCCAGTTCAGCGGTCTCCGAACTTACCTTAGGATCAGTGTCCACAGCTTTGAAGTGCCTCTTATTTCCAGCTTTGCTGGGTTCTACCTTGTGAGAATTTGCAAGGTCCATGATCCCAGGGGGAGAAGGTAGAAGGGGACACTGGGGAATGTGCTGTGACTCCCTAGGGAACATAACATACACTTTGGGAATCCTAGCAAGTTTATGATAAAGGCAAGATGTGAGCTGATCAAAGTCTTGATACACAGCTCAGTCTCTTTACATCATTGAGGCTGCAATCCTAAAGACACTTTCCTGGGAGTAAGACCCATTGAACACAACGGGGCTTGCTTTTGAATGGACGTGGTTAGGATTGTGCTTTAAGGCTGCAATCCTATGCACACTTTTATGAGAGCAAGGTCAATTGAAGAAGATGGGAGTTATTTTTGAGTAGACAAGACTAGGACTGTGCTCTCACTGCATAATCCTAACCCGGTCTACTCAGAAGTAAGCCCCATTATGTCCAATGGGTCTTACTCCCAGGAAAGTGTCTTTAGGATTGCAGCCTCAGTCTCTTAATTTACTAAGGCTTTCCATCCAATAACATCCTCTCCAGCATTTTCCAGGTGAAAATAAAGGTGGCCTTGTGCACTTTGTTATCACATAAATAATCACCTAGTAATTTCCTAGTTTCCCCATTCCACAGGTGATTCACAAGTGAAGTTTATCACACTGGAGATGAGAGATTAACTGCTAATGGCCACTGATATATTTTGTATAGCTTTAAGGCCTGGTTAAAAAGTTGTTTTGTGTATTTATTTTAATAAGCTCAATGACTCCCAGAACTGGGTATATTGGCAAATTAATCATAAGTTTCCTTTTTATCGTAATTCTGTTATCATGGTTGAAGGGCAGGAAACAAAGCCTTTGAAGTAATGGTCTATCAGCTTAGATAGGGGGAAATCTCAGGTTTTTAGATCTCAGTGAGTAGGATTTTCTCCCCCCCAATCCCAATAATAATCAAGTACAGTAAATGCTATATACAGTATTGCTATATATGCACAGTAAATTTTAGTCATGAGCTTAGGGTCAAAGAGAGGGACAAAGGGGTGTATTCCAAGCACACCATTATTTTTTTTACATACCATTTTTCAGCCTACATACATACATACATAAACACATTCAACTATTTTCTTTCAGGCACTTTTGTCTCTGCACATTGCACCCACTTGAGAGCTGAAGGGAAATGCTTTCCCTGTCCAGATGATACATTCGTCAAGCACAAGAATCAATATGAGGCTTGTTCTAACTGCAGAATCTGCAGCTCAGGTATGTATGTATGTATGTATGTATGTATGTATGTATGTATGTATGTATGTATGTATTTATTTATTTATTTATTTATTTATTTATTTATTTATTTATTTGAAAGATTTATATCCCACCTATCCTCTGTTGAAAACAGATGCTCAAAGCAGCTTACAATCATAGATAAAACAATATTTATGACATAGAATAAAACCAAAAGATAAATGATCATGGAGTTCTGTGTGGTGTTGAATCCTTACTGCAGAGGGCAGCCTTGTGACACATTTGCTGGTAATGTAAATCAGTGTTGTGAGCCAGACTTGCAGGATGATGGAGCTTGACCTCCAAGTGGTTCGTGTACAAAAAAGTATGTAGTGGAAGATCCAGCCATGCTGAAGTTTCGGCATGATTGGATAGTCTGGTAGTCTGGTAGAGTGTAACTTGTACTGAAAGTGAGTAAACCGCTAGGGCAGCAAAAATGGCACTCTATCTGTTGTGCTTTACATAACATATTCTGTATTTGCCACTCTGCACAATTAATTCTGGTTTAGCTCACAGGGATTGGTGGGGCACTATCAGATTGATCACAACATTAAAGACACACACTCAGTTACAAAAGATTTTATATGTTGGGAATTTAGGGATGGGGTGACAGTTCTGTGGTTTAATTCTGTTTTGCATTCAGAAGATCCAAGGTTCAACTGGAACCCAGTAACTGGAACAGAAATCCTTGTTTGGACTTGGGGAGCTGCTCCCCATCACTGTATAAATACCAGACAGATGGACGGACAGACAGACAATTCTGAATTAGATGGGCCAGTGATCTAACTTTGTAGAAACCGGCTTCATACAGTGTGCCCTCCTTATTCACAAGCTTGGAGTATCTCTGCCAACCCCGCAGTTGGAGGGCATCAGAAGACACTTGGAATGCTGATGTCAACTGGAAGTGTCTTCCAGTTGTGTCTGGGAGTCTTCTGTGAAAGCTGGGATCTCCAGTGGGCAGGGCACAGCCCTATGTAAACAACCATAGTGTTGCATGTGTCCATTATGTTCCCTGCAGTTTCATTATCCATGGAATTTTGTATCCATTTTGGGGAGGAGAGTCTGGAATAGAAGGTATGTGGCTACTGATGGCCCAGTCCATATATGCTCAATCTAATTAATCACGTCTTTGGGTTTTGATTAAGTGTTGCATTGGCTCAGTGGTCAAAGACACTAGCTTGTCAACCTGAGGGTCCATAGGTTGGTGGTTCAAGACCTAAGGACTGCAGGACAGAGTTAGGTACTGTTATTGCCCAGCTCCTGCCATCCTAGCAGATTGAAAGCATTAAAATTCAAGTAGATAAATAGATACCAACTCGGTGAGAAGGTTAACAGCATTTCATGCACCTCTGCATATAGTCATGACCTCGAGACATCTTTGGACAACACTGGCTTTCTGGCACAAGGCTGAAATGGGGAAAAGCACCACTCCCTAGAATTGGTCACGACTACCAAGGCAACCTACCAAGGACACTGTTTTGGGGGGTTTTGAGGTCCCTGAAAGCCTTAAAAATGTGTTCTTAATAAAATGAAAACTTAATTTTGCAAGAAAAATCACTGTTCTTTCTCTCCTCTTGCATAGTTGTAAAAGCACACATCCCTGCTTGAATCAAAAGCATTAGCTTTCTTCTACAGTGACCATTGAACCGACTCTCTGAGGATGGTTATTAAAGGAATGCATATAAACTTTGAACCTGTCTCTGTTTCCTTGTCATTCCAGATCAGGTGGAGCTGAAGCCCTGCACCAAAACCAGTGACACACAGTGTGCCTGTAAGAATGGCACCTTCTGTTCTCCCAACTTGCCCTGTGAGACGTGCCATAAATGCACCACCAGGTCAGAACTTTGCAAATCCCATTAGCCAACTGGGAGCTCAATCCTATGCATGTCTACTCAGAAGTAAGTCCCATTGTAGTCAATGGGGCTTACTCTGAGTTCAGTGTGGATAGAATTGCAATCCTGTTTAAAATGGGGGTGCAGTAATAGGGCAACTATATTCTGGAAGCGAAAATTTTGCACAGTGGGGAATTTATTTCAAGCATAATAGAGGGAGATGTGGGGAAATTGACACTTAATGGGAGATAACACACAAAGAGGATAGAGGAATGGAGTACAGGGTTGAGGCAGGATGGTAGTTGAACTAAGACGTGGAAGATCCAGGTTCAAATCCCTTCTTGGCCATGAAGCTTCCTGGTTTAGTTGCTGACTCTCAGCCTCACCCACTTCATAGGGTTGTTGTGAAGACAAAATTAATAAATTTTCTTTGCCAGGGGTAGAAATCCCTTAAATAAATAAATCAGTTCACTCCTTTTTTGCCTCTGATTTCTAAGCCTTCAAAGACTACACATTTATTGAGCAGGAATTTCTGTAAAATCTGGAGAAGTTTTCCAGAAGGAATGTCCCTGTTTTTAAGCATAGCCTACCTTTTAAACATGCCCCCACTCAGTAATAGGCCAGTCTCTTGTCTTCCAGCTTCCTAGATTTGGAAAGACAAAGGAATGAAGTAGAATAGAGAAAGAGAAGTGACGGAGGGGGCATCTGGACACTGTAACCTATGGTGTCACAATACAGAATGCCACCTGATTCTTCTTGGGTCCGCTGGCTCTGCAATATCAAGCAAAATCAAAAGCCTTTCTGTCTGCACAATCCAGAGTAACTACAGGAGCTCTGATGTCGACATAAGAAAATTTGATTCTGGATTGCTCTATGAATTTCCCATAGGTTTCCACTAGGTGGCGCTGAAACTACGTTGACGTAAATGTCTCTTAAGAGCTCTCATAGTTACTCTGGATTTTGCGTTGTGTTCCTTATGGGCTGCTATGAAACTTGAAAGAATGAGACTTCCAGTTCCATTTATTAGGACAGTGTAAACTCTAAATGAAATGGGAAGTTGTGCACTTTGGAGTTTCAAAGCAGTGCACAGGAGCACAATAAGGAGGGGAATTATCTTTTTATCGTTCAAGTGTCCAGGAAGCAGTTCAGTGCAATTTGCATTTGCTGTAGACTTGGAGCACATTGGTGGCAGCCTAGGTGGGTTAACACTTCATCCACACTTATCAAATCTAGGAAGCTGATGGGGAAGCCCTACTGTTTGACATGGCACCTGGAATTCTGGCTTCCTGTTGCTGAGTCATATGAAAGTCAGATGTGTTCCACCTCCATTGGTTTTTCTTATTTTTGTCACTCAGGTGCCCTGAAGGAGAAGTAATGGTCCATCCTTGCACTCCAGAAAGCGATATACAGTGTAAAGAGACCTCTACAGTGATCCCTCCAACCCCTCCAACTCCTAGAGCAGGTAAGAGCAAGAGAATTTGTTACTGCAGACCCCAGAGAGCAGGGTTTCCTTCAGTGTGTGTCACAACTCCCTAGGCGACACACTCACATGGACATGGCTGTCTTGGATCTCGTGACATTTCACTGAACCAGGAAAATGAGGATGCAAGGCCATTCTGACCCAGAAGTGCCCTCTATGTCCCAGTCTTATTCGATCCAGGAGGCAGTGGCCAGGAGGAAGGGAAGCAACAAGTATGCTGCTTCAGGCAGTGACATCACTAGGGTTTGCATCACCTGGTTTGGGAGGCCAATATATACCTCCTTCTATGCAGTGGACAGGGAATGTCCCAGGTGGTGGGTGTGGTGATGTACCTGCTCTTTGGTTGGCTATATTTTTTTATCTAGCAGAATTTAACCAATATTGTGGGTACAAAATTTCAAGAATATTTCTGGGCCCCGGGCATGGCTGGGAACTGGTGGGCACCATTGGGCACTGACAAGGAGTAGGACTAGAGGGTACCAGGGGGCAGTGGCAGGCACCACCAGGCATCTCTAGCAGGCAGCAGTGGACACCAGTGGGCAGCAGGCACCAGAAGGCAGCAGGCACCACCAGGTACCAATGAGCTGAGGGCACTGGGCATTCTTATAGGGCACCACAGGGCATGGGGCAATCCTACCAGGTAACTGTGGGCACCATTAGGCACCAGACACAGCTGTGGACAGCTGGCACCACTGGGTACCCTTACTGGGAACCAGGGACCACTAGGCACCACTGGGCAGAAGGCACTGGCCTCCAACAGGTAGTGGGAACCAGTGGGCATGGGGAATCCTGCTGAGCACCACTACTGAGTGGGCAACACTAGGCAGCACTGGGTAGCACAGGGCACCATATCAGTTCTTAGTTCTTATATCAGTTCTTATATCACAGAAGGAATATGTTCCCCAAATTTCATGCTTCTAGGTCCAAGGGTTTGGGCTGGGCATTGATCAGTCAGTCAACTATTTACATGTTTGTGTGTGTGTTTGTGTGTGTGTAGATATAGATAGATAGATATAACCTAATCTGATTTTGATGAGTAGGGGGTTGGTGTTGGAGGAAGAGATAGTCTTGCTGACTTGCTTTCTTTTTCCATTCTCTCCCAAGTCTCCAGTGTTTGGATCATTATTGGAGTTCTCTTTATTGTGGCTATGCTTATTGTGATTATGGTGGTATATGTAAAGAAGGTGTACGTAAAGAATGATAGAGGTAAGAATGACAATTTTTGACTTCTAGTGTACACAGTGGCTAGGGTGCTGGATTGTAGGTAGGCAGGTCCCCAGTTCGCATGGCTTCTCACTAATGAAATTCATTGGCCAGTCTAAGTCTCAGTCTAGCCTACTTGTAGGGTAGTTGTGAGGATAAGGTGGTGGAAGGAGAATGGTGAATAATGTTCACTGCCCTGATTTTGTTGGAGGGAAGGGATGGGATAAAGCAAATGTTCATACTTAGAGTTGTTTATACAACTTTCGGCCAGTCTCAAACATCCTGATACTGGACAAAGTGGTTGAGCGGGTGGTGGCGTCCCAGCTTCAGAGGGCCCTGGATGAATCCCTTCCAATCTGGTTTCAGGCCGGGTTTGGGACAGAGACTGCCTTGGTCGCCTTGGTGGATGACCTACACCAGGGAATGGACAGGGGGAGTGCGTCCCTGTTGGTCCTACTGGACCTCTCAGCTCGACCATGGTGAGCCTTTCCTCAGCTTTGGCTGATTCGCCAGCTGCAACCATACCTGAGTCATCTCGATCTGGCCACAGTGACCCATGCCCCAGTGACATCAGGATTGGACTATTGTAACACACTTTACATGGGGCTGCCTCTGAAGATGGTCCGGAAGCTTCAAGTAGTCCAGAATGCGGTGGTTTGTATGGTTGCTGGGGCTCGTCGGTTTGATTCTGTCGGGCCACTGCTTCAGTGACTACACTGGCTGCCCATTCGTTTCTGGGCTGAATTCAAAGTACTGGTCCTGACCTTTAAAGCCCTAAATGGCTCGGGTCCAGGGTGTCTGAGGGAACGCCTTCTTCTGTAAGTCCGACCCGTCACCTAAGGTCATCTGAGGGGGCCCTGCTTACTGTGCCGCCACTAAGGAATGTGAGAGGTGTGGCATCCAGAGATAGTGCCTTCTTGGTGGCGGCACCCCAGCTTTGGAACTCCCTTCCCTTAGAACTTAGGAAAGCTCTCTCAGTACAGAGCTTCAGGTGGAGCCTTAAAACACTTTATTTAAAAAAAAGCATTTTAGTGAGGCAGAGATTGGGGGGTTATTATTTTTAGCGTCTATGTTTTAATTATTTTAATTGAATGTTCTATTTAATGTTTTTAATTATGTTTTAATGTGAGCCGCCTTGAGTCAGTCTATGACCCAAGAAAGGCGGGATACAATTTAGATAGATAGATAGATAGATAGATAGATATAGATAGATAGATATAGATAGATAGATATAGATAGATAGATAGATATAGATAGATAGATAGATAGATAGATAGATAGATAGATAGATAGATAGATAGATAGAATTGTGAGGCAAAGTCCTATCTTGTACCTTAGTTTGCAAACCACTGGTAAACCAGAACTCCTGGTTTTGGATGATGCACAGATTTGTGGTTTAACGAACCAGGATTTCTCCTTTGCATCTAGGTATGTGGAGTGATAAGAGAGAATCAGAGCTTTGTCCTAATTGTATTGATGATCCAACCACCCACGGTTCCTTGGATCATCTATACATTTCATCCATATTCCCATGGAGCTTATAGAAAATTTAGCCTTAGACTGCAGCTTGATAATAGTGTTCTGGTTTTTTTTACCCCCTTTTGCAACCAATGTGACAGAATCACCGGTGAACATCTGCAACTCTGGGGTAAGTCATTAGATCTGCTTCTTTTCTGAGACATGTAGAAAAGATATGGACTTTAGCTGCTGGAAAGCATCTTTGATTCATAATGCTGTCTTCAGTGCTAATCTAATGACTTCTGGGTGTGCGGTTTGCTGGACTTACAGTCGCATATCTGGGACATTCGGGTAGTGGGAGGTGGTCTGGCAGGTTGCAGAACTGCAACACTTGCAAACATTTCCTTGACAAGATTCCACTCCAGGCATCAGATAATTGTTACTTACAATAGCCTGCACACAGATTGTTCATCCATGCAACATGTGTGAATACCCTTTTAATTGGGAATAAGAGAGATGCATGGT
The DNA here is from genome assembly GCA_030015325.1 of Cryptoblepharus egeriae. Lineage (NCBI taxonomy): Eukaryota > Metazoa > Chordata > Lepidosauria > Squamata > Scincidae > Cryptoblepharus > Cryptoblepharus egeriae. Next base: position 22,859,785 of record JAREYC010000011.1, read on the forward strand.
GATGATTAAAAATGTATCACATAAGGCCCTTCAGGAGTCAGATTGGGGGCTCCTTGCCTGGTTAAGCACTCACTGCTGCTACTCCCACCAGCCTCCTAATTGCCAAAGGGTGTTGGGCTTTATGATTGTGCTAGTGAATGTTCATCACAATCTCTATGCAGTCACATGTAATGTACCCCTCTGCATGTACAGAGCTAAGCTTCAAAGCTTCCAGACTGTTATCAAGCACTCTGCCTCTGTGTGTGTGTTCACTCACGCATGTGCGTGTGTGTGTTGATGTGGTTCATACATACCCACACACACATGCATAGGCCCTTTGTGGATTCAATAAGTAGTTTGATTATATTGTAACTTAATTTGTTCAAACAAGACATAACTTTGGGAGAACACAGTCAACATAAACAAAGATAATGCAGCATGGGGAACTGCAGATAACTGGGACAATGCAGACCAGGGGCTGTCATATATAATTTAATTTAAACTTGCGGGGAATGTGTATTCTCCTTGTCCTTAAAGGTAATGCAGTGTTGAATACAGTAAAACCTCATTCAGGCTCAAGGGTGGACCATCCAGTAAAGCACTGAAAGCTTCTAAGCTTCACTCCACACAAGCACAGAACTGCACTATGTATGCATCTCTGGGCAGATAATTGCTCAAAGGATTCTATTTACAAGTAAGCAACTTGACCTTTTGTACTTGTTGCAAGACTATCCAGCTGCTAAAGAGGAAATTCAATCTGCAGCCATCAGGGGATCCGGATATTCAGAATGCACAAGTAGTCCCGAGATCTCAAAGCACGGATGCAGCCAGCGCAATGTTACCTTTGATGGAGACGGTAATTGAGAAAAGTGATTTGCAGTGCAATCTTGTGCATGCCTAGTTAGAAGTCTGTGGGCACAATCCAGAAGTGTACTTGGGTTACCCTGTCTCTTACTGGGCTACCCTATCTCTCACTGCATCTCTCACCCTATCTCTCCAACTGTAAGATGGGCCGCCCTAGTTATTCTGGAAAAGGCTTGGGGCAGCCTAAGGCAACATAGGCTGCCCCAAGACAGGTGGACCTGGGCTGCCTTAGGTGGAGCAGCCTGGGCAGTTCAGGAGAGGCGTGTTTAGCATTGCCTAAGATAGAGCAGTTACTCTGTATCCAGAGCCTGTTTCCAGGGCAGAAGTGCCCTCTTCCAGCTCCTCAGATATACCACCTCAGGAGCAGGTATAGTAATGAGTAGACCCATAGAGGTTCATGATAAGGCAGAGTAAGAATGGCAGTGTTGACAAAAAAATCTGAGTTCTTGGCCAGCCTATCTGCAACCTCTGCCTTTCAACCTCAGGATATGGCACAATTTCAGCAGCCCACTAACCTGTGGCCACTCCAAGCAATCTCCTTGCATCCACCCTCCACTAGAGGTACTGCTGTACTGCATTCTCCTGCTGCAGCTGTTACTGGTTGTCAGGAACTTCTGGCTTCCTTATAAGGCAGGCACCACAGCTGTTCCTTGTTCAGTGGGATCTGAGGGGGGTCTCCTCAGGAGCAAGCCCTCCCCAGGTGTCACTGACTTAGCATGCTCTGGAGCATGCTCTGGAGCAGGTAGGGCAGCCCAGGCTTCCCGATTCTCTGGATGCAGCATAACTTTCTGCTCTGGATTTAGAATAGTTGGGGCAGCCCATCTAGCGCCCTCCTCACTGCCCTAACTCTGGATTGTGCCCTGTGTTTGACAGGGTTTATTCCCAGAAAATTTTGTATAGGATTGCAGCCTCAGTTTATTTTTTTTTCTAAGCACAAGCCTTATATAGAATAGACTGAAATAACAGACAGCATTTATTACAAACACAGTGTCAGGTTGCAGAGATTAGGGTCTACTTATCTGTAGTTGTAAAATGCCAGTAGTTATTTGCTTGGGGCCCTTGTTAGTACTGGAACTTTAATGAGGATGTATATAACAAGGATTTACAGTTTTGCTCTTCTGCAGTCTGAATTTGAGCTCCATCCCTGGGACTTGTTTGTAAAGGGGGAAAAAATCTCCCAATTGGCCAAATCATGCCAATTTGGTGAAAAACATTTGGTGCCAATTGGAAGATTTTTCCTTTTAAAATTGACCCAAGGGAGGAAGGGTTGAATTTTGGTTTGGGTCTACAGGGGTGAGAGTTAAAATCCCATCTCATAAATACTTGCTCACTCTTGATCTGAATCAGGACCTTGTAGCTTTTATTTGCTTACTAGCAAAAAGCATACCCGCATTGCGGGAGTAAAATTCCCCCATACGCTATCCCCCCACTGCGCATCAATTCCCCACACACATCAACCCCCCATGCAACATCCCCCATGTTCATCCACCCCATGTGCATCATCCCCCCTTTGTACATCAGACCCCTGTGCACCATAACCCCCATGCGCAACATCCCCCATGTTCACTCCCCATGTGCAACATCCCCCATGTTCATCTCCCCATGCGCATCATCCCCCATGCTCAACATCCCCCTGCGCACCAATCCCCCCTGCGCACCAACCTCTCACATGCAGCATCCCCCCATGCGCATCAACCCCCATGCGCAACATCCCCCATGCACAGCATCCTCCCCAGTGCAACCCCTCCCTCCAAACATCCCCCCCAGTGCACTAAGCACCAAATTGGCTGGAGGTTGGTCAGTCTCCCGTGATAAGTATAGGACAGAAACACGTTGCCCCCTTTTCAGCCCCTGAAGGGTTAAATTTCTTCAGATGGTTCTTGGTGGGTGTTCAGGTGACAGAAGGAATCCCTCCCAGAATTCCATGCTTCAGGCCCAGCAGTTGGGGCGGAATGTTGAGGAGTCATCCATTCTCCAATGCAAAGTATAGGGAGGAAAACGCATTGCGCCTCTTTTCACCCCCTTCCGGTTGGAATTTCCGAAAACCGGTTCTTAGTGCACCCCTCCATCACGGAAGGAACACCCCCTCAAATTTACGCTTCTAGGCCTAGCAGTTTTGGCAGGGCGTTGATGAGTCTGTAACGACGATGAAGATTAGTTTTATAAAATGCTTTGCACCCCTTTTCACCCCTTTCTGGTTGGAATTTCCAAAAACTGGTTCTTAGTGGATCCCTCCATCATGGAAGGAACACCCTCATCAAATGTCACACTTATAGGCCCAGTGGTTTTGGCTGAGTGTTGATGAGTCAGTGATGATGATGAAGATGCCTTTTATATATATAGATAAGAATGCAAACACCAGATTTGCAGACTATCTAGTATTACCCAGACTGGTGCCCTTAGTGGTCCTTCATGTGTGTGTGACTTCTGGTTTCAGAGCTGCTTTGTAACAAAGAGGCGTTTGGTTCCACAAAATGGGAGGGACCCAGTAGAAGGTAAGAATCTAAAGTTCTTTCATCTTCCTCTGAACTCATTGGCTATTGTGGACTTAAATACTTGTTGGGGGTTCAGCATGTTTATGCTAAAGTCTTCTGAATGAAGCCAAGCTCTGTACAGCTCACTGTTCCTAGAAGTCCTTAGAACAGAGATTCCCAAACTGTGCAAAATTGGGGCAACATGGGCCATGCTCCATGGGGCATCAAAAGGCCCTGGTACATCATGGGCCATGTGCTGGCATAGCCAGTGAGCAGCTCAGTCACAATATAGTAAGAATGGCAGTGTTGAGACGGCACATCAAAGTAGAGATGGCACGTTGGTTGGGTATATTGGGGGGGGGGGGAGGCACATAACCTGACATTTCAGTATAAATTTTAGGGTTATCTGAAGTTGCAGAACCCTGAAGTAAATGCTGATGACTTTACATCATGCATTATCACATCAGCACTTACTTATTCCTTCAGCAGCAAACAAGAGAGGGAGGGTGCCACATTATTGATATGTTTGGGAACCCCTTAAAAGGGAATATTGGTAGGTATTCTCTTCCTTCTTCAATCCAACACCTTTGTGGGGGAGGGACTTCATGAATGTCTACTCAGAGCTAAGTTCTCTGCCATGTGCCTCCCCCAATTCTGTGCTCTTGTGGACTCTTACAAAGTGCTGGTCTTCACACAGCTCTGTTTCTTCTCCTTCTAGCTCTACGTCAATCTTTTGAAACTTTCATTAAAAAGGTGCCCCTCCACAAGTGGAAGACGTTCATGAGGGCCCTTGGCCTAACAGACCACGACATTGATATTGCTGAGGCAGATGAAAAATGTGTAAATGACCAGCATTTCCATATGCTGCGGACGTGGCTGACCAAGAAGGGCAGGGAGGCAACTTTGGATACCCTGCTGGATACACTCTGTGTTATTGAACTCGGGGGTGTCATGAAATCTGTACAAGATGAACTGATCTCTCAGGGACTCTATTGCTATGAAGGGTGACTTCTGTAGGTGAGATTGTCACCATGCAAATACTGCCTGGACAGGCTTTTAGAAAGCATAACTCCCTTTGATGAAGAGTATCTGGGAGAGGATAATTAAGGAGTAAACTCTCCTAAAGCCATATATTAAATGGCAAAGTTCTTTTGGTAGGAGACTTGGAAAAAATATCTCAGTGACTATTTATTTTTCTTAATTTAATGTCTGGGCAGTTGCAAGGGATCAGCTGCAGAACAGATCTGCTTCCTGACTTGGCACAATGCATAAGCTGTTGTTGTTGTTTTTTAATTTACTGAGCCTTTTTAAAGTGGTACCAACTTTGTTATTTTTTTGTATAATATTTCTCATGAATTAGTGGTACCTGACAATTGAGCCCCTTGATCAACCTGTAAACTGGATGATGATTTTTGGAGGTTGCTGATATTCAAAATCTTGAATTCTGTACAAAAGTTTTTTCCCCAGAGTTACAGTCTGCATTACCTACGGGTTCTGTTTTTAAATTTGGTGCCTGGCTCACCCTCCTAGGCTGCCATTCCCAAGATTTCTCCGATGCCTGGGATTCCATAAGTTGAGGACTTCTAGAACTTGAATTTTGGCATTTATGAAAGCAGAGCCTCTCACGGTAATGTGACTTGCTGCACCTGAACTTTATTCAGTATTTTTAAGGTTCCCATGGAACCTCTCAAACCTGTGTATAGGCTAGCTAAGTTTCTTTTTTTAAGTTATTAATTGATCTTAAAGTATTTGGGGGCTGTAATTTTAAATAAGGAACCTTCCTAGATCAAGCCAAAGGTCCATCTAGTCCAGTTTCCTGTATCTCACAGTGGCCCACCAGATGTCTCAGGGAACACACAGATAACAAGAGACCTCTATCTTGTTCCACTTCCTTGCACTTGGTATTGAGAAATAGTCTGCATTAAAGAATCTCTTGTAGGGGGTGGCATTGTTACTTGATTACCATCTTATCCTGTGTTTCTCCGTGCTCGTGCTCTGTCATACCACTTCGCATGATCCACCTGTTGGAAGTACCACAGAAAGTAACTGGCAATGGTATCATCAATTTCTTTATTGTTACAGTCATTGAACAGCAAAAAAGATCCACACACTCCAACATATACATCCATAAATGCAAGCCTTTATAACATTATAAGAAACGTATTCTCGTATTAGAAACAGAGAATCAAAACTGATAAAAACGGAGTAACCCACTGGGAGTGCAATCCTAACCAACTTAGGCCAACATAATTCACTTATCTCCCTGTTCTCATGATGGTGTGGGGAAGCCAGCAGATGTCTGTCCACTGGCCAATCCCCCCACCACCCACACTGAAGTGGCTCAAAAGTGCCTTATGGGACATTTACAAAATTCCCAGGCTAGCACAGAACTTGTGCCAGCCTAACTGGGGAGTAAAGATTCTTGGGTTATCTAGCACTAAATCCTAAATTATATCAAAACCCTGAATTACCATTTTAATCAAATGTATTGTGCCATCAAACCTAATGTGCACACTTGAGATTGAAAAAAATGTTTACTGGTGATTGTAATGTGGAGCTGCAAAGCGGGTGAAAAATTTGATTTTACTGCATATGAGTTACATGACAACAACAATATGACAATACACTATGAAATTGCCCTACTTTTACCAAATTACACTACTTTATACGTCAGTGGGTTTATGTTACATTTTTGTTAAAGTATAGTAAAAAGTTAAAACTTTTTTTAAAAAGCTTTTAATTGAGACTGAGGTTGGGGGGATTAACTCTAAAAGGAAGATAAATTTCAACTGAATTAATTATAATTTAAAAATTAAATACTACTAAAAGATAGTTGGATCATCATTGTCAGTTACTTCTGGGTTGGAAACAGGATGCGACAACCTGAGTGTCCTTTTAGGAAGAAAGTCTGGATAATAAACACTGTAAGAAGCCCAGCGTAGATAGGAGGGATTTTTTGAGTGTGAAAAAGCATGCTTCCTACCTCTGTTTGTGTGTTGCTGCCAGGCAGAGGGTACCCAAGGGTCTTGAAAGCACTGCCACTGGTGGTACCCAAAATTCTCAAAACTGAGAATTAATTAGGAGGGTGAAAAATCCCTTGTGAGTGCTACCGTTAGCTCTTTGGAGAAAGGGCAGGATACAGATTGTCCCTGTTATCCGTGGATCTGCTTATCCATGGTTCACCAACCCCATCCCCTTGTACCTATTACCTTTGTTTACATTAGTAATACTTATGCACAGTGGCTGTTTCTTAACCAAGTAAGGAGGCACCCAGCCTCTTGCATTTTCTGTATTCCTCTTGTTTCATCTGAGAAGCAAGCAGGCAGCCTGGAAATGATAATGAATGTTAATGAGGAGCAGAAAATTTATGTTCACTGTCCCTTCTAGCGAACCTGCTTACTCTCTGTTAAAACAAGAGGCATGTAGTAATAGCAAGAGGTACGTACATGCTTGCTTACTTTGAAACAGCCATTTTGTAAAGTTTGTTAAAAGTTAAACTGTTAAAAGTTTGTAATCTTTTGCAGAACATGTAAAAAGTTACTTCAAGTTGAAGTGTGCAACATTTTTATAAAACTATTTTGTATTGTCATTAAAATATTCCTACATTCTGTTTCTGGTCAGTTATTTTTTTAAGCTTATGTTTAGGTTTTATGATCGTGAAGCTTCCTAGATGACTTTGGGCCAGTCACTCACTTTTGTGAGTGGTTGTTGTGAGGACAGCAGGAGTGGAGGAACTAAAACTTCTTAAGCTGCCTTTGACATGGGAAAGACAAGAGGGTAAATCCCTTGATACAAGAAGTGGAAGAGGTCTAGTTTCATAAAACAGTGGTACTCAAAGTGGGAGTTGGGACCTTCTTAGGAGGTTATGACCATAGGTCAGTAGAGGGGGTCACAAGGGGGTGGAATCTGTCATCTTGGAATCAGGCACTGGGCTTCCCTGGGAGCAAGTTTCATTGAACACAAACAAAGAGGAGGCAATCTTTCTGCAATAGCCTGGGCAGCCAGTTTGAATATGTCCTCTTCATCCAATGGTGCACACCTGTATTTCCTCTTAAGAACTACTCCTGCTGACTGGGCAAGAGGCACTTTTTCAAGTGAATGCTTCTCTTTCATTTAGCAGGGAAAGAGTAATTGCCTCCCCAGCAATGTTTTTTATATTTGCTTCTCCTGGTGGTGTTTTGCTTCTTTTTAGACTGTCATAGAATCATAGAGATAGAGGGACCCAGCGGATTATCTAATCCAACCCAGTCTGTAGCAGGAAATCCTCGTCTTGTGGGGACCCAGTTCTCGAACCCTGGCCTGCTGGTTAACAGGCACAGCGTCTTAACCACTTGCGCCACCAGTACAAGTGTGAGCACTCTAGGGACAGAGACCCATTAGTTATTTGATTTTTTTTGTAAACCACATTGTGAACTTTTTGTCAAAAAGTGGTATATAAATATGGGCTGTGGGTACAAAAATATGGGCTGTAGGTGGCACAAGTGGTTAAGACACTGTGCCTGTTAACCAGTAGGCCAGGGTTCGAGACCCGGGTTCCCACAAGACAGAGTGTGCATCTATCCTTAGCCCAGCTCTGTGACGCAGCTGGAACCAATCATATTGGCTTTGCCTTTCCATTGGACTATTTCAGTGGCGTGGATTTGCTGCTTGGGTAACATATTAGCCTCCTATTCTCCAACAGCCTATCCTCCACCCAGGCCTTTGTGCTTTGCATACAGTGTTGAGCACAATACCATAGTCTTTCAAGACTGATGGATGCCAATACAATATACAATATGCTGTATGCCCAAATTGGACATTTTGAAGAAATTGGTATTAAAAGCAGAGCTGTAATCCACAAACAGCAGCCGTGCATATGTTGCACATTGTTCCATGTGGTGCAGTACAGTATGTAGAACAGTACAGATAGGATCATCAGTTGATCTGTTGCCCTTGTATGTGTATTGATGGGGGTCCAGAGTAGATGGAAGGCCAGTCTTGATATGATTCAGCACCACTCTCAAAACATTTCATAATTATTGGTATTAATGCCTTTGGCCTGGAGTCATTAGGGGATGTTACTGATGCCTTGGAATTGGCACCATAGATGTCTTCGGGTAAGTAGGGACAGAGCACTGCAGCAGAGATAGGTTTAAGATATTTTCAAAAAACTAAAGCTCAGTCTGTGAGAACCCATCCTGGAACTCCATCTGGTCCTGCTGCTAGGGGTGCCTGCTGCCCACTGGTGTCTGCTGCCAGGTGATGCCTGCTACTACTGGCTGCCCACTGCACAGTGGTGCCAGGTAGTACCCAGTGGTACCTCTACGTGGTGAAACCCAATGGTGTCCAATGCCCAGTGGTCAGTAGGGATATTCAGTGCCCACTGATGCCTGCTGCCACCCCATGCACAGTAGTGCCTTCTGGTACCCATTGCCCAATGGTGCCTGGTAGGGATTCCCGGTTGCTGCTGGTTCTCACAGCTGCCTCCTGGTAGCATTCAGCCCTGTTGCTTGCTGCTGCCTGGTGCCCGTTGGTGCCCACAAATATTCTGGAAAGTCTACCCCCACAACAGCAGGTTCTTTCTGCTAGTATTTAAATTATTTTTTGGCTTTTGACACTGCCAGATACTTGATATGGCCCCTATTCTAAATGAACCAGTCTTCTGAACCCAGGCTGTTGCTGGGAACTCTCAGCCCATGATCAAAACTACTTGTATACAGAATCCATTTTGCAGATGCAAATGTGTAAGCACAACTACCTTGATGTTGTATTATTGCATTTTGACAGTTCAGTGTTCAGCCCAGAGCATTTGCAGGGACGGGACAAGAATTCTAAAATAGGACATATAGACACAAAATTAAAGGCTAATTGTTGTGTCCAGATGGAACAGGTGACTTCTTTCAATCAGTCTCCATGTTAGATAACTGGAAGACTAACCAAAATAATAAGAGGATCATCGTCTTGGATAGACTAGCTCCAAGGAGAGAGGTGGCTACTGTAAGCTGCCACTATACTGTAGGCAGTACGAATTCCCAGGACCTGTTTCTTGGCTCTGGGTGAAATGCTATGTATGCATATTCAACCAACAGTCCAAGATCTACAACAACTTCTCCTATTAGGCGGGGCTAATTCAAATCCCACTGATTTTAATGAGATTTGGTTATGACCATCTTAGAATACAACATATTTTTTAACCCTATAACAAATGACAGGTTTGTGGCCAAATGGCTGGTGGGGGAAAAGATGATTCTCACTGTCAATGTTCCTACTCACTGTCTAAAAGCTAGATTAAGGGAGCAAGAAAGAAAACCATCCCATCTACAAGATTTTAGGATCCCAACCAGTTTTTCTAACACATGGTACCACACGGTCCACTGGACCCGATTGGAAGTTTGTGTTGTGTTTTTTACTGGAATTTATTATTATTACTTGAAAAGACTTTCTGAGGTTTTTACTGCTAATGAGACAGTTACAAATCCAAAATCAGAGAAGTGTTTGAATTTACAGTTTTTCTGTAAATTTCAAATGTCACATATTGACCCAGGTAGGGTCCATTGGACCCATTTTGCATGGATGATATTTTTAAATTGGAATTTACAGAAAAACTGTAAATTCAAACACTTTTCGTCTTTTGCATTTGTAATGGACCCGATTGGGACCCTAAGGATTAACTGCATTTCTAGGGCCTGTTTATGCTGAACACTGGTGAAACTCACTCCCGGAAAACGAGCATGCCATACCATTGCAGAATTTTCCTCTGTACCCCCTCAAGTGGGCTATGGGTGGCGCAAGCGGTTAAGTCACTGTGCCTGTTAACCAGCAGGCCAGGGTTCGAGACCCGGGTCAGCCTCACAAGACAGGGTGAGCTCCTGTCCTTAGCCCAGCTCTGCCACGCCAGCTGGATCCAATCATATTGGCTCTGCCTTTCCATTGGACTAGTTCAGTGGCGTGGAGAGGGGGGATTTGCTGCTTGGGTAACAGCCTATCCTCCATAACAATCCAACCCAGACTTTCGTGCTTCGCATGCAGCGTATGCAGCGCCGAGCACGATACCATAGTCTTTCAAGACTGACGGAGGCCTGCTTTACCCCCTCAATGAACCTGAGTAAATTCAAGCCAGTGTTATTTCAGTGAACTTGGTCCAGTTAAACTACCACTCTCAACCCTTCCAAAAATCACAACCACCACAAAGGTCTTTTTAAAATACCATTTATTACAACAGAACCTTCCAAACTAAAATCCAAATGGTTGTGTATTGGTTTCGTTTATTAAAAACGTCAACTCTGGGGGCTTCCACATTCTCGCAGAAGCAGACTGCTCTTTAAACACCTGACAAAACAGGTTAGGGTCAAATAGACTAGTCCTGGTTCTCTTAACTTGGCCTGCATCTGCTCTAATCTTGCCATTTATGAGCAAGTCACAGCAAAAAAGCAGCATCTTTCCAGCAACAGGCCAAGGTGATCCTTCCCATTGCAGTTTAGACCTCAAACTGCCTCCTCTTGGCATGTGCCTGCCTTTCTTGAGGAGGGTCCCCAGCTATCTGCTGCTCTTAGGATATGTAAGCAAACATCCCAGAGATAAGAGCTGGGGTAATAAGTAAGCAACAGGAAAGGGGAACCTGCCATCAAAGGTGCCCAACAGAAATCCTGGGGCAGAGTCTCTATGGCAGGCAGAAGTGTCGTGGTGCAAAGGATGGGACAATGTGAGGCACACAAACATTTTTCTTTTTGCGAAGGAAACAAAAAACTCTTTTTTAAAAAAATTGCAGAATTGCTGCATCTTCTTTGTAGCAGAATTTTTGTTTAAAAATAAAAAAAACCTCTGGCCTTCCTGTAAACGTGAGGTTTGGTTCTGCTGAATGAGTGAGCCCCTTGTGAAGACTTGACCTGCCTGCCCTTCCGTATGGGTGGCCTCTTGGCTTCTCTGCACTGATGCCAGCCAAGGCAGACAGCGGGACCACGTGGGTGGGATGTGAGGTGCTCCAGCTCTAGAGTGCCACCCGTACAGGTTCTTGCAGACTTCCTGGGGATATTCATGCGTGTTTTCCCCACTGCGGGTTTTGGCTGGTGGCATCTTCTCCGAGCCTGTTGAACCGGATGCTGGTTCGGGGTGATCCCCTATCTTATCCCAAGACACACCGAAGTGTGAGCAGCACATCTCTCAAACCACAGCTGAGGAGGAAGAGGAAGAGGAAGATGTGGCTGCTGATGAGGAAGGTGACTGGGACGGGGAAGAGGCATTCCAGAAGAGCCACCTCCTCTTAGGCTGCCGTTTCAGATGGAGGTAGTCTTCCTTCTCACGTTCCTTCCTAGCCCTCTGATAGTGGTCTTCCTCTTTTAGGTACCAGACGGGGGGCCAGCGATGCTTCTCAAAATAGTCCTGGTTCTCTGCAATGGGAGGAAGGAGAGAGTCAAATTGAATAATAAATACAACTCTAGAGTTTTCTACAATTAATAGGGTGCAAGCTTTAACCAATTAAATGTGCAATCCTAACAAATTTAGGCCAACACAACTCACCCATCTCATCATTCCCGTGGTGGCATGGAGAGGCTGGCACATGTGGTGCCCCCCCCCCCCCCAGGAGTGGCACAGAAGTGCATTACAGCACTTTTGTGACACCAGGCCAGCATGGGAGTTATGCTGGCCTAACCAGGGTTAAGATTGCACTATAAGGCTACAATCCTAAACACAATTTCCTGAAAGTGAGTTCCATAGAACACAATGGGACTTACTTATGAGTAAAGATGTATAGGACTGCATCTTAAGTAGGTTTTTCCAAATATAAAAGTTAACCCCAATCCTTAATAAAAGGAAACTGCAGTAACAGAAAAATAACTTGCAGTGATAAGCCCCTTCTTAGGAGAGGCATTCCTGCTATTTTCAGAGGGGAATACTTCTCCTAAGAGAACATCTGTCTTCACCATCTAGAAACAATGTACATTTCTGCAAAATAAATCATATGCAACTATGCAGTTCTAAATTTATCAATTACAACGCCTTTAACTGCATGTTGCTATAGTGAAGAAAAGGCAGATCGAGGTGGAAGTAATGTGGATTTTCCTTATTAAAAATAATAAAAACCTCTCCTCTACATGAGGTTCGTAATTGATGCTAACCTGCTGACATTGCCTTCATCTCCCGAGGAAACTTGCGACAAATGTTGTTATAGTTGGTGCAAATGTGATGGAGGCACCAGTCGGCAAGCTGGTAGGCACCATGGAACTGAAAAAAGAAAAGAGGACACATTAGCCAAGGCATGTGGTTATAAGCCATGGTAGTGCAACATGTTCTATATGCCACAGCTAACCAACACAAATGGCACTGCACATATCCAGGAATAGGTGTGTGTGGGCTTCTGCAACATGTCACAGGCAATACCAGCATGCACAGAACTTCCCAGATGCATCAGACTGAATGTGTATCAAGGCCAGGGTTCTGTTTCCAATAATGGTCAGTCAGATGACCTTGGAAAGCTCACAGACAAACAGTGATCTCCCTCTGTCTGCTCTCAGCATTTGGCAAGTTAAGGGATTGTGACAGATTAACAGTCAGGAACAACTGCTGACTGTGACTTTTCTTAGGGTTCCAGGAGTCTTAAGCAGAGAAGAAGCAGCCCTGATGTTGTTTAGGGTGACCTCGGATAACCTCTATCTGAGCGGAAGGGCATCCTATTCCTTCCTTCCTCCCTACCCTCTTTTAGGTTGTCAGTCTTAAAAAAGGCCATTGGCTGGAAATTTTTGGTTGAGTTAATGGATCAGTTTCTTCTGTAAGACGCCAGGATGAAGAAACATGATGAGAGAAACTGGGCCCCCAAGCACATATGATGAAGAAATACCTGTAGAACAAATACAACCTGGTGCTGCTTTCAGCCTCTTATAGAAAACATAAGTAATAATCTATCTAAATCCATACAATCCTCCACTTCTATATTTTTAAGAAAAGTGTGCCCTTAAGGGCTCAACATTACAGATCTGAATATCTGCAAAGGCTGAGACCACAGCTGGAAGCCTCAGATGACCTTCCGAAGGTGACCAACACTGACTCTTGGGCTGCAATCCTAAAGACACTTTCCTGGGAGTAAGACCCATTGAGCACAATGGGGCTTACTTCTGAGTAGACATGGTAAGGATTGTGCATGCATTATCCTTAGTCATGCATGAGCCTCGGGTAAGTAATTGTGTGAAGGCATGCAGTCTTCAGATTTCATTGCCCTTCAGATTTCATTGCCCACTGAGTTTGGGGTGTATAAGGGAAGGCTCCTGGAATGGATTCCTCATTGAAACCAAAGATCTACTGTACTACAAAGTGGTATGGACCCAGGAATATCTGTTCTTAAGAAAACCAGAACTTGCACCCCAGGAATTCCTCAGTGCTTGGGGGAGTAACATGAGCACGTAACTATAGATTACATCCTCTGAATAGAAGGTTTTCATTCAACTGTGTGGCTTAATAGCCCATGAGTCATGAACCTGTTCTCCTTGTATTTGTCGAATCCATGTGCAAGTTGTCAGCAGTTGCTCAAGCATGTGTTGTTGAAATGAAATGCAGAAGTTAACAACGCATTGTGTTGCATCTCCCTTAGTTTGTCCTGACCATAAAGTCAACTGATTGTAATTGGATGACCCAGAGTTCCAGAACTATGACAGACAAATCTCTGTTCATTCATCAACCCAATCCAGAAACAGAACATAAGATCAAGTCACATGGATAGCAACAGGCTTTACATTGGCAGGGTCAGTGGGTTGTTATAGCAGAGCCATTTGAAGCCAAAATCCAGAATTTAATCCGGAATGTGTAACATTGCAGCTGATCATGCAAAAGCACCTCCATCAGAAAAATATGCTAGAACACATACTTCCTGACATTTTCTACATCAGTCTTGAAAATAACCACATAAGATCATCTTGGATGAGCAAGAACTTCCTCCAGGTGACCAGACAAGAAAACCTTAAGAGAGCTGGTTCTTTTCATATTCCTTCAGGCAACAAACAATTACTACAGGTACATGTGCAGCAAGATTGTATAAAGTTTTGGGGAGTTAGCTGCTTCTGTGAACTTTCCTAGGGCCCAGTTCTATCTATTCTATCCAGCTGGTCAACCGAGTGTTTTTCAGGGACAGACATTGAGCCTCCTCAAGGAAGGGAAACATTTGATCTTTTAGATTGGCACTGTACTGTGGTTGCATCAATGCTGGAAAGTTGGATAGGACTGGACTCTTACAAGACAACACATTATGCTTCTTTATCCTGCCCAATGAGAGCAGAACCACCAGCAGGCACTTTTAAGCCCTACTGGTGACGTCTCCCAAAGTCACATGAAGCTATCTCTTAGAATAAAGCTGCCTTTTTATAAACAAATAAATTTACTTACTTATTTAAAGGCAGCTTTATTTTAAGAAATAAATAAATAAACAATTGATTAAATAAAACTTGCAACAACCAAGCTGGCTGTACCTGAGACAGTTCCAGGAACACAAGGACATCACCATCAATATCCACTAACATCTGAGTTGCCTCCATCAGTCCCGACACTGTGAACTGTTCTGAAAAAACACACAAAACCAGGTCAGCATCCATCATTCTAACTATTTACTTTTTACCTTTTAACGATTTACTTTTGTTTTTTTAAAAAAGCAATTTTGTTTCTTGTAGATTTTCTAAGTAAAACAAGAGGGAAAAAATGTTTTTACATGTCCACTATAATGTTTCACTTTAAAAGTAACAACTAATTTCTGAATGGAATACAAAGATTTAAAAATGGAGTTAGTGTTCCACATTCAAGTTGGTTGGGATATGGCAACTTCAGTTTACACTGATTAACTCAAGTTACAGTCAGTGATGGGATTCAAAGAAATTAACCGATTCTATGCCCATCTGGCAGCCACTTTTGAATGGCTATTTTCAAACTTCATATGTCCTATCTCTCGTTAACAACCAGTTCTATAGAGTAGGTGCGAACCTGCTGGAGCCCACCATTGGTTACAATCCTAAGGAATTTAGGCTGGCTTAACTCACCTGGCCTATCTTTCTGTGATGGTGTGGGGAGGTTGTCGTATGCCTGTACATCAGTCTAATCCCCACAGGAGTGGGGCAGAAGTGCATTACTTCACTTTTATGACATCCCATGTCAGCACAGGACTTACGCCAGGGCTTAGGCCAGCCTAAATGGAGGTTAGGATTGTAGCCTGTATCCAAATTAGGGAAGATAACCCAACTATAAATTTAATCTAAAAATTGGGGTCTTTTATTTGCTTTCAGAATGACAACATTTAGGATAAAACAAATCTTCATTTGTTATATTGGGAAAAATTTAACATTGCCTCAAGGAATAATGGCTTATTAGCTATTAAACAGGGTGTATAAATTTATTTTCTCTGCAATTATTGCAGCACATTCTATGTGTTGCATATTATAGATTCATTTAGTTTTAAAAAAGAATTTAAAAAGGACCAATTTCTCTGATAAAAAAAACCTTGAGATCAAGGAAGCTGCCCATAGCACAATAGGATTTGCATTGCATTTATGAACCCAGGTCAACTCTGATGATGCCTCTACCAACCACACTCTCTGGATGTTCGCTGCCTATCATGGAGACACAAGGTCCAGCAAAAAGCCAACTCCTTCCCGCAATCTAAAGTGGCCTGGCTTCCTAGCTACCAAAGGGGTTTGTGCTCCATCACATCAGTGACATCAAAATTTGGCCCATAGTTTCCAAATTACCTGTGAGTGCAACCAGGTGTGGTAGACATAGGCGGTTGGCCAGGATGATGAGCTTCATGTAATCAAGGTCAGATGTGGAGCAGAACTGGCCAGTGTACAGGTATTCCAGCACAGCCCGCATGCAACTCTTGCTGGTGTAAGGTAACACCACCTGGAAAGGGAAAGACAGGAGGGGTTAAATTTATTCCCAATGTATGAACTTGGATGGAAAAAGGTATAACCACATTAGCTCCACTGCTGTGCTCCAAACATGGGCACCATTTCATAAGTGCATACAGCCTTGATAGCTGCATACAGTACTGGATAGATCAACCACTTGTCTCATAGGAAGATGCCTTTGAGTGTCCAAATCTTTCCAGAAATGCTGCTTTGCAGTAAAATCTGTCCTTACCTCACCCCTGCCACTGTCTGTCCCTTGGGACAATGGATAGAAACCAGAAGCAGAAGGTAGGCACTCTAAAACAGCTCATCAGATGGACCAAAACCAGAGCACCTGACTTGATTCTTTGGGTGCAATATGAGGGCCATGGAAGAAGAAAAGGTAATGTCCCAGCCCTGAATCTTACCTCTCGGGTTGAACTCTCCACAAATGGACCCCCAAACATAGCAGCCATCCAGTCACAGCTGGAGATAAGCAAGGGCTTGTGGGCACTGACAGCACCATCGTCCAATATAAAGGTGACATCTGAAGACAAGCAAAAAGAAATCAGCACCCCTTTCAGTGTTCACAATCAAAGCTTTGCCCCCAGCAAAGAAGACTGGGATCTCCACAAGACCACTTTCATATCGGGCGTCACCTTATTAATTGTTCCACCTTAAACTTAGCTTTTTGCATCAACCCTAAGGTTGGCATTGAAAAGCTAGTTTACTGGTCTCTGTAGTCTTAAGAATGCCTATTTGTAACAAGAACTGGAGGGGTCTTAATCAAGACAGGGGCCTTTTTCTACTATTAACAAGTTAATTCTGATGAAGAAGACACTCACTCTCAGAAATTTATGCAGGACTGAATTATTAATCTTTAAAAAGATTTGTCTTAAAGGGCAGGTGGTGGCCATTTATGGTGTGCCATGAAACCAATGAAGTGGTCTCAGAGACCCCAAATGCTCCTTGGAGCACATACTGTTTTAGAGGGAACCAAATGAATCCCCATACTTGGCCACATCACCAAGTAGATGGACTCCTTTCGGGAACCAAGACCAAAGCAAAACCAAACCACAAGTCAATGTGGCACAGTCATTTGTGATCTAAACAGGCATTTCAGTAGATCCAGAAATATTCCAAAAATTGTTGCAAGCTGGAGGACAGATCTATAAATCTACAAGCCAGTATGGTCCAGGGCAAGGGGAGACTTTTGAGTTATTTTACATGCTTAATAATCCAGGGACTGCCATAAAATATTGTCACTAATCACAACAGTGATACCCATCAGGACTGTGCAGCAACAATGATATCTATCACGATTGTGTAGAAACTGGAAAAATGGCAGAGAAATAAAAGGAAGGCAGACACTGGTGTAGAAATTTCCATATTAGGAAAAATGGTATGGAATTCACAGTGGAAACATCAAGACCTTGAGGAATCAGACAGAAAGCCTTCTGTAGCATAAGCATCCTCAATAGTCCTTCTTGAGTGTAAGAACTCAATTCACCAGAATCAAGCAGTAATGAGTTTTTTGGACTGTTCCACTTCAGTACTGTATTACTTCAGGCAGCAGAGTTGTTTGTATGTTCGAAATCCCACTCCACAATTTAAAAAAAAATGTTTTGAGAATGTGGTATCTTATTTTAAATGCAGGGTGTTTTTTAGATGGGAAAGTCTGTAAAACAACTAGATGGTTAGGGATAAAAGATTTAGCATAATCCCCCTTTCTGAGAGCAAATATTAGGACAAGGCTTGTTTGTATGTCATCAGGCAGTCTTAGGAAAACCAGTCTCAGCAATAGGGAGATCACAATATTTACAGAGTTGTTGTAAGGATTACACCAAGATGATACTTCTGAAGTGTGTTGCACACTCAGAAGTCATTATATAAATGCTAAGAATCATTATTCTCTCTTATATGCAAGGTAATTAATTGCATGCAGGGACAGTTTGCATGAAGGGTTTTTAGAAAAAAGGTAGGTACACAAGGACAACTGAAGTGTACAGATTGAGGTTCTATCACCTCATTCTTCATAACTTGTGCCCCAAATAGACTTACCCCCAAATCCAGAGTAACTATGGGAGCATGTAAGAGACTCCAGAGTAAGTTGTTCTTACACTGGAGCAAGGACTCCCCGTAGTTATTCTGGATTTTGCCCTACATGTCTTTCAAACATGATCAGTTACGATTGCCATGGGAAGAAAATTCAGCAGAGACTGTTTTTCTGAGAGTTCAATCCTATCCAACTCTCCAATGAAGCTTCAATACAGCTCCAAGGGTAAAGGTAAAGGTGTCCCCCGCAGCATGCCCTGTGACTGCAGCCATACCAACTGTA
Source organism: Cryptoblepharus egeriae (assembly GCA_030015325.1). NCBI lineage: Eukaryota > Metazoa > Chordata > Lepidosauria > Squamata > Scincidae > Cryptoblepharus > Cryptoblepharus egeriae. The sequence continues at coordinate 22,878,276 of JAREYC010000011.1, forward strand.
GAGTGTGGTGCACACCCTCAGTAAAAGGCCAAAGAGACAGCGTTGTTTGAAGACGCTTTCATGGTCATGTGGCTGGCTTGACTAAATGCCAAATTGCAGGGAACACTGTTATCTTCCTACCAAAGTGGTACCCATTTATCTACTTCCATTTACAACTGCTAGGTTGGCAAGAGATGGGCAAACAAGAGATGGGCAATCATTAGGTTTGATTGGCCAAAACAACTCAGTCTTGCAGGACTTGAGTCCTGCACTGGCCTGCAAGGTGACAAGCACAGCATCTTAACTGCTGAGCCACTACAGCCCCAAAGGGAACAAGAATTCCCTTACCTTGAGGAAGCAAGTTGCCCCTTACAGATGGATGCAATGCTCATCCTGTATCAACATTGGAAAGCTGGATAGGACTGGGTCAGTTAAACGTGAGAGGCCTTCTTTGTGCAATGCCCAAGCTCAAGGTGTTACAGAAGCTCATCTAAACCCCCTGCCATGGAAAACAGAACACCAGTGTCCAAACACCCATGTCCCACAGCTCTAAGGCATACCGGAAAAAGTCCCTTTGGCCAGGCACTCCTTAACGCGGTTGGTTCTCCTGACATGGAAGGCTTTGGTGATCTCCTGGTTCATGAATGCCTCGTTGTTCAGGATGTTGGCCACCATCATCCTGAGGTCGAAGACTTCCAGCAGTTCAGCTATGTGGGCGATGTGCATGAGATCCCTCTCGTTCTCATCCAGCTCCCCCGTGTAAAGATATTTGAGCACAGCTCGGAAGGGTCCCAGCTGGATGGAAGGGTCCATCTTCACCACCACCATCAGTCGGGGTTTGTACGTCATGGGGTCTTCCGCCATCTCCTCTTGGATGCTGACAAAGGCACGGCTCCAAGAGGAGAGAATCCTGCCCCGCTTTAGCCCTCGTTCCCCGTAGTTCTTGCCCCGTAATATCCCGTCGCTGGTGGAGGCTCTAAGGCACGGTTTTTGCTGGCCAGAACCAGCTTCCTCGGCACTCTCGCAGATATCAAAACTTGCTGCTCTCAGGAGAAATTCCCGTCCGTGATGCCTTTCCTCCTGATGGAGTGTCCGTTCAGCAACACCAGCCCTGGTGCTGCTTCCCGCTGTCCCCTGCTGGTCCTCCTCATTCAGGTCCATTAAGAACAAGTCGTAGAACTTGGAGGAGGAAGTGGAGAGGTAGATCTTGTGTGCGTAGATTTTGATCCTCTCTTGCAGCACCAGAATGACATCTGCACACAAGGGGTCCTCCAGTAGGTGGGCTGGGCATTCTTCATTGTTGGAAGGAGGTTCAGAAACTATAATGATGGGTGGGGGTGGTTTGGGAGGCAAAAAGGGTGCCTGGAGCAATGGCCTTTGGACGTTGCGTAGGTGTGACTTCCAGAACTGCAGGTGCCTGCGGGAGATGAGGGCAGCTCGGATGGCATTGTCAAAGACATCCTTGATGCCAAACTGGGCTACTACGCTGGTCTCGTAATAGGGGATACCCAACTCTTTGGCCACCTCTCGCCCTTTCTCTGGGGGCAGAATTTCATTAGGTTTGATTGGCCTAAAAGTGCAAAAAAAGAAAGAAAACAGGTTGGACATGGCTGAATATTTTACTTAATTTAGTGTGTCTATTTCCCACCTGTCTTTCACATGGCCTTCAAGGCATTCATTCCCCATATAGTCATATAAGAAGAATACTGCTGTTTCAGGCCAAAGGCCCATCTAGTCCTGCCTCTTCTATCTTACAGTGGCCCACCAGATGATTCAGGGAACACATAAGACCACAAGAAACCTGCATCCTGGTGCCTTCCCTTACATCTGACCTTCTGAAGTACTCCTAAAACCAGCAGGTTCCATTTATCAATCACAACTTACAACCTATGATAATGAACTTTTCCTCCAGAAATCTGTCCAATCCCCTTTTAAAAGCATCTAGGCCAGCGCTTCTCAAAGTGGGGGTCGGGACCCCTTTGGGGGTCTCCTAGAGCTTTCCTGGGGGTCGCCTAAAGACCCCTGGTGCAGGGGGCCAGGTCAGGCTTGCCAGACCTCTGGCTGTAGCTATGCATGCACTGGGGCTGACTGACAGCCTCAGGACCCAATTCTATGCATGCCTACTCTGAAATAAATCCCATTATAATCAGGGGGGCCTTTACTCCCATGCAATGTGGATAGGATTGCAGCGTCAGGGTCCAATCTTATACATGCCTACTCTGAAATTCTATGTGCACAGAACACATATTTCATTTGTAACAATGAAAATACATCCTGCATATCGGATATTTACATTATGATTCATAACAGTAGCAAAATTACACTTATAAAGTAGCAACGAAAATAATTTTATGGTTGGGGGTCCCCACAACATGAGGAACTTATAAAGAGGTCACGGTGTTAGGAAGATTGAGAACCACTGATCTAAGCCATCACTACATTCCTCACTCCTGTACGGCAAGGAGTTCCACAGATTAATTACACATTAGGTCAAGAAATATTTCTCACTCTCCCAATTTTAGTAGATGTCTTCTATATACTAGATGGTCACCCACCCAAATACTAACCACTTTCTTAGCTTCAGAAAGGTGTGTGCATCATGTACCCTCAGATTAGGTGTGATTAGGTAAAATGGCTAGTGAATTGGCTAATTTACAAGCAGAAAACACAAATGAAACAGCACCCTTGTATGTGCCACATAATGCGAGACTGGCCCCCCACTACTTTCTCCCTTGTCTACCTTTCTGCTACTGTTCCCCTCCATCTCTGCTTGCTCTTAGTGTGTGTCTCAGATCAGGGAGCTTCCCATTTGGTGCTAGAGCCAAGCTGCAAACATTAGAAAGGATCCTTTTAAAAGCTGGCCTGGTTCTGCATGGAAAAACCCTGTCTGGACATCATTCTTCAGACTGCGCAGATTTCACAGCCTGCATTAGTTTCTCAATTGTCCCCATTAGTGGCATATCTAGGGGGAGTGCAGGGATAAAAACTGCACAGGCTACAAGGTTTAAGGGGGCAACAACCTGACCTTTTCATGGGTGGCCCAAATTGTGAAAACTTTCATATTTTCAACATATATCATGTTATGTACCACTTGAAGATGAATTAATTGCAGAACACAACGAAACAAACCATGTCAAAACATCTACCCTATCCAAAATTGCAGCCAAATAATTGCAGAAAATAAAAACTGCAGAAAATAAAAACAAAACTGCATTATGTAAAAATACTGGATTTTCTTAATGCTAAACTGGCCAATGAGACAAGGGCTGCAATCATAAAGACACTTTCCTGAGAGTAATACCCATTGAGCACAATGGGGCTTATTTTTGAGGAGACATGGTTAGGACTGTGCTCTTATTCTGAGTGCAAATAAGGTGCTAATATGATACAGCAGGGAACCAATAAGGTGTTAATATGGGTAGAAGCCGGGGAGCAGGGTGGGGAAGAGCTAGCAAAGCAAGTGGATGACAGACTGCTGATAGCAGAGCACAGAGGGGGAGCCCAAAGGAAGACATTACACTGCAATAGCCAGACCAAAGACACTCATGCTCCAGGCCAGTAGCACCACAAATTCCCATTGTCTATGAGACCATCTGTGCCTAAAATTTGGCTTCCCCAGGCTGCTTCCTCCCCCATTCTGCATTTACCTGGCTAGAGGCCGCCTCGCCCGGTTTACTGCTTCCAGGTCCGCGTAACGGAGGTCAAGCTGGCAGCCAACAAGAATGACAGGTGCTCGGGGGCAGAAGTGCTTGATCTCAGGGTACCACATGGTCTTCACGTGGTGCAGGGAGTTGGGATTAGCAATGGAGAAACATAACACTACGACATCTGATCTGTGAACAGAGAAGAGGCAAGAATAAGTTGTCATGAACATTCCAACGTGGGACTGTTCTGTATAAGCAGGTGAATGAGACGTTAGAATCTAGAAAGTGTTAGTATTTATTGCACCACTTTTGAATGCATTGGGAGCATATCTTGGAAGGCACCATGTACATGAACATTTCCTGTAAGTAAATACTAGTAAGTTAAGGACATGGGTTCTGAGTGGACAGCAGACAGCTAACCGTGCAAGGAGCTGAAAGCAGCAGACATGTTCAGGTTAGAAGAGGGTCAAGTATAAGACCAGAAAGACAAACTCTGGATCAGGATGAAGGTGCAGTCGTGGACTAGCCGGTAGTTGAGTCCTAGCTTACTAGTGGAAGGTTACTGCTCAGCAAGGGGATCCCAGCCTGGTGCAAGGCAGAGTCCTATTGGTTCCTAGGCTCAAGAGTTGCAATACCAACTCTGACCATTACGTATGTGGTGCTAGAGTGCAGCAAAAAACAGAATGAGAACTTGATCTACCTAGGAACAATTGCCAAACCTAGGCAATTGATCTACCTAGGAACTACCTACCAACAACTTCTTCACAGTCCCAGGGTGACCAGATGCCAAACCCAAAATTCCTGAACCCCAAGGCCAAAATTCTTAATCCCAGGCCAAAATTCCTACCCGCTGAAAAAAACTGCCAAAAATGTATTTTTTGTTTTTGTTTTTCTGTTTTTTGACCATAACTTTTGATAGGAAGGAGATATCTCCAAACTGATTTTTGCATTGGATTCTGCTCTTCAATACGAATCCAATGACATATGGCATGATAGGGTACTGTGCACTATCATGAAGTTTCAAAATGAAGCCAAAATGTAGGACAATGATGCCAAAATGTAGGACACCTGGACAGGAGGCTAAAAATCCGGACAAATCCAGGTTTTTCCGGTCATCTGGTCACCCTGCACAGTCCCCAATCTGAAACGCCAAGGGGCTTCCCTCTTCTTTCACCATATCAGTATCCCCAAAATTAAAAAATGTTTGCTTGCCATAGAAGTGAATGACATTCACTTCTATGGAAAGAAATAAGAGGATGAAATGAAGCTCAACACTGGGGATGTGTTGAGGATGGGGAGTCTGGGCATGAGCTGCGTTCCTGGTCCCAGATGGCCACTCATTTAGGATCTTATCTTCACAACCATTATACAAGGAGGGTCAGATGAGATTGGTTCATTTACCCAAGGCCATTCAGAACACCTGGCTTACATGCTGAATACTGCTCACCTTCCATAAGCAAAGCGCCGATCCTTGTGATGGTCCCCAAAAGTATCCCAAAGTCTCAAGGATACACTGACATCATCAACCACATCTCGGGAGCGCTCCAATACCTGAGGGGAGGCAAAAATTAGATGTCAGGTGGCCTTAAAGCAAAGCAGAAGGTTTGGGAAGAGGCAAAATGTCTGTTGCTTTCCATCTGACAACTAGGGAGAGGAGGAAATGCAAGGCAGGAAGGTCCTGCCTACTGTGACCAACTGCATCCTCCCCTCCAAGGACTGGGTCTATCATGGAGGTCTATCATGGGTCTATCATCAGTTTCCTGCACCAGGTAACACATCTAATGACATCACTGATCTCACACCATATCCACTCTCCCCCCTCCCGACAAAACTGTCACTCACCTCCTGACAAACACGATATTGGTCAATGGCCCAGACCGTGGGCACGTGAGTGGCAAGAAGCTGGTACTGAGTCAGCGTGGCATTGCAAGCACGGGCGCAGATAAGCCTGGTCTTGCCCACCGCGTTGTCCCCAACCACGACACACTTGATAGTTTCTACGTTTGGCCTTTCATAATCCATGTCAGAATCCATTAATTGGGACCTATGGCAAGAGAGAGGAAGAGAAAAGGTGGGTCAAACTTACCAAGATATTTTCATAGTTTGCCCCCGAGTTCTTGCGAAGTCTATCTTCCCAAAGTCTTGCAAAGTCCATCTTCCTGTTTTTGTGGAGTCCCGAGACTATGAAGGTCTCTTCAAACACTTTGTTGTCACAAGTACCATGTTTGCAGATACCATGGAAACTGTGAGCAAGAGTGGGTGGCTGCCCACAGTTGCCAATGGTATTAATCATAGAATCCTAGAGTTGGAAGGGACCTAGTAGGTCATCTAGTCCAACCCCCTGCCTGTAGCAGGAAATTTTCCTAATGGCAACTTGCCACTGGAGGGGGACAGGAAGAACAAGATTGTGGTGGGAAGAAAGATGGGGGCACTGCACCCTCTATTTACCAAAAGCCCCAGGCACAGAAGGCCATATCACATGTATTAAGATGAATCAAGTTTAGCCCAGAGGTTGCCATATCAAACCTCATGTCCACTACATATGGGGTATCTTGACTAGAATGTGAGGTTCTTAAACCACCTGATGATTCTAGCAACGGAAAACATGAAACCCTTTTGGTACGCAGTCCAGGAAAGCCAAATATTGTCTCCCTTCATCTCATCTAGCCCTGCCAGACTCACCTCACTTGAGTCCAAATCATTGGGCTCACATTGTCTGTCCAGTGGACGCCAGCTGAACCAAACTGCCTCTCTGAGAACACTGGCCAGATGTCTTTTTTCTAGCCGAGTGCTGCGCTCCAGGCGCATGAAACACTCCCTAACTTGTTCCCTGCAAAGAAGGATGCCCAAGCAGCAGAGGACTTGGGTGGCTGCCCTATTTCAGACCACACTGAGTCTGGGGAATGGCGAACCAGAGCCCTCAAGAGGGGCACAGTGCCAAAGACACCACAGCCCTTCCCGGCATGTATCCCTTTCAAATTTAATAAGCTCGTGGAAGCATGCGCCAGCTCATCTCCTCCTTTGACACATGCCCTGTTGGCTGGAGTCCAGACTCCTCCCTCCTTTTGTCTCTCATGTTTGTTCATGTGATGGATGCCCCCAATGCTGCTCTCATGCCAGCATTGGCTAGGGAAGCTTCCAGATCCACCTGATTGAACATGGAATCCGTCTCCTCCTCCTCCCTCAACCGTTTCCATCCCCATAACTTACTCCACAGCACAGATCTCCCTCTCTCTCCCTCTTTCACACACACAGACACACACACTTCTAAGAAGCAGCCCTGGGGGCATTTCAGGGTAATCACAGAGCAGCCAGCCCCTTTTGGTGCCGCTTAACAACTACAAAGCTGGCACTGGGATATTTTAACTTCATGATGTTGCCATAAAACTGAACACTGCAGCAAGAGCACAGGGGTCCTTGCCAGAATTCTCATTTTCTATGGAGGGAAGGTCCACCACAATGGTGTATCAACTAGGTGTGAACTCACTGTGACAGGAGAAAAGCATTTCATGCAGGCAAAAGACTCAATTGGTTGTTGCCAACAGGAGGAAAGAGGAGAGGCACACTATAGAAACATGTGCGTTCTCAGGCTAGATCCCAGCGGAGAAGCTGGCGACCAAGTGATTAGCATCAGTGGCCTCCAGACATGAGTCTTGAAGAGAACCGTGTAAATCACGTGGTCCAGGGAATGTACACTGAGCCCAAATCTCAGTCTATGGGAATTAATGTAGTGCAGCCTGGATCAGGGGATTTAAAACACTGATGAGAGGAAGGAAGGGGGGAGCTGCTTCAGTCCACAACCCACAAATATACTGCTTTGAACGCTCAGTATTTCTTAGTGCTTGTATTGTTCTGCCGATACAAAAGAAAGCAAAGTAGACCCCCTCCCCAAGTCTCCACAGCACTGATGGGAATCTGAAGGCACAGCAGACTTCTGCACGAAGAGGCTGCCCAACTCACAGCTGAGCTCTTGGTGCCATCTGAGTAATTCCATTAGCTTTAAGAGGGTGCTGCCAAATCACATTGGCCGAGGATCATACCTGCCGCAATTGTCAAAGCTTTTAAATAAGGTGCCCAAAATTTAAAAGCACTTGGAAAGGCTTATCAAGCAAAACAGTATCAAATTCTAGGCCATTCAGCATCAAATGGCCAGGAAATAATGCTTTTTCCATGCAGTGAGGAAAGGGTGTATATTTGCCTTGAGTGCATATTTCCCTTTGTAGGCTGCTCCCGATACTGCTGATCAGGCAACCATGATGACATATCCAGTCCGCAGATAACAGATACTTGGTGGAAGAAGCAAGTCTGAAGGCTTAACTATTCTCCAGCATGGACCCCTGCTAACTGAGCAAGAGGCACTCTTTCAAGTGGGTGCTCCTCTTTTATGTAGCAGGGGGAGAGTAACTGGCCCTGCTCACCCCAGCAATGGCTGTTCAAGTGGCTTCTGCTGGTGTTCTTTTTTGCATTTTAGATTGTGAGCCCTTTTGGGACAGGGATCCATTAGCTTTTAATTAGCTATTATTATTTTTCCATTTTCTTTGTAAACCGCTTTGTGAACTTTTTAGTTGAAAAGCGATATATAAATATGGTAGGTAGGTAGGTAGATAGAGAGACAGAAAGATAGACAGATAGATAACCTTGCTGGTATATATGTGTGTTTACCAGCCTGGATGTACAATCTAGCATATAGAAAGCCCACAGTTTCCAAACTCTCTGGCAGGTTGTGCCCATTTAAAAGCACTTGGAAAGGCTTATCAAGCAAAACAGTATCAAATTCTAGGCCATTCAGCATCAAATGGCCAGGGAATAATGCTTTTTCCATGCAGTGAGGAAAGGGTGTGTATTTGCCTTGAGACTCACTGTGCTTCTCCTTTCCCAGAAGCAGTGCCATATCTGACAGGGTGCAACTGTAGGGGTAGCAACTGTAATGTGCAACAAGCCTTAGGGGGTATGGCTCTAGTGGTCAAAATTGTGAAAATCTTGGAATTTTTGAATAATATCGTGGATTTTCAATCACAAGTTATAGCCAAATAACCAGATGTAAAAAAAGCATCACTGCATTATGTAACAAAAAACTGGATTTTCTTAACTCAAAATTAACTAGACTGATTGCTCCAAGAGCCAATGAGGTGTTATGATACAGCAGAGAACAACTAAGGTGTTAATATGGGGGGAGGGAGAAGCTTGCAGAGCAAGTGGTTGGCAAGCTGCTGGGAGAAGGGGCAAATTTTCCCCATTTTCATTTTTTTAAAGCCAGATGTGATGTTGCTTCCAGGATTTCATTTTGAGCTTGGCATTGGGCTACATTCAGTGTAATCTTAACCCGAGTTAGGTCAACCCAAGTCCCAGAACAAGTCCAGTGCTAGCCTGGAGTTGTTGCAAAAGTGCTATAAGGCACTTCTGCGCCACCCCAGTCAGGTCAGTGCCCAAACATGCCCCAGCTTCCCCATGCCATCACAGCAATGGAGAGATGGGTGAGTTGCACTGGCCTAAACTGGTTAGGATTGCACCCACAACCATTATCTATGGAACTGCCTGGAAGCACAAGTCAAGAAAGTTGTAATTGCTACAAGAAGCATCACTTTAAAGCATCTTTGCCTAATGTGAAACCAACACCAGTGTTCTGTGGAGGCTGTGCACTCTGTGCTGGAGTGCACAGTTTATTAATTCTTTAAAAAAAATAAATTAGGGGAACAGTCGCACAGTACAGTTAAATAAATTAATGGGGAAAACAATATAGCTATCCTTTGCACTTGGCACAGATCCCAAGCACTTAGAGAGGCTGAATATGGCAACAAGGCTATTACCTGCTACCATCTTGGGTCTTGTATAGGAACTGATCCAGAGTGTTTAAGAAGGTAATGTTGCCTTGAGTTGTTTGTTGGATTCATTGTCCTAAATCCTAACATAAAGTTTTACTCCTAACTTTTCCTGCTTTTCCTAATCTCTGGATCAGGCAGGGTGACTGAATCTCAAAAGGAAGACAAGGTCTTGGGTTCCTCTCAGCCTGGCCTTTCTGGAAGACAACAGCACATTTGCCTACTCACAAAAGCTGTTATATTGGGCATTTTCACTTTCCCATAGAGCTCAATGCATATTTTTTATTTTTAGTTTTTTTTTGCTAAAAGCTAAAACTTCCTACTTTTGACAGGAAGGAGATATTTCCAAACTGATTTTTGCATTGGATTCTGCTCTTTAATACAAATCCAATGACATATGACATGATTGGGTACTGCACACCATTGCAAAGTTCCAAAATGAAGCCAAAATGGAGGACAATGAAATCCTTTTGGAGGACACCCAGACAGAAGATTAAAAAAGAGAGCAAATCCAGAAAAATCTGGTCATATGGTCACCCTGGGATCAGGTGAATGAACTCCAGTGAACTTTGTTGTTAGGTGACAACAACTCCAGAAGCACTTCTTGCATGCAAGTCTTTCTGTCACTTGTAAACCCTACCAATGCAAGTGGCAGCAAACAGGAACCCCTAGAATTAATTCAGGCAGTAATAAAAAGATAGCATTTTTCTAGAACTTTTACATACAGCTTGGATATAGGGGAAATGAACAAATTCTGCAACAGAAGCACAATATGGAAGAAAGCCCCCCCCCCAAAAAAAAAAACTCTGCAACGCTGAGAAAGATTTGTGCATCTCCTGTGCTAACAACTGATAATCTCACCACTATTTTTCAATTCAAACCCCACGGACTAAGCAAACATTCTTGGGGTGGCCACACATATTTCCAAAAGCAGATCTATAGTTAAGATGGGTCAGGAGAAATAAGCTAGCAATTGAAATGGTGGAAGGACTTCCATTGATCATAGATCATGTGCAAGCCAGAGCCTGGTCTCATGAGACCTTCAGGAGATTCTGAACACATATCACATGCATGCAGGAGCCTCATCAAACCCCCAGTCATTCAAAGGAGGTCCAGCAGCACTTCTGTACATGGCAAACAGACAAAAGCAGCTTGGGAAGTAAAACTTGGGAAACTCATGAATGTACGCTGTGGTCTTTCCTCCTGAAATACCTTACTGTGCACCACTACCTAGGAAAAGAGGAAGGTTGGGGAGGTGGTTCTCAAGCCCCATGGAAAGAGTACTAATTTTGATACAGGGAGCACAGGGAATGCTCAGCCCCTTGTCTACATCTCCACCCAGCCTCCCAGTGAATCCACCCTACAGAATTCAGCCTTTAATTGCAAAAGCAGATTCAGAGTAGGATGTTCACTTTTTGCTATTAAGTCATAAAGTTGCAGTGGAGACTTATGAAATATGCTTCCTAACAAACCAAAAGAGGATTTGACCCCCAAAGGACAGGACTGAGGCAGAGGGAAACTGAATATTTACATGAATCTTTGCATGAAGGCCCTGAGTTTGTTTTGCCAAGCAAGATTTAACCACATCATATCTATTCTCCCCCCCCACCCTCCACAGGGAAAGAATTCCAAAAGAACTTCTCCCCCAAGAGAGCAGGATTTCAGCAACAAAGAGTGTGCAAGGCACACGTGGTGTCATTCCAGCATACAAGGAATCCAGTGCATGCCATGTGCCACTCCAGCAGAGCTGCAGAAACAAACTCCTGGGCATGTGATGGGTTGCAGGGGGCTGATCCAGTAAGTCGCTTTTGCACAGACCAGTAAGACCTCCTCCTCCAGCTCCCCCCTTCCCCCACATGTCCTCATCCTTGCAGTTCCAGCTGTGACACCCCCCCCCACCCAAACACATAAATCCTCTGGAAAGGGATTATCACAGGGAGGTCAGGCTCCCTCCTGCACAACCCATGCATCCCAACCACCCATCATCTACTCTGTTCCCTCCTTCCCAGCCATGGCCCTACATCTTCTCCGACCCCCTCTCTGCTGGTGGGGGTCCCAATCCAGGCATTTGTGCCCCCCTCATTCCGTCCCTGTGTCCAGCACTCCTTGGCCACCTAATCTGCCCCTCCATCTCTGGTCCTCACAAGCTCCCCAGTATCTGTTGCCAAGGCAACCAGAGAATCTCCAGGGGAGCTAGCCTGTCTCCTAGCAACAGCCAGGCAGAAACTCCCCCTCCATCAACCCTCTCCAGCCCCAGTGAGACTAAATATAAATAAATGGAGGAAGGAGAGCACTGGGGGGTCAAGGAGACCCCCTAAATAATGCACCCCAACCCACGGGGTGTGCTACTCCAACCCCCTGGGAGAGGGAAGGGGAGAAGAGCATCTCCACCAAGAGGCCAGGGAAGGAGAAGGCAGGGTGGAACTGGTGGCATAGCTAGAGGGGGGCAAGCAGGGATCCTGGTAGGGGGGAGCAAACAAATGGCTCCAAAGTGGTGAAGATTCCAGATACACCAGCAGGTGGAACAACATCGTTATTCCAGTCTAGGATACTGGATATCCCAGTCTACGCCCAGTGTATCCTGGAAAGGTACCCAAGGTGTGCTGGTGCAGCTCCAATAGCACCAGGCACAAGGCTGCGTGTCTGTGCATAAATACACACACACCTTGCGCTACCCGTCTTGCATCTTCCTGGTGGCACAACTAGAGGGGGGTAACAGTCACAGGGTGATCATATGTCATAACAGCAAACAAGAACAGGACTATACACAGTAAACTATCATAATTACAAGAAGGCTACATGCTGCCTGCTCACACAGAAAAGGAGAGCAATGAAGCTTTTTCCAGGACACAAAGCTAAAAAAGAGGGCATGTCCTGGAAAAACAGGACTACTACATTTGGTCACCCTGGAGTTGGCCTTGGAGCATGCCAGGGGCTTCTCCCCTCTGGAGCCATTCCAGTTGGGGGGAAGCAAAATTGAGCCCTTCCCCAGCTTTGAAGGAAACCCCCTGCACACTCCAAAGCTGTCTGCTGCGTCCCCTCTAGCTATGCCACTGCGCGCATCACACTCCAGGAGGCTGCAACGAAAGAGGGTTTATGCAACCAGGACGCTCTGCTGCCAAGAGGAAGGAGAGGAGGAGGAGGAGGAGGAGGAGGCAGGCTGGACCTCTCTCTCTCCTCCCTGCCCACCCCCTTCTCCAGCCAGGGCAATGCAGCCACAGAGGAGCACCAGGCAAGGGCGGGAGACTGAATCAGGGTTGTTTGTGTGTATGTCCAGTGGGAGAGATGGGGGGAAACAGCGTCTCCCTTCCCCCTACACGGCCATTTGCTCAACTTGGAGCCCAACCCCATGCCTGCCTACTCAGAAGTAAGTCCCCTCATAGTCAATGGAGTTTACTCCCAGGAAATGCATGGCAAGACTTCTTCTGGCAAGATGCTAGAGGAGGTTAGTAAATGTGCTGATTGAGGCTGCCCTCCTATGCAATGCACACTCACCTGGGAGAAAGCCCTACTGACTACAATGGGACTTACTCCTGAGTAACAATACATAGGATTGTGCTGTACATCAATGTGCATCTACATTTTCTTGGGAGTAAGCCCTATTGACTATAATGGGACTTACTCCTGAGTAGCAATACATAGGATTGTGCTATACATCAATGTGCATCAACTTTTCCTTGGGAGTAAGACCTATTGACTATAATGGGACTTGCTTCTGAGTAGCCATGTATAGGATTGGGCTGTACATCAATGTGCATCTTTCTCCATCGCGCACACACACGCTGACTCAGCTCCACTTGCAAAGCAGTGCCGCCTGTCCTTCTAAGCCTGCCTTAAACAGCAAGAGCAAGCACGCAGCCTAGGCGTGTCTACTCGGAAGTAAACCCCATTACAGTCAATGGGACTTACTCCCAGGAAAAAAAGAAAAAGTAATAACCAAGGACTGCCACCCTAGCCAGACTTTCTTGGGGAGTAAGCCCCATGGACCGCAGTGGGGGCTTACTTCAGAGTAGACCCGCCTAGGCTTGAGCTGTGGCTCTGTCCAACAGAGGGGCTGCAGTGGTACTCACCCCAACGCTTCGGAGAGGGCGATCGCCGGAGAAAGGCGAGCTGTTCCCTGTTGGAGACATGGTGAGGATCGCACTGTTCTGCCCTGGTCCTGGCTGGGTGCTGGCTGGGTGCTGCTAGGCTCCCCCACTCAGAGGGTCTGCCCTGACAGTCCTGGGGGGCACTCCTTGGGGGGAAGCATCCCCTCTCTGGGCATCCCCTGCAGCCATGGCATCCTCTCCCCTTGCCCAGGCAGAGCTGGATGCGGTGCAGAGGAGGGCGCAGCCCCTCAATGAGGCTCCCCCACCGCCTCCTTCCATTCACAAAAAAAGGATGCTGTGCAGCCCCCCCACCAGCACCCAGCCCCGCCCCGCACCCCCATTGGCTGGAGGGAAGCAGGGCAGGGGGGGCCACGTACAGCACAGTCAAAGGGGGGCAAGGAGGAGCCAGAGCACTCAAGGGGGGAGGAGGGAAGAGGAGCTGATGCAGCCTCTGCTACTATAAGATGCCTCTGCTTGCCATCCCTCCCAGAGTGACAAGGTGTCAGAATAAAAAAGAGGAGGACAAGCACCCCCAAATGTAGGACACCCAAGGAAAAAGGATAAAATAAAAACTAAAAACACTCAGATATCTATCTATCTATCTATCTATCTATCTATCTATCTATCTATCTATCTATCTATCTATCTACCTGGTTAACTGAAATACTATAAACACAATCCTGACCATGTCTACTCAAAAGTAACCTGCATTGTGCTCAATGAGTCTTCCCCCACTAAAGTGTCTTGATGATTGCAGCCTATCTGGCTTATTATTAAAATTTAAAATTGGTGAATTCCAAGACTTCTACATGCTGTCTGGTCACAAGGAAAAGGAGGACTATGAAGTTTTTTCCAGGACATGAAGGTTAAAAAAGAGGACATGTCCCGGAAAACACATGATTCTGGGGAAAAAAATGTCCTGGAAAAAAACATGGTCATATGGTCACCCTGATCCCTCCACATTCAGCTCCATCCTTCTGGCCTCCCTTCCCTGGTCTGATGGTGCCTTTAAATAGGGTTGCCTGTCCCCCAAAAATAGGGAAAACCCCAATTTTTGGAAATTGTGTTCATATACTGGCAAATGGAATAGAGGGTCCAGTTCCAACTTTGTGGAAGAAAATTATGGCAAACCTACCTTTAAAGCCCTGCCATAAACCTCGCCCTAAGACCCCATCATTCCCCTGGACCTGGCACTCTTTTCATTCATCCCTTTCTCCCTCCAAGATCTGTAGCATCCAGTGGTGTGGCTGGAAGGGGGACAAAGCACTAAGTTTTGCAGGGAGCTTCACCACAGCTCTCCAAGAAATGGAGAGAACTTGCATGCATCAGCACCTGGATGAACATATCCAGCTGTGATATGCTGAGTCAAGCCATGGAGCTCAATGATTGACAGCAGTTCTCCAGGGCTTCAGACAACACATTTCCTCTGCCCTACCTGGCAATACTACCAGAGAATGGACAGGGTGCCTGCTGCACACCCCTAAGCTTTAGTGCCAACCCCAGAGTCATGAGCAGTATGTGTGGCTCCTTGCAACCCCAGTGACTATGAAGATCAGCTAGTGCTGGGATTTTCAACCTTTCTCATCTCATGGTATACTGATAAGAGTAAAATTGTCAAGGTATGCCATCAGTTTTTTGACCACTGATATAGCACACCATGCTGTGGGAAGGCAGCTCAATGACCCTCTCCAAAATCTTGCAGCACACCTGTGTACCATCTGTGGCACACCAATGTGCTACAGCACAGTGGTTGAAAAATCACTGAGCTAGTGCATAAAAAGTCTAGGGACTCACAAATGTGTGTGAATGACAGATCACTCATGGAGCAACATCTGTGCACCTTCCTCACATTTACATCCCCCTTCCCCAGTGCATCTGCCTCGCACCTTAACCTCGCCTGCTAGGTGGGCCCTGCTAAACCTCCCCAACCCTGCCCAGCCAACTCTGTGTGCTAGACTCATGCTCCAGCCTGCATCCACTCACTCTTTGCCGCCCTCCTCCCATCTCCGCTCCCCCTCCTGTGGCTTGAGGACTGACTCCAGTCTCAAGTGATCCCTGCAGCCTGACCAATGAGAGGCAGATCAGCAGCCAGGCTCTTGCTGGCAGCCAAGACCAGCTGCTGTGATCCAACATATCTTGATCATGTGATAGCACATTGTCCTCACTCAAAGCTTATTTTCCTCTCTCCCCGGTGCTCCCCCCGCCCCATCATGCAGAACCAAAATTCACTGGTTCCTGTTCCTGTTTGGATCAGCCTGGCCACAGCCCCTAGGAATTGATCTCAGGGCTGGCGTGGATGCAGCGTCAGTGAGCATCATCATCTCAGCATCTACCTCACTGTTATCTTTAGCTTCACAGTCCAGGCACACAAGCACCACTAAAGCTTCCTGAGGCCTCCATCTCCCAGCCACCGTTTCCCCCCTTCATTGGCTGCACAGTCTCAGGCACCCTCCACACCAGCCTCCCTTCTCCAGATCTCACCGAACTTGAAAGACTGGGATCCCTCTCTCCATAGCAGAAGAAACCTTGGTGTACTGGACTGGGAACTCCTGTTGGTGTTTAGATTTTAAAGGCAGCTCCCCGGCAAGCTCACAGGGCCCTTGGAGTAGCCACCAGCTCTTTATTTCCCTGCATTGGGCTGGAATGAAATCCAAAGGCAGCAGAGATGCAGCATTCAGCTTCCTTCTTCCAGTGGGTCACGGGGGAAGGAATGCATAAAGCATGCTTGCCAGCGCATGATTTGGCTTATTTGCGCTGTCGTAGCAGGTGCTTAATTGTGGCATAAAAAGTTCCTGGCAGCTTTTACCGTCAGTCTCATTCCTGAATGACCTCCTGCCTTTTGCAAAACAAAAGCACAATTGTGGATTAGGTCACAATGCTCCCAGCTCCCAGTTTAAGCTAGAAAACAACTGAACTGGTGCACAGTTTCCTATGCCAGACTCATCTTTGCTCAGTAGGCGGTGCTGCACAGCGAAGTTGGAGGTGGAAAGGCTTGGACAATGTTTATGAACCAGTGGTACATGACCACTATTGGGATTTGAGATGATGTGTGGTGCATTCCTCACAGCATCCCTGGAAACCTGCCACCCTAAGGTGGAAGGTAAGTAGGGTGGTGGGCAGAACTCCAAAGCATGCTCAAAAAATCCCTCCTGTTCACTCTTGAGTCTCTCATTGGTGTGTGTTGTATTGCATCTGACCTCCCAACCCAGAAGAAACTGGCAATGATGTCATCACCCGCTACTTCTGGTGGTATCCCAAATTGTTGGACCATGTGGAGTGAGACGGTGGTGGAGGACAACGACTCATCTGTCTCCACATTCCTGAAGTGATGTGGGTAAGCTGGTGCATGTCTATGCCCCACAGGAGTGCCTCAGAAGTATCTTATGGCACGTTTGCAACTTCCCCAGGCCAGAATGGCACTTGTGCCAGCATTACTTGGGGTTAGGATTTCACTGTGAAGTTACAAGGAAGTGAGATTCAAGAGAACATCAAGTATGTTGGTGGTCTAGCTGTTCCGTTCTGTTTCAAAAGTGTTGTTCCACACACATAGCAAGTCCCTGAGCCAGACCAAGGCAGCAAATCAAATGCTGCCTCTGATACTTGATGATATGCAAACCTCTGCTTCTCCCACTCCGTGAACTGGGAAAGGAAAGGGGGAACCAATATGGAAGAGGACAGCCCACTCCTCTCAAGCACACAAGACAATAAGGGACCTCATCCCACCCTTTAGGGATGCCATAAGTCCCCCAAAACAGGGACAATCCTGATTTTGGGGGATTGTGTTCACATACTGGCATATGGGACAGAGGGTCCTGTCCCAATTTTTTGGAAGAAAATTTTAGCAATCCTACCTTCCTTACATCTGTCATTCTGAGGTAGGGTATTTCTAAGATCAGGAGGTTACATGTCGCTATCTTGGCTTATAATCTGTGATGAACATTTTCTCAGGCCAATCCCCTTTTAAAGGCATATAGGCCAAATGCTATCACCACATCTTGCGGCAAGGAGTTCCACAGACTAATCATAGGCACAGTAAAGAAATAATTTCTTTTGTCTGTTCTAACTCTCCCAGCACTCAGAAATTGCCTAAGCTCTATTCACATATTATGCTGAAAACGTGGTATCATACACATTCCTAGCCTTGTCATGGGAGAACAGATCTTTAGTTGCACAGGATATGCAACTACCTTATTGTCCTCACCCCAGCAATCACAGGTGGGTCCAAGCCGGTTCGGGCCGGATTGCCTGAGCCGCTTGTCCCCATGGCCCTGCCACTACCGATCCGGTAGCAACGGGGGGAGGACGTACTGCGCTTGCACCGAGGTTGGCACATGCGCCAGGGGTTGGCGCATGCGCAGTGCACCAGGGTTGGGGCCCGCCCCTTGCCCCACCCACCCACAGCCACAGCGCGCGGGGGTGGGTGGCGTGCCCTCCCCGGCACCGCCCCTGACCCGCCCCCCACCCAGCCTGACCACTTCCGGCCAACCCATATCTTCCGGCCAACTCAGGCCGGGCCCATATCTGCCAGCAGTGTCTGTTCAATGTCTGCTGGTGTTCTTTTTGCATTTTAGATTGTGAGACCTTTTGGGACAGGGACCCATTAACTATTAATTAGCTATTATTTTTTCATTTTTCTGTAAACTGCTTTGTGAATGTTTTAGACAGACAGACAGACAAGACAGACAGACAGACAGAATATACAAATTGCACTTGTTGTTTGCACTGCTAATGTGTTGAAAATTTATACAATATTCTAATGTGTCTCAGAGCATGATCAGATGTACCTACAACGACAAGTTGGTGATGTTTTAGGGTTTCATACAGAGCCTTTCTCAATCCTGTCTAAAGGTGCTCTCTGCTAGGTATAAACTTCACCATGGAGCTATACCTCCTTCCCAACAGCAGCAGAACATGAGTTCTATATGTGGAAGCTTGCATCTTGCACATACAATGCATAACAAGTGGTGCACTTGCACTCCACAATCAGGTTTTATCTGAAGTCAAGAAAGGACAAGAAGGGGAGCTTTAAATGCAACACACTAAAAGGAATTATGTAATTTGGCTGAAATTACATCATTCTGGCTGCAGATTAATATTGCAGCACCCTTTTTTGGCACAGGCTGGACTGATGTTTCACCCTGAGGAAGAATCAAATCACATGGTGGAATTATAAATGGTGAAAGGTAAAAAGGTGAGTTAGAGGAAGAACCAGGTAGTGGGGAGAGCAGAGAAAGAAGCAGTTCTCAAGCTGATGCTGTGGCTATCTGAGCTCTGCAGATCCTCTCTGAACCTTTAGAGCAGGAAGATCCCTCAGGGTCCTAACTCATCTCTGTCTTGTGTAGGCTGCCAAGCTTTTTTCTGACCACAGGTCTCACATCTCACAGTTCAGTGTGGAACTCTTCCCCAAATATTCCTAATAGAAGGATACTCTGGGGCTGTTCCACCCATTACACTGTAAATGGGTGCACATCAAGAGACCCATCTTGTGCCCCTGCAAAAGCCACAATATTCAAAGGGCATGTGTGTGCCTTTATTTTCAGTCCCTTGCACACTGCAGAAAGGTTGCTGCCACTTACATATGGGTTGCAAACATGTACCCATTAAAATTATGAAGTGCGAAGCAACCTTACAAAACATTATGAGGTCCTTGTGTATGTTACCATGGAGATAGATCTGTTAAAAATATCCAGTGACATCACTGGAGAGGTAGAGAGGTACGTACAGCTATGAGATAGTGGGTGAAACTCAAGCGGGGCTGCAAAACCTCAGGCCTGCCTGCTACACCAGATCTTCTACCCTCTGCTGGCTCTTTGTAATTCCTCCCCATATAGCAGGGTCATCAGCTTTCTGAAATGGCCTGAGGTCTTCAGCAATGGACACTAATTATCAAGTAATGAGGGAAATCAATCCTATAGATTGCAGCATTTCATAATGCACAAATGCACCTCCAGACAAATGCACCTCCAGGAATTTGGGAGGTTGGGTGTCATGGGCACTGCCCAACTGGTGTCCCATCCAACAAATCACTTAAGTCAAGGAGCATGCACTATTGAAATTTAAGGTTACAAACATGAGTAACCCCCAAATCCAGAGTAACTACGGGAGCACATCAGAGACATTATGTGCACCCATAGTTACTGCACCCCCTAGTGAAAACCTATGGGAAATTCATAGTGGAATCCAGAGTAAGTTGTTCTTACACCGGAGCAAGGACTCCCCGTAGTTACTCTGGATTTTGCCCAAAATCTCATTGCACATTTTGCATAGGATTGGGTTGCAAAGATGTAAATTTTAAGCATGCTAACAGAGAAGAAAGTCCTATTGTCCAAGCTCTGTAGACTTGTGCTTATAGTCAGATGGTTTTTTTGAGAGGGTACTCACTGGTAATGAGTACTGGCACCCCAGTACCAGCACCTTGGCACCTGAGTACTGACACCTGAGTACCCATTACTGGCCCCTGATTATCAGCACCCCAGTAGACATGCTTATGATTACAAAAAAAATCTTCATGGTGAGTACCCCACCTTTATTTCCAGAAAAAAAGCACTGCTTAGTCAAGTTGGAAAGTGTCTGCATGTGTACCTTCTGTATTATGTAAGCAGAGCAAGGGGTTAGAAATTCCGTTGAGAAAAAAAGCAAGAGGGGTATTTTCATAAACACAGCAAATACAAGAGAGAGAGAGAGTTAATGACAAAGGGGTTTTCACAAGTGTTATAAGTACAGCACATGTTTTAATGTGTTTCCCTGAGTTTCATAAAGCAGCTTTAGAACTGTCACGTGATTAGAACCATGTGGCTTGAATTACAAGCTGTAATGGAGCCAGGATTTGGATTTGTGATAGCTTGATTGGGCTTTCCAATCTCCCAACTCTGTAGCTGGGGACTGTTTAGAAGGAATATTTGGGACACTTTAAGGGTATATTTGGTTAATTCTATATTGGCACCTGACAAAGAGCAGCAGAAATGCTTTGCATTTTTGGGTTAGGTAACTCAAAATAGGCAGTCTTCATAACAGTAGCTCTGAGCAATTTCAAAATATCCAGGTCTCTCGTCTTTTCTATATCTGCATGCTATAATTGTATAACTTACAGAGTTGTCATGGCTTTCTCCAAAAGATCCTGGAAATTTATTGATTATATAGTTTGATAATTTGTGACATAGGGGGCTTCTAGCCTTTCTTCCTCACAAAAGTAGAATTTGCAGAGTTCCTTGGTGGCTGTTACACCAAAGCATCTCTGGTGTAGCTATTCTCACAGAGTGTTAATTTCTCTGTGAATTAACTGACATCTAGATCCTGGTTGACATCTAGATCCTGGTTGAAGCTCCATTGGGGAACATGTGAGAGAACAGAAATCTTGACCACGTACAGAATGTCCCCCCTGCCAAAGCAAACCATGCCACTGAACTTTGTGAGAAAATAAGGTACAAGCTTATATAAGGCATAAGCTTAACTGGGATGTTAGCCAACTTTTCTTTCTGGCTGGGATCCTGTGCTTTTCAAGAGCTGTGCAAAAGGGAAGATGTGGCAGGTAATGATTTTTCTTATGCCTCATGTGGAGAAACATCTAATCTTCTGCTTGCAGCTCTTAAAGACACTAGAACATGCCAGAGAATTAAAATAGGGGTCCTGTTTCTAAGAGGATACACCTGTGCCTTCCAGCCTGGTTTTTGGTCAGTCTTTGAGTCAAAATGTAAATTGCAGGCATGAAAGTAGTAGTGGGTAAGGAGCATTTTCCCTTATCTGTCCTTAGATTAGCCATCCTTTCAGCGCAAGATGTACCACCTGTATCCCTAGCAAGAAGTAACACCTTTACATCTGTATCTTTCACAGATGTGTATCTTTACAGCACAGCAGAGGAACAGGTTGGGCTTGTCATGTGCATGGGTTCAGAAAGGTGCCCCTTCCCCAATCTCCTCTGCTGCACATCTATTAGAGATCCAGGAGCCTTAAAAGTATCCCTGTCTCCCTGAAAAGTCACAGCCACAGCCAGAAAGACTTGATGATGTTGGTTTTTGCACCAATCTGAGGATGCAAGGAAAGTTAGGGCAAAATCCAGAGTAACTACAGGGAGTACTTGCTCCGGTGTAAGAACAACTTACTCTGGATTCCAATATGAATTTCCCAAAGATTTTCACTAAGTAGTGCAGTAACTACAGGTGCACGTAAAGTCTCTTACGTGCTCCCGTAGTTACTCTGGATTTGGGAGTTAGGGCGCAATCCAGAATAACTACGGGGAGTCCTTGCTCCGGTGTAAGAACAAGTTACTCTGGATTGCAATATGAATTTCCCATAGGTTTTCACTAGGTGGTGCAGTAACTACGGGTACACGTAATGTCTCTTACGTGCTCCCGTAGTTACTCTGGATTGTAGGGCAAGTTAGGATTGCACCTGGAGTTGCCCATATTTGTGACAATTCCCCTGGAGCTCTGAGCAGAGGCGAGTGGCTGAGTTGAAAGTGAAAGCACACAACACACTCCAAAAATCTATTGAAGTGCTGTAGCAGCACTAAATAAAAATACTGGATTTTATCAAAAGCAGCTGCCAATTTCTCCTTCTCTCTCCCCCAGCCTTCTGTTTTATCACAGCTGTAATTAAAACGCAGTTTGTTCTCTGTTCCCATGTCTGTCTGATATAAGCCTCTTGAACTTATCCCAAAAGACTCCCATCTGCCCAGCTTCATAATCACCCATGTTCCAGCCAGATAATGCCATGCTCAGCTGTAGGGTTTGACTTGGTTTTGAGCAACTATGGATCAAACTGGGAAGTTGTGGTGAAGGGTATATGCATACCCTTAACCAGAATCTTTTATTGCTCTGAATGCACATTATCTGCATTATCTGAAATCCTCCAATTCATCTCTTAAATCTCCAGCCCTATCTTAATTTGTCTTATAAGGTGTCAGGACACGTTCATACCCTCTGCTACAATCTATTTCCCCAAAGCCATAAAAAAGTGCAATACATATAACTTTGAATGGTTCCTAGTAAACACCTTGAAGTTCTACCAACCTCTTCCGTTTGCCTCCAGTTCCTGTGGTGACTTGTGGGGGACCTTCTGAAGTCCTAATTTAGTTTGGTGGTACCTTGAAAGGCTGATGTGAGCTGCCAGGTGCTTGCAAGTATGCAACTAGCAACTCTGAGTCAACTTGGTGAAAGTGGAGATTAAGAATCATCCCCTTGGGGTAAAGTTCAGACTTTACCATCCATGAAGTTACAAGAAACCGTCATAGTTGGAAGAGGAGCAGTGCCATATTAGAGCAGAAGTATTCTTTCACCTTTGCAGCTTGCCTGGCATCTGTACTCTGATCTCTACGCCACCCACATTTCTCCTCCCAAGTTGTTCATAAATGCACTTTATAAAACTCTTTACATACCCTAAAGACTGATGACTTTGACAAACATGTGCAATGTGACCTCTGAACAGTTCAGCTTTTACTGTTTCCTGTTTCAAAACTCTATGACTTCAACTAAACCTCTTTTGGTTTGTTGGAAATTTAAACAAGCACAATTTGAGAAACCCCATTGCAAGCTTTCTTCCTCCAAGGAGACTTTTGGTGGCTGTCATGAGGCTGCAGGAATGGATGCAGCCATTGGCAGTGGCACCACTTTTAGAGTGGGTTCTTAATCTTTCCAGCAGTCATCAATATCCATTACTTCATAGAAAGTCAAGGCAACTCATGCGATTAATCCAAACTTTGTTAAAGCCAGTTTCAAGATAACTTGCATATAAGGTTTTAACAGGCTGGAGTGATCCGCGGCTAGAGTAAACCCCTTTGAACACAATGGTTCAATATATATAAGGACGTATAGGATTGTGGAACAAGCCTCTTATAGAGTGCTCCTAGTTATTGAGGATCAACACAAAACCCAGAAAAATTGAATGGTTACAAGGCATGGTTCAGTTTGTTCTGAACTACTTACAAGGCATGGTTCAGTTTGTTCCTCTTCAGTCTGAGATGGGTTTTGCCTATGAATTCCATTTCTTCCTCTTCTCAACAGAGTCTGAAAGTAGAAGAAAGGCAGATGCAGGTGAAATTATGCTTCTCTACTTTTGGGGGAGCTTCTCTTGGGAAAGGAGCTACTCTTGGGAATTCTCTTCTCTGTGCAACTGGACGATCTCTAGCCACTGACGATCTGTATCCCTTCTGGATTGAGTGAGTAGGATGAGAAACTCTCCTTTCTTCTATATCACTGGTTCCCAAAGTGGTCAATATCAACCCCCAGGGGTCGATTTTGACTTTCAGGGGGTCTGTGTCAGCAACAAAAAATTGGGGGGTTCATGATATGTAAATGGGGGTCCACACACCGAAATAATTATTTCAGGCGTTTAATTAAATTTGAAATAATTAATTATATGAGTAGGTACAATAAGTATTGGACTTTTTTTATTATAAAGGGTTATCAGCAGTTTTGGCTTCAGAAAAATGTAGCTGTTACTTATCCTGCATTATGGAGTATTGCAAGAATATTTTTGATAGCTTTTCCATCTTCATACCTCATGGAAAGGGGTTTTAGCACAGAAACTAATCTGCTGACAAAAAAGAGAAATTGTTTGCAAATAACTGGACAAAGAGATAAGGCTTTACCTCTAAATATTAGGCAATTGCTTTCAGAGCATCAAGTTAATCCCTCCCATTAACACCATTAATTATTGTATTTTTAGTTTTGAAACTTAGCTTTATTTTATGATTTTGTTTTGTTACTAAGTTCTGATTTTTGACCAAAAATCCAAATATTTACAGAGCTTTGTGCTAAATTTTAAAGAGAATTTTAATTTAGTCTTTTTTATTTTGAGCTATTAATGTTTAATTTTGTTTTATTTTTAGTTTAATTGTTTCAGTAAAGGTCTGAATAAAAAATTTAAGTTTGTTTTCTTTTTTTACAAAGCCCTATCAAAGTGAACAGCACTGTGTCGGCTGTGAAAAACATATTTGACGATATAAAGTTTAGGAAAATTTAATATTAGGCAGTTGGGGTCTACGGCAAAAAAAAAAAAATTGGAAAGTGGTCCACAGGACAAAAATGGTTGGGGACTTCTATTTTATATTCTCCACAAGAACATTCTAGCATTTAAACAAAAATCTGGGTAGAAGAACATCTAAGTCAGGGATCAGAGAACTTTTTAACCTTTTACCCCAAAATATATTTAGTTATGCCTACATTACCCTCTTGATTTGAAAGGAAGGAGATCATATATTATTAATATAGAGCACTGTGTCAGGTCCTTGTACACTACAGTACTGTAACACACACAGCCAGGCATGCATATAGAATCTATATATAGATTCTATAAGCAATGAATTGAAATTCCTGGGGGTAATGGACAGTCACACTGCCAAGACACAGCCGGGCATGCATGCCTGGCTGTGTCTCAGCAGCGGAATTTCATTTTTACCCCATTTGGGGTAATTTACCCCTGTTCCCTGACCACTGATCTAAGGTTCTTACAGATTCTCTCATGCATCACAAAAGAATGGAAATTGGAAGCTAAGCTCAGGCTGGCCCTGAAAAAGGATCATCTGAATTCTGCTATTTTTCTTAAACAATCCTGCTGCTCTCCAGTTCATTATAGCCAAATATGTAGCTGTGCTGTTAATGATTACATCTAAAATCCCCCTGGTTCTTTCCTGGGAGAAACCAGATGAGATCCTCCAGGTTCTTTCCTTAACAGTGCCTGCATTAATACAATGTCCACACTGAGTTCAGCAACCCTGTTGCCTTAGTGTGTTATCCAACAGGTGGTCAACAAGACCCTGAGAAGTGGTCTATGAGCTCTTGGGAGAAAGATAGCTTTTTATTAATTCCAACTTCTCACTGAGCAAGGGCTTCCCCATGGACCACCAGGGAGGACAGAGGATGGATTGCCCACAGATGTAGCCAATATTTCACTTTTTCCATGACAATTCCACTTTTTGCCTCCATGGTCTGTAGGAGCGTAAAGGTTGGGAATCACCACTTTTGTGGGATACCAAGCTAATTGACAGTCTAGTCCTCACCAACTTTCCAGCCCCTATGCAGTCTCTTTCAGTGTCACAAATGGGAAACAGTCCAACCCAGGGGGCCTAAAAATTTCCTGGAGTCTTACATGTTCCAATCTCACAAGGGCCCATTAAAGGAGGTGTAAGAGGGATTGCCATAGCTAGGCCTCGCTGCCGCCTTGACAGCACAATCCTAACTTCTGATTAGGTCAGCATAAGTCCTGTGTTGGCTTAGGGTGTCACAAAAGTGCCATTTAGTTCCTCTGTGCCACTCCTGGGGAGGTTTAATGCACAGACATTAATGCACCGACCTCCCTATGACACCACAGGAATGGAGAGATGGGTAAGTTGTGCTGGCCTATATTGGTTAGGATTGCACCTTCAGAAAGTTAATAGGAGGGGAGCCAGAAATTCCTGAAATCTCAGAAAATGTTTGCATATTGTGTGAAGCGGAGCATTCACATTTGTGTAAGCCTACTTTGAGTACAATCCTCAACATGTCAACTTAAAAGTAAGCCCCATTGTGTTCAATGGGTATTACTCTGAGGAAAGTTCCCTTAGGATTGCAGCCATAGTTTGTCATTTGTAAAAAAAAATAGTGCTTTTTCTGGGATAAAAGGTGCTGATTCTCATCACAGTGGCATAGCTAGGTCATCCCCATATGATTAATAATTTAGCCGCTGAGAGGGGGATTGGTGGAAAAAAAGTGATGAGTACCAGTGAGTACCCTCAGAAAGTAAGCCCTGAAAAATATGATACTGTGATAATAGGAAATGATGATCCAATGGAGAAGAAAAGGGGTCCAGAAGAAATCATGAGCACAATCCTCACCATGTCTGCTCAGAAGTAAGTCCCATTGTCTTCAATGGATCTTACTCCCAGGAAAGTGTGATTAGGATTGCAGCCTATGTACCTCAAATGTTCCCCCAAAACACTGTAAATCCTGTTAAAATCTCTCTCAGAGGTTTAATCCAGAGCAGACTAGTAGATCTTAACCCTGATTTTCCTGTTGTGTGTTTGGAAGCTTATGCCGAGGCAGCAGCTCTCAAGTGTGGCTTGCACGTGGGTTGGCATGAGAACTTAGCGAAGCCATAATGTTCCAGGGTGTGTGTGTGCACAACACACCTTGGAAGCCTTCTCACACATCTCCCATAAAATCGGCACTTAGAAATGATACAGATGATATCACTGAGAGAGGCTGTGCAGTGTGATCTCTGTCTGCATTCTGTATGGCCAAACTCTGTACGGCTAGCATAATCTGCAGGATCTTCTGTTCTTTCTTTGTTGCCTGGACCAATCTGATAGGAATGTTTGTTCCCTGAGAAGGAGATTTTACTCCAGTGTTTTAAGTGGCCATCCAGCTTAACCTTGGTTTCAGATTCTATCTATTAATAGCATTGTTGGTTCCAAGATCACAGTTGTTTTCAGTGCATACCTCCAGTGAGAGAAAGGAAGAAAAACAGAGCAGAATGTACCCATCACATTGTGTTATTTTGGGAGCATATTTAAAACCCCCCTTTCTCGGCTTGTAAGGAGACTACATGTAGGGGAGGGCAGAGTAAGAAGAAGTCAGTCTGTGGTATGTGCCCCCTACGCTCACTTTCTTCTCTCACCTTCAGCAGCAAGGGGGCAACTGTGCATGATTAGCCTCTAAGACCAGGGAAAGGAGGAAGGACCCCCACAGATACGTCCTCCTCCCTCCATCCACAATCTTGTGTTGTTGTAGGAGTCCTGGGAGTAACCCTATTAGCTGCCACACAAGTCACAGCAGCCTCAATCATGAGTAAAATATAGAGCTGTACTGTGCTTCTTCCTCCTCTTTTTTGTCCTAGCCATCTAAGCTTCTGTGACCCCTGGGTGTTGGCTCTGCAGGCGTGGGTCATAGCTGCTGGATCCTTGCAAGTTGTGGGTTCCAGACATAAGCCCTGCATATGATTGTGACTGGAAGCAAGATGCTGGTTGAAGTGGACCTTGGCCTTTAGCCAGGACAGGACCGGACCAATTCTATCCTGTAATGGCATGGGGGGAAAATCACAGTGCAGCATTATATTTTACTAATGACCTGGGCAATAGCTGAGGGTAGGGATGGAGTGAGGCAGAGAGAGGTTAAATTACAAGGTTAAATGTACCCGCTTTCTCTAAACCTTTTGTGATGGGCTTCTCAACTGCTGCTTTCAGAAGGCTGGGAAGGGACATGATTTGGGGAATCATACCCCATAAACCCAAGGGGATTCAGAGGATGGGGCTAATGGATTTCATTGACCCTCCTTCCTTTCCCTTTATAATTTGGGCACCAGAAGAATCATTCAAAATGGTCACCACAACTCTTGATGACACAACCACTGGAACAGAGTCTTTAACAGATCCCCAGCTCTGCTGCTTCCCCCTCCCCATGTTCGCCTTCACCTAAAGAAGCAGGCTAGAGTTTCAAGTGTCCTGTGAGTGGCTCAAATTCCTGGATTTGGTTGCCGGAACTGAAGAAGCCTTGTTACAAAATCATGCTAATGACTGTGGTGCACATAGGCTGTTCAGCAAACACGCCTCGTTTCTGTGCACGTAGGCAGGCGAGCCACAACGTGGAGTCCAGGGGGAGCACTGCCGCTGTTGGCATGAAACATTTAGAGGCCTCACTCCCCAATGAACCAAAGCTTCATACAGTATTCACAGCCTCATACAGTATTAAAAGCTGCCGATGCCGTATGGGGAAAAAACTGTGAAAAAATGTTCTGTTTGGACATGGTTTTGCTTTTAATAGCACATCCCATCCCATCGCACATATTTCTTTCTTATCGCCTGCTGCGTCCTCCCTCTGTTTCCTATTGCCAAGGAAAGTTGCATAAAAATAGGATAATATTACCAGTAATACTTTCCACTTCTCATCTGCAACTGCCTTTCAATGCATTAATTTGCACTGTGAATTCATAAGGCAACAAAGTGTTATCAATGCCCTTGTTTTTTGAAGGGATTTTTTTGCAGTGTAAGAACTGCAGTGCAGAACAAGAAAAAGCTTGTGTTTAAAATACATGGCTTTCCTTGAAGAAATGTATTTGACTTTGTGTACCTGTATCTTTGTATCTGCCTTGGGCAAGTTGGTTGGTCTCTTACAGGTTGTGCTATGGGGGTTTCGTTTTGGAACCCCCAGTGCATAAAAAAATCAGTGGATTCCAAATCAGTGGAAGGTTGCTTTAAAAACCAACCACAAGGTTTCCAACTCCTCTATTTCATTCCATTATTCAACCCATCCTGGTGACTGAATGCAGAATAGTGTTCATACTGATGTATTCTGGCATGAGGATGGAGGAGCAGGAAACCTGGAAATGGGTCTCTAAAGCTATCTTTAATCCCAAGATGCTTTCAACTGGTACAGTATAACAGCACAAAGGTAGGAAATCGGATTTTGATTTCCATCCTTGTTCTAAGATCTTTAAGACTGCAATCCTAAAGACACTTGCCTGGTAGTAAGACCCATTAAACACAATGAGGCTTACTTTTGAGTAGACATAGGATTGTGGTCTGACATGTGGACCCTGGTATCAGTGGGGAGTAAAATCAGTGGATACCAAGGCACCACATGTATTTCTCCATAAGTATCACTATTACAAAAAAAATGGGAGAAAGGCACAGATCTCCCTTTCTCCTGCCTTTTCTCCTCATTTTCTAATACTGAGTTCCAGTGAAAAGTTGGAACAGGCGGAGAATGTGGGCCACAACAGGGAAGGCAGATGGATGAACAAACCGGGTAAGGAGCAGCTTATGGAGCCCTTGAAGGGGTTTCGGGAGTCCTGTGGCTCCTGAGCACACATAGAGCAATGCTGGTCTAAAAAAAGGTGATGCAAACTACTCCATGCTATCCAGTGGTTAAGGCCAGAGTTCTGCATACAGGTTGGGGGGAAGGAAGAGGAGGAAGGCAATCCTATGGAAGCGTCACTTGCACCCTATTACCAGAGATTACAATATCTCTCATGACCTCTGAAGCTGGGAGTTAAGTTTCTGCAGTCCTCAGTTTTTGTTCTCCAGTGTTTGAGACTGAATGGGTCTCGTGATCTGCCATTATTCTGCCATGCAGTTTCTAGGACAGATTAGCCCATCTTTAAAGAAGGCTAATCAAAGCATTTGCAAGTAATACTTGCTCTTCCTGGCAACAAAAAACAGGGTTGAAAGGAGGGGAGGCAAAGGGTCTGCTGAAGCCAAATTAAGTGGAGCTGTCTCTGGAGGAACTGCAGCTGATTGTCTGCCTCCATCTTGGTTCACAGGGGTCTCCTGTACTACTTTACTTTAATTGCCCTGCCTGCTCTTTTCACCAGAATGAGGCTGAAAGTGGAGGCTGTGCAACTGTTCCTCTCTTTATTGATGTGGAGTATTTATGTACCACTTCTCATCCAAAGGCTCACCTGGACCTTTTCTCCTCTTTTTCCCATACTGAATACCAGTGAAAAATTGGAACAGGCGGAGAATGTGTGCCCAGATGGAGAATTAAATGCCCAGAGAGAATATGCTGCTTAGTGCTGTGATTTTCTGAGTGCTGCGTCTGCTTTCCCTTTAGGAGTTTTGATCAAGTGATACCCCACATTACATTAGAAATTACTCCTTCATTCACACCTCCTAAGAGATTTCATGGGACTTCATTTCATTATCCCAAAGATAATGCTATTCTTCCTTCCTATTCTTTATTAAATATTGTCATAGAGATAGAAGGAGACTTGAGTGATCAAGATCATCTGCCATTAACTATTTACTATAGATGTCACTCTAGGCCAGTGGTTCCCAACCCATGATCCATGGGTCCCAGGTGGTCCTGGAGTTACCAGTCAAGCTGAGCAATGTGTGTTCATCACTTCACCGTTACTCATGTGGATCTTTTCACCCTCACGGCCTGGATTGGCCCAAAATTAGGCCAATTGTGCAGCAGCCACTGGCACAATGGTGTAACTGGGTCAACACCAAATCATCCCATAACTGCACACTTTGTGGTCCACCACAAATCTGATGGTAGATACAGTGGTCCATGGTCACTCACAGGTGGGGAAATTCAACTTCAGGCCGTGGTATTTCAATGGTGAATCCTCTGTATCTTTCTCATGAGAAGTTAGAGTAGAATCTCTAAGATGGCAAGGTGGTTAGGGAGTTGGATTGAGACCTGGAATCTCAAATCTCTTCTTGGCCATGAAGCTTCTTGGGTGACCTTGGACCAGTTATTCACACTCAGCCACACCTACCTCACAGGGTTGTTGTGAAGATAGCAGGAAGGGAGGAATTCCAGCTTTGTAAGCTGCATTGGACATTTGCTTCGTTATGGGAAAGGCAGGGTTTAAATTAAATAAAGGGTGCAATACTAAGAAATTTAGGCTGGCTTAACTCACCTGTTCTGTCTTTCTGTAATGGTGCAGGGAGCTCAGCATAGGCCTGAGCATTGGCCAAATCTCTCCCCCCCCTCCCCCCCAGGAATGGGACAGGAATCTTACTGCACTTTTGTGACACCCCCACATCAGCACAGGACTTATGCTGGTCTAGGATGACCTTAGCATTGCAGCCATAATAAGTTAAGAGTAAAAGACTTTAACTTTATTCTAAGAGTAAAGTTAAAGGAGAGTTAGTTCAGTTGGAAACTTAATAAGTTCAAAAAGATTGTGAAAGTGACTAGATTTCTTTTTAATCCCTGGGAAACCTCTGCAGTTCCAAATTCTGCAGAGACTAACAAAACTTTGAGGAATGTTTAAAGCATGTTGGTAAGATCACCAACATTTTGAGGGGGTGTTTCATATTTTACCTAGAAAGACACTCGAAACTCATTCTTCCCTTTCACACAAAACAATGCCTGAAAGTCAAGAAGTAGCATATCTAAAAATGCAGAGGGTTATTGTAGGCTATGAGAGGACATATTAAAGGGCAGACACATTGTAATCCAGCATATGTAATTTGAATTTCAAATGCAGATACATACTGGTTTTAATGAATGGCGTTCCACACCATTCATTTGATGACTGGCATTGTTTTTCCGCCTCGTGTGCAAACACGTGGGAAAGAATGCACGTAATCTTCTCTGTAATCCTGATGTAATAACAAAGAGAAGCTGCAAGAGATGTGATACTATATCAGGCCAGGGAAAAGGGAATTATGAAGAATAAAAACTCCTTGCCATTGAGCAGGAGGCTTAATCATGCTTAACTCATCGGGAGGCTTAATCGTGGTAAATCAGGGTCTTCCCAACCCTGGTGTAGTGCTTAATCTGGGGTTTGGTTAATCTCACCCCATGACCAATGCTTACTGTTCCACTGGGTTGCTGCATAATTTCTACAGAGTCTGGGGTACAGAGATGCTGCAGGTAGTCACATCTGACTTGAAGTTGTGTTGCACAGCCTGCTGGTGCACCAGACACCAGATGTGACTGCCCAGAGCATCCCTGTCCCCCAATCTCAGTAGAAGTCATGCAGCCACCCAGCAGAATTCTGATCAGAATGGGGACCATTTTTTGGTAATGTAGCAGTCACGAGTTGGGCAATTGCTGAAAAAATGGAAAGACACTTGTTTGTTTTGAGCAGACAAGGATGAATTTTCTGTGTTTGGCCTTAAATATTTTGGCAGCCTACATAACAACAAAAAGAAAGTCTACCCACCATTGTTTGGCTCCTGATCTACAAGTCACAAGTAGGATAGGCTGTATGTAATGCACAGCATTTCATTATTGCCACATTATTACCACATTATTACCTGCATTGTGCTGCCCTATACAGTCCTCTGCCACCATTGGATGTCAAATGCATAGAGAAACCTGTGATATTCTTTCAGCTAAAATTTTAGCTTCTTTCATCTAAAATTTCATACAATCACGGGAAATTCACCCAATATTTAAAAGCTCTCGCATCACATCAGTTCCCCTGGTCTCCAAGGCCTGGAGGGTTCTTATGGAAACTTTCTGGGAAAGAAATATGAAGCACATCATTCCCCAATTTCTGAAGCCAGAAATTGCTCTATCACACTCTGCAGGTCTTCTGATCACTCTTGAGAAAGACACATTTCAAGTAGTCATGAAAGGGAAAAACCCAGGGAAGTGAGCTGGGATAGCTCCAGGTATTACCTGTGCACCAGTTCTCCAGGCAATAGATTTGTTGCCTTCTGTTCTCTGTGGTCCTTGGTGTGCCTCTGTGCATCTGAGAAACAAGGTTCTGGATCTCTTGGTTGATTGAAGTGTTAAGTGGCATGAGCAAGAAAGCTCTATTTTATATGTACAGTACCTGCCCATGTGACCTGAACAGATGCCCTTAGGCTGAAGGTTTGGTGTGCAGTGTTTTTTTTCTCAGCAGAGGAAAAAAAAAAGAGAGCTGGGAACTAAAACCTGTTGAACCACAATAGAGGCTTAGGCTCAACAGAAAGGAATTTTCCACGCATTGGAGTCTATCTGTATGTTTACAATCTGCTCCCTCCTCCAAACTGGAGATCCCACATAGGACAGCAGTATAGAGATGACGACGATGGGAGAAGGGGAGAGTCAATAAGGATGACTTCACATAGACTTCAGCTAGTAGTACTGCTGGGTCCCCTCCAAAAGGACCTCATTCAATAGTTTGTGCAGTGTGCAATATGTTGCTGCAAGAAGCTGTTCATCCTGGTTTATCCTGGTTTAACCTGGTTCAGTTCTGCTTTTCTTGCTAGCTTTGTGGAATGATTAGAACAGCAATTTTCAACCTTTATCACCTCATGGCACACTGATAAAGTGCTAAAATTGTCAAGACACTAGTTGTTTGACCATTGACAAGGCACACCATGCTGCTTTTAGGGGGCTCAAAAGCCCCAATTGCCCCAGGACCCTCACCAAAATCTCATGGCACACCTGCAGAGCATCTGTGGCACACCAGTGTGCCATGGCACAGTGGTTGAAAATCACTGGCTTAGAAGCTCTACTTGGAAATCTGTGGTTGCACAGGAGCACAGTAGAAAGTGTGGAATGGGCTGCTGGATAGACATTCAGCTTTTCTCAGGGGTCTTTTTGAGGGGGTACTCACAGGTATCGTGTACCAGCACTTCTGTAGTGAGTACTAGTACCTCTGTGGTAGGGTTACCATATATCCTGGAAATTTGGGACTGTTCTGGTTTGGGGAGATTGCATTCACATACTGGCAAGTTAGACAGGGGGTCCTGTCCTGGTTTTGTGGAAGAGAATTATGGCAACCCCTACATGTGCCCCCCCCCCAAGTAGACATGCCTATGATTATAAATAGCATCTGCATCTAACAGGAATAACATCTAACCCCCACCTTTATTTTTAGAGAAAAGCAGTTGCTTTTTTAAAACAAAACAAGCCCCTCAATCACATGAATATGAAGATAGCCTTGAATAGGTGTGGGCCACGCTTTTCTGAAACCTCTGAAGCAAGAGTGGGAAAGATGAATTGGATTCCCAGAGGTTGGAGCTGGGCTTCAGTATTCCCTGCAATATTCCCTTGATGCTCCTCCACTTTTATCCAAACTGGAACAAATTATGCAACATCATTGAAGAGGCGCTTGTACAAAAATAAGGGAAACAATGCATCTTTGCTTGAATGATTCACACACATATACACACACCCTGCAGTTTCTCAGATAAAAATAGGAACATGCTTGTAACCCCTACAGATCTAATACCAAACAGCCCTGCCTTGATTGGCCTCCACCCCATTCCATTTTGATGAAAGCTTTAATCCTAACTGCCCCCCCAAGAAGCAGCTACACCGACATATCTCACTACATCCTGTGGCAGGGCTCTAAGAGGAATTTTATCAGGGGATGTAGTTTCATTTGAGCCCCTTTCCAAAGAGTGATGGAAAGGGCTGAAATAGAATAGGAGAGGGTGGTGATAAAGGTGGGTAGAACTTGGGGTGGGAAATGGGGAGGGGTGGCAACAGTGGGAAACATCTTTGGAGCCTGCAGAGCGTGGGTCCACCTGCCCATGCAGCATTGGCAACTACATACAGTAATGTGAAAAACCAAAGTGTCTCCAAAATATTTACATATAGAAATCATTGCAGAATATTAATCTCATCATATTTAGGTGCAGAATAGAATGGAATCAAGTATCAAATGTAGTAAGCCAGTTTCCTTCCAGACTGGACACTGTGTTGAGGAGTGCCCGTCCCTTGGGCATATTAAAACTATGAAAAGCTTAGGAAGGACTGAAAAGAGACTCCTGTCCTCGCTTGATTATTTTATTATTTTATTTTTATTTGTTTGTTTATTTATTTACATACTATCCTTCCTCCAAGGACCTCAGTGTGGTACACCTGATTCCTTTTGTCTTCACAACGACACTGTTGTTAGGCTGCAAGATACCGTAGCACGGCATACTGGTGTGCCACAGATGCTGGCTGAAGTCACCCTGGAAGCTCCGTGGTTGAGCAGGATTTGAACCTGGATCTAATATCAGAACCACCACCAGAGCCATTTCAATAGCTCTTATTTAAATGATTTCTGAAAGTCAAGCAGCTGATTGTTCTTTGCATGATATGTTAGAAAAAAAGCCACAATTGTTCTGCAATATGTTAGCAAGAGCTCAAAATAGACCTCAGCAGCTGCAGCGGGTGCGATGACAGCCGGTACATTGCATGGATCCTTTGTCTGCACTCTCCAATTGAATGATAAATGAATTCAGAGTAAGGGCCACAAACTTTACTGAACATCAAAAAACTACTGAAAAAAGTTCTGACTATCCATATCTTTTCTTCCTTTCCTAGGGTTGCCATAGGTTCTGATTTTTGGGGAGTGTGTTCACACACTGGCAAATGTGTGGAAGACAATTATGGCACCTCTATCTTGTCAGTCTTTGCTTACTATAGGGAAAGGGGATGTATCTCTCATGGGTTCGAGGGGGATGCTGGTATGCCACCCATGTTACTGGGTTCAACTCTTGAAGCAGGGAACTCAATATAATAATAATAATAATAATAATAATAATAATAATAATAATAATAATAATAATAATAATACAGGCATTTCTATACTGCTTTTCTGGCCTTTTATAGTGTTTCTCAGACTTTATTCAAAGCAGTTTACATAGGCATATGTGTCCTTCTCTCCCTAAGTAACCCCCAGAGATTGCAAGCTGCAGACAATCCCTGCTTGTCACTGCTGAATCCTATAGAGTCAAGGAAGCACAAAGGTGTGAGGATGTGAGCCAGAAATTCTGCAGAACATAAGTAGCGAGTGGGAGCACATAAATATATTTAGAATTAGGAGACATCGTTTACTCAAGACAATTGCTAAGTTCA
This sequence comes from Cryptoblepharus egeriae, assembly GCA_030015325.1. Lineage (NCBI taxonomy): Eukaryota > Metazoa > Chordata > Lepidosauria > Squamata > Scincidae > Cryptoblepharus > Cryptoblepharus egeriae. The sequence goes on from JAREYC010000011.1 coordinate 22,914,020, forward strand.
ATATCTATTAATTTTTTAGAAAATATTTGTATCCTACTTTTCTTGCACTGTGAGGGAGCTCAAGGTGGCTCATTGTTCAGATTAGCACACCAACCCCAAAACTGTGAGAATTTTTTTGGAAGGGGGGGGGGGGACTTTTCCAAAAGACCTACATCAGGGCAGGAGATGAGAACAGCAGGACAAGAGCTACAGCCAGTTCTCATTACTGGTATTTGCTGAAATTCTCATTACTGGTTAGGTTGCTGAAATCCAGTGGATAGTGAATCAATGGATAGTGAACTATTGATCCAGTGGGATCAGAGGAGTTAGGAGGAGAGCTAGTAGTGGAGACAGAATCCAGCACAGCATCCTGTGTGGCAGTAGAGAAATTCAAAATGTACCCACAACTACATGGAGCCTTTTAAAATGGTCATCAAAGCTTCCCAACAATATTTTAAAAGGTCTGACTAATCCCAGGCACTGTTTTGAAGGGCACTGCAGTTTCTCAAGGTCTCTTCCTGAATCCAGAAGGCAGCAGAGACCTAGGGTAGCCAACAGCACCTGTGAATGGTGCAAAGCGAATGTCAGTCCTGCTGCCCACAGATCTGTGGGTAGCAAATCTGTGAGATTTGTAATATAGAAAACACTACAGAAGATGGTCTCTTGGGGGATTGCACTGCTTTCTGCTAGTGTTTACAAAATAACTCTTCTCCAGGAACTCTGATGGGTGTGTGGTGTGGGATCTTTGTGTACAATTCTTCTCTACAATAATACACCTCCCTCGGTTCCACATCCCTCGCAAGCCACAGAATTACAAATGCAAGACCTGACCGGTTCTGGCGCCTGATGCTTTATACTTCTGCAAACAGGTACTCTGGACAAGAAAGAATGCAATTAGCTCCTGGGAAGGAGCTGGAGGAGGCAAGGAAAGGTAACAGTGAGTCAATGGGAGCCAAGAGGTAAGCATTCCATTGGGGATGATAAGTGCCTGGGAACAAGTAAAAGATGACAGTGATTCAGTGAGAACCAAAAGGCGTAGAGTCAGCAAGGAATCGACGGCCAACCAATGACCGAGTTATGAAATGGAGTGGGTAAATGGTATGCTGTGACATATTGTATAAATTGTACTGTGTGCATAAATGATAGGAGTGGGTAATTGTACTTTGCCACTTGGTGGGAAACAATCCATGGGAAACCCTCTTTTAAATGGGACAGTCTGTGTGGGACAGACTGTACCATAATGGGACAGTGCACAGAGGAGTTCAGACAGGTATGCACCATTTGTCACTTGCTGATTGCTTTTTTGGTATGTGTTACCTAACCCTTTTATTTTCTGTGTTGCTATGCCTTGGGAGCATCTCCGCTTCTGTAACTCAGATTGATCTTTTGTGACTGTTCTCAGAGGTTGGGCTTTTCAGATGCAGGTGGCAATATTTTATTGCTGAGGTTGGGGCTTGCATGCACCTTAAGCCAATTGGACCAACTGCTCCCAAACTGGATCCCATACCTAAGGACTGCACTGGGACAGATTTTTTTTAAAAAATTGTATGTTTATTAAATTATTTCAGTCATTAAAGCAGAGATGTCAAACCTGTTTCATACAGAGGGAAGAATTAGCATTCAAGGTGCTAGCTGAGGATCCCAATGACATCATTAAGCAGAGTGACATCATTAAAACAGATGATGGCAGATGGAAGCACTTGATACTCACATAAAAAATCATTAGCTGTAAATAATAGAAGAGGACATATGCAAATTTTGTTCAGATTTTCAAGATACAATACAGCCAAATTATCATGTTGGGAAAGCCCATTTATAATGGGGAGATGGTAGAAATTGCTTCCATGGCTGCATTTGCCCCTCAGGCCTTATGTTTGACATCCTGCATGAGGCTTTTTTAAAAAAGGTAATTTACACATTTTGTTTAACTTGTAGGTTTACACATCTATGCAATTTTATATTAAAAAGTTTTGGATCAGTTTGGTCCATTAATTCACATACACTTTTAAAATGCACATTTTGACTGCTTTTCATTCTACTGTAGAGTCAATAATAAATTTTATTTATATCTAACGTTCTACAAACCTTGGCTGTAAACCTGGGGATCTGTCAAAAAAATAAAATTCCAGTGGCCCTGGAGTCTCCTAAGGCCAGTTCTGCATGCACTGATATCCTCCAGGAACTGACAATATCCACAGACATCTGTTCACCTCTCTGCTCCCCTGCCATTAGTATACCAGGTGTGGGATAGCAGGGCTGTTCAACCTGGATGTCAGGGAGGGTGAAAGGTGGGTGATATGATGGTGATAAGGTCAGGAAGGGTCAGGGAGGGTGATATGATGACGCCTTTACATCACTGCTGAACTGCTTCTGGTACAGGGGGTGACACCTGCCCCAGCAGCACCCATGCTGGTGACACCATTGCACCCAGCCTCTGGATCTGGAAAGGAAGAACAGAGCAGGAGTGTGGTGAAGGGAAGCAAGAATAATGTGGAGGAGAGGTGGTAATACCAGATGTGAAGGACTATGCTGTGAAGCCCTGCCTCACAGGGTTGCTGTGAGAATCATCTATGGCAGTACATGTGTATGGAGTGGCCCAGCACTCCAGTGATTGGTTCAGTCTGTATCCTGCAAGCTGCACCTGGATTTCATTGTATATTATATATACAATATACATTATATATACAATAAAGTATTATTATTATTTCCAGCCTACCACTCTTCTCTAAACTGGCAGCATATGTGGTCTGGTGGTTGAGTGCAGGGCTGCTGAAGATAGCTAAGCAGAGAAGGACTTGGACAGCTTCTGGATGGGAGACAGGGCTGTGGGTGGCACAAGTGGTTAAGACACTGTGCCTGTTAACCAGAAGGCCAGGGTTCAAGACCCAGGTTTCCCACAAGACAGGGTGAGCTCCTGTCCTTAGCCCAGCGATCCAGCTGGAACCAATCGTATCTGCTCCATTGGACTATTTCAGTGGCATGGTGAGAGGGGATTTGCTGCTTGGGTAACAGCCTATCCTCCATATCAATCTTCCCAGGACTTCGTGCTTCACATGCAGCGTCGAGCACGATACCATAGTCTTTCAAGACTGATGGATGCCAATACAATACTGGATGGGAGACTGCAAGCTGATAAAGCTATCATGAGTCATCAGAGCCAGAGGTGTTGTCATTTACAGCTTGGCTGGCCTGAAAACTCCTGTTGGAAGGCATTTTCTTGAAACCAGATGTTATGACCATGTCATGAAAGATTCCACCTGGGAGAGACGTGTTTTACAAGCTGCCTGTAGGACAAATACCTACCTCACATGTTGCTGTGAAGATTGTAGTGGCACATGTACATGCAGTGGCTTAGCACGCCAGTGATCCAGCACTCCAGGATCCTTACAGTGCATCCGAATTTTGTTGTAAATATGTGTACAATGACAATAAATTTATAACGTCTTTCTTTCTTTCTTTCTTTCTTTCTTTCTTTCTTTCTTTCTTTCTTTCTTTCTTTCTTTCTTTCTTTCTTTCTTTCTTTCTTTCTTTCCCTGAGGTGACTGCCGCAGCCAGTGTCATGGACAGGTCAATCCTGTCATGGATTGCAATGGTGCATACCTCTGAAATTCAAGAATAGCAATTGCTTCATCTTCTCCCTTCTTCGTTTCCCTTTTCAGGAGTTTGGGTTTCCTCTATTTACACAGTGTAATTCTTACGCAAGCAATTACCACTAGTTTCTTCCTCAACCTGCAGCAAGTGTCAGTATAAGGCATTATGGGTCCAGCCTTTTTATACACAGATTTTTTATACCTGGATTTGACTCAACATGAATGACCACTGCGTTCCTCCTGTTGTAGAGAGGTAGTCATGCAAGCAATCATTCCATTTTTCAGTCCCAGAATCAAACCCCTGCTGAAATTAAGGCACTAACTTATTCCAGTAGGTGCAATAGAAGAGAAATAAACCTAGAAGTGGGTCTTTAAACCTATTTTCCCCATTGTTTTCTTTACACATGAATTTTTTTAATCCATGGGAGGTTCCAGAATGGAACCCTAGTGGATAACAAGAGTCAACTGTATACAACTCTCACTCTCACCATATGAACATAAGAAAAGCACTGTTGGATTGGCCCGAAGTAGGGTCATAACATAACATAAGACCAGATATCATAACTGCAAAAGAGGACAAGGCCCCTCCAAAACATAGGACATCCAAGAAAAAAGAGGACACAACAAAATATAAGCTAAAAACACTCAGACGATAGATAGATAGATAGCTTTCATGTGATTGATTTAAACATGATATTAATAATTAATAAATTTAAAACTATTACATATAATTTATTTAATTTATTAATTACAACAAAGCTATGTATTACACACAGGGAAAAAGAGGACATTGAAGTTACAGTATTTTCATTTTTTAAAAAATCACCTTACCAATTAAGACTCTGTATTTTTTTTTTTTTTTTTTGGGAGGGGGCTGCCTCCTGGAAAATTTGTTGAGTTCACTTTCAATGGATTGGGACCATTCTAGAGGCCTTGCATTCTTCTATGCCTGACCAGAACATAAGCCAGGCATCTTTGCTTACTCATAAATAAATGTGGCTATGTATCTCACTTCCACTTCCCATAGGGCTCAATGCAATTATCAGGAACTTCCTTCTGGGTTGATTTGTGGGTCTGCATTCAGTGGATCAGGACCATTCTGGGATTATTGGATTCTTCTTAGTATACCCTTTCCGTTGGACTAAGGCATGTTTGCTTACTCATGAGTAAAGGCACAATATGACTCAGTTTCACTTTCCATAAGGCTCAATGCATTTTAATTTTTGGGGGGTCATAACTTTTGATAATAAGGAGATATTTCAAAGTTGGGTTTTTTAGTCATATACTGTACAGTAAAACCTTGGATTGAGAGTAACTTGGATTGAGATTGTATTGTTTTGCCAACAGTACCTATGAATGGTGCAAAGTGAATGTCAGTCCTGCTGCCCACAGGAAAGTGTCTCCCAGGAAAGTGTCTTTAGGACTGCAACCTGTGAGACCTATCCTTGCATGTCTACTCTAATGTAAGCCCTATTATAATTAGTTGGGCTCACTCCTGTATAAGGGGGACAGATTGCAGCCTGAGAAACCTGAGAGACTAATTGCAGGTTAATTGGTTTTATTTTTCTTTATATTTTTGAATTTTATTATTTTGTATTATATTACAGTATCGTAATCATTTTTAAGTGAATTTTTTGGGTTGTGGAACAAATTGTCTGATTTTCCATTATTTCTTATGGGAAATTTGCTTTGATATACAAACATTTTGGATTACAAGCATGCTTCCGGAACGAATTATGCTCGTAAGCCAAGGTACTACTATATATCCAATGATATATTACATGATGGGATTATTCTGAATGATGTTAGTGATTTTTGTTATTTTGGTCACCCAAATGTGACCTTGTGATTTTGTGTCACACCCCCCTGAGGGTGGTACTCGGAGCCCTGCCCCCCACACCCTTTAGGGACACCATTGGTCTGACGTAGGCATCTTGTAAAATAAGGACGTTGCACATACTCAATGCCCCTTTCCCTTTTTTCTAGGACATATCTTATGAAGGACATGTCTTGTGTTGTTTTATGGCATGTCTTGGGACTTTTGTCTCCTTTCCCCAGGGAGAGCATAAAACCCTGCTATGAGACTTCTCAAATCTACACCGGTAACTTGAGTAGCCTTGGGTACCTTTCAGGGAGAAAGGTGGAGTACAAATCTAATAATAAATAAATAATAAATAATCTTGAAAGACTTGTATTCAGGATACAGCCCCTTGCCCCTCCTGCCTGGGTTCTTTTCCCTGTCCTACCCTGCTCTGGAATTCATCCCCCTGACCCCGAGGACCACACCATCATTTTACCTAGCTCCAGATAGCATCCAGCTGGTGCTGGGCTCAGTGCCAACTGCAGGTGGGCCAGGGCCTGTGTTGGTGAAACGCATAGCAGTTTTGCCTTATGGCACGTTTGCCAGTGGTATGCACATGCTGCCTGCTGGTACTGAAGAGCTCAGTACTGTGCTCTTAGAAGGTCGCTTCCAGGTTTTTTGTTTGGGAGGGGTGAGGGAACCAGAAATGATACTTTAATCTTCAAACAGATTCCCCCCAGGTGGGTGAATAGGTACAGATGCGACCATGATATTGCATTTCTGTGGTAGTGGAAATCTACTACCATATGCAGCCAGGGTATGACTACATCTGTTTTTCTGACATCATGTCAGATAAAGAACCACATTTTCCAAAGCCTTGAGGCCTAAGTGGAATGTGTTCCTTCCTGGAGATTTCCACTGGTAGACATTGGAAATGCTAACTGTGCCCTTTGGGAACTGGTTTGTGGGGTTCTACAAAGTTCCATGTTGGATTAAATAATCAATGTTACTTAATGCCTGTTCTATATAATCTATCGAATGAGATCATCAGGCTTAACTGTCATCAATATATTGATCACGCCTAGCTCTTTATCTAGGCACGTGGGAGCTGGCATGTTTCAAATGTGAACAACTTCACATTTGAAGCTATGGCACAGTGCATGAAAGAGAGTAGGGGTGATAATTTGAACCCGCTGTCATGCAAAAGACATGATGCATACAGTAAACTAGCAAATCAACATTAAAATTTACTTCAGCTACAACCTTGTTATACATAATTTTTTAATACATGGATTTGTCTTAACATAAATGGCCATTGCAAAACAGTTTTAAAAATTGCTTTTCTACTGTTGTAGAGAGACAGTCATGCAAGTAATCATTTAATTCTTCAGCTGAGCCAGGCAAAGGCAGGGTCCTTTGCATTTCTAATTGCTGTCTCTCTACAACCATACAAAAAGCTGTTTTTAAAGGGACAAACTTTTTAATTCTTAAAAAATTAACACATTTTATTTGAGAATGTTTAGGGAGCCCTGCAGAGAGTTTGAGTTCACCACACACTTTCCTTGCGGAGGCTGCTCCTGGCTGGTTGCAGGTAAGTGTAAACCCAGCTCCCTTCTTATCCCTGGCAATGACAGGATTTTTGGGATTGTATCACTACTTTTGCTCCTCCCCTGCAAAGACTTCAGTTCTGAAACTCCCTGAGAGTTTGACAACCACTGCCTGTCTCTCCTCGATGAAATCCCAACTCTCATTATACCATCCTAGCTCTCATTAAGGAAACACTCTGGGCCATACAGAACATGTGCAATTAAGAACCATTTATGCCATGGAAATTCACACATTTTTTCTTAGGCCTGAATTGGGCCAGTATGTCCAACCAACTGGAAATTCAGTCGTAAGATTAGGGCCAAGCCAAGATCTCTCTGTACTGGGGAAGCACATCAAATACTGTCCAACCTTACCCATCTGCATGTTGGCTGCTGTGATCCCTCCTCTTCTTCTGGATCCTGGATTGAGATACTCTGACTCTAGATCACCACATCCTGCACTTCCCTCTTTATTCCATTCCCTTATTTTTTCAGTACAGAGAATGGGAGGATCAGTGGTGAAGGCGGACAGTGCCTTTCCCTGTCCAGTTGATGGCTTTATACCTGGCATATATTCCAACTGGTTCTGGAGAATATAGTAGTATGGTCTGCAATCTCAAAAGCTATTGAAAGTCCCAACAAGATCAACAAGGCAACATTACTCTGTGGATTGCAAGATAGAGATCACTTGCCAGGTTTTATGAAAGGTTTTCCACCTCATGGTGATCAGAAGCCCGATTGAAAACTCCTCCCTGCTTAATGATGGCTTTTTAAGAAGTGAGAAGATCCCTAACCAATACAAGAAGAACTCCTAAACCCCTCAAGACAAGCATTCATTATCTTGGCTTGCTTCCCACCAAGCTCTTCCCGGTTGGCATGCACCAGCCACAAAGGTAAAGAGTCCAAATTACGTAAAGTGGTGCTTGCAGTGTGATGCACTCTCTCTGCATCCTCAAAGGGAACCATATTCAACCTGTCCCAGGAGTTACAACAAAGATTTGATTCTGACACCCGCACCCATTATAAAGACATTATATAATCACTGCTAGTTAAGTCAGAGTGTCACCGTGGCTATCATCATCAGCAGCAGCAGCAGCAGCAGAAACAACAACAACAGTATTTATAAAGGTGTCCCCCACCTTCTGATGGTTCATTTTTTGATGGTTCTGCTCTTTCTACAACTTTCAATTATACCCAGGATTTGTTCATTCAGCACATGCTTCACTCTTTCAGCTTCTCTCTACTGGTCTAAATATTAAAATTGTCTTCCCTGATGTAGATTTGCATGTGACATGGTGATCTTTGGCATTTCCTTACGAACTTCTTCAGTAAATAACCATCATTCAAATTAATAAGATACCTGTATTTACTCAAATCTAATGCACACCCTGATTTTAAAAGGATTGAGATTTAAAAAACAAGAAAGATTACTGGCAATTGTAACACACAGCTGCAGAGTAGGTGCAAAATTCATTAACTAATGCATTAACTATTAATCAATAAGTTAATAATATGACAATATAGTATATGTATAGTATACTATATATATAGTATATAGTGTATACACACACACACAAACACACACACACACACACACACACACACACACATACGCACACTATAGTATATCAGGCCTCCATCAGTCTTGAAAGACTTTGGTATCGTGCTCAGCGCTGCATACGCTGCATGCAAAGCACGAAAGCCTGGGTTGGATTGTTATGGAGGATAGGCTGTTACCCAAGCAGCAAATCCCCCCTCTCCATGCCACTGAATTAGTCCAATGGAAAGGCAGAGCCAATATGATTGGATCCAGCTGCGTTGCAGAGCTGGGCTAAGGACAGGAGCTCACCCTGTCTTGTGGGGCCGACTCGGGTCTCGAACCCTGGCCTGCTGGTTAACAGGCACAGTGTCTTAACCCCTTGCACCACCCACAGCCCACACTATAGTATATATAGTATAGTATAAAGTACACACACATATGTGTGTGATATATACACACACACACACACACACACTATAGTATATATAGTATAGTATAAAGTATATTACAATAATAATATGACAATGGTTAATATTATGATTTTTACCAAATTGCACTACTTTATATAAAAATGGGTTTAGGTTACATTTTTCATTACAACTGACAAACTAAATACTGTACTGATCTATACTTATAATCAAAATACTAATGCACGATTGAATATAATGTGACCCAATTTTGGAAACTAAATTCAGCTGAAAAAGATTAGCATTAGATTTGAGTAAATATCCTATTTATTGCCCACACATGCTTTTGTTCATTTTACTGTAATTTGTTGTGTATTTTGGCTATGTGTTAATAAATATGTGTTATTTAGACTTTTGCAAGTGATATTTATGTATTTTCTATGGACATTTTCATTTCCAAGTTGAAAAAGACTAGCCCTACAATCCAGAGTAACTACGGGTGCACGTAAGAGACATTACGTGTACCCGTAGTTAATGCATCAACAAGTGAAAACCTATGGGAAATTCATATTGCAATCCAGAGCAAATTGTTCTTACACCAGAGCAAGGACTCCCCGTAGTTACTCTGGATTGCGCCCTGAGTCCCACTTTTCAACAGTTTTCACTTTTGGACAGTGCCTAGTTCCTAACCCATCAAATAAGCAGGGGATGCGTATATACAGCTTTTCAAAACCCCCCCCCCCCCCCAGGTTCATAAAGCAGTTTATAGGCAAAGTCAAATAAGTACCCAGTCCAAACCCTGTTACAGTGTGTAGGCATAAAAGTCAAATGAGTACCCTGTTACAACCTAAAAAGATGAAAAAGAACATCAAAACAACCACTAGAAAAGATGTGCTGTAGTGAAAAGGGGCAATTAAGCTCACCATTAAATACAGATGGATCTTTGTTATGCATGGGGGTTCCATTCCCAGCATCCTCATGGATAGTGAAAACCATGGGTGTAATAAAACTCACAGTTTAGGGCACCTTTATCCACCCCCAGGAGCTGTGCTACCCTCACCTCAAAGAGCACTCGGGGGGGGGGGGGCATGCCGTGCACAGCCATCCTGATGCTTGGAACCCCTTCTAAGGACGCAGGTAGGCTAAAAGGCCTTAAATGTGTCACTTCCAGTTTTGAAGAAAAACCAGAAAGGAAGTTTCATCAAAACAACTTCATGTCTCATTGGGGTGATCTATGAAGCTGGTGGAGAGAACACTGCATGTGGATATGTGGTGAGCTCTGATGGGAAAACGTGGGAAACTGTTCCAGGCAAAGTCTGTGTGCAACAGGGTTTCATGTGCACTAATACTGGAATGGGGCAGTTATGTGTGGGTTGCCTAATTATGTGCAAGTGTCCTGTGGGATTTGTGTTATGCCACATATTAAAAGATGGAGCAAGGTGAACCTGTAATGATGGTCAGTCTGGTTGTTGGCATTATAGATCTGGATGCCAACACAAAAATGTGGTGTGAGATGTTACTGCCGGACCGTATATTGATGCCGTGCCAATTCCTATCCTGTGGGAACCTAAGGAGGCGCATGCAAAAGCTTGCTCATTATTGTATAATATGAATAAAACAAATAGAATATAATTATGAAATAGTTTTTATCTGTTTAATTAATGTATTGCCACATTAGAAAAGTTAGCGTTATTTCACCAGTGCAGTTCCCAGGTATTGTCTAATGGGAACAATTGTCTATTCTCTTAAAAACATAAAAACAGAAGAAGAGTCCTACTGGATCAGGCCAAAAGCCAATCTCATCCAGCTTCCTGTATCTCACAGTGGCCCACCGGGTGTGCTCGGGTTGCACACAAGACAACAGACCTGCATCCTAATGCATCTCCCATGACCCCCCCGATAGGCAGTAGTCAGGCCTATGATTATAAATAATATTTTTCATTTGAAGTATCCCCACATTTATAACATCTTCATGGTGAGTACCCCCTCCTTTATTTCTGGAAAAAAGCACTATACATGGCTGTCACGGCTTGTAAACCATGAAGGGATTTTTCCTCCATAAATTTGTCTAGTCCCTCTTAAAGGCATGTCTTAAAAGGTTAGGTAACTCTTAAAATCCCTCTTAAAGGGTAGGTACCATCATCGCATCTTGTGCCAAGAAGTTCCACAGACTAACCACCCTATTCCTAAAGACCTCTTGGTACCTCAGAGGGCGTGCCAGATGCTGCCACCCCCTTACCCAGTGGTGTGCCAGCTTCTCCAATGTTCTTATCCTCTTCCTCTCTATCTCCCTTTACCTTCTGTAAAACAGGGACTGGAAGGAGAAGGATGCCAGACAGGGTTGGGCATCCCCTCACCCCCACCTGTTGGAAAAAGGGGGATTCTGAGGAGCAAATTAAGCTGCCTCATAGTGAAAGCTTTTCATGATTATTCCTCACCAGCACCTCCTAGTTTGCTGCTAATAATAGAACAAGAGCAGCGGCACTAAAAAGGTTTCAAAGCAAAATATTTTACTTAGAATTCACAAGCATGTGCATTTCTGTTAGTCGCACAGATCCTAAGTTTGGAACTGGTAATCCTAAAGCTATTCACTTCGCATGGGTATGTGAGTCTTAGTGACATGTGACAAGTCAGCACCCATGCAGAAAGGGCTTGCGCCATGTAAGTTCCGGAGGAGAGAGTCAGAGGAAAAAAGTCAGGTAGGGACACACACACAGAGGTCACAAAGGACAAGAGTCAAGGTCTGATCTTGATAGTCTCTGCCTTGTGAATACTCAGCCCCCTACTGCTGCATCATTGTACCTATCTACTTTCTACCACTACCTGCGACAACTGCTTCAACTGGCCTCAGGGCAGTGGCATAGCTAGAGGGGGTGGAGAAGTCAGTCTTGGAGGGAGCCTTACCCTTTGGAGTCTTTCCAGGAGTGGTGAGCAAAATGGAGCCGTATGGAATGGCTTCGAAGGGATGAGGCTCCCTTCAGGGTTGACTACTGCACGCCCTCTAACTATGCCACTACCTCAGGGATTAATCGGTTCTGTGCTTGCCCATCACTCTCCATTTATAAGTGTTTCCTTCTCTCTTTCTATTCCCCTCTTTTTGAATTTGAGGAGTAGCAGAGATGAGCAGACAGGGTCAAGAGGGAGGCACTGCTCCCAATCTGCAACCTGAGAAGTTGCCTCACTAGGCCTATTGGAAGGACTACCCTCTTCTATGCCCCCTTCCCAAAATCATTTAAACTTCCCCCAATCATCTGGAATTTGAACTTGGTCTCAAAATTCAAGGTTACCTATTTCTTTCTAGATAAGGGGTCTCTAAGGTTTTCAGCCAAAGGTCCACATCAAATATCTGGCACAGTGTTGAGACCCAGATCAAATATTTTAAATATAAAATTTAAATACATTAGAGATAGAAATGGGCTCAGATTTCCAGTATTCCTGCAAGCACCAACACACAGCACAGAAATAAAGCACACACTGAATAGGATCCCCCATTGCCCTACCACACCATCACAGCTCTAGTTGTATTTGTTCAACTGGGTCACAGGTTCTTAGAGGACTTCTGGCCCCCCAGCCAGGACTTGGAGACCCCTGATCTAGACGCTAAATAAGGAATTTAAAGTTGCTTTTCCCAAAGTTGTTCTTGTAGTTCTGGATAGCAATGCCTTCCCAAAGTCTTCTGTAACCCTTCTTTGCCAAATCCATTGAGGACAACATTAACTGAACCAAAGACCTTCATACATTAAACCAGGGGTCAGGGAACTTTTTTACCTTTTACCCCAAATATATTTAGTTACGCCAACGTTACCCCCTTGGTAACCCTGCATCTATCTCTTCCCTATGCTTTCCCCTATATTGTTACATCCCTCCTCCTGCTCCCCTAGTCCCATTCTCCAGGGCCCTGCCTGTTGCCTTCTGGTCTGTGTCACCTCAGTTTCACCCCAGTGCCTAGCAAGCAGCTGGCGCTGGGACCCCTGCGCCTCTCAGGGGTGCATTGCCAGTGGCCAGGGTGCTCCAGTGCACATTCTGGCTGGCTTCTGGGGGCTTCCCTTGGTTTCCCTTTCCCTGCCCCAGTGGGTATCAGCCCCTGGACCCTATTAAGAGGGGTAAGGAGGGGGGCTGCCCTCGACAGATTCATATGCATGCCCAGCTGTGTCTTGGCAGCGCAACCATCCATTACCCCCAAGAATTTCATTTTTACCCCATTTGGGGTAATTTACCCCTCTTCCCTGATCACTGCATTAAACTGTGTGCACAGAGCCCTCACTTAAAATTGTTGATATGTTATTGGAAATGGCAACTTTAAGTAAAAGAACTAATAATTAAACCAGCAACTGGAACCAATTGTGTTGGCTCTGCCTTTCCATTGGACTAATTCAGTGGCGTGGAGAGGGGGGATTTGCTGCTTGGGTAACAGCCTATCCTCCATAACAATCTAACCCAGGCTTTCGTGCTTTGCATGCAGCGTATGCAGCGCCAAGCATGATACCATAGTCTTTCAAGACTGACGGATGCCTACTTTTTTTTTAACTGTTGGCTAGTTCATACCTGTATATGTAAACAAGAGCTATGTTCCTCCAGCATATCTCTTATTGCAAAAATATCACTAAATTTTGAAGTAAAGACTACTATTAAACCCCTTCAGAAACTAAATTCTGCAGATATTTAAATCCGTGGCTGGAAAGCTTTAGAGGACCTCCTGAGAGTGACCAGAAGTTACCAAGGTAAACTAGAAGTCATAGTTATGTTCTCTGAGGCCCTCTAGCCACTGGCTCAGTATTCATGGATGCTGACATCTGCAGATGTTGATCCCACAGATATCTCACATAGATATCCTACAGTGTATATTTATGAAAGTGAATTCTTTAGACTATGCGGACAGAGGATGGGTCTTGAGTTTTTGAAGGCTGTGATGGATGGAAAGACAGAAGGATGGACACATACATCACAGGCTCTGTAAACCTTCTTTAACCTGCTGCTTGTTCTTCAAAAACTAAACACTGGAGTACATACAGTTGACTAGTCTGTGGGTAAGAAACCATCATGTGACTTTGGCTCAACAGGTCCATGAGTCAAACTGAAGGGCCATACTCAATGGCTATGTTATTACTTCTTGAAGAAGAAATGCCTTGCAAGTCTTCAAATGGCTCAAGGGCTTTCCCACGGATTAACTGGAATCTTGCCTCACCTCCAAGAAGTATGTTTACAGTAATGTTATGACATCTCATATCTGTTCAGATTACTCAATGCAGTGATTCTCAGATCATATGACAGCAAGTCAGTGACAGCTTATGACAGCATATGACAGCTTACCACCAGCTTTCTGGAGTGTAGGCACCAAAGATGTGCATGGTGGTCAGTGGGGGATGCAGGTAGTCACATCAACTAGAAATCAGGTGAGGCTTCGGACTGTGGTTTAGTGATAATGTCTCAATGGCTGTCTTAATATATATATATATATATATATATATATATATATATATATATATATATATATATATATATATATATATATATATATATATATATATATTTCAAAAAGAGGAACAACAAAGAAAGAAAGAAGAGAGAAAGAAAAAGAATTAAAAAGAAAAAAAGAACAGTAAAGAATTAACAAAATAAAAATAAACTGAAATGTTCTTATCAGAATATATGGCAAGCACAGATTACTTAATTTACCTTTCCTTAGTCTAAAATAATTTCAATTAATTTCTATTAAATTATACTTAAATTTTTTAAAATTTTTTAAAAAATTTCTTAAACTATAAGGTTAGCAATTCCAACAAATATCAAAGAGGGTTATCTATTCATCAAATCCATAGTTAATTTTACTCATCATCCTCTTTTCACACAGAAAGTCCATGTATGGTTTCTAACTGGCTATGAAAGTTTTTACTGACTTCTCTTTAGGAAAAGTTGTAAGTTTAGTCATTTCGGCAAAGTCCAATATCTTGATCCACATTTCTTCAATCAAAGGTATTCCTGGAACTTTCCAATATTTAGCATATAAAATCCTTGCAGCTGCTGTAATGTATAAAACCAACCATAATTTCAAAATTTGATTGTCTAATATTCCCAACAGAAAAGCTTCTAGTTTCATTTGAATATTCACTTTAAATATCAACTGGAATTGTTGATGAATCAAAACCCCTATTTTTTGCCTTAGAACAAGTCCACCACATATGATAAAATGTTCCTTCATGTTTCTGACACTTCCAACACTTATCTGAGGACTTCTTACCCTACAATCCAGAGTAACTATGGGAGCTCATAAGAGACATTACGTGCACCCATAGTTACTGCACCACCTAGTGAAAACCTATGGGAAATTCATATTGCTATCCAGAGTAAATTGTTCTTACACCAGAGCAAGGACTCCCTGTAGGGTTGTGCCCTTACACATTTTCACTAATTTAACTAGTGTCAAATCAGCCATACATCATTTTATAAAAATTCTCTTTAATGCTCACATTTAGTGTAAATTTTCATCTTTTAACCCATAAATCCTCCCATTGTTTCATTATTTCATGACCCACATTTTTTTGCCCATTGTATCATACAGTCTTTAACCTGTTCTTCTTCTGATTCATATTTTAGTAATATCTTATAAATCCTGGTAATAACATGTTTTTCTTCTACACATAATTGATTCTCTAATAAAGACATGGCATCAAAACCATACATTTTCTTATCCATTAATGGCTGTCTTAATGGGAACTTTGCAAGATAATGTCAGCTGGGTGACTGACAATGGTTTTGCTCACATCTTTCCAAGTTTAAATTTCCAAAAAATATTTTGTGAGGAATCATGAATTGGCAAGCTGTGATGAAAATCTCATATTTGTAGTAGAGATTTGGCTGCAGACCTAAATATTTGGGGTGGCCAAGCTATGACTTGAGAGCCACATGCAACTCTTTGATATATAATGTGCAGCTCCTGGAAATATGCTGGCTGAGCACTTGTTTCCATCACATTTAATGTGATAAAATAGAAATTAACATTGAGAGTCCACCCTTGCTATATAAAGTTACTTAAGGGAATATAAATCCCCAATTAAAACTATATTCACTGGGGACTTCTGAGTAAATCTGAGTAGGACTAAGTTCAGTGTTGTCATATATCTTTTATTCACATTTTATCAGATGAACCAACAACAGAGGGCTTAGAAAGGGGGTGAGCTTGGCCACTTTTGGGCTCTTGGACCTTTGACAATTACACAGGAGAGAGAATTTCAGCAGGTGCAGCTTGTCATTGTGAGAAATTCCCTCTTCTATAACTGCTGAAATTTCATCTCTATATCATTGTTAAATGTTAGGGAGACCTAAAGTAGCCCAACTTGCCCACCTCTGCTGTTGATCAAAGAAAAGTAGAAGGAATGTATGAACCACCGCTGTGGATGAAGTAGTACAAGTGCCTATGGCTGTAGTAACTAGGCATAGGTCATGAAACAAAATCCTTGCCCTAAGGAGCTTCCTGATAAACAAAGACCTTGTATAAAGCATATTTCTGTAATTTGTTGTGTCACTGTTATACAACCGGTTCTACTAACTTTTCTTAGAGTTTCCATGCAGGAAAACCACATAGTTCTTAATAGTGATGCAGAGAAAAAGCATTTCACAATCAAACTTTGCATACCACCCAGGGAAGCAACCAAGATGGTTCAGCTTAACAAAACAACTACATGTTTGTTACCTGTGTTTATTATCTCTGGGAGCAGAATAATCCCTTGTGAGAACTTTACATAACCACCCAGGAATAAAATGTTCTCTGTCACCCTGTTCATTCATTCCCCGAAATTTACACCCACATTACATACTCTTGGTTTGAGCATGAGAAAACAAACAAAACTTCAAAAAGAATGATCCACTGGAACACCAGTCAAACACATACAATTTTTAACAATGTGAGAAAGCACCAGCATTGCTAACATCCAGGGGCCACATGGGTTGCAAGTGTTTGCATGATCACAGCCCTGGCACATTTTGGAGAACCCAGTGCTTCACCAGTGACTTGCCACCCAGCACCATAACTGGCTGCTATCTAACTAGCAAATGAAAAGAATAATCACATACATTCACAATTTAATAAGAGAAATGCCAGACCAATTTAAACACAACCAAATGAATCATAGACATTCAACTGGCATCTAATGAAGTAGGCACCTTGCATTTCCCCATGCACTGGTGCACATGTGGCCTTCTGGAACATAGGCTGCTGGCATTTAAACAGTGTAGCTATATGGACTAGCACATGTGCCAAAGGCCTCAGTGTGGCATTGGCCACTTAGTAGGGAGTCCTTTTATTGCATGGAATTATCGTATCCAAACTAGGCCTTTGGGTCCAGTTCTATCAAACTTTCCAGCACTGATGCAGCCGTGCCAACAGGGTATGGGCAAAATCCATAGCAGTTATGGGTCCACACAATTACATCACCCTCTAGTGTTATCTCATGGAAAGTAATCTTAACTGCTCTGGAGCAAGGGGCTATTTCACTTTAGAATATAGGCCAAAGTGCTGCATCTTATGGTTGTAGTGGAATGTTCCCTTAACATGGAGCTGCATTGTGGCTGTATTAGTGCTGGACAGTTGGATAGGATTGGACTCGTAGTCTAACCCTGGTTCCCAAATTGTGGGTCATGGCTCACCAGTGGGTCATGAGATGATTTTATGTGGGTAGCAAAAAAGCTTTGGGCTGTCATTAGCTGTAGTGTTACAAGGTATCCTACCCAACTGACAAGGGCCATGAAGTACGTTACAGTGCTAAAAAGATTGGAAGGTGCTGGTCTAAAAAAAATGATAAAACATTTAGTAATCCTCCTAAAAACATCTTCCAATATATGGCTTAGCAATCTCCTTTATGAACTTCTAGTATTATTGTGCCACCACAGAGAAGGCTGTGCTCAAGGTAGATAGGACAGAGGAGGTTCCTTCAGCCCATTGCTTCAGAGGGCAAGAAGGCATCTACGGGAACCAGCACTCTCTGGCATAATGCTTGGTTCCTTGGTTAGAATATAAAATCCATGAGGATTCTTGTGGATTATTCAGTCCCAACTGCTTTCCTTAAAATAGGACCTCTAAAAACAAAAGTACTGTAACTACTTCTCGGAATAAAAATTCTCCTGTCTTCCCAGGATCCTGAGAAACAGAGCCTTGCAGGTCTACTATAATGTAAACCGTATTATAATCAGTGGGTGTCACTCCTGTGTAAGGGGGGCAATTGAAAGGCGCCTGAGAGCACAATCCTAACCATGTCTACTCAAAACTCATTGTGTTCAATGGGTCTTACTCCCAGGAAAGTGTCTTTAGGATTGCAGCCTTACTCATTGCTAGATTATTGTGATAGTTAGGAAGCTTTCTAATATTTAAGCCAGATCCACCTCTTTTTCAGTTGAAACCCTTGGGGTTTATTGCATTCTTTTTGGAAAGGGTGAATTGCCTCCCCGTTCCTAGACAAATGGAAGAAATTCTATTTGGATAGGATGAACTCTCTCTAATTCCCCACTTGTGCACATGTGGACAAAGGCACACAAAAGCTTTCTACAGAGGTTTCATCATACCAGCTTCCATCAGGGATATTGCTTGGTTTTTCTTAGGTAGTTGCCTCTCACAGAACTATTTTAATCCTCTTATCTTGTCCTTTAGTTGTAAATAATTTCTCAGATCCTCTGAGCAGAGCACTTCACAGGCCGATATGGACTCAATGTCTCACACTGCTGAGAGCCCACTCCTACCCATGTTTACTCAGAAATAAGCCACACTATAGTCAATGGAGCTTACTCCTAGATCAGTGTGGATAAAGATTATGGCCTGAGTCATGTTCACTCTCTGTATTTTCACTATGCTTTATCGTATGGCAGGGAAGTTATGGCAGTGTTTACAGTTACGATGTTAGTACTAGTAATATCTGCAGCTATCTCTGGAAATATCAAAATTATTTTTACTTATTATGTAGGGCAAAATCCAGCATAACTATGGGGAGTCCTTGCTCCAGTGTAAAACAACTTACTCTGGATTCCAATATGAATTTCCCATAGGTTTTCACTAGGTGGTGTAGTAACTACGGGTGCACATAAAGTCTGTTATGTGCCCCCATAGTTACTCTGGATTTGGGAGTAACTTATACTCCAATTACTCTGGATTTGGGAGTAATTTATATTAATTACTTATATTTGTTACTTATACTGGTTTGGTTTTACAATTCTGAGAATGGGAGAAGTCACTCAAAGGTGCGTCCCATGTTGCAGGTTAGGATCTGTGACGAGTCCCAGCAAGTGATCACTGGTTTGCTATAATACACAAATGGGTTTCAATACAGAGGCAATGTTTATGGGGTTGCAAGTTCCTGGAATCCCTTTATCCAGCCACTGTTATAACTGGACTCTCTCATCTCTTGAAAATGTGATCATGATTTGCACATTTTCCCTTCTGTCATTTATTGAGTCTCTTGTGAGAACCAAATCTTTATATCTGGCTATCATCTGATAAATGACATCAGTGCTTAAGAATGTCACTTCTGACATGTGCTACCAATGCTATTTGGCCCACCATATGAAAGGAGTTTGACATCCCTGTGCTACCCTAAGCCCAAAAGCTACTAAAACAAAAGAAAACAGACTCTCATCTAGTTTCAGGTGCTCAGCACCTGCCTTGTGACTGTGCATTATACGTAGTGTGTGTATAAATAGGTCAAATGAAAACATACACTCCCAAAATAGAAGCCTTTCCTCCTGTGAAAGATCTGCAGCTGTATAAATGCTGCCCAAGCGAGAGTTCTCATAAGGTGCCAGTGGTTGGTGAGTGGCTATTGTCAGGTGTTTTATGTAATCCCTGCAGGAGGTTGTGGATAGTCAGAATTGTAAGGCCACCTCCCATAGCCTCCATCTTTGCTGTGTGATCATTCCAAAGAACTTTGCCCATACATATTGGAGCAGTCAGATGACTGTAAGAAAATGAGCCCTGTGGCATGCAATGCTCAGGCATGACTTCTAAGATGCACTTAGCTTTCCAGCTGTGGGCCTGTGTGCAGATAGGAGGCATGGCTAATGTGTTCCTGACCTAGGTTGACCAGATGCCAAGAGGAAAGAAAAAACAGTATTCCTGCAAGCGCTTGGTCCTTCAGCACCACTGGGAGACAAACAGCATCTACCAGAATTACAAAAGCCCCTCATTTTTGTATCCAGTCACTTTAAACTTGCATTGAGGGTACAATTCTAACCAATTCAGGCTAGTGCAGCTCAGTTGTCTCCCTATTCCCACAGTGGTGTAGAGAGGTTGGTACATGTCTGTGCACTGGCCTAACCCTCCCAGGAGTGGCAGATAGTGTCTCAATGGCACTTTTGTGACACCTCCAAGTCAGCACAGGATTTATGTCAGGACTTGTGCTGGCCTATCTGGGGATTAGGATTGCATGGTGTCTGAGGGTGCAATCCTAACCAATTTAGCCTGGCATAACTCACCTGACATATCTTCCTGTGGTGATGTGGAGAGTGTCTTAAGACACTTTTGTGACAACCCCAGGTCACCACAAGATTCATGCCAGGACTTATATGGCCTAACTGGAGATTAGGATTGCAGCTTGAGTTGTAAATTTATAGGAATCAGATTAGACCAGGAGTCTCCAAACTTTTCAATATGAGGACCACATCATAGCCACATTGTATATTTTGTACGTACATTTTTATGGGTCAAAAAAAGTTTGATAAATGAATAAAATTTAAATGAATGAATAAATTTTATTTGGATCTTTTTTTGTAACTGAATTCAGAACAAAAAAGAAATGTGATAATTACAAAGGTTTCCAAATGTGTGAACACCCAAAGTTTTCAAGGAATAAGTGTTTGTCAATGTCCCTGTAATTTTCTCCTGCCCACCTTGCTTTTCCCATTCTAGTTTGTCACATGAGACATGCTTATTTTTTTGTTCTTGTTCAGACTTTGTGAGGGACAGTAATGGAGCTACCTGAGGTGCCAGCTTGCAGGGGGCGCTTACTGGCAACCTCAATTTACCTGTCATTCCATCTCCTCCAGTGTCTTAGATTCTTTTTTTTAAAAAGAGGGACCAAATAGAAAGTGTGGAGGACAGGAAAATGGTGGGTTAGACTCCAGAGGAAAATGGTATAATTTCAAAATGAAGCACTGGAGAGAAGAAGAGTCTAAATTTAATTTCCACAGTGTCTGTGGTTGTGGAATCATGTGCTCGATCACTCTTTGGAATGCTTCTGAGTAAATGTGCAGTCCTCTCTTCTCCATGTGCCCAAGCAACACAAATACAGTACAGCCCTGACCCTTTTTCAAGCCATTCGAAGCATTAATCTCTAAAAGCAGTCGGAATCCATTCCAATCTCCTGAGTGAAACAAGAGCTTGCAAGGGTAGCAGATTTAGGGGATATTAAATAGTGGTGAGCTCAACTTGTGCAGGTGTAATGCTGGGCTTTGACAAAGTTGGTGGGACACTGCCAAAATAAGGGAACCCAAATCAGCATCGGAGCATCCTTGGTCGTATGCAAACCTTTAAACACATCCCTAAGAATGGCATGTGTGATTTTCCAACCCCCCCATCCCCCCTCCACGCACATCTGTTCTGAGCTCTGTCACAGGCCTAACTGCTTCTTCTCCAGTCCATGATATTGTTAATGCTTAATCCAGCATGACCGAATGCAACTGCCCTTTAGCAAATGGAACAGATAAAATTTGGTAGTTAAAAAAAAAATCTGGTAGGTAAAAAAAATTCAGTGCTTGCTATGCACACTTGCATAGCAGAATCTGCTGCCAGAAATCTTGTGTGTGGTCTTTACTCCAGACTGACTTGTGATTGTCTAGTTGTGATTGCGATGCTACTGGACATATGCTCTGGACCAGTTGGTTAACTGAAAATTACCTTGAGCATGGGCACTGATTGTCCAGGTCATTCAGTTACATTCTTTTGCAAGACCCTGCTTTGTGAAAGCATTTGCTCTTGCTTTCAGGGACATGTTAAAATTCTTCAGCTTGCAACTCCTAAACACCTTGCATCAACCTTGCCCAGTTTATGTTATTAAAGAAGCAAAAAGGAAAGGGGGGAATAGAAAATGAGGCTGCCTCTGCAATATCTGTAAAATACACCTATTTTTCAGAAGTGGCATGGCTATATCTTAAGCCCATCTCCAGTCCATTGACCAGCCCATCTCTAAAACACTAAGGTGCAGTGTATTATCCAGGAGCCTGAGGACTGATCCTATGTGGTGGTTGTTGGTCTACAAGCTTCATGTGTATAACAACTAGTAAAAGCAAGAAACAGTCAATCTTAGCACAAGAGCAGTGTTTTCCTACTTGATGATGGGTGCAGTCCTACCCATTTTTCCAGCTCTGGGGTAAGGGGAATGAAACACTGAGCTAAGGAACAAACATTGCCTTACCTTTTGGAGGCCTCTGTGACCCAACTGCAGGACACAGCACATGCACCACTAGCACAGCTACACCAGTGCGGGAAAATTGGTTGGGATTGTGCCCACTGTCACATCCAGCCATGATATCACTTTTGCTGGGTCCTGACAGACTGTGAATCTAAAAAATGAATCCCAGTGTTAAGAGGGTTTGAGAACCAATGTGAGAGCTTGGAGATAGAGTTACCCCATATCTTCATTTTCCATATCCGCACGGGAGCCTGGAAAACATCCTTGGCCTGTAACCTCAAAACAAACAGAGTCAACAGCATTAGGGATACATAGGCCTATATCCTAAAGTGAAATTAAGCCCCTTGCTCTGGAGCAGGTAAGATGACTTTCCATAAGATAACACTAGAGGGTGACTTAACTGCGTGGACCTGTAACTGCTATGGATTTTGCCCATGATGGTCAATTGAGTTGTATCACTTGTTTGTAGGTGGTTTCTGAGATCTCTCCCATTTTTTGGGAACTTACACAGTGATCATATGGAATGGAGGACAGAGTGCCTGTACCTTTAACCATTGTATAGAAGAGGGAATTTAGGTAGGTGCTGCTTTCGAAATCCTTCTGTGTTGAGCTAAACCTGCCTCAATTCCCTCTTATATGCAATGGTTGGAGGTACAGGCACTCAGTCTCTGTCCTCTTACCAGCTTATCAACTCGGAAGATTTTTCCATAGCCTTGTCTTGATATCACTTTTGCTGGGTCCTGATAATCTGAGAATCTAAGTGCAAAGACAGAGCCTCCTTTTCCTACACTGTTTCCTTAAATTGTTTGTATGGAAAGGTAACACCTGAAGCACCTGGCCTCACAGTTTGTTATCGCTGCCATGTGAAAATGATCTCACCTCCTGCATGTTCCTCAACCCACCACTAGATGGAAAGTTTGAACAATTCTCAGGTTCTTTCCATTCAGTCTGCTCTTCTCTTATGCAACATGTTTTGTATCTTTTTTTTTGACAGGACATTCGGGAGACGTTGCATTTCAGCTTAAATCCGTTTTGAGGAGCAGCTCACACTATGACGCCAATGAGGCATTTTCATCATCGTCATATTTTATTTATGAAAGTGCACTGAACAAAAAAGATACAAAAACATGAAAAACACGCACAAACTAGGAGGGGAGAGGGAATTGGCAGCAAGAAGGGAAACTTTCTTTGGTTTTTCTGACTCCAAGGCTCTTAATAAAATCATAAGAATCTCAACTTTCGTAGTTACAAAAGAAATGCATGAGTCCACATTGCTATGAAGATGAAGAATACAAATCTTGAAGACCTGGATGAAACAGCTGCTAAGAATCTGAAACCAAATTCAGGCATCTCCTTATACCCAAGGGCCTACCATGCTGGAAGCCATCTCTGTGGACCCTTGCATGTCCCCCATACCTATCACCTTTGTTTATGTTGCTTATTGTGGAAAGGAATTCTGTACTTGCTTTAACTAGACATTAAAAACCGAAAGCTTATAGAAAGACAAGCAGGCAGGCAGCTTTCAGCTAGAGGTGCTGCTGACTCCAATGAATGTGCTCAGTGAATATGCTTCCTGTTTGTTTGTTTGTTTGTTTGTTTGTTTGTTTGTGTTTTTCTGGTGGTAGAAGGATTTAACCACCAGTGGAGTTTCCAGTGTTGCCCAGGGTATGCCCAATCACTGGGAATCTCATTTCCATAGTAGTCTATGAGGCTCCTTCCATGTATCCCGTTTTTTGTTCTCATAACAACCCTGTGAGGTAGGAAACTTTCTTCCTGTTAATGCTTGCCGAATTGTTCCCTCTTGATTTGAGTGATGTGAGATGGTACAAATGTTTAGCTGGGGATGATAGATCTGCAATTGCCTATTCTGCAACATTCAGTGGGGACTGTGCTTGTGTAAATCATGCTGCTTGTTGTGTCATTTACACTGGGGAAAGCAAGATCATTTCCAAGGCCTGGGGGCCTCTGTTGCAGATAGGATACTTTGGACTAGAAGGACTGTCTGCTCTTATTTCCGCTGCTCATAATAACAGATAAATGAGTTATTGGTATGTTTTGGATTCACCGATTTTCTTTAAAAATGCTGTTGTTACAATTGATCACAAAAGCAATAGCATCTTCCTGCCCTTCTCCACCAAAATACTCTCAACTTGGAATAAATGTATAAATTATCAATGTGCCTCTCACTATAGCTTGCAATAGAAGTCTGACATGAAGATGGGGTTATTTGTGGCTGGGTTAAGACCATGTAGTTCTGTTACCTTTAGCTTTAAGCAGGAACTACGGTAATTAACATTGTAGCTTGTACAAGACTAAAGGGCACTTTACATAATTTAAAGCTTAATTTGAAGTGAAGGTTAATCCTGGCCCATATTTTCAAGTCACAACTTGATTACAATTCTTTATTTAAAAAAACAAAAATTTAAAAAATACTAAAAGGCTGCAAGTATATCTCAAAAGGGCCATCCCTCGGAGTCACCACTTCAAGGTAAAACAAAGGCCACCTCTCCTCCAATTATCCACATAGCTATGGATGTGGGTGTATGGAATGATCAGCATATTTTTCTCCATCCTTTATTTCCCTGATACTTGCTTTCCACCCCACTTCTGTCTTCCTGTGGCCTTTTTCAAAACATGACCCATTTGGGTCAGGGAATAAAATCCTTATTTTATTTTGTAAACAAATTTATGAAATTGTCATTGAAAATCAGTCACAAACAATAATAACGTTTAAATCGACATTAAATTCCATGTGTGGCTGTGGACCGATATAGAACTAACTTTCAAATGCCTATACTTACTGTATGGATTTAGAATGAAATATCTGCTGCGTTAAAGCCCCAGGGTTCTGGATGCATTAGCTCACGGTCATTTGACTTTGCGAACTAAAATTGCTGTGCTAAGTGCTAAATGCAAATGCTGTTGTAGTGAGTCTATTGCTTTTTTTGTTTCTAAGTGCGACTTCTTGCCAATGTTCTTTCTAGTGTGAAAACATCCTGGCTTCAGGCCTTGGGAAGCAATGAGAATGCCCCTTGTCACTACAGCTTTGTTTTATGCACTGAAGTTTTATGGATAGTGCAAGTGTTTCTCTTTGAACTCCTTTCTTTTCTAAGCACAGTCATATGAAGGGACACAAAAACTTTTACAAATAGTCTGGATCAGTGAGGGTCCATTGCTAGGGACATTAAATTTAGCTTGGCTGGTGCAAAAGGAGATTTCTAATTGCCTGTGGTGCTCTTTTCCCCCTGCTACACATTGTGTCATGTATAGCACTGAAATACCCCACTAAAAGTTCAATTCAGCCATCTAAATGACTGACAAAAGGGGTTGTTGTCAGGGTCCTCTTTCATGGAGGCAACAGGTATTGAATTGGCCTGTCTTACAAGGTTGCTGTGTGGATCCCTGTTAACTGGGCAAGAGACACTCTATCAAATGGGTGTTCCTCTTTTATTTAGTGGGGGAGAGTAAGTGGCCCTACACCCCCCAGCAATGTCTCTTCTAGTGGCTTCTTTTTGCATTTTAGATTGTGAGCCCTTTTGGGACAGGGACCCATTAGCTATTAATTAGCGATTAATTTTTTCATTTTCTTGTAAACCACTTCATGAACTTTTCAGATGAAAAGCAGTATATAAATACTGTAGATAGATAGATAGATAGATAGATAGATAGATAGATAGATAGATAGATAGATGAGTAAAGTACTAGCTGACTGGAACACTGGAGATATAAAGTGTGCATTTGAGTAATAATATTTGTGTAATAATTTGAGTAAAAAATATTGTGTAATAATTGGTAATAATTGCTTTGCAAACCGGGGCCCAGTATAAGCCTGAGACTGGATTGCACATTGGCTATAGGCCGTTTGTTTCAAAATATTTGCTTAAAATCCCCCATGAATTTCAGTGTGAATCTCCTTTAAAAAAAAAACAAAAATCAAAATTACTCCTTAACCAAAAAGAATAGTAACAGTATAAACTTGTAGTAGTTCAGCATACTTTTTTTAGGGGCACAGCTCACCACTTGGAAACCAATGGTGAACAGACTTGCTGAGACTTACAGGACAATCCAGAGCAACTAATCTGTCCACATAAGAGCCCTTAGGTTGCCCTATCTAACACTAGGTTGGAGCAACTGCAAGATGCTCCAGCCCAGTTACTCTGAAGGAGGCTTAGGGCAGAGCAAGGCAAGATAGGGTGCCCTAAGAGAGGTGGACCTGCTCTGCCCTAACTGGGGCAGCCTAAGCAGCTCAGGAGAGGCAAATTGAGGGCATGTTTAGCATTGCCTAGGGCAGAGCAGTTACTCTGTATCCAGAGCCTGTTTCCAAGGCAGAAATGCCCTCTTCCAGCCCTCAGAGTCATACCACCTCAGGAGCAGGTATAGTAATGAGTAGACCCATAGGGGTCCATGATAAGGCCCGAGTAAGAATGGCAGTGTTGACCAAAAATCTGAGTTCTTAGCCGTCCTAGGTGCAACCCCTTCCTCTCAACCTCAGGATATGGAACAAACTACGGCTGCCCACAAAGCTCAGGATACAGCAGGCCACTCCAAGAAGCCCCTTGTATTCACTGTAGAATGTACTGGCATCTCATCAGGGACTCCTTATAAGGCAGGCACCCAGTGGCGTCACCAGACTCGTGCGGCTGGTGTGGGCTGCATTGGGTGATGCGCTCCGTATGGGGTGATGTGCCGGAGGAGTTTGACTGTCCTTTGGCAGGCCCCGGGCATCAGCACCCCCATTCAGGCCTGCTCCAAGGTGGAGCAGCAAGCTGCCACTTGTCTGAGGAGCTGGCCTGAACGGCCATCTGAGGTGCACTGCACAGAAACACACTGAGCATGCCGAAAAGCTTCAGAGGAGACTTCCTTAGAGCAGATAAAGTCCGCGCCTCTGCTAAGCCATTCGGCCTCACTCAGGAGGCGGAGCGGCAGCCGAATGGCTTCAGAAAGAGTACTGCACAGGCACCAACTCTGATGCCTGCACAGTCTCCCCCGAAGCCAAAAGGCTTCAGAAAAGTACTGCGCAGGTGTCAGAGATGGTGTCTGCGCAGTACTCTTTCTGAAGCCAGTTGGCTTCAGAAACAACTGCGCAGGTGCCAACTTTGGTGACTGTGCAGTCCAGGTAGGGGGGGCGCGCATACCAGGGATGACGCACAGACTTCCGCACCAGGTGATGTGCAGAGTCATGTCACCACTGTAGGCACCACAGCTGTTCCTTGTTCAGTGTGATCTGAAGGGTGTCTCCTCAGGAGCAAGTCTTCCCCTTGTGTCAATTACTTAGCATGCTCTGGAGCAGTTAGGGCAGCCCAGGCTTCCTGACTCTCTGGATTCAGCATAACTTTCTGCTCTGGATACAGAATAGTTAGGAGAGTGCAGTTAGGTCAGAGCAGGCTGAATTTGCTCTGGATTGTGTCCTTAGTGTTGCTGCCAACTCCAAGCATTTTACCCTGTAAGAAGTTGTTGAACCAGTTGTGTGTGTTCTGGTAACAATTGCTGTTTTGAGAGAGGCCAGGGGTCAGCAACCTTTCAGAGGTGTAGTTCCAAAGTAATGGTACAATGTTATGATTCTAAAGTTATGTAAAGTTATATATGCACAAATGTGCATGCAGAGACTACTGTACCTCCTGAAGCTTTTCTATCCTCCAGCCAGCATGAGGCTTTCTCCCCTGCCCCCCTCAAAGGGGCTTCTCCATCCCTGTGCTGCTATGGGAACTGGAGATGCTGAAGAACAGCTGGATCCTATCCTTGGATGCCTC
This sequence comes from Cryptoblepharus egeriae, assembly GCA_030015325.1. Taxonomy (NCBI): domain Eukaryota; kingdom Metazoa; phylum Chordata; class Lepidosauria; order Squamata; family Scincidae; genus Cryptoblepharus; species Cryptoblepharus egeriae. The sequence goes on from JAREYC010000011.1 coordinate 22,942,061, forward strand.
TTGAAAAGGGGCTTACTTCTGAGTAGAGAGGCTGAATAGGGCAGAGCAGTGAGGCGTTCCTTTGCTGGCCCCACACAGGGGTCTGGCTGTTGGGGCAGCTGGGAGGGCCCCGTGTTGCCATTCAGCCATCCTGGCACCCTGCTGGCATCACCCAGCTGCCTGGCCTCAATGTCTTCAGGCCTGCTGCTTATTAGCTGGCCCTAAGAGGGCTGCCAAAGGAGGCACCCAGGGAATGAGGCTGGTCCCCCCAACCTGGCCACATCCAAGCCACACACCTATTCTCCTTCAGAAGGCTCCAGCAGGTGCAGAGTCTCTGCTCCAGGGCCTTCCATTCTGGTGGCGGCAGGGCAGGAGGAGGGCAGGTGAGATGTTGCCATTCTGGGCACCAACGATACTGATGGGGAGCCGCCTTCTGACAATTGGGGCAGAGATAGCGCGCCTGGCTGTGTCTGCCAGGGATGCTTTGGTGTGCTGATTCCACGTGCTGAGCTCGGCACGCATGCTGGGGGTTTCCTACCCCTGATCTAAGCACAGTATTGAATTACTCACAAGTGCAGCCCCTTTTAGGCATGAAGCCCAATTGGGAGGAATTTGTTCTGTTGGGTTAAAACATAGGGGAGAGCATAGAAGGAGCAAAGTTCATGTCTGGGAGATCAAACTGTGCCTCTCACATTCAGGGTGACCATATGTCCCTTTTTTTTCCAGGACACATCCTCTTTTTTGCCTTGTGTCCTGAAAAAAAATCTTCATTGTCCTCCTTTTCCTTGTGAGCAGGTATGTATCCTGCCTGTAATTAATAAAATATATATAATAAATTATTTGCAATAGTTTTAAATTTAATAATAAGCAATATAGTTAAATCAACCACTTGATTAAGTCAACCACTTAAAGCAATATATATGTATATTTTCAGGTTTTATTTTGTTATGTCTGACATTTTTCTTGGGTATCCTTCATTTTGGGGGGCCTTTTCCTCCTTTTTGGTTGTGACATATAGTCACCCTGCTTATGTTAGATTTCTGAATACAAAATACTGTAAAGACATTTTTGCATTAATTCTTCCATCCTAAACTTAAATGCGAGTCCTCGCTGAAATCAATTCATGGATAGTATGCAAGGAGGCTTTTCAGGTTAGTGCAGAGCTAGGGAACTGGGGAGAGCCACTTAGCTGGAGGTACTCATTCTTTCTGGTGCAACCTGTGGGCAGAAGGGGTAGGTGGTACATTGAATTCAAGGGGTACATCTATTTCTCACGGGCGTAAGGTTGGGTCACTGCTCTTATCTCAAATTTTGCTTTCTTCCTTTCCCCGGTACTGCATTACACTCTTCAGTTGGAGATGCACTGGTGGGTGGGGACCGCATCGGAATTTCTCTCCAACTGTCAGTCTGGAGATGTGAGTAGTTGCAAACTGCACCCAGTGGCAGCTTTCCTGCCTGCGTGGCTTCCCCGCCCTTGCACCTGCCAGCTATCTGTCTGGAGGCCCTTACATAATGCCTGACTGCTTAATCGCCCTTAAAGCTGCCAGGATTAGTTGCTTGCTGTTGGCAGAAAACTTCCAGTTCTGGCCTAGCCTGGATTCGACAGACCCAGGTAACAATGACGAGTATCTGAACTGCTTTGCATTCATGCAGTTCAAACTGAAAGCATGCTTACTCAAAAGAAAGTCCTGTTTGCTTAAATAGGATTTGCTTCTTGGTAAATCTGTTGGAAATGCAGCCTTAGGAGAAGTGTTCCTTTTTCCTGACCATGTGGCTGCTCCCTAATCTTTTAAGAACTTATTCTGCAGAGGGATAAGCAGCATTTAAGGCTGCAGTTCTAAATGCATTGATTTGGGAGCAAAATCCTTTGAACTCAGTAAGTCTGAATCCTGAGTAAGCATTCAGAGGGTAAGTAGCTACGTGGATTTCAGGAACTAAAAGAAAAGGAGAGGCAGGCAACATTCTAGCCCAGTCCTCTGCATGTGTACTTGGAAGTAAATTTAGAGAGAGAACAATTATAGTTCCCTTCTTCCAGAAGCTATTGGAAACAATATTATTTAAAATTACAGTAGAAGAAGCAATTGCTGCAATCCTAAAGATACTTTCCTGGGAGTAAGACTCATTGAACACAATGGAGCTTACTTTTGAGTAGGCATGGTTAAGAGTGCCCTGAATATTGTTTAAAATTAAATAGACATGCTACCCTAATAAAGCCAGGAGTCGTATGCACATTTATTTTGTGTACCCGCATTGCAGGAGTAAAACACCCCAATTGCGTAACATCCCATTGCGCACCATCCCCCTTGTGCACCATCCCCCTATGTGCAACACACCGGATGCGCAACATCCCTATTGTTCATTAACTCCATGAGCACCATCCCCCATTGCACACCATCCCCCATTTTGCACTCTCTCCCATTTTGCAGCCCCCCTGAGCAATCTCCCCTCGATTGCACCCTCCCTCCCAGTGCATCAGGCACTGAGAACCAAATTGACTGGATATTGATCAGTAAGACTTCAATTTTAAGTACAGCACAAAAACACATTGCACCCTTTTTCACCTTCATAAGGGTTAAATTTCTTAACATTGGTTCTTGGTGGGTGTTGATGTCACAGTAGGAACACTCTCCCCAAATTTCATGCTTTTGAGGTCCAGGGGTTGGGGCAGAGCATCCCTCAGTTAGGGATTATAGAGGGATATATCAGTAGTATATTTTAAAAAAATTGCTTTCATTTAACCCATTTTTGGTATCAGCAGGGAGTCCCAGAATAAAACCCTTGCAGATACTGAGACACAGTCTTATTACAGAAGCAATGGAAGAGCAAGAAACCTGGAGTGGGTCTTTTAACTTATTTCCCACTGTGTTTTATTCATAGATTTTTTTTTTATCTACAGGAGGTTCTGAAATGAAACCCTACTGGTTAACAAGGGACACTCGTATGCAACCAAACATGTAGCCCTTTACTAGAAAAGAATGACTGCCATTTTGTCAGAAAAAATACTTGTGTGGTGCTATGCCATTTCTGCCCAGGCCTCCGTCAGTCTTGAAAGGCTATGGTATCGTGCTCAGCGCTGCATACGCTGCATGCGAAGCACGAAAGCCTGGGTTAGATTGTTATGGAGGATAGGCTGTTACCCAAGCAGCAAATCCCCCCTCTCCACGTCACTGAATTAGTCCATTGGAAAGGCAGAGCCGATACGATTGGATCCAGCTGGCGTTGCAGAGCTGGGCTAAGGACAGGAGCTCACCCTGTTTTGTGGGACTGACCTGGGTCTTGAACCCTGGCCTGCTGGTTAACAGGCACAGCGTCTTAACCACTTGCGCCACTCACAGCCAACCACTGTAGCATATATAGTACAGCACCACAATGTAGCATATATTCACAACAGAGATCAAATGTGTACACATATGGGCCAGGCCAAAAATGGTTTAACTGTTTATTTTGCCCATTTTAATCTACCAAGTATAAACTCTGCCTCGTTTTGTTTTTGCTTTAAGGCCCAATCCTATGCAACATTCTAGTTCTGATGCAGGTGGTCTCTGTATCTGCCACGTCCCTGTCACAGGATGCAGCCCGCTCCCCATTGCCATGGCTGCCTTGGTGTCGGAAAGCTGGATAGGATTTAATTCAAGTAGCTGATTATGGCTTCAATCCTGTACACCCTTTCTTGGGAGTAAGCCCCACTGAATATATTGGGACTTACTTCTGAGTAGATCAGCATAGGATTGCACCCTATGACTTCAGAGTGTATCAGTGGTTTATTCCTGTGGCTATACTGGCAGCCATAGGGATGAAACACATATATACCAGCTATATGATGGTGATTATACTTGACAAAAATGCTTTAAAATTAAATGCTTTTAAAATATTAAATTGGAATGAAAACACACAAAACTATTTCCAGCCCTTTTCTAAAAATAACGCTGCCATACAATAAATAAATTGTTTTAGGCTGCCTCTAGCCCTCAAACTTTCTGGGAGCTCAACAGTCTTGTAGGGGCTGTTTTTAACTTACCTGCTGCCAGGGTTTGGATGCTGTGGGGAGCCTTGCAGAGTCCTCTGCAGGTCTCCCCATGGATTGTAGACTTTAAAAAAATGCCCCACTTCCAGTTTTGTAATCACAACCTGGAAATGGGTTGCAGTCTAACATTCTACAAATTGCAGGGAGTTCTGCAGAAGACTTTGCAGGTGTCACCAAACCCCTGATCTTGAAAACAGATAAGTTAAAAACAGCCCCCCTTCCCAGTGATTGAGCAATATTAGGGTTTGCATTGGTGCTTTCTCCCATCTGTACCCCTTAAAGAGTTTTGGGCATTGGTTCTCCAGCTGTTGGGTCATGGCCCACCACTTTGAAAACCATTGCTTTAGCGATTGACAATAACAAAAACCACAACATGAGCAATGTGATCTAAGCAACATGGACAGGAGTCTTCTTCTGCTGTTGGCTGTATGAGCACATTCAAAAGTATGTTACGTGGCCAAAGCATTCTGCATTTTGCTGTAGAATGTGGAATAATTGCATGCCTATAGCTTTCTAAATATCAAAAGGATATGATACTGGCCTTGTGTTTGGTAAGATCTAACCATCATATTATTTGTGTTTGGCAGGTCAGGATGAAGCTTCTGGTCACTTACTTCTTAGCAGTTGGCTTAATTGCCATTGCTGTGCAAGAAGTTGTGAATGCAGAGACATGTATCTTTGAGAAGCTGGACAATTCAGATAGCGGGTTTTGCAAGTAAGTTTGTTATTTATTCCTCAACCCAGTAATTTTCATCTCCTGGCACACCATCACCTGTCTTTACTACTGACAAGGCACAACATGATGTTCAAATCCCCAAGTTTACCTATTAATAAATGTCCCTTCCCAAATTCCCGCGGCATACGTGAGGACTATCCACGGCACTCCAGTGTGCCACGGCATACTGGTTGAAAAATCACTGCCTCAACCTTTTCAAGTATACTTTTCAAGTATACTAAACATTTCAAGTATAGAAATGGCATAGAAGTTCAGACAAAAAGTTGCTCTCAGTGCATCATGGCACATTTCTCCTATGGACTTGATATTGTCAGATTCCACAATTCACGGGTGTCTCCACACATCCCCTCCCAGATGTGACTGGAAATTACTTCTGGTTTGTTCCCATGACTTCTGGTTGAGACTGGGAGGTGTTCTGAAACGTAGTGAGGTCTTCATCCTACTCTATTGGCCTCTCCGTGGCTCAGAACATCTCCTGGGTGCAACCAGAAGCTGTCAGTGCAAACCAGAATGACCATATTTACTCAAATCTAATGCACCATTGAATCTAATGCACACTCCTATTTTAAAAGACTTGAGATTTTAAAAAATGTTTACTGGCAACTGTAATGCACAACTGCAAAGTAGGTGCAAAATTTAATTTTACTGCAACAACAATTACAGTAGTAATTTGATAATAATATGACAATCCCCCAAATCCAGAGTATCTATGGGAGCACATAAGAGACTTTATGTGCACCCGTAGTTACTGCACCACCTAGTGAAAACCTATGGGAAATTTATATTGGAATCGAGAGTAAGTTCTTACACCGGAGCAAGGACTCCCCGTAGTTACTCTGGATTTTGCCCTAAGGATAACAAGGGTCTGCTGTATCCTACTGAGGATAACAAGGGCCAAATTTAGATATTAGTATAAGTATATGCTTTAGAAGCATGTGCTTATTTACTCTATAAGCCTTTTCACTCAATGTTGCATATATAGAACAGGGTTCAAGTGTGTACAAAAAATAAATACACCTGTGGCCTGAGCAGAAATGGTTTTATATTCAACTGTACCCAGATTAGGTGCACCATTGAGTCTGAAATGTTGGGGGGGATGCTTTTCCATTTTCAGAGCAAGGTTAACTTGGACGTTGGGAAATTTGGGAAAATGGAAGCGGCAAATTTTTTTTTGCCTCTCTGGGCTGTTCTGTTGTCTGGAGGGCTTCCTCCAGTTTTCAGAAAGTCCTCTGAGCCTGGTTTGGAAACCCACATTGAGCCAGATCTGCAGATATATAAACTGTGGATAAACAGATTCCACCTGTGTATGACACCATTGTTCCAACTGTATTAAATCATCCAAATAAAACTGTGTCTGTGTGAAATTATCTGAAGTAAGCTTTCCTTTGAGGAATATTAGATATAATAAAAATGCTGAACTTCAACTCACTCACATTTTATAGTCTCCAATCAGTGTAATCTTAAACATTTTGGCTGCAGCAATTGTAAAGAAACTTTCCTGCGAGTACAATAGAAGTACTGTACAATAGAACATAATAGGGATTTCTTTTGAGGATACATGATTGGGAATGTGCTCTAAATCTCTTTCAGAGGGTCTTTAGAAGTTTCCTATCCAGAACTGGGAGATGTTGGCTGCACTTATATTCCAAGGTGTAACGAGTACCGTGAAATGATCAGCAAGGAATGGAGTAGCCCAAGCATCCGATACAAACAGGCAGATGAGGTAAGACCTAAATAACATCAAGCAGATATTTGTGATGGTGATAGTGAGGTTTTGTACATAGAAATATATGGTCCTTGTCTTGAATCACATTTTACCCTGATTTTTTTTCCTTGATACCATCAACACTGAAATGTTTGAGAGTGGGTTTTGATATTTAGATTTTTTTCCAAAGAAATGTATGACTTGAGGTGCAATCCTAACTTAGGACGGCACAATCCATCCATCTTCCCATTCCCATGGTGATGTTGGGAGGCAAGCACATGTCTGTGTCTAACCCTTTCCCAGAAGTGGTGCAGAAGTGTCCTATGGCACAGATCAGCATGGGAATTCTTGTGGGGTTTATGTCGGCCTAACTGAAGATTAGGATTGTAGCCGGGATGGAGCTCCTACTTAAACCACCACAAGTAATGCATGGTGAAAAAAAGGTTTGTCAGACCTAGGATGAGAGAGACTAGCCATACAATCCAGAGTAACTACGGGAGCACATAAGAGACATTACGTGTACCCTTAGTTTCTGCACTACCTAGTGAAAATCTATGGGAAATTCATATTGCAATCCAGAGTAAATTGTTCTTACACTGGAGCAAGGACTCCACGTAGTTACTCTGGATTGCGCCCTTGGTCTCAAACCACTGAATAACCAGTCAGCAGAACAATCTTTAAGCCTATGTAGTCAATTGATCCCAGTTGGACTTTTGTGGACTTTTTTTTGCACTGGGATAATTTTGTTTTTTATACAATTATTTTATTAAAATTTGCTTAAATCCATTTGATCCATTAACTGACATGCACTTTTAAAGCATACATTTGGATTGCTTTCCCATTCTACCAGAGATATAAAATCTATAATAACTTTAGATCTGCAAGAATCTTTAGCTGTGAACCTTGGACCTTGCCAAAAATGTTTCTATTTGGGCCCTTGCAACTCCTAAATCTGACCTAATTAAGGGCCCAATACCTTACAGTAGTTGGAAGTATTACCAGCTAGAAATACAGTTGGAAACTGGATATTTCATAGCCAATACACCCACCTAGTAGGTCCAAAATTTTTGGGACACACTGCTCCTTCCTCCCATGCTGTGAATCCAGCACCCATCTCCTAGTCACACAGTAATGTCATCTCTTTACTTCTGGGTTGGAGGTCTAAAACACTGCTTTAAATTATGGTAAGGGGGCCAGGTTGGGCCAGAGGGCTTTTTCCAACATGCAAAACAATGTGGTGGAGCTCTTCCCACTACACTGAGCCTCCAATGACTCTTTGAAGTGGCGTGGCACAGTGGCACACAATGCTGGGCAGTGGGCATTCTTAGGGACCAATCCTAACCAACTTTTCCAGCATCAATGCAGTCCCAAGATAAGAGAACAAATGTTCCCTTACCTTGGGAAAACCTCTTACCTTGGGAAACCTTGGACAAAATGTTAACATGGTGAATGAACCACATTGAGGCAATTGCAACTTGATTTAATATAACAAAGGCAACATTTAAAAAGGCAACTATAATCCTACAGAGACACAGAATCATAGAGTTGGAAGGGACCTAGTAGGTCATCTGGTCCCCTGCCTGCAGCAGGAAATCCTCATAGAGTATCCCCAACAGGTGCTTGTCGAGCACATGTACAAGATGCATACAGTAAAGCAGTAAACACAACCAGGACTAAATAGAAAATAGCTGTCTCTCTTCTCCTCAGCTTCCCTGTCCTTGGCCGGGGCAAGGACATTACATTACATTACAAGAACTCCATTACAACCCATCCATTCCTTCTTTTATACTTCCGAAACCTTCCTCCCCATTGACCTTCATTTAATGAACAGGCTATTCAAAGTAGATTCAACTCCTGAATTAAAGCAACAGCAGAACAAACTGATTTAAAGGGGAATAAGGCCACAGCCTCATTTCCTTTTCATTTACTCTTTACTTTTCTTCACGTTGTCCACAACTACAAGAAGCCATCAGGATGGCTGCACCAGCACTGAATTGTTGAATCTTTGATTGCACTGAATCCTATTGCACTGGTTGCATTTATTTCCCCTATTGAATCCAGCAGTGAATTCTAGATTGGGCCTTGAGTTGTCCTGACAAATGCCTCATGGTGTTCAGGGTGTCACTATGCACAGTTTGGGAACTGCTGCTCTAGCATGTGTTGTTCGTTGTGTAGCAAATCAACTTTCTATATCAGGGATCTCTAAACTTTTTGGCAAGAGGGTCACATTGTCTTTCTGATCCTGTGTTGGGGACTAGAAGGAAAAAAAGAAGTTATTTATATTTCAAATTTGACTAAATTTACATAAATGAATATATTAGTGAAGAACTTATGAATATTCAAATAGGTTCATAAACACTCTCCAACACACAGAGAGAGCATGATCTTCAAACCAGTTCATAAGCACTTTCATACGCAGAGGGGAAGTGTGAGCTGCCTCCTCTCACCTCTAGAGGATTACAGGGCTTGCCCAAGAGCCGGGTGGAGGGGTCTTGCCAAAGGACAGATGGATGCTCACTGAGGACTGCATTTGGCCCCACTGCAATGGTTTGGAGACCTCTGTCTATATATCAGGCAGCCTGGTGTATAGCAACATCTAGTGGCTTCATAATATATTGCATTTAAGTGCATTGTTTCAATTATAATTGAATTACAGTTATAATAAGGTCAAGAACCTCCGGCATAATATTTCTTGCAGAGCAAGAGGCATTGGACAGATTTTTGAAAGAAATGTATATCATCACAGATTACAAGTCATGATGGGTATGTGCAACTTCCCTAATTTAGATGCAGGCTACCGCCGAATGCCTAACACAAGGGAGGACACCTGGATGCAGGTCTCTTGTTGTCTTGCCTGCTCCCTGAAGCATATTGTGAGCTACTCTGAGATATAAAAAGCTTGTTTACATGGACCTTTGGCCTGATCCTCCAGTCCAGCGGATTTCTTCTTATGAAGGAAAAGAGAGCCGGGCGGGGGGCCTATGAGGCTCCACACAAAGGCTCTGGATCCATTGAAGTTGAGTTTCACTGCTTCTCTCCTCCTGCCACCCCACTTCCTCTCCCCTGCCATGCCTCCTCCCCTGTCTCCCCCACACCCTCATTCACCTCTCCACCATCCAGTAATCCAGGTGACCACTGAGCAGAAGAATTCTACTGTTTCACTGGCACTGGCCCAGTACCAGCTGGCTCTGAGCTAGCTCTGGCACTGGGGCAGTGCTGGGGCTCAGAAACATCCTTTATGGCACATTTGTGGTATGAGCTCAGGATTGGACTCTTAAACAGCAAATAAATTGAGAACCAGTATAGGAAATATGAGACAACAGCTAACTTGGATCACATTAAATACTGTGCTGTGTAAACAATTTCTGTAGCTCTTTTGACTTTTGAAATCCTTCTTGGTACCAAATGGCCAGACAGGGTATAGGATATTGTAGACTAGCTCTGTTTTACCTTCTTGAGGATTTTACTCTTTGAGTAGGGGGGAAATCCTAACCATGTCTACTGAAAAGTAAGCTCTGTTTTGTTCAATGGGTCTTACTCCCAGGAAAGTGTCTTCAGGATTGCAGCATTAGTTTTCATGTTGTATGAAGAGAAAATCCCGTGCATTTTTGGGGGGACCAAGTTCAACATGGTATATTGAGCACATTTCCTAGTATTCAGATGAAGGCATACAGCTCTTTTTCTTTCCATCCTTAACGTTTTTTCCCTTTTTTGGTCTGGAACACCAGGAAGACTTAAAGACTTGTCTTTGAACTGGAGATTAGTCTGAACTAAAGTCAGATGCAAGTGCACTTGTTACAAAGAGGAGCCACTGTGTAATAATATTAGGAGTTGGAGCATCTTATCATTTTTGCAAGAAGGATTGTCTTTAAAAGGAAAGGAATAACTGAGGGAGATGGGTTTCAAACATTCCCCAGAGCAGTGAAAATCATTAACACAGCAAAGTAGCTGTACTCACCTCACTTCCTCTGCATGCCTCTTTTTTTCTCTCAAGGGTTTACGTATAACTCTGCAAATGGGAGAGAGTTAGGTCAGGGCTAACCCATAAGATACAGCTGGCAAGCCTGCTGCCTGTCCAAATGTTGTTGCTACTGGTAGTATCTGCTGACTTTTATATGTCAGACTAATGTGTATATGGGAAGCAACCAACTTGTATTACGGTTTCTGCCTGACTGCTGTTTAGCTCACGCAGCAGGATGTTTCCTGTGACAGTCAGAGTCACTGCAGGAGCATGCAAGAGACATTACATGCACCCGTAGTTACTGCACCACCTAGTGAAAACCTATGGGAAATTCATATTGCAGTCCAGAGCAAATTGTTCTTACACCAGAGCAAGGACTCACCGTAGTTACTCTGGATTGCGCTCTCAGTCTATAGCAGCAGATTTCAGCATCTTTTCGTCTCTTGAGCAGTTTCCAAAATAAAAAGAAGTGAATTGTTGTCTATGATTAATGGCAGGGGTGGACAGTCCCTGGCACGAGTGCAGTGCCAGATTTATATATAAGCTAAATAAGTGCCAGATTTATATATAAGCTATAGCTTATGGCTTCACTCTCTTGGGGTCCCCCAAAAAACTTAAAGGAAAAAAATTTAAAGGAAAAAAAACTATTACTTTGATAAAATATGTATTTTGTTCTGTGCAAATGGCTTTAGATACCTATTACTGTATATCCTTGAATATATGTAAATTTATGTTTCAAATTCAAATTTGAAATATAAATAATTTTTCCAGCCCCCAACACAGTGTCAGAGAGATGATGTGGCTCTGCTGCCAAAAAGTTTGAACACCACTGGGCTAAACCATGGGTGTCCAACAGTGGTGGGCACCAGCAGGTTCGCACGTACTCTATAGAACCGGTTCTTAACAAGAGATAGGACATATAAAGTTTAAAAATAGCCATTTAAAAGTGGCTGCCAGATGGACAGAGAACCGGTTCTTAATTTCTTTGAAGCCCATCACTGGTGTCCAAACTCTGGCCCAGGGGCCAGATGTGGACTACGTTTGAGCCTACACGCAGTCCATGGCAAGCCCACGGACCCCCAAATCCAGAGTAACTATGGGAGACATTACATGCACCCATAGTTACTGTACCTCCTAGTGAAAATCTATGGGAAATTCATATTGGAATCCAGAATAAATTGTTCCTACACCGGAGCAAGGACTCTCTGATCTTACTCTGGATTTTGCCCTTATCCTCTGTAGGTGAAGGATCTCTCCTCCCTGAACATCCAGTGGTGTATTCCACATGTGGCTCAGGCCTTTGCAGTCTAGAGACAGGCAAGCCACTCTGCATGCCAAGCTTGGCACTCATGCAGTTTGATAGCCCTAAGGTTTGATAGCCCTAAGCTATTGAAGGTAATGGGACTCTTTATATGTCCTGCTATCCTTTATCAACAACAAGATTTAGGTTTGATAGCTCTAAACCCTAATAGCCCTAAGCTATTGAAAGTAATGGAACTCTTTATATGACCTGCTGTCCTTTATCAACAACAAATTGTCACTGTTTTTTTGTGTTGAATATATGCTATATGGTAATTTATGGACATACCGTATATACTCGAGTATAAGCGACCAGAGTATAAGAGTGTATTAGAGATATATCTGGAGGATAAGTTCAAGACTGTTCATGGGTACTGCCAGATGGGGTGAGCTCCCATCCTTAGTCCAGTGCCTGCCCTAGTCCAGCTCCTTAGTCCAGCTCCTAGCAGTTCGAAAGTATATAAATACAAGTAGATAAATAGGTACCACTTTGATGGGAAAAGCAATGTCCTGGCAACAGGCCAGCCAGGTTTCGCCATGTTGAGTCCATCATGGACTGGATGAAACTCCAATCCACAACAAGCTTATACCGTCTCACATGGTACAAATGCTAAAGAAGTTGCCTTTGCCTTTTTTTAAAACAAGTTTTGCCAAGGGCCAGTTCGAGGGGTCTTGCCATGGGCCACATTGAGGCTTGTCTTGGACTGCATCTGGCCCCCAGGCTGGGTTTGGACACTCCTGGTTTAGCTCAACATGATACAATGTCATCTCAGTTATTTAATTTCTGACATCCCTTGTTTCCAAAAGTTGAGACTACCCTCTGCATCCTACAGCTTCCCAGGGGATGGGGAATCTTCAGAAATTGAGCAAATTCAGGCACTAATGATAGAGGCTGATGACAGCAAGATTGTGCTACATTCAGTGGAATTTTAGTATGTAGAGTTATTCCTAGAAGTGGGTTTTTTGTGATAATGGTATAAAAATGCATAACACCGCTTTCTGCACCCCTCATAAAACACATACATGCATACCAAATCTGCAAATCTGTGACAAAGTAAAACCATTCTTGTAACATCTCTACATGCATGTGGCGACACCTGCTGATGTCACACCACTTATAACACCCATCTGGCAAATTATTTAAATGATTATATATAAAAAATTAAAAAGTGACTGTCTGCCTCACTCCCTCACACGTCAATGCCCAGCCAAAACCGAAGAAACATGAAATTTAGAAACATGCCTAGAAGCATGAAATTTAAGGTGCTCCTTCTGTGATTGAGGCACCCACTAAGAACCAATTTTGGGAAATTTCAACCAGAAGGTGGTGAAAAGGGGTGCAATGTATTTTTGTTCCTATACTTTACATTGAAGACTGAGCAACACCCAGCCCCAAATCCTGGACCTTCAAAATGTTGGTGATCTTTATGCTAGTAAAATAATGTTGGCTTTCAGTTTCTGAGACTTTTAACTGTATTTTAAATTGTAGATATAACTAAGACATAATTTATCCCCTTGTGGGATGGTCATGCTTAAAATAGAAGGTACTATTTATTCTAATGCATCATTCAAAGAAGGAGTCATTCTAACACTTTCTGGTCTTTGCTTTTGGGACAAAAACCACTAGATGGCACCATTACCCTGGAGTTTCATCAGGGTATATAGCTGGTTAGCTGGTGAACTCTGTGAACTCTGCCATGAGATCTTCAAGGGTGCAGAAAATTTGCCTGCTATCTTGCATAGAAGCTGAGCTTATTTCCCATCTGTAGTATGCCGTTTTACTCCTGCAGTAAAACCAGTATCCAGGATTTCAGGTCAGGTGCTCAACGTCCGTTAGCGTATGTGAGCAAAGACCTGAAAGTGATCCAGCGACGTCTATGCTGGCTTGGGCATGTTGTGAGAATGGCTGATGGTCGGATTCCAAAAGATCTCCTATATGGAGAATTAGAGCAGGGAAAGCGCCCTAGAGGGAGACCACAGCTGCGATACAAGGACATCTGCAAGAGGGATCTAAAGGCCTTGGAAATGGACATCAACAGCTGAAAAACCTTGTCCTCTGATTGTTCAGCGTGGAGACAAAAGTCCCAGCATGTTCTCCAACTGGAAGAGACACTTGTTTGGCAGGCTGAAGCAAAGAGACAGACCCGAAAGCAGCGAAACCTGGGGCCTGGACAGGGGACGGAATTTATCTGTCCTCAGTGTGGAAGGGATTGCCACTCTCAAATTGGCCTTTTTAGCCACACTAGATGTTGTTTCAGGACCTCCAGTCAGAGCACGATACCATAGTCCTTCGAGACTGAAGGATGCCAATGATGATGTGTAATGAATGTGATTTGCAAATTTCAAAAAGAGAGAAATTGTTTTTGATAGAGAAAATTTATTTTTAAACATATTGCTGGTCTGTGACTAAATCAACTTTATCTGGCAGTTCTAGTTTTGACTGTCAGCCTTTCAACAGACATCTTACTCATTTACTGGAGTCATTGAGTCAGCCAGCAGGGAGTGCTCTTTGAATGTTGTATGTGCTACTTTCCCATCTCCAGCTTGTTTGCAACTCACTATTAGACTTCTCCGAAACAGCTTGGTAGAATTCCAAACAAGTCTCTCTTGAGTGAGGCTGAATAGCACACAATGTGCTAAGGTTTACGGCATGTGGTACTATTTTTTTAAAATTTATTTTAGGCTAAGGAAGAAGTGCACTGAGAAGCAGAAAGCGGAATCTGAGATTCTGAGTTCCCTGTGCTGTTATTGTTTCTGGTTTTTTTAAAAAAGTATATATCTTTACCTTTGAATGCCTTGGGATATTAGTGAAGTTGTATGAACCCTCGTAGTGCCTCCTTCTCCAGGGATGACTGCCTGCAGGTGAGATGATGGCTGAAACTTGAACCAAACAGCATTTTTCGCTCTTCCTGGACTTCTCGTGCATGTTGAGTCAAACTGCATTCTAAACTTTTAAATCTGTTCTTTACAGGATCCTTGTGAGTGTGTGTGTATTTATGAATGGACATCTGCTATTTAGAATGCAGAAAAAATTCCAGTGTAGAGCATATCCCCTTGTTTCTAGAGATGACATTTCCAATTAGGCTTAATTGGAAAATCCTTGTAATGGCATTAATTTGTTGATGGGAAGAGAGAGAGAGAGAGAGAGAGAGAGAGAGAGAGAGAGAGAAGTTTGACTGCAGTTGTATGTGTGCATGTACATGGAGTTTGCGTATTAAAAATCAGGTGTTGGGTTAATCACAGTCCAATTGAAGCATCTTCCCCTCTGAATGAATGAATTTCTAGCCAGATGGCAGCCAGCTTAGAAGTGGGGTGTTGAAGTGAGGCTTATGCTTTTATCTCTGTAACCTTTTGAGAAAGTGACCCTATTGGGCTGAACTTCTGAAGGCACATTTTTTTCTGACAGCTCACAAGCGGATTTAAGGTAAACTCTCTGCACTGACGCATCAACAGAAGGTAAACTTAAAGGTGTTGCTCCTGGGAGTTAAAGACCTGCTCAGTTCAAAGTTCTGTTTTCAGTTGGAAAATGCAAAAAAAGATTAGATGTATTTAATTGCAAAGAAAAAAAAACTTTTATCACGTTTTTATCTACTGCCTATTATTGAACTTGTTCATATCCGAAGTATGCATCAGCAACTAGCAACCTCTGCGCAAAGTATCTTTTTTAGGGAAAGGACCACAGAAGGACATGATTGAAGGCCTATATGGTCCCATCCCCAGCAATTCTAATCAAAAGGATCTCAGGCAGTAGATATGGGGACAAGACTTAATTGAGACTTTGAAGACCTAATGTCAGTCAGAATAAGTGTTGGTCTGATTCAGGGTAAAGTATCTTCATATGTTCAATGTACACAATGTTTACAATATGCACCCAGATTGCCAATCCTGAAACATACATATGTATGAGCCAGCAATTTTCAACATCTTTCTCCTCATGGCACACAAATTGTGCAATCCTAACCATGTCTACTCAGAAGTAAGCCCCATTGTGTTCAATAGGTCTTACTTCCAGGAATGTGTGTTTAGGATTGCAGCCTAACTTTTTGGTCCTCGCCACTTGTGGTGTCACTTCTGGCTTCCTGTGATTTTTCTGGGTTTTGTTGCCAACAGAGAGACAGAAAATTCGGTACTACATACAGTTGCCCTAAAAAGAGAGTTGCAAAACCTAAAAAAGATTTTCAACTACTGTATTCCAAATTCTCATAGCACAACTGTGTGTGTACCTTTTGTGACACACTAATGTGCCATTGCAAACCAACTGAAAATTGGCAGTAGTAGCTGGTGACTGTGGTGACTATTTTCTTCACTGGGGGGGGGGGGGATAAGCCAAGTGGTTACCATATACCTTCACTAAGAGTGCAATTCTAAGCATGACTACTCAGAAGTGAGTCCCATTATCTTCTATGGGACTTAGGCCTATATCCTAAAGTGAAATTAAGCCCCTTGCTCCAGAGCAGTTAAGATGACTTTCTATAAGATAACACTAGAGGGTGACGTAACTGCATGGACCTGTAACTGCTATGGATTTTGCCCTTAGGCTCCAAACCTATGCACAATTTCCTGAGAGTAAGTTCCAGAAAATGCAATGGGACGTACTTCTGTGTAGACATGCTTAGGATTGCAACCTTACTCTCAGGAAAGTGTGTGCAGGATTGCAGCCTACTTTGTTTCAAAAGAAGAGAAAGAGATGGGTAGATCCTCATCACAAACTACATCACAAACAGAATAACACAGCCATGATGTAAAAGAAATTTGTAAAGGGTGGGAAGTGTATTGTGTTTTCCCAAGTTAATTATTTAAGGGATTTATACCCCACCTTTCCCATGTTAAAGCAAATGCCATAGGCAGCTTACAAACCTTTAGTTCTGCCTGTTCTGTTGTCTGCACAGCACCACTGTGAGGTGAGGCTCAGAGTGTGTGACGCTTCACGGCCAAGGAGCGATTTGAGTTTCAGTCCAGTTCCCAAACCATGACAACACCATCGTGTTGATTTTGACTGAAGATTTTGCTAGGAAAATGTCATATCCCAGTTGTTGTAGCTATGGGGCTGGTTAATAGATGGTTATCTCAGAGGGAAAGATTAATTCTGGAGTTGTGGTTAGGAAGGCAAATAAATAAAAATTAGAGGAAAACAGTAAAACTATATTTTATCCAATAAGACTCTTCTAACATCCAGTCGAGTTGAACATAACCAAATTTCAATTACTGTGTCATTTATGGCCTCTTTAGTAATAAAATACCGTAATGTCTTTGTAAAGTTTCTTTCAGAAATGCAGGCCATCATCAGTCTTGAGAGACTATGGTATCGTGCTCTGCGCTGCATACGCTGCATGCGAAGCATGAAAGCCTGGGTTAGATTGTTATGGAGGATAGGCTGTTACCCAAGCAGCAAATCCCCCCTCTCCACACCACTGAATTAGTCCAATGGAAAGGCAGAGCTGATACGATTGGATCCAGCTGGCGTCACAGAGCTGGGCTAAGGACAGGAGCTCACCCTGTCTTGTGGGGCTGACCCGGTTCTTGAACCCTTGCCTGCTGGTTAACAGGCACAGTGTTTTAACCACTTGCGCCACCCACAGCCCACAGAAATAACCCACTGATAAGTAAAGTTGGATACAAACTGTTTCGATCAAACTCTTGTGCATGTAAGAGACATTACGTGCACCGTAGTTACTGTAGCCCAGGACCCAAGTTTTCTAAGCAGAAGTATTGTACCAATATTGTCTTTATTCTGGTAAAGATCTAAATGATTAATGAATATAATACTGCAGTAATCATGCAAAGACTTATCAACTGGATGAGACATTATTTAGGTATAGCAATACATTGGACTTTTGTCTTGTTGGGGGACCAGAGCATGAATGGAAAAAAGGGACTAACTGTATTTAGCTTGCAAATTTATTTTGGCTGGTGAAATACTAACTATATAACACATGCAAATGCATGCAAAGCTTAAATAAGCAAAAATAATATATACATAAGAATGTTGACAAATGTTGTGGAAGATTTGATAAAATCTCAGGGTAACCATATGTCAATGTCAAGAGGACAAGCCCTCCCAAATGTAGGAAACCCAAGAAAAATGTAGGGCATGACAAAATAAAAACCTAAGCACTCATTTATATTGCTTTCATATGATTAATTTAAACACTATATTTTTATTATTAAATTTAAAACTATTATATATAATTTATTACATACAATCTATTAATTGCAATAAGGTGACATGCTGTCTGCTCACAAGGATAAGCAGGACAATGAAGATTATTTTCTAGGATACAAGGATAAAAAAGAAAACATGTCCTCGAAAATGAGGACATATTGTTACTCT
The DNA here is from genome assembly GCA_030015325.1 of Cryptoblepharus egeriae. Lineage (NCBI taxonomy): Eukaryota > Metazoa > Chordata > Lepidosauria > Squamata > Scincidae > Cryptoblepharus > Cryptoblepharus egeriae. The sequence continues at coordinate 22,960,096 of JAREYC010000011.1, forward strand.
GGATGAAACAAAAGCACATGGACAAAATTTTGAAATGTGGTTATATCTGAAAATGGCTAAAGGAGCAAAGTGAGGAAAGAGAATTGGATGCAGTTCAGGGTATTGCGGCATAGTTGCACTTCCTTTTTTTATGTACACTTTTGAACTACTTCATTGGTTCTCTGTTAAGTATTGGTGATTGGTCCATTGATTTCTGTATTGATAACACTAATCTGAATCACAGTTCAATAGTTGAGCACATGTGCAAGAGAGACTATTAAAAGAAACATCAACTTTAATGAATCTCTCTTATTTTATCAAACCAACTTGTTTAAGCAAATTGGTGCATTTTACCAACTTTTTACTGTGGAAGCATAGTATAAACGTCTGCTTGCAGGAAATTGAGGAAAAATGAGAAACCATCAGCATCTTGGTTTCCAAGAGAGGAGAACATCAGCCTCTCAGGAGAGACCTTCCACTGCCAGCCGTGCTTCTTTCCAAGAGGGGTTCACACTTGTTCGTGCAGGAAGTTTGTGTTAATCTGGGAACATCTGGATAGATGGGAAACCATGTCTTGCAGACACCTCAATATTGCTTTGCTCAACCAAAAATAAATTGGAAAAGAAAATTGGACATTGCATCAATTTGGAGCAAGTTTATAAATTCTACAGCTAAGCAATCCCAATAGAAGATGATAGATCGCCAGCAAACATGCAGTCCCTGTAGTGATGTATAGTTGCATTAGCTGAAATGCCGTATTACATGATTCTGCTTTATTACCAGTGTTGGTGGCAGACAGAAAAACAGATTACACTTGAGATCAAATCGATAGGAACTTTATTTACTGGCCTTTTAAAAACATATTTCTGCACTTTATAAAAACATACGGTAGATGCTATTGATAGAGCTTGTCTGCTTGTTAAAAAGCAATTTACCCACAGCGATGTTTTTAAGCTGCAATTTACGGCATTACCTTTTACCTACTCTTACACATTTCTCTTTTTATCATTGCATTTGACGACTTCCTCAGAGGATTCTGTGGACTCTCACCATATTCACTTAGGCCAAGAGTCTTCATCTTGTGATGCACCAGGTTTTACTTCTGCCACACTGTCGTTATTAGATGGCATATGTTGTGCGATTCAGGCATGTATTTGGCATTGTCTATAGTTGCTGTTCAATAAACTACATATTTCATCTTTCTTAAAGACTCATAGACCTGAGTGACAAAGAATCAAAGTGGTTTCAAATGAGGATTTTACAAATTTTATTCTATAAGAAAACCTTATAGGACATCCAGATTAGGGTGATCATATGTCAAAACCAAAAAAGAGAAGGCCCTTCCACAATGTAGGACACCGAAGAATCATGTAGGACATGACAAAATAAAAGCTAAAACCACTCATATAATATATATTGCTTTCACGCAGTTAATTTAAACATGTAGAAGAATCCTAACTTGTAGTCAGGCCGGCCTCAGTCCCAGTCCTGTGTTGAGCTGGAGGTGTCACAAAGATTCTGTAAGGCACTTCTGCGCCACTCCTGGGGAAGGGATGTGCCAGTGCACAGACACTTGCCTCCCTATATCACCTTGGGAATGGGAAGACTGGTGAGTTGTGCTGGCCTACGTTACGTTTGCACTCTACATTGCTAATTATTAAATTTATTAATTTAATAATTACAAGAAGGCTACATGCTGCCTGCTCACAAAGAAAAGGGGGACAATGAATACTTTTTCCAAGACTCAAGGCTAAAAAAGAGGACCTGTCCTGGAAAAAGAGGACATATGATCACTCTTCAAACTACAGTTGTCACCCTGGGTCTTGCACATTCTGGATCTTGCACAAGTTGGGTCTTGCATTGCACTGGTCATCCTGGATCTTGCACTGGATCCTGGAAACTTTCTAAGCTTTCACAGGCAGCTGCAACCCATGTCTTATGCTGGTTTTCAGGATGTTATCCATTTCTTTTCTGTTCACATTCCTTTGTCTTTCTATTTGCTTTTGGTCTCCCAACCAAGCTGAAATCTGAGCTAATCCCGCTTAGTTTTTTTAAAGGAAAGATCATAGCTCAGCCTTCTGCCTGTTTAGTGCATTTCATTTCAGTCAGGCCTCCCAATACTATTAAAATCTGAATCTTGCCCATCCTGCTCTTGAAGACATACTTATCCCCTTCATTTCCAAGTAGCTCATTCTATAGGTTTGTAATAGAAGAATAAACAGAGCACAAAAAATAATTTTTATGCCTTGCTTCTTGGAGAGTTTTTAAAAATTCCCCTGTGCAAAGTAATTTCAGACTCCCCCTTGTTTATGTAGTTGGTAAATAGGTGTATGAGTCAGGAGTGAGTAGAGCATGTATTTTTGTTTTAGTGTGATGCAAATATTGCACTGAAACACACACAAAAAATCTGATTCCAGCTGAAAGGAATATTTTGCAAGATTTCAGAACATTTGGGACAGAAATTCAGAGTATGCAGTAAGTATACAAAAATCAGTTTCCTATTCAGTAATTTGGTGTTCATTGATTAATCAAAGCACACCTTTACATTAACTAAGGATTGAAAGTAAGTAGTGTTATTTTTCTGGAAAATAGGTGCCAGTACTCACAGGTTCTTACCTATGTGTATATGTGTGTGTTTGTGACTATGTGCACAATCCAGAGTAACTACAGGAACTCTTAAGAGAAATTTACATTGACGTAGTTATGGCACCACCTAGTGGAAACCTATGAGAAATTCATAGAGCAATCCAGAGTAAAATAATCTTATGTTGACATAAGAGCTCCTATAGTTACTCTGTATTGTAACCAGTCTTTTCCTTATGAAGCCGATGTTGCTTTAACTCTCCTATAGTTACTCTGGATTGTGCAGTATATGTGTATATAACGGTACTCACACAGAGGTGCTGCTGCTCCATATGGGTGCATAGTATATGCCCTGAAAAAGACCCCTGGTAGTAAGAAGGGAATGCTGAGTAGAGGGTGTTTGTGTAAGACAGTGCAATCCTAAGCGTTTCTACTCAGAAGTCAGTCTGATTATATTAAATAGTTCTTACTCCCAGGAAAGTGTGGGTAGGAATGCAGCCATAGTAGTTGCACTGTGATGGTGCTCTATGTACCAGTTTTAAGCCTTTCAGAAACTTTGGAAGTGTGTTGCTAGCAGACTGTTAAGGGGAGTGAAAGTACAGTGGTACCTTGAATAAAGGGCGACTTGAATAAAGAGCGTTTTGTAGAAAAAGCAAAATTTTCTCAGAAAGCAGAATCATATCTGCTTTAAGTCTTGCAAGGAGGTTTTCAGTTTTCAATTTAAAAAGAAGTAATATAGTGTTGAAACTAAGTACAGAAAAGCAATACAAGTGTTTTTAACTTTATTTTAACATGTCCTACATTTTTAGGGGTGTCCTACAATTTTTTTTACTGGGTAGAAATTTTGGCTTGAGGGACAGGAATTTTTGCAGACTTGGGGGGAGGAATTTGGGTTTGGCATCTGGTCACCTCTTGAGAAGGAGGAGCAGGGTTTACAACGACCAACCAATGCTAACAAGTCCTGCCCAAGATGTTTTGTCTTGGTGTTTACAATGCTCTTGTTAATGGTAGGCATGTTAATTGCTTCCTTAGAGCCAACTCCATCAGATTCTTTCTTCATTCTTATCATACCACAACCTGAAGAATACAGATGCGTTATTAGAGATGGCTAAGTGCTACAGGTTACAGGTATTTTGTGTGCATGTTTGAGCTGGAAGACTTCTTAGATTTCCTGAAATCCTCCAGCTGCAGAATTCTGTGACCTCCCAGGATGAAATTTTCTTCACCTTTCCATTTTATCCCTTTCTTTTTTTTAATGGGAATTGTGTCTGAATAGAATTACCTGCGATTTTGTTTGCTAATAATGAAGCATTTTGGGGCGCCAAATGGAAATGTATATTGCAAATTGTGAAAAGTTTGTTTCTTGTGCCTCTTGTGATAAGAACCTCCTTTCATGAGCAGTCTTGGCAGAAATGTCACTTCATATCCACATTATTACCTCCACTCGATCTAGACCACAACCATCCCAGACAGCATTCCACCCCTCCAGGCAGGATAAGTGGAAGGAAAGATGTGAAAGACCTATTAGGTCATGCCTAGTCCATTTCTCCATTCTTTTAAGTGTGTTTAGAAGAGAGATTTTGCGCATCTTAATGCTGCAGGATGTTGATGGCTGTTACTTTGATCCCTGCAAACTGTATACAGTAATCAAAGCTTAAATTGCCTTGAATGAAATAATTGCTTAACAATCGCATAAAAAACAAAGTGATTCAACAAATGACAATTAAGGACTTGTGATATACAGAACAGATGCATTCACTGTACCATATTATAATGTGCTAATACAAGATTGACAGCACAATAATAGAAGAGAACAGCTCCTCAGCCTATAATTCTAAACCAAATGTGAGGCTGTCCACAGAACTCAAATCCCAACAGGCTGTAAAATTAGAGGTAACATGGCACATGGGTCAAAAAGGGCTCATTAGCAGGTTGGCTGTGAATGTTATGGGGGAAATTCCTGACTTTGAATTATTACAAGCTATCACATTGCAAGTTTAAAATGCAAAAATACCTTCCAAGTATCTGTGAATTACATGAAAGCAGTGAGTGGAGGCAGTGTGTGAGTTGCATCTCTTTGCTTTTACTCACAGGCACCTTAGCAACAGCTACTCTTTTACACCCAGTGTCGGAATGGGAATTTGCCAATCTGACACTGCAGTGCAAAAACTCCCACAATACGGTGTCAGGAAAGCTGGGCACATCAGTTAATGTTACTGTAAAGAAGGAAGTAGATTAATGAGACAACGGAGTCAGAACCCAAATGAAATTAAGATTGATATGCACATGAGTTCCTAATTGGCGTTCCCCATGGGTGTTGGAGAGTCCCCAGCCTCTAAATGCTATTGATGGGTGATGGGCACCCCTGTAGCTCTGTCTTTGGCAATTAAAGAAGCCTGTCTACATTCTGGCAAACCAGGAGGAGGGAACATTTGCAAAAGAGGCAAGCTGTCAATCTATTTTGAAACTTGTCTGTACAGTCACTCTGTGCAGTAACCAGGGGTTTATGAGCTGTTTTGTGTGAAGATAAGGTACATCCCAAAAGAATGCCAAAACTAGGCTACATAGTTTTCAAAACAGTATGGCCACCTCATAGTGCACTGACAGCAAAATCCTAATCTGTGCTGGATTAGGCATGCTGGCTTGTTTGCAGTGAATGCAGCACAAGACTTGGGACTGCTTCTGCATTATTGCAAGGAAGAATAAACTCATCCCCTTCCCTGGTGTAGGACAGCAGCAGTCCCAGTAGGAATCTTCACACTTAGGCCACCTCCAGAGGTGGTCTCAAGAGGTGGCCTAAGTTGGAAGAGACAGGAGCTGCCAGAGGAGATTCTTAGGTGCCCAGTAGGTGAGGTTGAGTAATTGTCTATCCCTTCCTCCTGCTCACTGCCCTTCTACTGTCCCCCAGCCTGCTCCCTTCTCCCTATCTTCTCCTTATCCCCTCAATCCCTCCCCACACCCTGTGCTAACCTGGAAAGGCCAGTGCAGTTCATACCATCCCCTTGGAGTCATGGGATGGAACAGCTAGTTCGCCACTTCTTTGCTAGATCTTGTGCTGACCTAACACAGAGTTAGGATTGCTCTGTGAGAATTGCAAAAATCTACCTCCATTTTTAGTGCATTGTCTGCCAAAGGAAGCAGGTGGACTAGCCCATTCTTAATTTCTGTGGATACTTCATATGAACCAATTCATCCTGGCTCATTTGTGCTGGCATTCATATATGCTGTGTGCACAGAATAAATATTTTTTAAAAATTAGACTGTTCAATCCACTAGTTCAGAAACACTTAATTTTATGCATGACTATAGTGCTTACTGCCAGTTATGTGTGATCTACTCACAACAGGACTGCTTCTGTTGGCACTTCAAACTGAGTATACTGGATGGCATCTAAGGACACCTAAACAGGATTTGAAATGGAAACTTCAGGGCAATTGCAGAACTTTGCCTGAAACCCAAACTCATATACAGTACTTTTTTAAGGAGTCTGATTCAGGACTCCAGTGGTAGCCCCAGAAGTAAAGCTGTAAAGTAACATGTAATTACTTGGATCTGGCCACAGTGACCCATTCCCTAGTGACATTGAGACTAGATTATTGTAATGTGCTCTATGTGGGGCTGCCTCTGAAGACGGTTCAGAAGCTGCAATTAGTCCAGAATGCAGCTGCCCGTGTGGTTGCTGGGGCTTGTCGGTTCGACTCTGTCAGGCCACTGCTTCAGCGACTACACTGGCTGCCCATTTGTTTCCGGGCTGAATTCAAAGTGCTAGTCCTGACCTATAAAGCCCTAAACGGCTCGGGTCCAGGGTATCTAGGGACCGCCTTCTTCTGTACAATCCGACCCGTCACCTAAGGTCATCTGAGGGGGCCCTACTGACTGTGCCACCACTTAGAGATGTGAGAGGTGTGGCGGCCAGAGATAGGGCCTTCTTGGTGGTGGCACCCCGGCTTTGGAACTCCCTCCCCTTTGAACTGAGAAAAGCTCCCTCAGTACAGAGCTTTAGGTGGAGCCTTAAAACCTTCTATTTTAAAAAAGCATTTTAAATGAGGCAGAGGTGGGGGGACAGTTGTTTTTATTGTTTTTACTGTTTTTAACAATATTTTTAGTCTGCATATTTTTATTCAATTAAATTATATTTTAATTATATTTTAATGGTGTTTTAATCTTTATTTATGATCTATTTTAATGATGTTTTATTCCCTGATGTCAGCCGCCTTGAGCTCCCTCTTGCAGGGGAGGATATAAATATAAAGACGGGATATAAATTAGTTAAATAAATTAAATAAATAAATAATGTAATGACCTTTATGTAACATGTAGTAGGGAGTTCCCCCCTGTGGGGGAAGAAAGGCAGGATAAAAATTACTTAAATAAATAAATACTTAAATAAATAAATGTAGTTTGGCTTTGAAGCCTCCAGAATAGGAGGTAGCTTGTGGACGATCAGATTACTGGGATAACTGGACTAGTGCCCTTTTGCTGTTTGAAGGGCTTCATATGTTCCTTCCCTTTTTCTTCTTTAGAAATTGGGTGTAGAAGAGATTTGAGTGGTTTTCAGTGGTGGGATTCAGGGGGTTCTCACAGGTTCTATAGAACCCTTTGCTAATGAGCGCCTGGATCTGAGAACGGGTTACTAATGGGACATAGAACCTGTTGTTAATTTAGGTTATTAGGACTGTTTATTTGAATAAATTACCAGGGAACGACTGCCAATTTCTTGGAGATAGAGAAGCTGGAACAGTGCGGCAAGAATGGGGCAGAGCACCTTAGTGTTTATCAACAGGAGTAAAGGGGGCATCCTGAGGGTGGCCTCACAAGGCTGGCTTGCCTCACAGGACTTCCTTTGCTCAATGTGCTTTGTTCTTAGGCTGACAACAAACAACAGTGATGCTTGTCAGCTGCTCAAGAGTGGGGAATTCTGGGCAATGGAGCTCTGTGAGGCTGGCCAGCCTCAGAGAGTTCCCTTGTGCTGCATTCCCTGCAAACGAACAGTGGTGTTTGCTTGAGGGCAGGGCATGCTGGTCAAGGGAGGTCTTGCAAGGTTGGCAGGCCTTGTGAGACCTCCTCTGGCATGTTGAGCCCTGTTCCAGGAGACGAGTGAAGCACCCGTGCTTATGGTCTGCTGGAGCAAGTGGCGATGCAGCTGCCTGGGAGGGGGAATGGGAGGGTTGCATGCCACTCAGCATATGCCCTACAGGCCGCATGCAGCACATGGGCCATGAGTTAGACCACCCTGGCCTAGAACAAAAGCAACTTTTTCAGTGTTTGTACCGTGTGAGACGGTGTCTCCTTTTTGTGGATTGGAGTTTCCTGCAATCCATGATGAACATGACATGGAGATACCTGGCCAGCCTGTCTCAGGGGCCTGTTGTGAGGATGTTTCCTTTCTCACAAAAGTGGTCCCTATTTATCTACTTGCATTTGCATACTTTCGAACGGCCAGGTTGGCAGGAGCTGGGCTAAGGATGGGAGCTCATCTGGCAGTACTTGGGTCTTGAACTCCTGGCCTGCTGAGTGGAATTCCAGTCAAGCAACTCCAGTTTTCTAACCACTGAGCCTAGAACATGTCTCAGAATCTTCTGTAGTCTGCAGGAATTCTTTGGAAGACAGATTATTCAGAAAAAAATTTCTTAAAGGCAGATGGTTTTTAAAACCAATGAGTTGTAGTCCAGAGGAGTCTGAGTTCCCCATGAGGTTTGGAAGTCTGCAACTGTTCAGAATGCAGTCTCTTCCTGACTCCATTCAAGATGCAGAAATTTGCTTTCATTTACTGAGTATGAAGAAGGGCAGGCTAACCAGGCACTTACCGGTAAATCCCTCAGCTGTCTTGAACCTGCTAACTGGGCTAATAGACACAGTACAGCAATACCTAGACTTTCATCACTTTGCTCTTTGATAACATGTCAAATTTTATAATATAACAAAGTTTTATAATATAACAAAGTTATAACGTCAAATTTTGTCCTTGTGCTTTCCTACTTTTTACAATTTCATCCAAACCTCGTTGACATTCTTCAGTTTGTTTCTCTTTTATTTCTGTTTATTTTTAATTTTGCACACATTTGCATATACTGTTTAGTTAGATAATTATGGGGTTTTTTGTCAGTCAAAGTGAACTTGCAAGCTAATAAAGCTGTGCTTTGACATTCATCCATTTTTGACCTCTAGCCATGCTCTGGTCTTTAACCAAACAAAAGTGCCAGGTATTGCCGTATTGGTTCTCTTTCATTCATTCCAGCATAGCAGCTCTCTCACTTGCAGTCGCTCCTGTGTCTTTTTAAAGACTGCTTCCCCTTTTAGCTTCGTTGTCTTGCTGTGTAAATTGCTTTGTGACCTTTATAGTTGAAAGTGGTGTATAAATACATTCACCAAATATGCAAAATACATTTGGTAATGTACATTTGTTTTTTGCTCTGAGTTATGTTACACTGATAGCTTTTGCTATACCTACTTTATTTCAGTAGTGCCTGCTCTTGCACTCACACCTAGTGATATGTAAATGCTCTGTTACACCCCCCCCCCATGTAACTCCCAATACAATTGTCAAGAGGAGGACAGATGTAACTTGTAGTTATCCCATATTTTCATGCAAAAATGGAGGAAGTTGCCTTTGGCAAGGTCAACATGTCCAACAGAAATAGTTAGTGTGTTTCAATCCCTGAACTATTTTGACTGATGGTCCTTTAACACAGGGTGTTCTGAGATGCTCAGGGAAGGCTGTTTCCTAGCAATGTCTAAGCTGGATTTTCCACTGTTGCTAAATATCACTTCTTTGGCATTAGGGTCTGCAGTCAGCTTTCAGAGAAAAAGCAAAGTGTACAGCAGCAGTTATTTATTTATCAAGTCTCTTGTTCTAGCGGTGGGAGGCTCTAACCACTGGTGAATTTTCAAGTGTTGCCAGTGTTGTGGAATGTCTAGGGTTGCCATAATTCTCTTCCACAAAATCGGGACGGGACCCTCTTTTACACTTCCCAGTAAGTGAACACAATCCTAAAAAATCGGAACTGTTCCTGTTTGGGGGGACATATGGCAACCCTAGGGATGTCCTTTCCACAGTAGTCTTTGAGACACCTTCCATGTACCCCCCTTTTTGTGCTTTGACAATTTGAGCACCTTGTTAGTGTGCCTTGAGATGAAAAAGGCTGCAAATCACTGCTAAGAGCATTGAGTGTCACCAGCCAGTGCAGTAAATAAAGAAGCAGTGGAACTCCATGCGCAGGCTGCTGCTTGCGCATCTTCCCACAGGCTTTTCGCCCCCCTTCTCGCCTGCTTATGAGCCTTTGACAGAAATGAGTAACCCTCCTAAATTAGGGGGATCCTCCTGTGTTGCCAAGCAGCTTGCCAAAGTCCTGGGGTTTTCTAGCTCCTCTCCAGCTGCCACCGTGATGGGTTTTCTCTTTTCTGGGGGTGGAGTGAAGAGGAGGATCTCAATTAGACAATGTGGGGTGGGGACGTGGGGGGGGGGGAGAGAAAGGGGATTATTTTGGAGATGTATTCCCTGCCTACAAATTGCAGTTTAAAATGTGACAAGTTATAAAACAGTTGAGTCATCCTTCCCTTTGGTTCACCCCCACTGCAAGAGGTGAGACTGCTAATTTCTCTTTTTTTCCCCCTTTCTCTTTGACTTTGCACAGCCCACACTCAGGGTATCTCTGCAACCGTGTTTATGTAAGCTGCTCAGGTTCTGCTGAGCCACAGCGAGAAGCTGTTGTCAGTTCTGAGGAAAGCCCACGTCTGCCCACACAGGAACTCCCAGGCAAGGTTGTGTAACAAGGACCGGGAGGGGCCTTGGCTTGGCTGGAACTCCTGCTGCCGGCTGAACACACATTTCCTCCCTCTGTGCAACATATGTTCAATGGGTCTGCATGCTCAGCTGCATGGGGGAGAGAATGGTGCTTGGTGCAGCTTTGTGACAGCGTTTCTAAGCATGCAGAGTATTAGTTCACTTTCACAAGAACCCTAAGTAGATGAGGGTGTTGTCCTAACCAATTTTCCTGCTCCAGGGTAAGGGAATGCAACTCCCTAGGAAAGGGAACAAGCACTGCCTCACCTTGAGGCAGGGTTGCCATAGGTCTCAGAAAACTGGGACTGTCCTGGTTTGGGGAGGATTGCATTCACATACTGGCAAGTTAGACAAGGGGTCCTATCCCAGTTTTGTGCAAGAGAATTATGGCAATCCTACCTTAAGGACTGTCCCCCAACTGAAGGATGCAAAACATGGTCCACTGTGGGTGGGGCAAGTGGCTAAGACACTGTGCCTGTTAACCAGCAGGCCAGGGTTCGAGACCCGGGTCGGCCCCACAAGACAGCGTGAGCTCCTGTCCTTAGCCCAGCTCTGCGACGCCATCCAATTGTATTGGCTCTGCCTTTCCATTGGACTAATTCAGTGGTGTGGAGAGGGGGGATTTGCTGCTTGGGTAACAGCCTATCCTCCATAACAATCTAACCCAGGGGTGTTGCAGCGTATGCAGCGCTAAGCACGATACCATAGTCTCTCTCAAGACTGACGGAGGCCTGCTTTTTTGGCATAGCTGTGGCTGAAAAGTGAGTTGCTCTTATTCGTCCTCTATCTACCTATCTACCTACCTACCGCTTTTCAGATAAAAAGTTCACAAAGTGGTTTACAAAGAAAATGAAAAAATTAATAGCTAATGGGTCAATTAAGTCCACACCAGTGAATATGTAACAGAATGAAAATATGAATGACAACTGGAATATTCTGCCACGGCAGCTTTTTTATAAACTAGTTGGGTGAAGGGATTCTGTCCCCAAGATCTGCCCATCTAATTGGTTCAGAATAAATGTAGGTACAGGTGGTTGGAATCTCACTGGGGCTTCCTGCAGTGCAGGAGCAGCAGCCTACCATGTTGTATGTCCAAAACCCTTCCCTTGCTTCGTCTCTCTCCTTTTCTTTGCCACTGGGCAGCAGGGTGGACTCAAATGAGAAGGCTCAAAAAAGTGCTGTCCCACTTCTTGAAATGTTTTTTCCTTTGATGGAGATGAGTGGACCAATGGCTCCTTTAGACTACCCCTCTCTTGCTTCACTAATAGGGAGGACTTCCTTTTTTTAGGGCAGTGCTTCTTCCAGGTTCCAAGTCACAAGAAGTAGTGGTTCTGCTTTACTCTGCATTGGTCAGATCTTTTTTCTAGAAATAAAGGTGGGGGTACTCATCATGAAGATCTTATAAATGTGGGGATAGTCACCATGAAGATGATTTATTTTTGTTTGATACATACATAGGCATGTCTACTTGGGGGGCACAGAGGTCAGTGTGCCAGTACTCACACAGAGATGCCAGTACTCAGTACTAGTGAGTAGCCCCATGTCAGATCTAATTTTGAATATTGTGTCCAACTTCGGGGACCTTGCTTTAGGCAGCCAACCTGGTTTAAAATCAGAGAAGAGTGACAGCTGGAGAACAAGCCCTACAAAGAAAGGTTGAGGGAACTTGATATGTTCAGCCTGGAGAAGAGAGGGCTGAGAGGGGATATGATAGCCTATTCAGATACCTGAAGGGCTGTCATATGGAAGAAGGAACAAATGTGCCTCTGAGAATAGAACCAGATCCAATGGGTAAAAAATGCAAGACATCAGATCCTGCTTGAACTTCAGGATGGTTCCTTATGGTTAGGGCATTTCAGCAGTGGAACAGCTTGCCAAGCGAGGTAAGTGGATTCCCCCTCACCAGAGATCTTCAGTCACAGGCTCAACAGGCACCTGCTGGAAATGCTGCACAAAGATTTATTGCTTAAGGCAGGAGATTGTACTAGGTGGCCTTTTGGGTTTCTTCCAACCCTATGTTTTTTTCAGCCTTGCTTTGCTATTCTCCTGTTTCAAATCTAGGAGTGCAGTAGCTATAGACTTGGGTGATTAGCATAGGGTGCTGCTTGCACTCATCTTGCATGGAGCATCAGCTTCAGTTTAGGGGTGCACTGGCCTTCCCACCAAGGGTAGGTAAGTGGTGAGTTGGGAAAAGGCTTTACCCTCTTCCAAGACCACATTCCACTGTGCAGGTCCTTGCAGAAATGCTCCAGTTATTTAGCTAATGCAGGACAGAATAGACCCCCTCCCATGGTGCCATGGAGGCTTAACCATAGTTAAGGAAATAATTGTTTCCTTACCCAGATAAGAAGTCATAGATTCCAAGCCTCTCTTTCAGAAGGCCTCCTGGACACAGCTGGAAGTAAATTTTGGTTCACACCATCAACTTCTGGTGGCATTCTCAGGCACAGGACGATACATAAATCTATAGTTGCTGTTGCAGATAAGGAGGACTTAACGCAGACCTGTTAGGTAGGATGCATGTTGAACATCTTGTGTAGGCCAACTCTAAAAAATGAAGGCACGTGTAATTGGCATTATCTTAAAAGTAATTAACAGAAGTAATGTGCAAGACAGCATGCCTGTATTGCTACTGTTAACAGGTTTGTACAGATGGCTTTAGTGTCTGAATTTTTCTAAGCCACTATCAAGAAAAATGGAACTCTTGTGCATGGAGGGGGGAAAATTCCACATTATCATTTCAATGGTTCTTTACATAAATACTGAAGAATCAGAAAAGCTGGCGGCTTGTTTTCCTCCCAGCCTCTGAGAAACACTATCGCAGTCCTCGGATTTTAGTCCTTTGCAGCATTACATTTTTTTATACATATTTATTCATGCAGAACAGAGAGGCTGAGTTTCTCGCCCTGCTATGGGGAGCTGATGGAAACACTGCTATACATAAGAATGCACCTTCATTTACATTCTCGCTATTTTCAACAATTGAATGCAACTAGGTTATTTTTATGCCTTCTGTTTCTTAAGGTGAGGGGTGAAGTTTCCTTTTTTTCATTAGTATGAAAACCCCCCCTTCTGAATTTTGAAAAGTCATAGAAATGTAGAGTTGGTGGGCCTCTCTTCAAAGGGGAAATTGGGTTGGGACATGTAGTAAATTAATGGCCATTACTTTTTTTAATTGAAGTAGTTAACTGCACTGCAGAAAGCCATTCATCTCTCAGTTTAAGAACTCATTTTGCCTGCATGGAGACCAAGGGTATTATACTTCCTGGATATTGCTTTGTTTAGTATCAGAATTCAAAACTGAATCCCATTTTCAAATAAAATGTATTTTCATACTAATTGAAATAATCTTTTTAAATTTTTCATCTCTCAAGCTATCCTTCAAAAGTAAGATTCTCCAAAACTATTTCTATAACTTTTATTATTGTGTATAATTTTTTTTAATGTAGATTCTGGATGTTTCTAGGAGCTCACTGACTGTTTGTTAGGCCAGATATATGTAGCTATTTATCCACTTCTAAATGTTTTCACTTCCCTTTCTAAGCCTGCATCTTATGCCTTGACTCTGAGCACAATCCTAACCATGTCTACTCAAAAGTAAGCCCCATTGTGTTCAGTGGACCTTACTCCCAGGAAAGTGTCTTTAGGATTGCAGCCTCTGTCAGGGCTGAAGCTGACATTTCTGTTGGCTGTCCTCACTAGAAGTGTCAGTGTGTTCACAGGGGTATTGATACTCAGATAATAATTTACTGTTGCAAATAATGTCCCTATGGGGAGGAAAAGTAGCCAGGGGCATGAGCGTGCAGGACGCTTGAGACCATTCCTTGCGTGACAGTAGCAACCATGAGCCTAGCCGTAATTATTTTTCTCATCATGCAAGTTGCTGTGTAAGCTGTCCTTGACAAAGGAGCTTAATTTGGAATGGGCACAGGCAAAATATGGCACAGAAGGAAAATCATTCTGCTGCGTCCTCTCCACACTCCATGTTTGCCATCATGCTTAAGGCAGGCTAGGCAGTTAGGCAGGAAATTCTGATCTTCTAAAATCCAGGCTAGAGCGGTCTTTTATTATGGTGCTTTGGTTCAAGACTCATGCATATGCTGCAAATGTTTGCTAACTGAGGCTGCAATCCTAATCCCCAGTTAGGCCAACATAAATCCCAGCATAAATCCTAAACTGACTTGGGGGTGTCACAAAAGTGCCATAAAGCAGTTCTGTCCAACTTCAGGGTTGGGGGTGGGTAGGCCAGCGCACAGGCATATGCTGGTCTCCCCATGATACTACAGGAAGTTATGCCAGGTGAGGTGAGTTATGCCCAGTGGCATCACTAGTGTTCATGTCACCCCGTGTGGGAGGCCAGTCCATCACCCCAAGCAGTGAGCGGGACAACAACCTGGGTGGAGGGAGTGATTATGTGCCATTCTCTGGGCTGGGAAATATATAACTGTGCTTTGATGATGGTAGCAAGTTACCTGATTGGATGAGTGGGACCCACTTGATTCCACGATCCTATCCCTTTACTTGGTTTGGTTGCTCAGTTGTTGTGTGAAAAGCCTGCACTGCAGACTTGGTCTCCATTGTCCAGTTATGGGGATTAGATCTGGAGGAATTTCACCAGTTGAGACAAACATTTGAAGCTGGATAGTGGATTTTCTCACAAAGGCTGTGTTCATGGTCTTTCTCAACAGCTTTTAGCCTGCTTGAACTAGGACAGCAGCTTCTGGAAAGTTAAAAGTGTCCAAAAATACAGGAAAAATGCAACACTAAGGGGTCTAATCCTCCCTTTTGCTGGTACTCCACAGGTTCCTTTAAAATTTATTTTAATTATGCTGGTTCTGCTGCTGACGCGGTCTAACTTCCATTAAATTTTTTGAATTTGATTCGTTCTGGTTGTTTAGACTGGCTCTGTTTTTTTTATTGATGTCTGGGGCTGCTAATTAATTGTATTTTATTACATTATCTTTTATTGATTCTTCTTTTTCTCCTTGATTGTAAATTGCCTCAGGGGCTTTTCTATGAGAATTGGAGAGGCGGGATAAGTGTTTTAATAAATAAAATATTCAGGCTGTGGCTTGTGTGGTCTTCAGAGGAAGGGAATTCTAGGATTCTGGATCTTGCTTCAGGCTGGCTTGTGTGCAGGTATTCAGGCCAACAGCAAGCTCCTGGACATCACCCCAAATGTTACATAAGGAGCCGAGGTCTGGCTGCCTTGCATAAGTACAGCATCATACAAGAAGGATGCTTCAAGTGGGAAGAATATATGGGACAGGCACAATAGAAGAAGTTTTACTTGGTATGAAATGAAAGCAGTTTCCCCTTATTTTGTTGTCCTCTTCTGAGCTTCATAAAATAGCTGATCAGTAATCTAATCTGCAGAAGCTAGAGCAGCGGTCTCAATACAGCCTGCCTTTTGATGTTTTGCCAGATGCAGCAGTTAGTCTTTGCTGATTTCTTAGATTCCTGTAGTTAGAGAGCTATCCACAGGGCCCACGTAGGGCTGGAATTCCCTCATTAAACAAATATTTGACAAGTGGGAGGAAATAGATGCTGCAATGCAATGGAAGCTGAAATCCGGAGATCCCAATACACCCCTATGTATTATTGCTTGGGCAAGCGGTAGCCAGAGCAGTGGGTAGTTAAAATACTAGAAAAGGGATTCTACTAAGCTCTTTCTGTTCCAGATGAAGCAGCTGTTCCTTTGCAGCTGTCTAGCATGCAGCAAATAATGCTGTTCTGTTCATTTTGTGCATTCCTCAAGTTTTCAAAAGAAAGCCAGGATCATGTAACTTTTTTGTTCCTAGGTTTTAGAAATACTGTGGGCCCTTCGTACCCAGGGCTCAGCATCCAAGAATACTGACCCCACACTGCAGAGTAGTGTGTACAGAGTAGTGTGATGTACAGATGTATCCGTACATCACAAGAAGCCACTCCTGGTTTGCACTGGTGGCTTCATGACCACATATTCTGAGGCATGGAGAGGTGGTATGGGGAGTAGTTTTGAGGCTCAGGAAGGCCAACTTAGAAGATACTTCTGGTTGTATCCAGATGCCCTCCAGCCACAGGATCAGCACTGCATTGTGCCAAATCTGAGAGTGCCAAACCTGCAGATAAAGAAAGCCTATTGATTCTCAAGCATTTCAGCATGTAACCCCGTTCTGAGAATGACAATCTGCCCGGGACCTTCCCAGTAGGAAGTACCATCACTGTGATGCCAGAGCTTTTCCATGTCTATGCAGAAGTATGTCCAGTGGTGGGCTCCAGCAGGTTCGCACCTACTCTATAAAACCGGTTGTTAATGAGAGAAAGGACATATAAAGTTTAAAAATAGCCATTTAAAAGTGGCTGCCAGATGGGCATAGAACCGGTTGTTAATTTTTTTCTAGCCCATCACTGAGTATGTCCCATTGTATTCAATGAGACTTTCTCCCAGGAAAGCAGCCTGAATGCCTCTTCCAAGCTGGGAGCATCCATTGCCAGATTCCAAGATGGCAGAGCCCAGCTTCCACCACCCCCTTGAAAAGAATTTGTGACCCCCCCCCCACAAAGGGATCACTTTGGCTTCAGGGGGTTGGCTTCAGGGGGTTCTCACAGGTTCTATGGAACCCTTTGCTAATGAGCGCCTAGTTCTGAGAACTAGTTAGTAATGGGACATAGAACCTGTTGTTAATTTAAGTTATTAGGATATAGAACCTGTTGTTAATTTATTTGAATCCCACCACTGGTCCCAACCCCCTACTTTGAAAACCACTAGTACTGTAGACCAGTGATTGTTGAACATTCAACCCTTTCTGAGAATGACAATTTGTCAGGGTCCCCCAGGCATGATGTAATCAACCTGGAAGTGATGCTGTGGCTGGACGGTGCTCCTTCATGTCTACTCATAAGTAAACCACATTATATTCAATGAGACTTACTCCCAGGGAAGTATGATTTGAAG
This sequence comes from Cryptoblepharus egeriae, assembly GCA_030015325.1. NCBI lineage: Eukaryota > Metazoa > Chordata > Lepidosauria > Squamata > Scincidae > Cryptoblepharus > Cryptoblepharus egeriae. Next base: position 22,977,378 of record JAREYC010000011.1, read on the forward strand.
CCTGAATGCCTGATTCTAAGATGTCAGTACCCAGTGCCAGATTCCAAGACGGTATCACCAGCTTTTGTGACTCCCCCCACCTCATAAAGAAATGGTTATAACCCCTCCAAGGATGCCCAAACCCCACTTTGAAAACCACTGATACAGACGACTTTTCTACAAAAATATATGCAGTGTGGTTGTTTCCTTCTTTGGTTTTTCCCCTCTGTTTTTTATTATTGCAAATAAAACACATGTGTTTGTGTGTGCGTGTTCTTGTTTGTTTGTGTGTGTGTTGAGGGGAGATATTGAGACTGATTCTCAGAACTTTATCTCCTATGAGCCAATGGTTCTAATGCACTCTGAAGTAAAGATGGGTTCTACAGTGTTAAACTTGGTCTGTAGTCATGTGCAGACTTACCATGGAATTCAGTCACACGTACTTCCAAGTACCATGCGTCAAATTGGGCTGCATCTGTCATTTCTGGCATTTTCCAAACTTGAAGAAACAAGCAGAGCCATCACTGGATAAGTCTGCTCCTGGTTTGGAGCCAACGCTTTTCTGCTACCCACTTGACCTTGTTAGATTTCTGTAATTTACAAAAGCAGATCACAGAGAATCAACAGTTCTCAATCTCAACAGATTTTTTCCCCTGCTTGTGTCAAAATCCCCTACCTTATAAACTGCCGAGTAGCAAGAATTCTGCGTGAATAAACATAGGCTCTGTGTGATCTATGTAAAATAAATTTGATTAAATTTATTTAATTGTCATATTTTGTGCAATTTGCATACCTACAGAATTTTCTGTTCTGTTGTAAAGAGTTTGGAATTGTGTCATCCAAATGCTGTCATGTTGTAGAAAACTTGGGATGGCAGGTTGGGCTTTACTGGGCTTTACTAGAAAACAGCTGATGGAGAGAACATGATAGCTCTTCTAAGCCAGGGTCTCCAAACCTTTTGGGCAGGAGGGTCACATCCCCTACAATCCAGAGTAACTATGGGAGCATGTAAGAAGCATTACGTGCACCCATAGTTACTGCACTACCTAGTGAAAACCTATGGGAAATTCATATTGCAATCCAGAGTAAGTTGTTCTTACACCAGAGCAAGGACTCATCGTAGTTACTCTGGATTGCACCCATCATCTCTTTGACACTGTGTCGGGGGCCAGAATACTAATTTACATTTCAAATTTGAATAAATGTACAGATAAGAATGTATTGGAATGGATTACAAGGTTTGCCCAAGGGCTGAATAGAGGGGTGTTGCTAGGGCCATATTGAGGCTTGCCGGGGTTTGAAGACCCCTGTTCTAAGCTATCCCCTGAGCATCAGAATTTTCATCTGTACCCTCTTTAAAAACAATAAAACACCATTATCAACCTACAGTATTTACATTATTAAATCTATGCCAAGCAACATGAGATTTGATTGGATCTCTCAGATATTTAGGATGCAATACTAACCAATTTTAGGCCAGAGCAACTCATATCTCTTCCCATATCTGTGCACTGGCCTACCCCCCTTTCCCAGAGTGGCACAGAAGTACCTTACAGCATTTTGAAACACGCCCAGACAAGCATGGAACTTGTGCCAGGACCCCAGCCTAACTGGGGATTAGTATTGCAGCCTTAATAGATTGAAAGTTATCCATGAGGGGTTGGGAATTCGCTTACATTGCCAGAAGCTTTTAAACTGTTCTTCCTGTGCCTCATTAAGTTACTACAGGGGATGGGTGGTGTGGGCTGTACTGGGTGCCATCCTCAGGGGGTTGACACTATACCGCCTGAGCCTTCATTTGCCAATCTTTGGCCTGTTGCCTTTTGCTCTCACCAACAATCATGTGCCAACAAGGACATTGTGACTGGGCCAGTGATGGACTTAAAAAGTCAGTTGAGAGGTGGACTTGTTGCATTTGAAGAATTAGATAACCTGGTACAGGGTTGTTCCAGCCTGGGGGCCAGATGTGGCCTGCAGCAAGACCTCTCCATCTGGCCCATGGACAAGCCTTGTAATTTATCTAATACACTCTGATATTTAAATTTATGTAAATTTATTCAAATTTGAAATGTAAATTATTTTCCTTGCTTCCGAAACAGTTTTTGGCCCTCCTGCCAAAACGTTTGGACACTCCTGGCCAGGAAGGTCGAGGGCAACATGATTACATCATATATCACCCCAAACGTTTGGTATGTTGTGAGCCATACCGCAGGAAAGTCTCTAATGCCCCTTTTTCTTGATTAATCCCAAACATATAGTCACACAGGCTGTTTTTTCAGCAGGGGGTGGAGACAGCCAGAATCTGCGCACTAATTTTGATTAGGAAAAAATGTGGAGGTTGTAACTTGGCTCTTTTAGAAGGCATGCAGTTTGGCCCTAAGAATTTGATAAGTAGTTTCATTTCCTCACTTCTGATCTGAAAGGCAGATAGATGTCTTTGCATTCAAGATAATGAAGTAGTAATGAATTAATTAAATATTAATTTGAATAACGCGACTAGAATAGGTCTATTTCTGTGTTTTTGATAGATCCTGTTTCAGTATCTCTCTCCTGATATGGATCGTAGTTCCCATTAACACATGTCTGACCTTCTGAAGCTTTCTTTGGAAACATTTTTATAACTTTTATAAGATGAAAAGTAGCTGATTACCTTTTACTCTGCTGCCAGCCACCTCCAACCAAACACTTTATTTCAACAAAAAAAGAAAGGGGTTCATGCTATGGCACTGCATTAGCAAGCCTTATAATTATTACTTGACACAAACAGAGAGTCCACTGGATTACAGTCAGTGGTGGGCTTCAGCAGGTTCGCACCTACTCTGTAGAACCTGTTGTTAATGAGAGATAGGACATATAAAGTTTAAAAATAGCCATTTAAAAGTGGCTGCCAGATGGGCATAGAACTGTTTGTTTACTTCTTTGAATCCCATCACTGATTACAATATTTAAAAATGTCAATGCTTCTTATTTTGTTGGGTCTGTGACTGTAAATAAATATGATTTGATTTGAAATGCTTCTTAAATATTGTGGTTTTTAATCTTGTGGCTTGCAAACACCTGATGTTTATCGCAGTGTGGTTCTTAAGCAAGTTTGACCATCTTTAGGATAGAATGATGTCACATGCTGTTGGAACATCATTTGTTTAGCAGGTTTTGATGGCAGTTTTCCAATAATAGGTGGATTAATATGCAATTAAATAGGAACTTTAGTACAAGGAAAGCTTTCTAGATGGCAGAATTAAGTAAGACACATAAAAGGTCAGACTGGAGTTCAAAAGAAAATGCTGATTGTTTTCTATCTACATTTTGTGCAGTTTAGTGTCAGACCTACATCCTTTTGTCCTGATGTATTCTTATAATTTTATTCAAGAAAGCTATACTCCCACTTAAGCAATACATGTGTACATCTATTTTGCCTCATAGTATGTGTGGCCTGGAGTGAGATTTGGGGCACAATACTGTCAAATCCAGCATCTTTCACACCTTAAAGACTTCCATAATTTTGAAACCCGTTTTCTTATGAAACTATTTTTTCATCTGTTCTCACACTTTGAAGGCATGTGCCACTCTTAGCTCTTCATTATCATGACGGGAAACCACCATGACATATGAATCTCACATTTTAAAACATGCACTCAGCAGATGTCATTTAATGAAGATTGTCTGTCCACTGTAATTACCGCAGCTTGACAGGCTGTAAGATAGTTGGTTTTTCCACCGTGGAGTTCCTGTAATTGGAGCATGGAATTTTCAGACAGACACAGTAGAAATTATTCTGTATTTTGTTGATGGTTCTTCATTTCAGGTGTTAGGTACAGAGTTCAAAATCTGACCCATCAGAGTCATCCATATATATAACCTTGAAAACTCACTCACTCACTTACACACGCATGCAATCACTCATTCAGAACTTAAGAGCTTCCACTGGATCAGGCCAAAGGCCTATCTAGTCCAGCTTCCTGTATCATACAGCCGCCCCAGATGCTTCAGGGAGCACACTAAATCATTACTTGATTCTTCATCAATGCCCAGCCAAAACCACTGAACCTAGAAATTTGGGGAGGATGTTCCTTCCATTATGTAGGTACCCACTAAAAACCAATTTTTGGAAATTCAGACTGGAAGGGGGTGAAAAGGAGCACAACGTTTTTTCATCCCTATACTTTACATTGAAGAATCACCAACTGATCAACGCCCAGTCTCAATCCCTGGACCTAGAAGTATAAAATTTGGGGAACATATTCCTTCCATGATGTGAGCACCCATTAAGAACCAATTTGGCGCCCGGTGCTGTCCACTGATGCTGGGTGCCTGGTGGTGCCTGTTGCCCAGCTGGGATGCCTGGAGCTTAGTAGGGCTGCTCTGTGGTGCCCATTGCCTGCTGGTGCCTGCTGGCTCTTGCTTGCTGGTGCCTGGTAGGAATGCCCAGTGACCAGTAGGGATGTCCAGTGGTGTCCACTGCCCTTTGCACAATGGTGCCCAGGGGTGCACATTTTCTGAATTTTGCTCCAAGAGCATTTGACACAGCATGTTTCAAGCTCTGTTGTGGGAAATGTCACATAATGGCATAAAAATAATGGCTGTCAGGCAATCTTCTCTGGCAAAAGTTTGCCTACCACTCTATAACTTCTTCTGTAAACTGCAGCCATGGGGGAGAGTTGGGAATAATAGAAGCCTAGAACTGGAAAGTACTCGCAAGGTCATCTGCTGGTAGAAGAGCTGGGATGGTATAGTGGATAGGCGGTTGGACTAAGACCTGAAGATCCAATTTTAAATCCCCTCTCATCCATAAAACTTCCAGTTTTATATCCCCTCTGAGCCAGTCACTCACTCTCAGCTTCACCTCACAGGGTTGTTGAGTGGACAGCAGGAGGGGAGAAACTTAAGCTTTGTAAGCAACCTGGGGTATCTCCAAAAGGTGCCTGTTGAACTTCTGCCTGGTTTCCCATCATAATGTAGTCAGACTTCCAATTTAAATATAATCACTACTTTTAATTATTTCCAAGCCTTTGGAAGCTTTTCAAGTGCTCTGCGTGGCTGCCCAGGGCTCTCCACACCCACAGATCCTGGCAGAACATCTGTCATGTTAAAAAATAGTCCCCTTCCTCTGTAGGGGAGAGATCCTGGGCAATGAGTCTCTGCCCTATCTCTCCCCTGCAAAGACTTACCTAGGGATTAAAGCTCCCTGCCACTGCTCTCCATTGCACTGCTTCATGTCTACAGAAGGACTTCTTTCTACTCCTCTGCCTGTTCTACAGTAAAGGGAACAAGAATCCTGTTCATGGAATGGCTTCTTAGCAACCATACAACCCCCCTTTCACTTAAGCAAGAGATTAATATGCTTTTATGTTCACCCTCACTTTATCTTAGTAAGGTACTGCAGGTGAATCAGAGATAATGGAGAGGAGGGGAATGGTCAATAAACAGGGTAATGTGAGAAACAGTCCTGATTAATAGACCAGTAAACAGTCATACCAGCCGCGGGAAGTTCCTCTAGTGCCCAAACTAATGTTCAGATAGTCCTTGCTAGTGTTTAGGCTGCCTGCCTGCTTGCCATTCTTCAAACTTTCATTCTTATAGAGTTCTGTGAAAGGAAGAAACAACATGGTTGGTGCCACCAGTAAAGAACAATGCAAAAATTATGGGCCTGGTGGGGAAAAATAGGGATCCTCTATTCCATTTGATCCTCTCCTCTTTTTCTTCTTTTTCTTCAGCTTTTATCCTGCACAGTGACAGGGTTCACTACCCTGAATCTCTTGCGCCATTTCTCCCAGTTGTGGGCTTGGTCTGGGTACAGGTGGGTGGTGTTCAGGTCACCATGCAGTTTGACAAGCCAGCGCTATTTTGGCCGACTCTTCAGTCAGTTACTACTGACATCCAACTGCAGGCCCAACTGTGCTGTGGTGTTGCTGTTGGCACACAGAACATGGCCATACCACTGGAGATGAGCTTCACTCATCGATGATAGAAGCAATGCCATACTGCTGCCGGATGTCAGTGTTGTGGATGTGGTCAAATTTGTGCCTCTCATGGCATTTAAAAAGCAATAAACTTAAGAAGTTATGAAAAGTGCATGGTGGTTCTGGCAAAACCTGAGGAAACAATCTATCACATACCAAGTCTGTCCCTGGATTTCAAACCATGTCAACAGAATCTGGCCATTTCATTTCGATTACTGTCAATCAGTGTCCTTCAGTGTCCTTAAGGCTGCTTCTTGTTTGATAATCATTACTTCTCTTAGCTCTCCTCAGAGCACAGTTGTATCTTAGCCAGCCATTATCACAGAGTCATTAAATCATCTTAAGAGATGAAATTTTATTTCCTAGACATAACACTACCACAAGGAAGGAAAAAAAACTTTAGTGTGTTCATATGCTGATATGTACCAGTTACAATCGCATCCATTCCCGAGCTAATTTCTACATGCAGCACTTCTTAATGTTTGCAAATTGCAAATTTTATGCTTTAATTTCTCTCTTGCAGTTCTGAATACAGGTCCAAACTTCTTATACACAGGTTTTTATGCATAGATTTGACTGAACACAAATGGCCATTGCAAATCACAGTTTGAAATTTAAAAAAAACTGCTCTTCTACTGTTGTAGATAGGCAGTCATATAGCAAGCATTCTATTTTTCAGTATGAGAATCAAATCCCTGCAGATACTGAGGCACTATCTTGTTCCACTGGGTGCAATAGTGGATAATGAGGGACACCCCTATACACCATCCTCTACTTTCCTCTTCAGGAAAAGTGGGCACCCAGTGATTTCAAATTTTACTTGAATGCTATCAAAGGAAAATGAAATAAAACTGCTATTAAAACTGTGCTATTTTGTAGCTGGCTGTATCACAATATAGTCCTGCCTGCCTGCCTACAAAGCCTATCTATCAAGCTTTGTAAATCATTTTTAAAAATTGGTGCAAAGCATCTCACTAATGTCTATTGGTGAAGACCACCCAGTTTCTTAATGTGGTGAACCAGTATTGAAACTGCAGTGGTGTGAAAGAGTTTGAAGCAGCCAGAATACAGTTGTAATTGTGCTAATTTCTCAAGTGGATCTTTTATTCTCCTTTTAAAAAGAGAGCTATTACATCTTTCTAATTTGTCAACTATTGCAAGACTGTCCAGACATCTTCTTTTTCCTGGACTGTTCCTACATTTCAACCTTCTGGCCGGGGTACCCCCAAAGCATGTAGGTCAACCGCTGCTGTTTTCAAAAAGCCTTTTTGAATACTGATGCCTACAAATAACAACAGTTATTCAGACATGGTTTTGCAAATGTTGTGTGAAACAATATTTATTACTGCTGCCTGGACTTCTAGCATAAATTTTCTCTCCAAATGTTCCATTTCCAACATAGGCATGAATGTTTTAGCAGTAAGGGAGAAGAACCCTTACCTGATGGGACAAATTGAACTCACTTGTCTTCTCCACCCCACCCCTCAAATGGACAGGTCTGTTGCCCAGTCACAAGTGTGTACAAATACTGTATCAGTAATCCATACAGAGTAGATGAGCCTGTCATTTCCTGCATCCTGTGTCTTCCCTTTCTGAAGATGGAACAACATTAGCTCGTCTCCAGTCTTGTGGCACCATCTTCTAGGATTTATTCATTTGGCAGAGATTCTAAGTATGTCAACAATTTATTTTAGTACTCTACGAACAGTTCATCAAACAGTTCTTCTGGTTCAAATAGTTTGAACTCATTTTGGGCCAGTTAAGTCCTTAACCAGTTCTTTGTCCAGCCTAATCTGCAGATCATTTATAGTGATTCATATAGCAGCAATCCTACAGTTTGAGTCTCTTTCTCTTATTTTGAGCAAACAAAAACCACTTTTTCATTCTTTGCGTCCATGACAGTCTCAGCTAGTACTGTATTCCTGACCCTCTCCCAGCAAGTCTGGCCTACTCAGCTATAGCCCTCTTTGGTGAGCTCTTCTGTCTTCCGTAATCTAAGGAGGTCCCTTTTTATGTTCACTTGGTCACTGGTGTTTTCATGGATCCCCACAGGCTTTTGAGATTCCCTTTTACTTTCTTGTTGGAATTGTTTTTGATTGCACCTGCTTGTCTTTCCACTGGTATTGAGCCTGTGAAGTGTTGTTCCAGCTCATTTTAATGTGGTGAAAGAGGGTTGCTTGTGGACTGGAAGATTCCTCCCCCCACACATGTTATGTTTGCTTTGTTGGGCAGATTAACAACCATTGTTGTAGCAACCACCATGGCTTGTAAATACTGTAGCAATTCCTATTTTTGTTTCCTGGGAGAAGATCTTATATACTAGGTTTACTGTTAAAGCCACATAGTGACGTCTCAGTGGCAATTAAGGACGTCTAAGCAGCATTAAGGATTGTTGATTTGCCATTCCTGGAAGAAATTGAATGTTAGAAGGAATTTACAAAGGTAAAAGGGCCTTTTCCAGTGATTGGTGCAAACCCAGTGCTTGAGACCAGCATATCACCCCCATGCTGTGTGGGTGGGGCAATAACCTGGATGGTGGGTATGGCTGTAAACCATTGCCCACTTGGTTTTTTGGCCATATGTTTTGATAGAATAAAGATATTTCAAGGTGGTTTGTTTCATTGCATTATGCTGTAAATTAAACTTCTATTACATTGCAAAACATGCTGAGCCCAAGTGCATAGGATCAGGACCATTCTGGAAGGCTTGCACTTCCTGGACAGACCTTCCACACTAGCCAAGACATGCTTGCTTACTCACAAGTAAACACAGACATGCAGTTTCACTTTCAGTAGGGTTCAATGAATCTGGATTATTAGAGGAGGGACCTCCTTCTAGGGTGACTGGTGGGGGCTGTATTCATTGGATCAAGACCAGATTCCTCTTAGCCCGCCCTTTCCAATTATCTAATAGAAGTTCGCATACTCATGAGTAAGGGCGAAATCCAGATTAACTACGGGGAGTCCTTGCTCCAGTGTAAGAACAATCTGCTCTGGATTGCAATATGAATTTCCCATAGGTTTTCACTAGGTGGTGCAGTGACTACAGGTACATCTTACGTGTCTCTTACGTGCTCCCATAGTTGCTCCGGATTGTAGCCTAAAGGCATGATATGGTGCACTTTTTAGTTTTTGGCCATAATTTTTGGATATATTTTAGAAGGATATATTTCAAAATGGATTTATTTTGCATTGAGTTCTGATCTTTAATACTTATCCAATGATATATGACATGATGGATAATGTGCATCATCCTGCAGTTGCATTTTGGGGTTCCATAGCCCCCCCCCAGTGTGCATCTCCTGGGTAAATCATCTGGTCCAGGCTGTACCCCCACACCCTCCTAGGGACTCCCCAGATCAAATGGGACAGACCCTATGGTCCAGAGTAACTACGGGAGCATATAAGAGACATTGCATGCATCCGTAGTTACTGCACCACCTAGTGAAAACTTATGGGAAATTAATATTGCAATCCAGAGCAGATTGTTCTTACACTGGAGCAAGGACTCCCCGTAGTTAATCTGGATTGCGCCCTTATTCTAGGGAAAGTGTGGCTAGGATAGCCACCTTATGATTGCATTCCTAGGCCTAGATCCTAAAGTGAAATTAAGCCCCTTGCTCTGGAGCATTTAAGGTGACTTTCCATAAGATAAGACTAGAGGGTGACGTAACTGCGTGGACCCGTAACTGCTCTGGATTTAGCCCCTAGTCTCTTAACTGGGAGTAAGCCCCATCAAACTTGTGGAATTTACAGTTCTGCATACAGACATGCATAGGACTGTACTGATATCTTTGTTTTAACTCTTTGTTATGCCCCCTCCCTCTTTCTCTTTTGTACAGCCAACTCTTAAGTGGCGGCTGGAATATCACATCCATGGTGAAACTGCTGATTTCCATTCTTCTCTTTGGACAAACAATACACCAGGCTGCATTGTTATTCCCATTCTTTCCTAATTAGAGAAAATCTAACCCACCATTGGTAGTTGTTACAGATGAATTTAAGGAAGAGATTACAGATACTGTGGCCAGGAAGTTGAAAAGTACAAACATGAAAAGAAATAAAATTTCACATTGTCAGTATAAATTATGTAGACAGTTGTTGCCATGTTAGCCCCAGATAATGAGGGATTTAAAAATATAAACCAACAATAGAGTATAAATAGATAAAACTGGCACAATGTTAAATTGGTTAATTGAGGGCACAGCAAGACTTGATGTGGGAGATCTATGATTAGGGTATCCATGGAGGACTGGAAGATTGGTCTGTACCTAGTGATTCTCAAGTTTCTTGAGAGATTTACTCCTGAAGTAAGTCTTTGTGAGAGATGGGCAAGAAGAGTTATGCAGTACAGGAGGTGCTTTCACTTATTTTTACCTAGGCAGGGCTGCAGCAGGCTCCGCAGCGCTTCCTAATGATTAGAACGTTAATGACAAGTACCAGTAGTCACTAAGCACGTCCTAGCGGTGATTGCTTGAAGATACTAAGCATTGGAATCCCTGCAAAGATTCTGCACCTCCTGCAGTCCCACCTAAGTGAAAGTAGGCACAGTGGCGCCTCACTTAACAAACGACTCATGTAAAGTATATTTCATGTAACAAACAAAAATTTATCTAGGATTCTGCATCACGTAATAAACTGTACTTCACGTAACAAACACACTCGTTGGCAGTTGGGACAGATGTGCTGGCCGGCAGCACTTTTCAAAAACATCAGGGCTGCCTAGCGCTCCTGCCCATAGCGAAAGCAACACGTCTGTGCTGTTCCTCCTGTGGCCGGGCATCTGCTGGGCAGAGGGAAAGAACAGCAGTGGAGAAGAGGGAAGCAGCTCAGGGCTAGCCAGAAGGGAGCAGGGAAGAGAGAGGCTCAGGATGAAGAGAAGGAGAAAGTCGGGAGACACTTGGAAAGTGTCTGATTACAGAAGAAAGTGTTTTTGATTGCAGCCTCCTAAACATGTCTACTGAGAAGTAAGCCCCATTGTGTTAAATGAGGCTTACTCCCAGGAAAGTGTCTTTAGGATTGCAGCCTCAGTAGACTTCATTGACTCATGCACATTGAATGCATGTTTTGAATTCAATTCCAGTGTTTTGTTATCATTTTTACATTAATTAATGTAATAATTAATATTTTTATAATATAATATAATAAAAATAATTAATATTTTTATATGAATATTTTTTGTGTTGTGGAACCAATCGTCTGAGTTTCTATTATTTCCTACGGGAAAATCCACTTCACTTAAAGAACATTTCACGTAACAAACATGCCTCCGGAACAAATTAAGTTTGTTACGTGAGGAGCCACTGTATTCCTCTTTGCCCTCCCCCGAGTGATGCCGTGGGGGATTATGTCACTGCTCTTGCTTTTTCCCTGTCCCTTAAAAGGGATGGGGAACCTATACATGAATACCACAAAGTTTGAGTACCACTGCTCAAATTCTTTCCAAACGATTTTTCCCCTTTTCCAAGAAAATTGATAGGAACCCATATGATGTATATGATACCTGTAATTTTTCTCACTCTTAACTTATACTTTTGCTAGAGTGGGTTTAATCAGAAGAATTATGTGCAAGCATGTATGTGAAGGATGAAAGATTAAAAACCATCTTCCAATCCTGTGATAAGAGAGTTTTCCTGTAATTTTCTTATCCTTTAATATATTATACTCTTCCTTCCAATGTTCTCATATATGGCTGCAATCCTAATCACACTTTCCTGAGTGTGAGCCCCACTGAATACAGTAGGACTTACATCAGAATAGGCATGTGTAGAATAGTGCCCTAAATCTCCTACATGTGGAGTGTGTCTTATACATCTGAAGCAAAGCATTGGAAAAACTGGATGTAAGGGAATAATTCTTTAATTAGGTGATCTGGCTTTTCTCTTGGCTAGGAAAAGACACTTAATCAGAATGGCTCTATGGTGCACTTGACACTTCCAAATCCAAAATGGGCAAACATGTCTGAGCTGAGCTGCACAAAGATGTTGAAGTTTTGGCATGCATGGTTCATTTTCAAATGCAGATTCTCAGATAGTATGGTTTCAGTGCACACCGGGCATACAACGTATTGAGAACTTATAGTCATAACTTGCACAATAATGATAAAGAGCCCAGTCCTGTTCAGATTTCCAGCACTTTTGTAGCCATTCCAACAGGGCATGTGCTGCATTTTGCTGTGGGAAGGGCAACAGAGCCCCCTCCCCCAGGTAAAGGAAAGCGTGTACCCTTACCGTGAGGATGTATTGCAGCTGCACTGGCACCTTGGCAAGTTGTTTAGGATTGAGCCCTGGGCCTTTTAAGGCCATTTTAATAGTTAAGTCTGCAATCCTAAAGTCTCTTTCCTGAGAGTAAGGCCTATATCCTCAAGTGAAATTAAGCCCCTTGCTCCAGAGCAGTTAAGATGACTTTCCATAAGATAACACTAGAGGGTGATGTAACTGCATGGACCCGTAACTGCTATGGGTTTTGCCCTAAGACCCATTGAACACAATGGGCAGACACAGGTAGGATTGTGCTCTTAAGGCACAATCCAGAGTAACTACAGGGAGTCCTTGCTCTGACGTAAGAACAATTTACTTTGGATTGCAATATGAATTTCCCATAGGTTTTCACTAGGTGGTGCCATAACTACGTTGACGTAAATGTCTCTTACGTGCTCCCATAGTTACTCTGGATTGTAGAGTAAGTTTGCTAATTGTGTAAGTAAGCCATTTTTCCCACTGAATAGCTATAAAAGAAAACAGCTTTATATACAGTGGCAAATTAGAGACAAGACTGTTAAATATATTGCCAAACCTTGTCAAGGAGATCACTTGGTGGAAATTTGTCATGTTAAGATATGACAATGTTTTTGACATATAGTTTAGTTGCATTGTGCATCTTGTATTTCTAGTGCAAAATCTCATGTGGATTTTTTTTAATGATGTTTGCAAAGACTTGATTATAGCATAAATTACTGAATAAACTATTTGTGTTAGTAACAAACTTGTATGCAATATGACATGGAATCAGCCATCTCTTCTGCTTGGTAAAGAACAGTCACCATGCAACTTAAATACCTGTATGTTTATACTCTTATGTGCATGAGCGCTCTCTCTCTCTCTCTCTGATAACCCTTTGTCTCTCTAAATAGCAGAGACTATTTGGAATTCAGCAAGTTAATACCATTATACAGTATTTTTAGAAAAATGAGTAGCGGGGGATGTCATAGGACAAATGTGGTAATATTTTGGAGATGTATTGGATGAAATGTGAGATGGAAGAGTGTTTATAATGTTGAAACCCACTTTCCATATAGCACATTCAGGAGTGGGGGAGAGGGAAGGCAGCAGCATAGAGAGAAAGGCAGACAGCAAATAGACAAGGCTTTAATCCAACTCCCTTACCAGAGGGATAGAATGCTCTCTGCTTGTCTAACATGTGGCTGATTAATTATGACATGTACAGGATTGTTCTTTTGATGAATGCATGTGCTCTGAAAAAAAAATCCAGTGGTCCTTCACCCTTGGCTTCCCTTGTTTTCAGTAATTTTTCAGGTTTCTGCCAGAAGAACCATGGAAGAGGAATGTAATGTGACCCATAAACTTTGTCACATCCTCATTAATTTGACGATGTATTCCATTGTAGCCTAAGGGAGCAGTCAGATTTTTAGCAAGGGAATGAGGGTGCCGTCACTTTAATGGCTTCATTTTGACAGCTACGAAGGCTGACTTGTAAAAGGTGCAGTGTCAGGTTGTACATTTCCCCACCGTAAAACAGAAGGGGTCCCTAGAATTTCATAATCATATAAATCTGACCGTGCAGTGCTAGGACTCTTTAAGATTAAGAGAAGACAATGACCCCAGGGCATCATATGTTTTGTCCTATATTTCCTATTGCCCAGTTCTCTGCTGTTATGATAGCATCTGTTGTGAGGTCCAACAAGAACACAACAACTGGCATATTGAGTTATTTGGGATACTGCCTCACAATAGGTTTACTAAGACCAGCAAAAAGTCACAAAAATTAAGTATTCTTTAAGAGCCACAGAGCACTACTTCTGAACTGGTGGCAAGGACAGAAAGTTCAAGTTTACACAAGATCAGAGAAGCAATAGGTACAAAAATCTTCAGTCTGCAAAGAACATTGTGAGTCAGCCTCATAAGACAACAGCATACTGCAGACGGTTTCTATCGTGCCTTGTGCTTCTTTCTTTCTTTCTTTCTTTCTTTCTTTCTTTCTTTCTTTCTTTCTTTCTTTCTTTCTTTCTTTCTTTCTTTCTTTCTTATAAAAGTATTGTGAGACTGTTTCTGTTTAGATATTTTTCCAACAAACCAATCAAGCTGTCCACAGATTTTGTCTTATTTCACTGGCACACTTCAGAAGATCTACTGTGGTAACATAGGCACCCCTTAAGAACAGGTGTCACTCCTTGTTCAGCCAGGAGGAGGCAGGCTCCAATAAGAATCCTTAATGTTTGAATCAGCCTTTGGAGCATAATCCCTGCATGAGAAATTGTTCATATCTCTGCCTTTTAGATAATACTTTTAAATATGCATTTTCTGAGTTTTCCTCCCTCCTTTTTATGATCTGTCCTTCCTATTCCTTTACCATTTGTGAAATAAAATTGTTTAGAAAGATGTCAACATTTTCATATGACATACCTACTTCTTTCCTGGTGGGAGTAAACTGTCCTGGTGTATTTGGCAAATTTGTAGTTTAGTACATCCATACTTTTATACTTTAGTTGCTGACAGGCTTTTGTGGTTTTGAATACTGTTTTAATTGTGTATAGTAGTAATTAATATTAAATATACTGGTATCTAGTGCTTTCAACAAAAAAGTTTACAAAACAGTTTACAAAGAAAATCAAATACCAGTAATTCTCTGTCCCCTAAGGACTCAAAATCAGCATACAGCCACAAGAAAATAGACTGTTCTGGGCTGAAGAAGGACAGTTACTCTTCCCCTGTTAAATATAACAGGAGTACCACTTGAAAAAGTTACTTTATGCCCAATTAGAAGTGTATATTTCTATTTAGCAGGGTTAAAAAAAGTTTTATCTTTTTTGTTGTAAAGTGCTTTGATGTCATCAGGTTTGGTTAACTTAGGGAAAGGTGGCACTGAATAAAAACAAAATAAAGCAATATACCTTTGCAATAGAAGAATTAGAAAGTTCTCTCCAGCAAACTTGGGCTTCTTCATCCCAGTTCTTTGTAGTTGGGGAAATGAAACTAGAGCATCTTCAAGCAGAGACTCGACAAGTATGTACCTGTTGGAGATGCTCTAAGAGGATTTCCTGCTACAGGGAGGGGGTTGGACTAGATGACCTATTAGGTCCCTTCCAACATTGATTTATGATTCTATGAACTAAAGTTTGTCTGTGATGGAGGTTGGTTCTCCAGATCTCTTTGCAACAAGATGACCAGACCATAAAGGAGAAGAGAAGCCAGTTACACAACATGGAAGATTCCCTAAGTTTATCAAGAGAAGCAGTTTCTTCTTTCTCTAGGGAAGTGTGCTGACTGGGAACTTCATATATCGTGGAGTTAAGACTATGTTTTTAATAAAACAATATAATATTTTCAGCTGGGAAGTAAGCGAGAAGCATGCAAATTCAGATCAATTAAATATAACCACTGTCCAGGTCTTAAGAAACACTGTCATAATAAGAAATTCTGCATTCACCTCCTGGCCACAAACCCACTGTACAATCTTCAGAAGGACATCATTTGACTATTCTTAAAGAAGCACAACACATATTTAGCACTCAGGAAAATTGAAAGCATTGGCGCTTCAAAAAAAATGTTTAAAAATCATATTGATAGAAAAATAAAGGCTCCATTAGCTAATGTTTCAGTTTCAGTGGCAGTGAAATAAATGTATTTAAAAAATCCCAATCCTTTCTTAGCATGATCCCTTCTCCCCCTGCAGCTACTAAAAGTGGCCCAAACTCTCCCCAAGAGGTTGGGAATCACTTGTAGGTAAAGGGTTGATTTGCCTCCCAAATGTCACATGAATGATGAGGATAAGCTGCGTGTTACTTATATGTCTGTGAATAGCATGAGTTAAGGCAGGTCTCCTCTGTGCTGTTCCTTTTCTTTTGTATGAACTATTATACCTCCAGGGACCAAGTTCCAGCTGTGCTAATGAAATTGGTAATTAAAGCTATTTCAGAACAATTAGTTAAACTATTTTATCATCATCCTACTTTGTTTGCACAAGGCATAATATTTGTCCAATTAGAGTACAGTATCTAAAAAGAACTATTCTTTCCAATGAAATTGCTACTTCGTTTGGAAAGATTTATTTTTGATTTTATTTATTGCTTTCTTTGATAGAAACTCCTTCCAAGAGAACTATTGAATAAAGAGGTCCTGTAAGCACAAGGACGTTTGTGATACTGTGAAAGCTGGACAACTTGTGTGCACTTCCAGGATGCAAATTGGTGTGCACAGCTGTGGGGGAGAAGATTGTGCTCCCAGAGTACAATCCAGAGGTGCTCTGAGAATGATGCAAGCCGCTTTATAT
Organism: Cryptoblepharus egeriae; assembly: GCA_030015325.1. Classification (NCBI taxonomy): domain Eukaryota; kingdom Metazoa; phylum Chordata; class Lepidosauria; order Squamata; family Scincidae; genus Cryptoblepharus; species Cryptoblepharus egeriae. Next base: position 22,993,825 of record JAREYC010000011.1, read on the forward strand.
TGTGATGTAAGGCAGTCTTTGTACTGTGACATAAATCACTTACAGTATGTACCACAGTAAGGTAGGTCAGTGCTGTACTGACCTGTGCCTCTACAGGCCCAGGATGAGGGGTAATTTGTGCTGGCCTTTCCAGGCCACTGCAGGAGCTTGGGAAGGGTGAGGAAGATGCAGGAGGACAGGATTGGGCAAGGCTGGTTGGAGGGTGGAAGAAGGGGCCCAAATCTGGATAGACCCATTGAGACTGCTGCAGCCATATCCTGAGGAAGAGGAGAAGCCTACCCTTCCCTGTAGTAGCATCAGTAGTCCCATTACTATCAAGGGATACAGCACAGGCTGAGCCTGTCTGCCTGTTCCAGCCCAAGTTTTGATACTGCTGCCCGGCTCAAACACATACACTTTTGTAATGGGCACTTTTGTAATTGTGATAGTGCAGTGGTGCCCAGCCCAGTGGTTGGTTATTATCATGTGACACTTTGATATCACTTCTTGGTTTGGAGGCAGTCAGCAGAATTCAGAATGGCCTTTATGCCCCCAACATGGCTGCTTTAATTTCCCATAAAAATGGGAGTGTCATTTTATGCCATCTAAGTAGAGACCTGTAAAAGGCGAAGTTATTTTTGCTGACAAAGAGGTGGGCTCCAGCAGGTTCACATCTACTCTATAGAACCGGTTCTTAACAAGAGATAGGACATATAAAGTTTAAAAATAGCCATTTAAAAGTGGCTGCCAGATGGGCATAGAACCGGTTGTTAATTTCTTTGAATCCCATTACTGGTTGTTATGCTTTGTCAGGAAGAATAACCTCACCTTTTGCTGGTTCCTATATATAAGGCATTCTGAGGCCCAGATAAACACTAAAACAACACTAACCATTTCCCTAGGGAAATTGGAAGCAGTTCTTTTGGGCTGAAAATCCCATTTTGAAGCCTATTGAGGCAGCAGGTGGGCATACGATGCCGTTGAGGTTTTCAGAAAGCCCTTTGGATGGAAAAAGACTTCTGGGGACCTGTGTTCGGCTGTGTATCTGCAGATATACAATCTGTGAATATGGTGACTCCACCTGTAAATTCTTCAAATAATAAATAAATTGTTCAGGATAGCTAATTTGATGTTTTCTCAATGGAAGCTAATTGTCAAGAGTTGGTCTGCCAACAGGGGGAAATTTCACTGTTGCTGAATGAGGGATCCATCAGGCTAGGATATAGCTATAGCTAATGGGAGGGAGCAGATGGGTGAGAAATTAACAGCTGGCAGTTTGGAAAGGCTGGGGTGGAAAGAGCTGAGAGCTTTTAGTGGGAGCTAATTGAAAGTGAGGGTGCATCACTGGTGGGGGATGCCCAGGTGATCAGTCTTCCTTCTCTCTCTCTCTCTCTCTCTCACACACACACACACACACACACACACACCACACACACACACACACAGAGAGAGAGAGAGAGAGAGAGAGAGAGAGAGAGAGAGAGAGTAAATGGTAGTGATAGTAGATGATAGTAGATAGTAGATAGTAAATGATAGTAGATGGTAAAGCACTTCCATGAAGGTATAATATATACTTTATTGCCCCCATCTCTCTCTCTCTCTCTCTCTCTCTCTCTCTCTCGCTCTCGCTCTGTGTGTGTGTGTGTGTGTGAGAGAGAGAGAGAGAGAGAGAGAGAGAGAGAGAGAGAGAGAGAGAGAGAGAGAGAGATGGGGGCAATAAAGTATATATTATACCTTCATGGAAGTGCTTTACCATCCAAAGTAAAATAAGCCCAGTGGTGCTAATCCAGAAACTTCTCATTGCTTGAAGGACTACAGAACTCTTTTTTTCCTTTTACCCCAGATTGCATATGTAGAATGCATTTAATAAATTAGTAGCTTGCTTTTGAAATTCTGCAGAAGGACATGAGTGCAGGCAAAATTCTGTCAAACATTGGTTCATTTCTGTGTGAGGCCTTCAAACAGTTTAAATACCACTTATGCCCTCAGAAATGTTGTTCTGTAATTTAAGTGGTAAGTGGTACCTATTTAAGTGGTACCTAACTGTTGCCCTGGCATTAGGCTGAGAGAGATGCATTTTATTATACAGAATAATTTATTTCTGGTAAAAGAGTGTCTTTTTTAAATATAAAGACAAATTCTATTTTAAATTAAATTTTAAACTTTTTATGGACTAAAAATTATAGAATAATTGTAATATTTGTCCTCTCTTCATTGCTCTTTTCACATATGGCAAAAAATGATGAACAAAATGAAACTCAAGTTTTTAAATTTAGTAATAGGTCTGTTTTTACACTTGACAGTGTACTGGTGCTGAATTGAAGCAGGGCAATAAAAATGCTTCAGGTTTGGTTTTCTATTTTAGGGAGAAGGAAAGAAAATTAACTTGAGTTTCTGGTGAGAAAATTGGAGAGTATGTTGTAGTGCAGAGCTCTAAATGCGTCCCGTGTTCATGTTCATTTTTTCATGAAATGTCAACTTTTTTCTTCTCAACTCTTGTTTCTAAATGACAAAGAAGCATGTATCTGTGGCAAAAAAATCTACAGTTTAACCTGTCGATTGACCTGGTAAGTCTAATTGGACCAGATAGGTGGTCTATAAGGCAAGTTTCACTGGACAGGAAAATGAAGATCTCTGTCCATAACCCAGTTTGGAAAAGAACTGAAGCAAGATGAGTAATGGTTCATAAAGCAGCAAACTTATTGACTAATAGAATTCTTAGTCATGAAGCCTCCATGTTCCATATGTACCAGAATCAGAGCAATTACTGATTTAAGTGAAGCTGAAATCTATAGAGCAGAAAATGCTTGTTTTAGCATAAGATTGGACGGAGGTGAATGACCTGTAAAACCCCTAGTAATGAAAGCTCTTCACAGCTTGCAGTGTTTCACTGAATGGTAATTGCTTCAGTCTGTGATATAGATCTAGCTGTGTTAATGATGCACTGTTCCTTTCCACAGGACTTATTTAAGCTTCAAATTTTTCACAGATTTGAGAGAAACAAGGCATGATAGAAATTAACACATTAATATTGACATTTTATCACTCTGAAAATTTAAAATATTATTGAAAATTTTGAATTTTTTAAAAAATTGCTTAGGATCCAATTACTTTGGGAGTCCTAATCATTTTGGGAGTATTTAAAGTAGTATCATAAAATACTTTTAGCAGAGGCTCAGCAAAGTCTGAAAATAGACACCTTTGCAAAATCTTTCTTCTACTTAAAGAAAAATAGCATTCAGGGTGCAATCCTAACCAATTTAGGCTGACACAATTTGCCCATCTCCTTGTTCCAGTGATGGTCTTGGTAGGCCAGCTCATGTCTGCACATTGCTCTAACTCCCCTAAGTGCTGTCGAAGTGCTGTATGCCAGAATGTAATACAGCTAATATTATAATGCCATTGTACAAATCATTGGTACGTCTACACCTCGATCGTCGTATTCAGTTCTGGTTCCACATCTTGAAAAAGACAACGGGCACAATCCAGAGTAACTATGGGTGCGCATAAGAGACATCACATGCACCCGTAGTTACTGCATCACCTAGTGAAAACCTATGGAAAATTCATATTGCAATCCAGAGTAACAGGACAATCCACATAAGAGACAATCCACATAATCTGTCCACATAAGAGCCCTTAGGTTGCCCTATCTAACACTAGGTTGGAGCAACTGCAAGATGCTCCAGCCCAGTTACTCTGAAAGAGGCTTAGGGCAGAGCAAGGCAAGATAGGGTGCCCTAAGAGAGGTGGACCTGCTCTGCCCTAGCTGGGGCAGCCTAAGCAGCTCAGGAGAGGCAAGTTGAGGGCATGTTTAGCATTGCCTAGGGCAGAGCAGTTACTCTGAATCCAGAGCCTGTTTCCAAGGCAGAAATGCCCTCTTCCAGCCCTCAGAGTTATACCACCTCAGGAGTAGGTATAGTAACGAGTAGACCCATAGGGGTCCATGATAAGGCCCGAGTAAGAATGGCAGTGCTGACCAAAAATCTGAGTTCTTGGCCAGCCTAGCTGCAACCCCTGCCTCTCAACCTCAGGATATGGAACAAACTACGGCTGCCCACAAAGCTCAGGATACAGCAGGCCACTCCAAGAAGCCCCTTGTATTCACTGTAGAATGTACTGGCATCTCATCAGGGACTCCTTATAAGGCAGGCACCCAGTGGCGTCACCAGACTGGTGCGGCTGGTGTGGGCTGCATTGGGGATGCGCTCCATATGGGGTGATGTGCCGGAGGAGTTTGACTGTCCTTTGGCAGGCCCCAGGTGTCAGCACCCCCATTCAGGCCTGCTCCAAGGCGGAGCAGCAAGCTGCCACTTGTCTGAGGAGCTGGCCTGAACGGCCATCTGAGGTGCACTGCGCAGAAGCACACTGAGCATGCCGAAAAGCTTCAGAGGAGACTTCCTTAGAGCAGATAAAGTCTGCACCTCTGCTAAGCCATTCGGCCTCAGGAGGCGGAGCAGCAGCCGAATGGCTTCAGAAAGAGTACTGCACAGGCACCAACTCTGACACCTGCACAGTCTCCCCCGAAGCCAAAAGGCTTCAGAAAAGTACTGCGCAGGTGTCAGAGATGGTGCCTGCGCAGTACTCTTTCTGAAGCCAGTTGGCTTCAGAAACAACTGCGCAGGCGCCAACTTTGGTGACTGCGCAGTCCAGGTAGGGGGGGCGCGCATCCCAGGGATGACGCACAGACTTCCGCACCAGGTGATGTGCAGAGTCATGTCACCACTGTAGGCACCACAGCTGTTCCTTGTTCAGTGTGATCTGAGGGGTGTCTCCTCAGGAGCAAGTCTTCCCCTTGTGTCAATTACTTAGCATGCTCTGGAGCAGTTAGGGCAGCCCAGGCTTCCTGACTCTCTGGATTCAGCATAACTTTCTGCTCTGGATACAGAATAGTTAGGAGAGTGCAGTTAGGTCAGAGCAGGCTGAATTTGCTCTGGATTGTGTCCTAAGTTGTTCTTACACCGGAGCATGGACTCCCTGTAGTTACTCTGGATTGCACCCATAGTGGAACTAGAAAAGGTGCAAATGAGCTATGATTACTGGGCTGGGGCACCTCCCTTATGAGGAAGGGCTACAGATCTTATGTCTAGAAAAGAGGAGCCTGAAGGGGACGTAATTGAGACATACAAAATTATGCAGGGATGAACTGAGTAGTTAAAGTAGTGATTTTCAACCTTTTTCATCTCATGGCACACATAACAAGCCACTGGAATTGTCAGGGCACACAATTAATTGTTTTTATCATTGACAAGGCACACCAGACTGTTCAAATCCCCCAATTTTCCTATTAATGAATGTCAATCCCCAAATTCACTCAGCCACAACACTCTGGTTGAAAATCACTGAGTTAGAGGGATGCTCTTTTCCTTCTCATGGAAGACTGGAACCAGGGGACATCCACTAATACTGAGAATGTCAGGGGAGTTAAAAAGACAAAAGAAAATATTTCTTTACTGAGCGTGTGATTAGTATGTGGAACTCCTTGTCACAGGATTGAATGGCAGCTAGATGCAAGTATCTTGTGGTTATATGTGCTCCTTGAGGCATCTAGTGGGCTGCTATAAAATATAGGAAGCTGGACTAGATAAACCAGATTCTTAAGTTCTTATGTCCACATCTTACTATATTATATGCAGAAGCATCATCTGGCTTGTTCCTTCCACTTGCTTTTCCTAGGGTATTGAAAAAAAATGTGCAGCTTTCTTTTACAGTCTAGAAAAAGTCCATTTGTGTAATAAATTGATTGGTTTTGTTACTTGAACTGCTGTATTGTTATGTGCTTTCTTGATCAACTGTTGTTGGAAAAGCTCTTTTTCACATCTAAGCTGTTATGGGTGAAGGGCCAACTAAGGCTGCAATCATAAAGATACTTTCGTGGGAACTCATTGAATACAATGGGGGTTACTTTTGAGTAGACATGGTTAGGATTGTGCCCATACATGATTGCTTGAACTGGCATTAAAATTAAAGTGAAGTGGTTGAGAGAGTGGTCTATCCCGTCCAATGACTCTTTTTCTAGGACGTGTCCTCTTTTTTAGCATTGTGTCGTGGAAAAAAAAAATCTTCATTCTCCTCCTCCTCTTTGTGAACTGGCAGCATAGAGCTTTCTTGTAATTAATAAATTATATGTAATAACTTGCATGTAATAGTTCTAAATTTAATAATTAGTAAAGTATATAAATTTAAAAATGAAAGCAATATTTGAGTGTTTTTAGCTTTGATTTTGTCATGTCCTACATTTTTCTTTACATTTTGGGGGAGCCTTGTCCTCTTTTGCAGTTATGTCATATGGTCACCCTGGGACTTCTGGCAGCTTCTAAAATGCTTTGGAAGGAGCCTAATAAATAGTCCTACAGGGATAGTGCATGATTCTCCCCCAAAACATGTAATTTTTTTCTCTGGATGAAACAAGAGGCTGCTGTCCCAAGGGGGACCAGAGTTAATTTCTTTCTCTGACCCAGGAGGCTGATCTGGCCTGACCATCTGGCCTGCCGGACAGACAGGTCAGTCAGAAACAGCAGAAGAGACTGGAGTAAATGATAAAGGGCTCTTGCCACTTAGAGTTTGAACAAGACAGAAATGGCATTTCCAGTTAACTTAATCACAGGTAGGTATCCAGCTGAACAGAAGTAACGGGATTCAATTACTGTGCCGGTTAACACTGCCCCTAGAGATAAGTGTTTCAGTCTTACCATGCAGTTCATACTCAAAATACTGAGTATGGGCAGGTATGTAGCTGTGAGGGTATAAATTAGCTGTGTAGCTATTAACAGGCAAGTATGTAGCTGTGAGGCTGAGGTGGATGGCTGGGCAAAAAGGAGAGCCTCTTATTTGGGCAGTTCTTCCCAAGTAGTATATTTTACTCTCTGGCCTGAGTTTAGATTTTGTCATTTGTTTCTTGAAAAAGGACAAAGACTTGATGCTTACAAATGTGTGAAGGGCAGACTCCTACACAGTCTGCCTACAAATCTCTCCTTGAAAGGAAACATTTTTATTTAGGTTGCCACAAATACCTACAAATTTCTGCTTCTGAAGGAACTATTTGTTGTGCCCTGAATATTGTTGCATGTTTCCCAATTTCCTGTAGCAGCAAATTGTTTCCTTTGGTCCAACCTGTACCTCCAAACTGCAAATCTGGTCCTTTAAAAGCCATTCAGCCGAAATTAGAATAGGTTGACAATCCATAAACTGAATCATTAAGGTTTTTGTTTTTTTTTTTTAACTAATAGCACTTAAATGGTTTTTAAACACTGATTTGAAATAGGATTTTATGTTTGGGCACATTCCTGTGTTATAGATCAGGGAAAGCATTCTTTAAATCTTGATTTAAGAAAGACCACCTGTGGATATTGAATTCCTCAAATAATTAAATCCTTGGGGTGTCCTAAAAGGACCTTTTGGACCTGGTCAAAAGTCATTTCCTGTTCATGCTAAATCAAGAATTTTCAACCAGTGTGCTGTGGCACACTGGTGTGCCACTGATAGTCATCAGGTGTGCTGCAGGATCATAAATTAATAAGAAAACAGGGGGATTTGTACAGCCTGGTGTGCCTTGTCAATGGTAAAAACAACTAATGGTGTGCACTGACAATTTCAGTGCCTTGTTAAGTGTCCCATGAGATGAAAAAGGTTAAAAATCACTGTGCTAAATGTTGGAAGTTCATTCCAAGTGCATTTGGGAAGGTTTCTAAAGTGCAGGAAGGCCGTGAAATATTCAGATGTGACCTGAAAACACTTCCACTCATGTCCAGGAGGTCCTCTTAGGTTCACTAGCTGAGGGCTCAGCATCCATGGGTTGCATAGTCCTGCATCTTATTTGCTACAGAGTACTACCATGCTGGTCTCTTGTTTCCCCCATCTCTTCCTCCAATACCTCCTCATTTGTCTCTGGCTAACAAACATTTAAGATTGATCTGTTTGTTGCCTGTGTCTCAAAATGGGATTTGACTGTATGCATGGAAACAGCTAGGCAAGTGCTGTCAGTGTTGTCAGTTTGGGGGAAAAAAGCTAATCTCAGCAGCAATGGGAGCACAAGCTGATCCTGTTTAGCACTGGATTGGGGCATCAGGATTCCTGAGGGATATGCAACTCTAGCGATAAGGGAACAGGAATAATCACAGCAGGAATAACTGGATCCTAATTTAAGGAGAACCTTATTGACACTTTTGGTAAGCACCAAAAGAGCTCCCTCCCCAAGATCCACCGACAGCACCTGACTGAGCCACATTTCAGCAGCTAATGAGTGTGAGTTAAAAAAAAACTTAAAGCCTTTTCCCGCAAGCTGGTGACTGACACAAATGGAGTTCATATTTAATCATCTGTTAACTCGTTGTCTATTATAGCTCTTTAATAGCACCATAGATATTCTTAATGAAGCATGATTTAAGGTATTTACAGCTCTAGGACCGACAGACATCACTCACATTGTGCAGGTAATGAGGCATAAAACAGTTCTCAGAAACTGGAGAGAGAGAGAGAGAGAGAGAGAGAGAGAGAGAGAGAGAGAGATCAGGCGAGAATTGTTCCATGGTTTGTTTTAAAATGTTTAGGCATTTAAAATCATTTTAGCTTTTTAGAGGTGTCTGGTAGCATGGAGTTCAGCAATTACAGCCGCTGTGGAGCTCCCATCATAGTGAAGGAGTTCATGATGCTAATACCCATCTTTATGAATCCTTGTATTTTTTTTAAATAAAGCAAAATAACAGTTCCTCATTCCTACAGCTTCTTATGGCATGCCATTCTCCATCAGAATATAGGAGAATACATTCTCCATCATTTTCACACGTAGTTGTTTTTGCACCCAAGGCTTCCTGAAAATGTTGTCAGCTGCTGCTTAGGCTGCAATCCTAAAGGCACTTTCCTGGGAGCAAGATCCATCAAACACAATGGAGCTTACTTTTGAGTAGACATTGTTTGGCTTGTGCTTTTAAGGAAATAGTATATGATGATCTTGGAAGCTGGTAGTAAAAGAATTTTGTGCATCATTTAACAGATTTGGCTGTCACTGCAGAAGAGTTCTATGAATTAAAACGGGTTGGCTCCTAAACAAAAAGATTTCTAGTCTACCTCTTTGAGGTCTCCTCTTCCCTTCATTTGCAGAAGTAACTGAAACATGAAGGAAAGAGGAGACCTTAAAGGTAGACTAGAAACCTTTAGGAGCCAACTGTTTCAATTCATAGAACTCTTCAGCAATGACAACCAAATCTATCAAATGGTGCACAAAATTATTTTAGCTGTCCTTTGAAACTGATTCAGCGTGCAATCCTAACAAATTTAGGCCAGCACAACCAGCGGTTAAAATTGCACAGTCAGTTGCTCTGACAGAAAGTCTATGCATTGGGCCTTAATAAACTCTTCTCTGTGTCCCTCTGAGGTTTGTACATCAGCACAGAGTCTTCAGAGCACCACAGGTGAGCTGTTTCCAGTTCCCTATGATTAAACAATGTCCAGTGGTGGGCTCCAGCAGGTTCACACCTATTCTATAGAACTGGTTGTTAACAAGAGATAGGACATATAAAGTTTAAAAATAGCCATTTAAAAGTGGCTGACAGATGGGCATAGAACCAGTTGTTAATTTCTTTGAATCCCATCACTGAATGTAACATGTTTAAAGTCTTTGTAGTTGAAGGAAGCAACTTGTTGTCTCTGCTCTCCCTTTGGCTGCCATCAATTCAAGAGCTGCTGGTGGTGCTGAGCTCTACTATTCCTGCCCTCCTCCCATCCTGCTCCTTCTGGCATATCTCCCCCCATGTCCCCTCTCCTGGCATATCTCCCCCTCACCTCTCTGCCAACCAGTGATCCAGACAACCACTGAGTAGCAAAGCACGTCATTCCATTGGTGCTAGCCCCGCCATGGCCTACAACAGTGCTCAAACACATTATAATTGGGCTGTGAGTATATGTCTAGTGCAAAGTTCTTGACATATAACATCTTGGTGTTCTTATTGCATACCCTAAGGCAGGGGTCCTCAAACTTTTTAAACAGGGGGCCGGTTCACTGTCCCTCAGACACTGTCGGGGGCTGGAGAGTGAGAGGACTTATGTAGGACATCCTACATTTTAAAATATAGGACATGATAAAATGAAGCAAAAATGCTTGTATTGCTTTCCTGTACTTAATTTCAACACTTTTGAAATTGAAAACCTTTTAACGTGCCTGATTCTCACCTAGACATGCAAGATGCCCTTAAAGCAGTTTCCAGCAACACGTTACTTCAACATATTTTACTTAACATATTTTACTACAACATATTTTACATGTCAGACTTAAGACATGTAATTGTAAGACACCCTCAAAGCAATTTGCAGCAACACAAGGAATGTCAGTGACATGCACGGACACACACCATGCACTCTCTCTCACACCCACACCCACCCATGTATTCTTACACACACACACAAACACAAGTTCACCTCAATTTTAGGCTTGCTGTACAGGAATTTTGCCCAAGCCTATGCATGTCTACTCAGGAGTAAGGCCCATTAGAGTCAGTGGGGCTTACTCCCAGGAAAGTAAGCACAGCCCTCTGCATATCTACTCAGAAGTAAGGCCCATTAGAGTCCATGGGACTTACTCCCAGGAAAGTGTGGATGGGAGGGTGTCCTTTATAGCCCAGCTCTCTGCTTGTCTACTCAGAAGTAAGCCCCTGGAAGCTGGGGTGGCCACGAGAGAGCGGCGGTAGGTGCACACACCAGCCAGAACCCCTGGGGTAGACAAAGTGCACGTGCTGCTCCAGCTGCGCATGCAACTTTTAAAAAAAAAATTTAAAGGGCCAGCTTGAAGCTGCACAAATTCTGGAGCCCCGAGGGGCTCTCTTCCTTTACACAGGGCTGCCGCAACTGGCGGATCTTCGCCGCGGCAGCCTTGAACTGCCCCCCAGTGCCCACGAAGCTCCTCCCAAAACCCCCAAAAGGCTGGCGGGCCGGATTGAGGCCTCTGGCGGGTCTGATCCGGCCCCCGGGCCGTAGTTTGAGGACCCCTGCCCTAAGGGAAGGTGTCCCCTCAGGTTACCCTGCTGGTTGTGACATACTCTGAATGTGGTGATCATCTCCATTACAAGGCCAAAGAGCCAGCGTTATGTGAATACAACTCCATGGTCATATGGCTGGCATGACCAAATGCCATAGGTGCATGGAACGCTGTTATCTCCACACCAAAGTAATTGCAAATATACAGTATCTGCTTGCAGTTGCATGCTTTTGAACTGCTAGTTTGGCAGGAGTTGGGCAAGTAACAGGAGCTCACTCTGTGCAGGTCCCGAACCACCAACCTGCCAACTTTCAGGTTGATAAGCACACCTTGCAACAGCATCGTTAACCACTTTATCTACTGAGCCACCACATCCCTTCTCTCTAAGGTAGTGTCTTTATTATTCTCTTTCACATAACACCAGAACTAGGGGGCATCAGTGATGGGCCCAGCCTGCCGTAACAACTGGTTCTCCAGAAGTGGGCGGGGCCAGACCAGGTCAGGGGCGGGGCCGAGGTCAGGGGGTGGGGCCAGGGAGAATTTTTTAAGTTAAAAAATTCAAAAAAATTTAAGCATGTGGCTTACTTCTGAGTAGACCTGCATAGGATGTGCTCTGAGGCTGCTGTCCTTTCCACTCCACCCTGGAAGTAAGCCCCATTGACTGGCATGAGGCTTACTTCTGAGTAGTCAGGTTGGGCTCTCAGGCTGCAGTTCCAGTCTCTTTCCTGGGCGTAAGTCCCATTGACTATCATGGGACTTACCTCTAAGTAGTCAGGTTGGGCTCTCAGGCTGCAGTTCCAGCCACTTTCCTGGGAGTAAGTCCCATTGACTATCATGGGTTTCAGCATCCTCAGAGCCCAGACTTGTGCAGGTCTACTCAGAAATAAGCCCTATTATAGCTAATGGGGCTTACTACAAGGAAAGTGTGGCTAGGATTTGCAGCATCCTCAGAGCCCAGACCTGTGCAGGTCTACTCAGAAGTAAGCCCTATTATAGCCAATGGGGCTTACTCCAAGGAAAGTGTGGATAGGGTTCAGCATCCTCAGAGCCCAGACCTGTTTACTCAGAAGTTAGCCCTATTATAGCCAATGGGGCTTACCCCCAGGAAAGTGTGGATAGGTTTGCAGAAGCAGCCATGTCCTTTCCCTGGCTGCTGGGGCTTGCCGGCTGCAATTAGAGCAAATTTAAAAGTGCCCGACCAGCCTCTTTAACTCTTTAACTGCCTCCTGCTGCTGAGCATCTCTGTCCCCATCTAAGGAGCCCTTTGTAAAGCTCTCCATCCCCAGAGAGGCTGCCTCATTTGCATATGAGAAACCCATCATGCTTTGCGAACTGCACAAGGAAATAACTTCTGAAAATATTGCTAGACAACAACTGAAAACTTGCTAGAAATAAGGTTTTTAATCAAAATAAGATGTTTAGCATAGAGAGACTTCCTGAATAACATCATTCAAAGGTTTGGGGCATTAAGAAGCTGCTCACCCTGACTTGAAAGTATTGCGTTTATAGTGATTCAAATACCCTCCCATCTCAGCAGTGCAGTGTCTGAGTGTCTGTGGAATGACTGCAATGCCTTGTCTGAATGATGGTAAAGGGAACAGACTATTTGTATTTTAAAATAAAAATACCCTTAGGGAGGGGAAGGAGGGGGGAGATAGAGCCCCCCTCAGAAGGGGAGGGAGGCCCAGAAGGGGAGGAAGGAGGGGGAGTGAAGCTTCAGCTCTGGGAAGACAGACCCAGAGGCCCTTTAAGAGAAATTCAAACACACTTGCATGCAATTCAAAGATGACGGCCCCCTCTTTAACAACCGGTTTGCTAACGTCAGCCCCAAATTAACAACCGGTTCTACAGAGCCGGTGTGAACCGGCTTCAGCCCACCTGTGGGGGACATCCACTAAAATTGAATGTTGGGAGAGTTAAGACAGACAAAAGAAAATATTTCTTTACTCACCGTGTAGTTGAACTGCGGAACTGTATTTCCTCTGTGGAACTACCAAAAAAGTTCACAAAACAGTTTGCGTAGCAAAATAAATAGAGATAATTCCTGCCCTAAAATGGCACCCAATTTAAAAAAATCCAAAAACACTACTGGAGAAGATGCTGGGGAAGTTCTAAGGTGAACAGCAACAAAACCTGCTTTCCCCTTGTTAAATTTACAATAGCCATCACCGTAAAAGATGCCTTATTGGATGGATGATAGGGATGAATGTGTGGCATTCCTCACATGAGTATTCAGGCATCAGGATGAATATGTGGCATCCACCACATGACTATTCAGGCATCCACTGCTTAACAACCGTCCGCTTAATAATGGTCCACATTAGACAAAGAGGTCAGATACAACAAAGAGGTTTTTAATGTTAGTCAGATCTCCCATAGCCTGCAGTACTATTTACACCAGTGGTTCTCAAAGTGGGTGGGGCGAGGGTCACAAACTTACATCTGAGCAGACGTGGAGGAGCTCTAACTTTGCAGTGATGTTACTTTGGACCACGACATCACTGTCAGGTTGACATCACTTCCCAGAAAGTTTGCTAGGGGATCCCGGAAAGATTGTTATTCTTAGAAGTGGGTCCTGGTCTGAAATGCCCAAGAACCACTGGTTTACACAACAAAGAGGTTCTTCATCCAAAGAAGAGGTAATAGCCTCCAGCCTGTGTACTCAGGGAGTGATTCTCAAGCATTTCACCCTGGGATCCCCTTCTGAGATTGACAATCTGTCTGGGACCCCCAGAAGTACCATCACTGTGATGCCAGAGCTTCTACGTGTCTACTCGGAAGTACTAATACGTCCTATTGTGTTCAATGAAATATACTCCCAGGAAAGCAGCCTGAATGCCCCATTCCAAGATGGTATGGTGCCAGATTCCAAGATGATGGCACCCAGATTTTTGTGACCTCCCTGAAATGTTGTGACCCCCCCAGGGAATTCTGACCCCCACTTTTGAGAACCACTATTTTACACAACAAAGGAACTAGATTTGACTGAATGTTACTTAAGCTACAATCCTAAACTCCACTTAGGCCAACCTAAGCCCCAGCATAAGTCCTGTGCTGCCCTGGGGATATCACAAAAGTGCTGTAAGACACTTCTGCGCTATTTATGGGGGAAGGTTAGGCCAATTCACAGACTTACGCTTGCCTCCCTACATCACCATGCGAATGGAAGATTGATGAGTCATGCCGGCCTAAGTTAGGATTGCACCCTTAATGACTTAATCCTAAGTTAGGATTGCACCCTTAATTGCACCTAGGATGCAATCCTAACCTAGGCCGACATGACTCATCAGTCTTCCATTCACATGGTGATGTAGGGAGGCAAGTGCATGACTGTGCAATGGTCTAACCCTCCCCCAGAAGTGGTGCAGAAGTGCCTTTTCAGCACTTTTGTGATTCCCCCAGACCAGCATGGGACTTGTGGTAGGGCTTGGTCCAGCCTAACTGGAGATTAGGATTGCAGCCCTAATCACATAATCACAGGGATCACAGAAAGTGTCCCTATTGTTAAGTAGCACATACCTGTATTACCATTTGTGTGTGCTTGAGTATTGTAGATGTGTGTACGTATTATATTTGTACCAAGTGTGTGTTATTGTTTACATGGTAATGTTTGAATAGTAAGAAATTTTTCATACATGTAGCATTCTTGTTGTGCAGTTATTATTTTGTTGTCATTGCATGACAGATTCCATGTGGAACATAATCTGATGCAAAACTACACCATGATTTCATTTGACCAGATGTTACAAATCTGACATATTTCAAGGACTGTCTTCATCTAAATGTGCCTCGAGTCTTAGTTTGACTTTTCAGATACTAATCTTTGTCCTGTAACTGATGTAAATTTTGTTGATCCGTGACAGGACCTCTTAGGCAGTTGCACCATTATGTTCAATGGGTATTACTCCCAGGAAAGTGTCATTAGGATTGTAGCCCAATTCATTGACTGGATCCCTTGTTTTCACTGATGATTTTAATATGATGAGTTTGATATGACAGCTTTATAATGCTGGCTTTGCCTGCCTTTGTTGTCTTGTGTTATTTTATTGTGAACTTCTTTGTGCAGATTTTATTTGGAAAGAGCCGTATTTGAATACATTAAATAAATAAGAAATTCAAAACTAAACACATGTAAACTGAACACATGCTTTTTAAAAACAACATCAGGTTTTCTTTGTGGATCCAATTCACATAATTACCTGAAACAAGTAGATATTTGACAGATCTCTTGCTTTGAAATTATCATTTACTTATTCCTCATAAGGGTAAAAGACTGCACCAGCCCAAGAAGACTGATAATACTTGGTCTTTTGGCCAGGAAAAGGTGAGCTTTAGCTCCTTTCCCTTTTTTATTAAATGTCACTGAGTGAGATATTTACAAAATCTCAGAATTATGAAAATAATTTGTGATGGAGGTGCCATTTTGCATGAAAACATTTTTTCAGAAAATGTCAAATGTCACCAATCTACATGTCCCACCATGTGATAGTAATTGGGTTGGAAGGCTCTGCTCTATTGGAGGTACTGCTTGTCTTCTACCTCTCTCTTTTCCCTGCATGGTGAGATTTTAAAATGCACTGAGCTCCCTTCATTAATGCAGTAGGCTCCCTTACTGCAGAACAGGCACCTTTGTGTCTCTATCCAAACCATAAAAAATAGAGTGAAAGTGGCATGGCTTTAAACAGGAATTTGATAATTTGATAATTAAACTCTTTCAAGGAAAAATTTCTTGACAGCATAATAAGAATAAAAAGAGCTTGCTTACATGGTAGAATGTAAATTATCCTGGTTTAGCCAGAGTCACTATTATCAAGTGACTCTGGCCATACTGGGAGAATTTATACCCCCTCCTTATTTAGCATGCAATGGGATCTCTTTTCAATCTATTTATTCACCTTGATAAGTGAAGGAAACACATCCTCCTCCAACAGCTAGAACTGCATTTGTTTTAACTTTTCTTTTTCCTGCCACATATTGCATTTAACCTTTCTTTGCTAGTGTTATTTTAGTGGGATTTTCGGCATATCATTCAATTGCATTTTATAGATGTTAAAGATGACTGGGGGGGGGGGGAGGATGGAGGATGGATAAGAACACAATTGTCCTGTTCAGATTTATTTTTATATCTGTAACCTTCATTTGTAATAGCTTTTTATTTCTAGAAAAATGAAAAATATAAATCTGCCCACGTCATCGTATATTGCAACCAATTTTAAGGCAGCTTTGAAAGCAGGCATCTTCTTTCCAGTTTTATTTTCCACCTCTGCTTGTTTCAGTTTTAAGAATGATGCTGCTTAGTCTTACTTTACCATTTATAGCTTGGCAAAAAAAGACTTAGTAGAAGGATTCTGATGTTGCTTACACCAGGCTAACTGCTCTCTTCACTATGGAAACTTGAATTTCACTAGGTATATCTGCAAACAATGTTGTTTGAATATTGCATTCTCTTTAAAAGAAGCGGGCTTTCCCTCCTCACCATTCCATTGCTTGCTTTCAACTTGCATCTACTTTCTTTACTGCCAACCAGTGTTTCTGGGTAGGTTGGCTCGTTGCCCTAGCAAGCAAATTACACACAATGGAGATATCAGGTCTACTCCAGTTGCGTAAATACATAAGACTTCCCACTAGTGAGCTATATATTTCTGGACCAAATGTAGGACTAGGGGAATCATTTTTTTCAAAATATGGTATAATTGGTGTCTTTGCTCCATTGCACTGCTGCAAGTTAAACTTCTTGTTCAACTCTGCAATCTTATTCCACTGATGCTGCTTGGTATGTATCAGCCTTTTTCAGCAAATAACAGAATCCATATAGTGAGTAATGAAAGCACAAAATAGGCTCCTCCTAAACCTGCTAAGAATGGGCTGATGAGATCCATAAAAACCAGATCTAATATTGAATCAGTATGATATTTGCCAGGCTTTCTAGTGGGAGCAACTTTTGACTTAGGCTACAATCCAGAGTAACTACAGGACCTTTTACACTGAAGTGCGAGTACTTACGGTGCTACTTATGGGAAATGTATGGCAAATGCATAGAGCAATCTAGAATAAGGGTAAAATCCAGAGTAACTACAGGGAGTCCTGCTCTGGAGTAAGAACAAGTTACTCTGGATTGCAATATGAATATCCCATAGGTTTTCAAAGGTGGTGCAGTAACTATGGGTGCATGTAATATCTCTTACGTGCTCCTGTAGTTACTCTGGATTGTGCTCTAAGTGCCTCTTACATCTTCCCATAGTTACACTGGGTTATAGGGTTAATTTCCTTACAGGCTTCACAGTCAATATACAGAGAAAAGGAATTTAATTTAATTCTTCAGGCTTGGAAACATGGATGCCCAAAACGATGATGCCTGAAATAGATGGACACAATTGTCATGGGGCGGTTTGTTTGTAAATACACTTCCAACAGATCCGACAAGCCTCATCAGGTACAAATCTCCCTGCAGTTTAGCAATAACTGATTTTCCATCAGTGCCTTTTATCCTGCATTCAGAAGCTGCAAATGTGTAACTATAACCCTCCTTCGTTAAACAGTCACTGACAGGAGGTTATATTTCAGGCTTGGTACACAAACCATTTCAAAGTTTTTATTTAATCCAGGCAGGAAAACAGATCCTTTGCCAATGATGTCTGCTGAAACGCCCAATGCTAATGTAGTTTTGGATAGGCACAAATAGGCACAAATAGATTTAAATAGTTTCTTGCTTTTACACATTTGCAGTTGCACCACTGTCCACCACATAACAATTATCATAACCTCTAGATGTTCCAGTCACAGTCAAATTAGTCACTCCTGGATTGCCAAAGGTCTAGGTTTTCTTATCCTTCCTGGAGCGACAGTCCCTTAATAAATGCTTGAAACTCCTGTACCAAAAACACCTTTTGACAGTGTAGACCTTCACTGTCTCAGTTGATTCAGCAGCACATTTTATAGCTGCTTTCTCCCTGATTGGCTTTGATGAATGAGGCTTGGGTTCGGTGTCCCTCCTCCTCCTGTCTTCGTCCAAAAGCCTGCTTGTCATACTGGAGAGGGTCAGTTCAACTCAAGATAGCAGCTCCACATTTACCACAAACTGGTCATAGTTCTCCAAAGAGCACAGTATGATGTACAATTGCTGGAGTTCAGAAAATATTAACTCGTTTTCCTGGAGCTCTTGTGGAGTCCTTTAGCATAAATTCTAGGTGAGCTAACAAATGGTTGGAGGCATGCAGTTAGTAACTTTGGCATGAGATGAATCTGAGCACCAACACTATCCCGCACATAGATTGCCCTCAGAGCATCCCAGCATTCCTTTGCTCAGTTTATACCAGGTATGTGGACCACCTGCTGGTCTTCTAGAGTTAGCCCAATTAAACACAAGGCCTTTTCATTGTCCTTATGGAACAGTTCAATGACCTCAGCATCATCTTCTTCATCAAGGGTAGCCAAATCATGTGGATCAGCAACCACCTTCCACAGGGACTGATACGTCAACAACATGTGGATCTTTTTCAACCAGGTTACATAGTTCTGGCCATTCAGATGGGTGATTATGAAGCCGACAGTGGAAATAGTGTTCATCTCCATAACTGTGTACAGGTGTAGACACAAAGCCTTGGAATAGCTTAGCAGCAGCAGCACTTTCACAGCACCCACTTCACAGGACCAGTACAGCAGTGACTGGGCTCATAACCAATGTCAGGATATAGCCTGATTGATGTCCTGTGACTGATTACATGGCACACGAGTGAAAACATACACAGCAGAGTAGAACCAATGGTTAGATCCAGAAATCTAACAATATATTCATTAATATTTTCATATTTTTATACCACCTTTCCTCTAAGGAGCTCAGAGTGGTATTCATAGTTCCTCCTCTTTAGTCCTTCCCTTTTGAGGTTGGTGAAGCTGAGAGATAGCAATTGCCTTTGGAGCACTTGTTGAGCTCTACTTTTACTGGATTATGTTGGCCTTGCATTCCTCTGTTCCTGACTTGAACAGGTGTCAAGGCACATTTACTTGCTTGCAAGTAAACATGCCTGTGTAGCTCAGTTTCGTTTTCCATAAAGCTCAATGAAATTACAAGGGTCTTCCTTCTATGGTGATTTGTGGGTACTGTGCTAATTGGATCAGGACCATTCTGGGGGCAATGAATTCCCAGCCTGCTCTTTACAACAGACTATGACATGTTTACTACTTGCAAGTAAAAGCACAATATGGCTTACTTTCACCTTCCATAGGGCACCATGCTTTTTTTTTTTTTGCATTTTGTGTTTGGTCTGTAACTTTTGATAGGAAGGATATATTTCAAAGTGGGTTTTTTTGCATTGTATTCTGCTGAAAAATACAAATCCAAGGGAAATGCTAAACATGATTTTGCAATGTTGTTCACCTCCCAGGTTGTATCCCCCTCTGGGGAAGTACCTGGGACAGACCACACCTTCTGCCCTCCACTGGACAGTAGTACTCTTCTTGAAATTTTAAGAAGGCCTGCTTTTAAAGCTGTCTTCTCTTTAACTGGAGTTATGCCTGAATATACATACAGCGTGATTGAAAAGAAACTCCTTATTTTAAAATACTTATAAATTACAATATAGGGAGTTACTTTTCAATCACCCAGTATTTGTATGTAGTGGTGTTCTAGACAATGTATGCTCTATAAATGTAAAGCCTGTACTACTATGCGGTGTCAATTTTATTACAGTCCCTGACCAATCACAAGGAATGCGGTTTGTATGTGAGAGTAAATTTTCAGCTTCCAGACCACCGTCTAGAAGATAAAGTTGACTCCAAGAAGCTGGCTGTTCCTCTATTGGATCAATATTTTAAAGGACATAAAAGAGAAGATACTTTTTCTATGCTATCTTGATCATTGCTTATGATGGACCAATGATGATGCACTCTAGTGAGTAGTCCCACTGGAAACATAGGCTATATCCTAAAGTGAAATTAAGGCCCTTGCTCTGGAGCAGTTAAGATGACTTTCCATAAGATAACACTAGAGGGTGACTTAACTGTGTGGACCTGTAACTGCTATGGATTTTGCCCATGGTGGTCTATTTTATTAGGTTTCAAAAAGCTACGTTCATAGCTACAAAATGAAACATTTTCCTATGGCATGTGTGTGAGTTCTGCCCAAGAATCTCAGCTTAAAAAATTAGGAACCTGAACACAGTTGTGTTGGATTAATCATCTAATATTAGAATAATAAGTATTGGCTGTTTTAGTGCTTGCTGAACATGGAGGAGGGAAAAGGCGCATAAATACACCTGAATATCCAATAACACCAGAAGTAGTGTTGAAATCCTAGGATGTTCCTCATTTTATGACAGTTACCTTTGTACGTTCTACAAAGGGTTGCCATAATTCTTTTCCACAAAACAAAATCCCACAAAGATTCCCCTGTCTAACTTGCCAATGTGTGAAAACTATCCCCCCAAACTGGGATTATCCCGGTTTTCCTGGACATATGACAATTCTAATTCTACATTAATTAATGTAGGGGATTCAAGCTGAATGGGTAACCTATCTGTGGCCAATACTTAGTACTGGACCATTTAAACTCTGAAGGATGGGCAGTGAAATCTTGACTTCCACTGGAATGAGCAAGCTGGATTGTCTGGTCTGTATCCAGCAGAAGTTTTGGGACTGATACTGTGCTACTGCTGGGTGAGGGAGGCTTGTCCCCTTCCCAGTGGTAAGGCTGCAACAGCCTCTATAGGTTTACTCAGACCTCTAGAGGTGGTGTAAGTCAGAGCATAACTGTTGGTTCCTGGTTCTGCCTCCCACTCTCCTCCCTCCTGCAGGTATGTGGTATGGAAGGGAAGTTTAACTCTTCAGTAGAGCTCCTTCTGCTGAAGGAGAAAACATACCAGCATATATTTTTCCCTCTGCAGCTATAGCAACTGTGGATATGCTGCTTGTACAAGGTGAACATATAGAATGGAGGACAGAGTGCATGTAACTTTAACCATGGCACAGAAGAGGGAATTTAGGCAGGTGCTGCTTTTTAAAGCCTTCTGTGTTGAGCTAAACCTGCCTAAATTCTCTCTTCTAAAAGCAGGCCTCCGTCAGTCTTGGAAGACTGTGGTATTGTGCTCGGCGCTGCATACGCTGCATGCGAAGCACAAAAGCCTAGGTGAGATTGTTATGGAGAATAGGCTGTTACCCAAGCAGCAAATCCCCCCTCTCCATGCCACTGAATTAGTCCAATGGAAAGGCAGAGCCGATACGATTGGATCCAGCTGGTGTCGCAGAGCTGGGCTAAGGACAGGAGCTCACCCTGTCTTGTGGGGCCGACCTGGGTCTCGAACCCTGGCCTGCTGGTTAACAGGCACAGTGACTTAACCACTTGTGCCACCCACAGCCCTAAATTCTCTCTTCTATACATCGGTTAAAGGTAGAGGCACTCTGTCCTCCATTCTATATATTCACGCTGTATGTGGTATGGAAAGGTGTGAGTATGACTTGGTGTGAGACTTGGTGTGAATGTGGGGAGGGGGTGAAACCTTTCTTCTTCTTCAGAGCTTCTAGTTGCACTAGTTATGGAGCTGGCTGAGATCAGAGGATTCCTATTGGGACATCCATCCAACCAGAAGTAATGTCATCCCTGGGTATTTTAAAAAGGAAAGTTGGGGAAAAACCTGCCTCTTCTTCAGTAGTTCACTACACATTTGCTCTGATAGCAAAGCACCTGTTTGCTATCTGGAATCAAAGATTTTGTTTTCTCCTCCAGCAACAACAAAATTAAGTAAAAAAAAATGACACTAGCTTCCCTTATTGGTTAGGGAAACTGTGTTGCAAAAGTTTTGAGGAATGATTATTCTTTCCCTGCTAAATATACAGGGAGCACCACTCAGAAGTGCTTGTATATCCAGTTAGCATCAGGTAACTTTTATTTATATGTACAGTGGCGCCACACGTAACAAGCGCCTCACTTAAAGTGTGTTCCACGTAACAAATAAAAATTTATCTAGAATTCTACTTCATGTAAAAACTGTGCTTCA
The DNA here is from genome assembly GCA_030015325.1 of Cryptoblepharus egeriae. Classification (NCBI taxonomy): domain Eukaryota; kingdom Metazoa; phylum Chordata; class Lepidosauria; order Squamata; family Scincidae; genus Cryptoblepharus; species Cryptoblepharus egeriae. Next base: position 23,015,764 of record JAREYC010000011.1, read on the forward strand.
CGTAACAAACACACTCGGCAGTTGGGGAAGAATACAAAGAATATTTCATGTAACAAACATGCCTCTGGAACAAATTTAATTTGTTATGTGAGGCACAACTGTATATGGAAATGAGAGCTGATTCATATTAACACCTTATTCTATAGAGAATAAGAACTACATCTCATTGGTTCTCAGAGCAATCAGTATCATGCAAAAGTTTTGAGTTAAGAAAATCTACATTTTGTTCCATATGCTTTTTTCTGGCTAATTGGCCATAACCTTTGATAGAACATAGATATTCCAGTGCAGTTTGTGTCAATGCATTTTGCATTATATTACCTTTCCAACAATATATAGCATGATGGCAGTATCATTCATATATACCCTGTTTTTCACAATTTTAACCACTAGTGTTACCCCGCCAAGCCCATTTCCTGGTGCAGTTGCAATCCCTGCACCTTGCTAGCTATGACACTGGATCCAGGGCGCACTGAAACCAGGACACTGTTGGATAAAATGAGTCACTTATGGGTTTACATGCACTTATAGGTTACTTATGGGTATACATGCACGTTCTCCATATTGTTGACCACATCATGCTGCGTTTCCCGAAGTGTTTGAGAAACATGAAATGCTATGGGAAGTTTGTGTGCAACCCAGAAGTGACTTCAAGGTCATGCACCATGTTACACTGCAGCATCCCGGCCTTGGAGAGCCTGTCACTTAGCAAAAATCACATACCAGTTTGGGGAAAACTAAGTTAAGGACATCAATTTCTTGAACTGTATAGCTCTTTTCTGCTCTTCCTTTCACTTAGGTGGATACAGATTTCTTTTTATTTTGAGTTTGCTCCAGTTCAGCCCTACTCATTTGAGAATGTGGTTTTTGGCCAGATTTAATTCTCTCAGCATCAGCGTGGGTCCAGCCTGAATCCTGACACATTCCTTGGCATTGTTCGGGAGTCGCAGATATGTACTCGTCTGCTTAGGTAGTGCATGTATGGCAGTTCCCTAGTGCACTTGTTACCTAGGAAACCATGAGCTCTACATGTGTGTCACTTAACACCCTATTTGCTTTCATTTGGATAAGTCTTTAATTTCAGTACGGCCCCATCTCCTCTGAATCTATTCAAGCTGCCTATCTTCGTACTCTAATCCCTCTCCCTGTGCCCTGCTTGCCTGCCTGCCTCTTTGGCGATGGTTCTCAAAAAAAAAAGTCCTTGCCTGCTCAAAGCAAGTTTCCAAACCTGTGGGTAATCTGAACAGCTCGTGCCTTTAACAATAATAACACAAATTATATACGCCGCTTCTCCCATCCAGAAGCAATTAGTAGTTCAAATGTGATGCTTAACACTTCCATCATCAAAGCTCTCTGCAGACGTTAACTAATTAATCCTTCAAATATCACAATGAAGCACAGTAAGGTGGCTGTTTCTGCTTTGTGGATGGGGGAATTAAGGCACCAGAGGATCCAGACTGGACAGTGTCTGATTCTTGCAAAAAAGGGTGGAGGGGCTTCAAACAAGCAAGAAATATATGTGTTTTAGGTCGAAAGCAGAAGAACTTCCAGACCTAAGAGTCAGCCTGCACTTGGTAGGTTCAAACTCAAAAAAGTCCTTTTTAGCCTTCAATTTATTAAATTGTAGAGATATGCCCTTTTTGTGAATTACCGTATTTCCCAGCTTATTACACGCAATAGACCATAAGACACACCAAAGTTTAGAGGAGCAAAACAAGAAAAAAAATATTCTGAACCAAATGGTGTACTAATATATTTAATAAAATATAGCAGAATAATAGTTCAACCACGTAAAGTCAAAAGTGGTATTAAGAACCATCATCACTGTCATTAACAAATGAGGAAAGACTTTAAGCTTTAAGCACTCTTCCAATTTTCTGGAAACCCCAAAAACTCATCATCTGTCATTAACAAATGAGGAAAGACTTAAGCTTTAAGCACACTTCTAATTTTCTGGAAACCCCAAAAACTCATCATCTCTAGTGTCAGTGATTTATGACTTTTGCACAGATGTCATTGCAAATGATCAGACACCAACATTTTGCACAAATCTCATTGCAAATGGTCCAGGAAGGCATGTAAGTGGGGGGGGGAGGTTCTTTTGGGGGTGGGGGATCCAGGTAGGTGGAAAGGTGAGGGGATCTAGATAGACAGGGAAGAGTGAGGGATGCACAGTCATGAAGCAGCAGAGACTAGGGCCGAAATCCTAAAGACACTTTCCTGGGAGTAAGACCCACTGAACACAATGGGGCTTACTTTTGAGTAGACATGGTTAGGATTATTCACTACGTCTTGTGCATATCTACATTTTTTGGCAATTTTTTTAAGCAGGTGGGAATTTTGGTTTGGGGATAGGAATCTTGCCCTGGGGGGTAGGAATTTTGGCCTACCTATTTTCCTATCCCCAAACCAAAATTCCTACCCGCTTTAAAAAATTGCAAAAAATGTATTTTTTTGTTTTAATATTTTTGTTTTTTGGTTTTTTGGCCATAACATTTGATAGGAACGAGATAGCTCAAAACTGATTTTTGTATTAGATTCTGCTCTTCAATACGAATCCAACGACATATGACATGATGGGGTACTGCGCACCATCTTAGAAGGTGCTTCAGAATTGGCCCTATCACTCTATAAGATGCACAGACATTCCCCCCTTTGGGGAGAAAAAAACATCCCAGTAAGTCTGACAGGGGGTCCTGGACAGAGTTTTTTTTTAATTAGAAAGGGGATCCTCAGGCTAAAATGCCTGAATATCACTGTTCTGGGCCATTGGCAGCTCCCCATTAGGGCTACAATCCTATACATTGCATAGGGTGGTGGGTTTTTCACAAAGATGCTGAGGCTTCCCTGGATGGTTTATGTGTCTCCCCAGGGAACTCACATGTTGGGAACCACTGTTCAAGGGGGTTTATAGTACCAACATAAAAGAACACAGGAGCGCCTGAATCCTCTGGCCAGTTTCTCCAATAATTTATTTAGAACTGAAAAAAGAGAGAAAAAGTCCCTACAACGATTCAGTTCTCTGGCTGATGGTGGAGGCCAAAGTCACTTCTTGCCATAGTGTTTGTCCTGGAAGATTGGAGATGCACAAACACAATGTACCATAGAATAATAGTAACCTAAGATCATAGAATCCTAGATGACTCAATAGGTCATCTACTCCAACCCTCTGCCTGTAGCAGGAAATCTCTGACAGGTGCTTGTTGAGCCTCTGCTTGAAGATCCCCAGTGAGGGAGAGTCCAACACCTCCCTTGGCAATCTGTTCCACTGCTGAACCACTCTCACCATCAGGAATTTTTTCAGATATCCAACCAGAATCTGCTTTCTTGCAATCTGTACCCATTGGTTCTAGTTTTGCTTTCAGAAGCAGCTATGAACAAATGAGCCCCTTCCTCCCTATGACAGCCCTTCAGGTATCTGAAGAGGGCAATCATGTCTCCTCTCAGCCGCCTCTTCTCTAGGCTGAACATCCCAAGTTCCCCCAACTTTTCATCATAGGGCTTTCCCTCCATCCCACTGATCTTTCTTGTCGCTCTCCTCTGGACTTGCTCCAGTTTGGCTGCATCTTTCTTAGAGTGAGGTGCCCAGAACTGAACACAGTACTCAAGGTGAGGTCTCACCAAACTAGAATAAAGAGGAACTATAACTTCTTGTGACTTGGAAGCTACAGTCCTCTTAATGCAGCCTAAAATTGCATTTACCTTCTTTGCTTACACATCACACTGCTGACTCATGTTCAGCTTATGATCCACGGCGACTCCAAGGTCCTGCTCAAATGTTGTGCTGCCAAGCCAAGTATCCCCCATTTTATACCTGTATTTTTGGTTTTTATTGCCTAAGTGCAGAACCTTGCACTTCTCCCTGTTGAAGTTCATTCTACTTATTACAGCCCAGTATTCTAGTTTATCCAGATCCTCCTGGAGATTTCTCCTGCCTTCTGTTGTGTTTGCTACTCCTCCCAGCCTGGTGTTGTCCTCAAATTTGATCAGGCTCCCCTGAATCCCTTCCTCCAAGTCATTAATGAAGATGTTAAAGAGAACAGGGCCCAAGACAGAGCCCTGGGGCACCCCACCCCATAGGCTGATGGCAGGAACCAGAAGAAGCCTCCACTCAGTCCTCTAGCCTCCAATATTGCTTCTCTGTATCTCCTACCTGCAGCACAAGTATAAAAACCTATTCTGGACAACAGTGATCATGCATGCGCACAATTAAAGACATACCAACCATGAGGAATAATATCATATGTAGCAGATATTAATCTGTTATCACTAAGTGTCCTTTAGACCAATTTAGACCTCTGGAGGCTGAACCCTGCTGCCCGGGAGATGAGGCTTGGTTCCAGCATAACTTCCAGATCTGCGTTCTGAGCACTGGGTCCCACTCCCTGTTTTTATGCCCCAGGCCTGCCCTCTTGCCAGAGAAGCTCCCTCCTGCCTTCACCTTGCCTTCTCCCCCCCCCCCCCCCTGTACCATCCCTGCAGAGACATGGAGCAGTGCAGAAATTTCTCACTTTTTTATACCACCATACCTGCAAGATGGTGTACATGGTTCATCCTCTCCTTTTGTCCTTACAACAACCCTGTGAGGTAGGCGATGCACATAGAGAGTGGTTGTCTTAAGGATATCTGGGAAACTTTATGTTTGAGGAGGGATTTGAACCTGTTTGAGGAGGGATTTGAACCTGGATCTTCTGTGTCAAACCCCTTAACTGAGGGCGCAATACAGAGTAACTATGGAGAGTCCTTGCTCCGGAGTAAGAACAAGTTACTCTGAATTGCAATATGAATTTCCCATAGGTTTTCACTAGGTGTTGCAGTAGCTATGGGTGCACATAATGTCTCTTATGTGCTCCCGTAGTTACTCTGGATTGTAGTCTGAATCTTGTAGTTTCTGTTGCTCACCAGTGGATGGTAAAACAGGATTTTTTGTAAAATGCTGTGCTTGTATTTGCTGAAGTTAGAACTATTAAATTCTTTGGGACATTACTCTCAGGAAATCCTGTAAAGGACTCCAGCCTTTATTGGTGCATGGGAGATCATCTTGCCTTTTGTATCTTGCTTGATCACTGAATTACCCCCCCAAAAATTACCCCCCCCCAAAAAAAAATAATTAAGATGGCTTCACTGCAACAGCCCTCATAGGGAGTCTCACTGGGTGAGACTTTGCTATAGAATGTAGGTTTTTTTTTGCTACTAGAAAGGTGTAAGACAGTATTAATCCTAAATAATCTTCAGTCTACTCTTTGGTTTGGAAAATCATTTGTTCTTCTTTCCCTGTTATTTTTTTAATTCTATACAGACATGGAGTCTATGATCTTATAACATGTAAATGACAAATTTTGATACTGAAATGGAGATGGCGCATGCCAGCATCATCACAGGGTTGCCAACCCCCTTTTCTGCTCATGTAGGGGTCTCGTCTGACCACCCCAAAGCCACTGTGTGTGATGCTGCCTTTGCAGACCACAATCTGTACTGAAATTCAAGCCTGCTGTTAACTTCTCTTGCGCTCTATTCTTGTGTTTGCTGTTATTTTTTAACACTTTTTTTGTGCATAAAAGCACTATCCTTTCCCTAGAGCCTGCCTGCAGTGAAGGCATGGTCTGTACAACTGCAATTATTTAGAAGAACAGATGGAGTGAGGAGCAGAAAGTCTGTTAATAGTAATAGAAATGCTACATGTTAACCTGGACAGCACATGATGACAGTCCCATGACTACACGTTCTGTTCCCACCAGCTGGGCACCGACGCAGAAGTGAGAGATTCACAACCGTAGCAAAACCAAGGACCCACCTAAAGTTAGAAATCAAATTCCTTCACACTAATCAGTGTAGGTTTTCCCTCCTTTCCCAAAAAATCTCCTACCTCATGGACATTTCAAAATATTGTTGTGTTTAGGGTGTGGTGTTATAAATTTCAGTGTGGTTGGAAGGACAAAAATGAAACCTAATTAGGCATGGAAATAGAACAGGGGGCTGACAATGGGAAATAGTAAAGAAAAATTCCCATCTCATCTGATCACAATACTACACTTTGGGACAGTGTGGAGATAGTGCAAGCACACATTGTCTCTTTCTCAGAAAGCAATTCAGGCCAACATAACTCACTCATCTTTCCGGTCACACAGTGGTGTTGCGAGGTTGGCGTGCATTTCTGTGCACTGGCCTGACCCCTCCAGGATTGGTACAGAAGTGCCCTAACAGCATTTTGCAATGTGTCCAGGCCAGCACAGGACGTGTGCTGGGACTTGTGCCAGCCTAACCAGGAGTTAACATTGCACTATCAATTTTGTTTTCTTCATTGGAAGCTGGGAATTAATGAAAGGTTAGGTATGTGCAACCTCCTTGTTTTGGATGCCAAATGCAGAAGAGAGCACAAGGATACAAGGGTTGTGCTTCCCAATGCATCTGGTGGGCCTTCGGCCTGATCCAGTGGGGTTCATCTTATGTTTGTGGATCTAGGCGTTTGAAAGGCCAGTAGGTTCCGATCCATATTTCTGGCTAGTAGTTTGAGTTGATAGGAGAAAGACCTACCTTTCATTAACTACAGTGACTACTATTTAATGTAGAGCATTTCAGCCTCAACCTGCACATGACTCTCCTTATGCGCGCAACTGTTCAAAAAACCACGTTTGGCAGTAACATATGGGAGGTTCTCTGTTGTGGCACCCACCTTATGGAACTCCATTCAGGGGGCTATTGATACCTCCACCTGTTTGCTATTCACAGAATTGAAGACATGTTCTTGTTTTGTCAGGCATTTGGTTTAAATTGAGTGGTTGTACTGTTTCTATTCTATTGGTTGCTGTCAGTGATGCAAATGGTTAAGACACTGTGCCTGTTAACCAGCAGGCCAGGGTTCGAGACCCGGGTCGGCCCCACAAGACAGAATGAGCTCCTGTCCTTAGCCCAGCTCTGCGACGCCAGCTGGATCCAGTCATATTGGCTCTGCCTTTCCATTGGACTAATTCAGTGGCGTGAAGAGGGGGGATTTGCTGCTTGGGTAACAGCCTATCCTCCATAACAATCTAACCCAGCCTTTCGTGCTTCGTATGCAGCGCTGAGCATGATACCATAGTCTTCCAAGACTGATGGAGGCCTGCTACTGTTTCTATTAGTTGCTGTGTTCTAGTAGTTATGTTCTTATGTTCTAGTATTTTATTGTTATGGTCTAGTATGTTTATTGTTATAGTATTTTATAAGTTATGTTCTAGTATTTTATTGTTCTTTGTAAATGTAAGCAACCTTGTGTTCCGTTGGTAAGGAAAAAAGCAGTCTAGAAGACAGGTGTTAAACAAAGCCTACAGGCCAATGAGTTCCTTGAAGCAATTTTTCTACCCTCTATTTTAATTGGGTTCTCTTATATCTTGAAATTGTGATCAAGATTTGCACATTTTCTCTCTGGCATTTGCAGCTATTGAGTTACTATCAGTTACTACTGCATTACAATCAGTGCAGTCCTTATCCCCAGTTAGGCAAGCACAGGTTCTGTGCTGGCCTTGGGGTGTTAAAAAAGTTCCATAAGGCACTTTTGTGCTGCTAACCTGGCCAGTGCATAAACATGTACTGCCCTCCCCATACTACTATGGGAATGGGGAGTCAGGTGAGTTGCACTGGCCTAAATTGGTTAGGATTGCGCCCTATATGAGAACAAGGTGCTTCTTTTTGATGATCATCTAGTTAACTCCTGAGTAATGATGTCACTTCTGTCCCTCAACAGGGACCAAGACTGTTATTTGGCCCATTTATGAAATTAGTTTGACATTCCTGTACTAGACATCCATCCACCCATCCATCTGTGCCCTGTGCTGCCTATTGGGAGCATATAAGAGCATATCTAGCATACAGGTTCCATTGTAATGGAGTTACTTGCAGACCTGAATTCTGAACCTTGTATCTTCCTCAAATTCTGGAAATGTGTTACTTGCCTGCAGTACTAAACACACTTTCAAGGAGCCATTTAAATTTACTTTAAATGGCCCCAAGAAAGTGTGTTTAGTACTGTGTGTTACATATAATTTGCATATTTGCAAATCAAATTTATCATGTTTTGATTGAGTAGTCCATGTGTCAATCATGAAGCCAGCCTGCCTATCTGTCTGTCTGTCTGTCTGTCTGTCTGTCCAGAGGCAAGGGTTAAAGTGCTCTCCCTTCCACAAAAGCCCTTTAAAAAGAATGAACAGAAAAATAAACAATTATTGAAATAAATAGCTATGAATGTGCTTGAAAAATCCTACATTGAAATAGCCTACATTGCCTTAGTATGTATATTATTGTACTACATTTATCTTTTCCTTTCATTATCCCCCTTACCCCCAGGCTGCTATTATTTCAAGGTTACAACTGAGACACAGCACAGATGATGACTTGCCCAAAGCCACTTACGCTATATTTTGTTTCTACATATGAACAGGATGATGTGTGCGCTAAAAATCAAATATAGTAATACTTAGCATTTATATTGCACTGCATTATGTTCAAACGTTTAATATATATTATCTCAGGAGCTCTTACAATAACTGTAAGTTAGGCTGTAGATGTAGAAGATGAATAGGCTGAAGGTGGCTGATAGCAACTTGTTCTAAGGGCCAATCTACATCTGACTGAGACCTATCCCTGTTCAGATTTCCCCTTGTTCTGAGCTTTGCTTCAAACAGGGTGACCAGATGTCATGACCAAAGAAAGAGGACAAGCTCCCCCCCCCCAAAATGTAGGACACCCAAGAAAAATGTAGAACATGACAATATAAAAGGTAAAAATACACATATATTTTGCCTTCATGTGGTTAATTTAAACTCTATATTGCTTATTACTAAATTTAAAACTATTAGATATAATTTATTACATATAATTTAGAAATTATAAGAAGGCTTCCTGCTGCCTGAGGAAATGGAGGACAATAAATATTTTTTCCCAGGACACAAGGCTAAAATCCATGACATGTCCTGGGAAAATGGGACAATGGTTATCTTGGCTTCAAAGCAATAATTGGAATTGATTGAAATAGCCTCAAGACTACTACTTTGCTCCTTTCTCTTCCTTCATTTGCCCCCTCTCTCTTTCTTCTCTTTCTCAGTCCACTCCACCTGTGTTCCAGGATCTCCACCTAATTCCAAGCACTTTGATGGATGGTAAGACTACTGTCCTGTAGTCAGCACATACTACATTCAGATTTCTCAAAAATGGAGTCCGAGAGCAATATGATCAGTAATTTGTATCCGCTGAAATGTTCCCTTATCTGTTCCCTTCTCTTGTTTCAGGCATGGGAGGTTTTTCCTATGATCAAATCATTTTTTCAGTGTTAGCATACAGTACACGCATAGAGTAGACAGAGAGATGCTCTCTGTCACAGAATTTCCTTTCACATAATAACACCAGAACTAGGGGACATCAACTAAAATTGAATTGGGAGGGTTAGGACAGATAAAGGGAAATATTTATTTACTCAGTGTGTTGTTGGTCTGTGGAACTCCCTGCCACAGGACAAGGTGATGACATTTGGCCTCAGTGCTTTTAAGAAGGGATTGGATGAATTTGTAGTGGAAAGGGTCATCATAGAGTACAAGCCATGATAGGTATGTGTGTGTGAAAGAGAGGGTGTGTGTATGTGAGTGCGCATAGATAGATGTAGATGTGGGCAACCTCAAATGCCGGGGGGGGGGGGGGGCTGGATGTCATATGTGCTCCCCAAGGCATCTGGTGGGCTGCTGTGTGATACAGGAAGCTGGACTAGATGGGCCTTTGGCCTGATCCAGTGGAGGCTGTTCTATGTTCTTATGTACATAAGAAAATTTAATAGTGATTTGTGAACGAATTGTGTGTAAAGATTTTCTGTCACTGGCTCCATTATGATAGGAGGAGAATGTAGGGAGGAGACTGAATGGAAGGAGGTAGGTGTTGAACATGTGAAAGCAGTTGAATGGTGCAGATCTGGAGAGGAATCTTGAGCATTACCATGTTCAAGGGGGAATCAATTACCTCTGTAGTCTACATCAGTTGTAGCAAATCAGGGCATCATCCATGATAAGCCATTTCCTTAATGTGGCATATATCCATTCCTGTCCCTCCTTGTTTGAAGAACCTCAGACTTCCTCTGAAAACCATGTCACAGAGAACTCCTATCTATCTATCTATCTATCTATCTATCTATCTATCTATCTATCTATCTATCTATCTATCTATCTATCTATCTATAGTATTTATATACTGCTTTTCAACTTAAGCGGTTTACAAAGAAAATAAAAGTGCTCTTGAATAGGTTACACAAGCCTGTTCTTTCTCATTTGGCTCCTTGATATAATTAACTTTCAGGGCTTTAGAGACAAAATATTGGCCAAAGGGACCTCTGACTTCCCAAAAGGTACAGAGGATATACTGTGTTGTATACAGGTAAATCATAGGGATACATTTCTGTAGCTCATTTAACCTAACTATCTTACATTAACAAAAGCTATGAACAAAGCTGGTCCACGGCGTTTTGGTGTTTGGTGCTGAAGCAGTATCTCCTCCAACACCAAGGCTACAGTTCTAAACACACTTCCTTGGGAGTAAGTCTCATTGAACACAGTGGGACTTGCTTTTGAGTAGGCATGGATAGGATTATGCTCTTAATAAGATAAGGCATGCCCCATTATCACTGTTATATTCTTCTAGCCCTTCTTTCAAGGAGCTCTTTGTGTATGTGAATTTCCCCTAAAATTCATATGCAGGAGGATATAGTGTAAATGAGGCATATCTTATGTGAACATCTGTCCATTTTGGACCACAAAAGTTCCAATGCTTATGATTTCCTACTAAATACCACCCAGTATTTACTGGGTAATGTCAACTGTTATATGGTAAGTAGTACCAGTGGTGGGCCCCGCCTGGCCCAACAACCGGTTCCCCGGAGGTGGGCAGGGCCAGGCCGGGTCAGGGGGTGGGGCTGGGATCAGGGGCAAGGAGGGTCAGGGGCGTGGCCAGGAAGGTCAGGGCGGGGCTGTGGGTGTGGATGGGCAGGTCAAGGGGTGGGTCAAGGTTAGCGCCTGTGCAGTGTCTGCCCCGAAGCTGGCTGGCCAGCTTCAGAACAGGCAGTGCGCAAGCGTCAACTTTGGCACTTGTGCAGTGTGCGCACAAGATAAAATGGCGGCCGCAGTGGCCGAAATTTTTTTTAAAAAGGCCCCCGAACCGGTCTGCCTGGTTATTGCTCCCCCCTGCCGCTACCGCATCGGTAGCGGTGGGGAAATAACAACATCCGGTTCGGGCAATCTGGCCCGAACCAGTAACAGCCCACCTCTGGTAAGTACCACTTAGGTGGAGCAAGTTGATTAACTATTGTACCACAAAAAAACCTCTCCAACAAAAGCTCATCCTTGCAATGCATAGTTATATCATGTTTTTTCTCTTTGTATGTTTGCATGTTGATGGTAAGGTTCAATTAATATTTTGTCTGTGGTATCCATGTAAACTATAGCAACCATTTGTAAACCTGTTAAGCTTTTCAAAAAACTGTTTAGCTTACTGGCAACTCAGATGAAATGTTTCTTAAGGGATTTGTTATTAAACCTAGAATTCTTCAGAAGTTAGAACATATTCTGTTTGTTAGAATCTTTATATGGATGTGGGAGTTTTTTCCCTTTGAAGGCTGCAATCCTAAACAAATTTTCCTGGGAGTAAAACCAATTGAGCACAATGGAGCTTATCTCTGAGTAGACATGGTTAGAATTGCACCCCAAATATATTTTATCATTGGTAAAAAGAGTGAAGCACTTAACATTTCATTCATTCATTCCTTCATTCAAACTCAACCTTAAATTAGGTCCCTTGACCCATGCTGTAATGGCCATGGCTAAGGCTACAATCTAGAGCAGTTACAGGTCAACATATTTCGATGTAGTTACGGGGCCACCTATGGGAAATGCATAGAGCAATCCAGAGTAAGTGCCACTTATGTTGACGTAAGAGGTCCAGTAACTACTCTGGATTGTAGCCTAACTCTCCTCCAAGATAAAATGAACTTGTTCTTGGCCTTCTTTCTCCAAGGCAACCATTAACAGACCAGCAGTGTCTCAGCAAAATTCATTCCTATATATTTTGGTAAAATGTTCTTGCTTTGAAGTCACAAAATAATTACAATGTACCGTAATCATTGGCTAGGAGATTATTCAGCAAGAGGAGTGTATATTCTGTTCTAGCTATCTACCACAGGGGTCTCCAAACCCCAGCCCAGGGGCCAGATATGGCCCCAACGAGTTTCAGTGTGGCCCCTTGCAAGACCCCTCTCTCCAGCCCTTGAGCGAGCCTTGTAATCCACTCCAATACATTGTTGTATGTAAATTTATATAAATTTATTAAAATTTGAAATTTAAATTAGTTTTTTGGCCCCTGAAATCATGTCAGAGAGATGATGTGTCCCTCCAAAAAGTTTGTAGACCCCTGATCTACATTATTCTGTCTACAGTATTTATGTACCACTTTTCAACTAAAAAATTCACAAGCGGTTTATAAGAAAATGAAAGTGGTTTCTAGAAACCACAAATAATATGTTCATGACAATTTTGTCAACACTTATTCCAGTTCATCCTTTGGTCTTGAAACCAAAGATTTGTCTTATTTTTAGAAGTGCATAAAGTTCAACAATTGGGCCCTCCTTGTTTGCATTAATACTCAGGATGACCTAATTTTAAGTATTTCACTATCATTCTACCTTCAGTGCCTTGAAGGCTTTACGGAATGGCAAAAGTCAGTTCATAGTCCTTTATTGATTGATGCATTGTTCGAAGTCTCAGATGTTTTCAGTTTTTGATATTTGAGTTTTGTTTGATCATTTGATCAGTCAAACCTCAAAATCTGAAAACTGTTAAGGTTTTATAACAGATAGAGCATGACAAGATGACCTTATGGGTAAATCAACAGCTCTTCCCGGGTATCAGTGGGTTCTGTAACTGCTGTTTCACTTAATCACAGTTCCCAAATTCCCCATCATTCAAATGACTTATCACTTTCTGATTGTCATCATCCTCTCTCTGACTTATTTTTTCTTCTATCTCTGTGCTTCTTTCAAGTTCTAACAGGAAGGTGGAAGAGCAGGGTGACCATATAGAATGGAGAACAGAGTGCCTATACTTTAACCATTGCATGGAAGAGGGAACTGAGGCAAGTTTAGCTCATGTAATATGGTTTAAAAAGCAACACCTGCCTAAATTCCCTCTTCTGTGCAATGGTTAAAGGCAGAGGCACTCTGTCCTCCATTCTATATGGTCACCCTGGTGGAAGAGATAACGGGAAGCAGGTTGGAGGGTTGTTTTAAACCTGTTAGTGTTTGCAGGAAGAATTGGGGGCTGTAATCAGGCAATGATGGGGGTAAACTGTGAACTGCTTCTTGCAGGTTTCACTACTATCCATGCTTTTCAGAACCCCAGTATCAGAAGGAACTTTTCTGCCTTTTGCCTGATAGATCCATCTTTATCTTTATATATTTATAAAAGAGAGGGCATCTTGCCCCACTCCATATGTTAAGAAACCTCAAAAGGTTTTCCCATTGTTGATGAGTTAGAAGCTTGTCATTAATTTGGTTTGAGTACCACAGTATATCATCAGCAAGAAGCATCTGTTAAATTCCTTTGGTGGCACCACTGAAGTAGTGTTTTAAATATATGTATATTTTCTCATGTCCTTTTTTCCCAGAAAAGTATTTATGACCTTTTTAAATAAGAGACATTATTTGTAAAAGTTGATATGAATTATTTATTCTATTTTCTCTTTGACCGAAGAATATTGTTTACCCCAGACAGATGCAAATAAAGAGCCGGACAAAATTGCTGGATTGAGGGCCACTTTTATTAACTATTTAACATTAAAATAAACAGGGACTGCTCAAACAATAGCCATGTGATCTAAGGGGATGCGGCTCTCCGCATAGTTCCCCATGCAGATATTAAAGTTGGTAAAGGGCGATTCCCAGCCTGGCTCAGGGCATTCCTTGAAGGATGCCCATCTTTGCCAACCCGAAGGTTAAGGTAGCCAGCGGCACAGCCGCCGGCTGTCCGGACAGACACTGCGCCTAGGTTTCTCATCCAGGTAAGGGGGCTCATCAGACCTTCCCCCCGAAGCCGGATCAGCATCACAGGGAGGCTTCCTCACCCCCAAACCCTTGCTACCTAAAGCTGCACACCAATGGCCTATCCTGCCTATATCCGCACAACTCCTGCCACATGGTGAGTCAGCCTAGCGCTCGGCTCAACCACCCCACTACAAAAATTGGAACAGTCCTTGCTGTAAGTTAACTAAGAAAATATCAGCAGCCATAGGAGACAAATGAACTCCATCGACTCTGTACAACTCAGGCCGCCCCCACTCAATCTGGGAGTGCTGATTAACCGCACCACCCGTACTAAAGAGGAAACGAGCCACGTAAGCGTTAAGTTGCTTACATGACACATCCACCCTCCGGAAGCCCGATAACAGCCAGGCTCCACCCCCAGGGCTTTCAGCAGCCAATGGCTGCAATGCATTTTGCCCAGGCTGTGCTGCAGTCTGCAGAAGGGTAAAGTGAGCTGGTGCTGCAATGTGCACCAGCTTCATTTTATCAGAGTAACAGTTCCAGGAGGAAAAATGTGAAAAGTGCAATGCAGTCCAAGAACTACTGGTGAAACAGAGGATGAATTGTAACTGTTTAGCTGGGAAAGTTTGGTTCTTGATGTGTTCACCAAATTACCATATAAGAACTATCTTTCTATATATGTTTTACAGAATAAGCAGTATGTTCTGATCATGGTGGATCCAGACGCCCCTAACAGAGCACATCCAAAGTACCGTTACTGGAGACATTGGCTTGTTGTGGACATCAAAGTAAGTACCAACAACATTCTCTTTGCTAGAATGTATCAGTTGTTTTGGTGATTCTGCTTGCAGTAACTGGCCGACTCAGCTTGCCAGATCTTGCCTTGTGACCCAACACACTGCATCTTTGCAGCAGCTAAATAGCTGACACAGAGTCAAGGGTGCAAATGTCCCCGTTTCCCCGAGAAGGAGGCACTGGGAGCCTATGGTGACTGACTGGTGTGCTGAAGATGTTGTGTGAGCCATTTTTTTCCACTGCTGCCCCCCTTTGTGCTGTGCAGCTCAGGAATAGGATGACAGTCCACGGGACTTTGAGCTTCTAAGGGCTAAATCCAGAGCAGTTACAGGTCCATGCAATTATATCACCTCTAGTGTTATCTTATGGAAAGTCTTCTTAACTGTTCTGGAGCAAGGGGCTTAATTTCACTTTAGGATATAGGCCTAAGTGAAAGCAATAACGGTTTTCTGTAATACAAGATTAGTATGAATTTTAATTCAGGAATGTTTTTAAAATGTCAGGAAATGCTGGAAGAATAAGAAAGGACCAGCTATTACTGTTTATCATCACCACTAATTACGTTGCATTGCCTCCACACTTACTCTCTTTGAGTTACCACCTTCAGAGAAGCACCGTTTAAAAAAGCAGCTTATTTCTCTTTATGCCTTTTTATATTTTATAATATGTTTAAAAGTTTAGGTGTTTCCAGCTCTGATTCAATCTAATAATCTCAGTACTGAAGTCTAATTAAGATATCAATTAATTTGCAACCTGCATTTAAAAAGAAATATCTCGTTGTTCTCTTCCATTATTCTCTGAAATTACTGCCAAGGGCTTTTTGTACAGATATCTTAATTAGACTTTTTATTGTTAATGGGAATATTGAGCAAATTAAAATTGGATATTAATGATTTTCCATGATTTTCATAATTGGTTGAAGAAATAAAGCATTCAGAATAATTGTGGCAGCTTGTGTACAATTTTACTCCTATACAAATTCTTTCACAGGAATCCTTATGCATTCTTTAACAATGGGGCCTTGAAAGTCTCTCATTAATTTTAATATTTATTAATCGCAAAAAAAACTTGAGCTAGCATTCTTCCTTCTGTATGCGGATTCTTCTAGTGTACTAGCTGTTGCTAATTATTGTAATTAAAAATAACTTTTAAGGCAAGCAAAAAAGTCAGAAATTCTCTGCAGTTCTCTTCCAAAAAGCAAGTACTGTATGTTCAAACAGTACAGTGTAGCTTCACATACGCGCTGTGGTAGTTCCTTCTTTCTTCACAACTACAAGGTTATAATTGAAAAGGAGGAAATTTACTTACCCGATTTTATGGCAATGCTCAAAGTCTGAGCAACATAGTCTGACTAAAAACTCAGTGTGTGTTGGGTGTGTGTGTGTGTGTGTGTGTGTGTGTGTGTGTGTGTGTGTGTGTGTGTGTGTGTGTGTAAATGCTACATATATAATTATAATCACAGGTGGGCAGATGCCGGTTTGGGCCTTCTCGCCCAAACCAGATCTTCCCCCGTGGCAGACGCTGGCGAACCGGTCAGAGCCACGGCTGGCAGAACCGTGGGGACCAGTTCGCCAGCGGCCGCCACGCGCAGTGCGCTAGTGCAGATTCCTCTTGCTCTTCAATCTGATACATGGAAATTTCTATGGAAATTTTCAAATTTGATGCAAAGGAAATTTCACTGCAGGAATATGCCATTGATCTACTCTCTTGAACAAAGAGAAGCCTCAATAAGTGCATGTGTGTGTATGTATGTGAATAAAGTTTATAAAATATGCTTGCCATATGTCCCGAAAAAGAGGGACGGTACCGAGTTTTGGGGATTGTGTTCACATACTGGCAAAGTGGACAGAGAGTTTCTCGATTTTGTGGATGAGAATAATGGCAACCCTATTACAAAGGAACACATAGGTGAGAATAAAGGTTAAGGTCATTGTGATTTCAAATAAAGGGCATCACTCTTGAACTCTTTAATTCATCTCATTGGCCAATATCACTCTGCCTTTTTCCAATTTTTTTTTAAAACCATGAAATGGAGGGGAAGCCTGTACAATAGTCCAGACTACGTTCACTAGCATCAAATTTTTGCTAACTAGAGACACATATAGCATCAGAAAAAAGGTGACTACATGTTTCCGTCTTAACAACAGACTTGCTAATGCAGCCCCAAAAGTCTACCTAAATTACAGCTTTCTCCCTTACAATTCTCACCTAAAATACTTTTGAGTAACTATGGATCGGTCTCTCTCTTATACACCTTGATAGCATGTACACAAACATTAATACTAGGAACAACATGGGCTGAAATCCTGACTTTAGGCCAGAAAAATGGCCCAGCTAATTTGGCCTAAGTTGGCCATATCCTGAGCTGACAAGTTGGGCCAAATCCACAAGGATGAAGGCCTCTGGCTGGCCCAACTGCTGCATGCTCTGGCTAGCATGCTCACTGGGCTGGTATAGTTGTGCCATATCCTGAGCTTGAGAGGCAGGGGTTGGCCAAGGAGGCTGGCCAATGACTCAAAATTTTTGCCTACATTTCCATTTTTACTCTGATTTATCATGGACCCCAATGGGTCTACTCAGGTTTATTCCTGCTCTTGAGGTGGTCTAACTTTGAGAAACTGGAAGAGGGCATGTCTATCCTAGAAACAGGCTCTGGATACAGCCTAAGCTCTAGGCCATGCTGAACATGCCCTCAATATGCCTTTCCTGAACTGCCTAGGCTGGCATAGCTACGCCAGCCCAGGGCCATAGGTCTTGGTCCATCCTATGTTGACTTATGCCAGCCCAAGCCTTTTTTGGGCCAGCCTAGTGATAGATAGGGTAGTCCAAGTGCATTTCAGGTTTGCAGCCTTAGACCAGAGGATCAAGATAAGGAGCCTCAGCCTCTGCTCATATCAGCATGAGAATAGAGCTGACCACTGTGCCCCTGTATGACCACTTCTGCCCTGTATGGCATACTGCCCCCCCTTTATGGGTTAATAGCTGCCACACTAGTAAGATCCAAATTAAATGAAACCATGAGAGAACCATAAGCAGGTGTATAAAATCTACTCCTACTTATTGGCTCCCTGATTTGAGCCATATAGGACTACCAGCTCTACAAAGGCAAGATGCCTTCATGAAAGAATATAAAAAATAATTATAAGCATCCTACTTTTTCCTGTGCCCACTGATCTTCCTCATCTGTCAATTGACAGACATAAATCTAGGGAGCCCTCTCTGGAACTTGCATAGCAATTAACAACTTTAACATCAATGTCCAATGGACCACTGAATGCCAAGTTACAAGTAGATTCATAGTCAACCCTAAATGAAAAGTGTCAGGTTTTGACCTACCTCACCAGCATTGGTCAACTTTGAACAAGATCCATACTCAACACAATGTCTTCTGGGACTCAGTGTTTAAATAGGGTCAAGTATCTGCCCCTTAGGCTATAGTAACTCAGCAGTTAAGACGCTGTGCCTGTCAACCAGCAGGCCAGGGTTCAAGACCTGGGTGCTACAAGTTGGAATGAGCTCCTGCCACCTCCTGCCAACCTAGCAGTTTGAAAGCATGGAAGGGAGGTAGATAAATAGATACCATCTCAATGGGAAGGTAACAGCGTTCCATGCACCTTGGTGTATAGTAATTCCGGCCAATGACTACAGAAGCATCTTTGGTTTAGAAATGGGGATGAGTACTGCACCATACCGTTGGTCACAACTAAAAGTGCAACCTGCAGAGGACACCTTTACCTTTAATATCTATGCCATAGAGCGATTGTGGTTCTTGACAAACTATTCATCACATTTTGTCCGACCGTAAATTGAGAGCTTATATCAGCCCACACTAGATTTTTTCAATGTAGGCTACTCTGTCCTTGAATGGTTAGACGGACTGGACATTGACATTTGATTTACCATAAGTCCATGTATTGCATGCCATACACTAAATAAATAAATTGCATCAAAGTGCTCAGTGCCATTTTGCATGCCATACTACGCTGGCAGTGACGCAGAATCCTTCATGTTAAATTCACTTTTGTGTAGGGTTTTGGCCGCAACTTTGCCCCCATCATGTTGCAAATTTTAGCAGCCTAATCTGTTGAACACCTTCTGTTACACAATTCATAATTCACTGCTTATCACCATTGACAACAATGTTTCTCAAATTGTCAGAAAGAGGGTGCTTTAACTCCAAAATAATGTATATTTAAAAAAAATATATATTGCTACAAAGTGGAATAATATCTTTTGATGACTGTTTTTAAAGCCCTTTAGGTTTTCATGGTAATTTGCAGTGTAAAATTATTTAGAGATAAGAGCCAAATTAGCTCTAAAAGGCAGGAGGTCGATATGTCCCGTTATCCGTGCAAGCAGTGTTTAAATATAATCAGCCTTTACTCTAATGCAGCATAATTGTTCATTTGAAATAGCTTTTTTTATTCTATTCAATGAGTCATTAAAATATTCAAAAGATAATGCAGTGAATTTGAAATAAATTTATCACATTATCCTTCATATACTGCGGAGTATCAAGTAACTTGGCAGAGACTGAACTGGTTTACACAGAGATCCAGTAAACAATGTTTTGTTTTTGCATTCAATAGGAAGATCATAGGAATAACAAGAAAACTAATTAACATCTTCAAATTCTATTTTACATAGTTTCTAATAAAGTGAGAGGCGAAGGAGAAAAGCAAAGTCCATTATGTCCAAAGCATTTCAACTTTTTATTGGAAAAAAATTGTTTTTGTCTGGGTATTACTGCAGAAAATGATCTTGTCAGGAAATATTCCTGCCTGGCAATTCCTTCTTTATGACATAGGGCAAAATCCAGAGTAACTACGGGGAATCCTTGCTCCAGTGTAAGAACAACTTACTCTGGATTCCAATATGAATTTCCCATAGGTTTTCACTAGGTGGTGCAGTAACTACAGGTGCATGTAAAGTCTCTTATGCAGTGATGAGATTCAAAGAAATTAACAACCAGTTCTATGCCCATCTGGCAGCCATATTTTAATGGCTATTTTTGCATTAAAAATTTATATGTGTTATCTCTCGTTAACAACCAGTTCTATAGAGTAGGTGCGAGCCTGCTGGAGCCCACCACTGCTCTTATGTGCTCCTGTAGTTACTCTGGATTTGGGGGGTAGTGAGGAGTGAAAAACCCTGTGCTGATCTTGACTGGGAACAGGGGACAACAATCTATTTGCACAAACAAGATTTGAAGATGCCTCTTTTAAGAAATTGCAATCAAGTCTCCCTGAAAGACAGTGGTTTGGCATGACCTGTTGTAGGTCATGTGGCATGCTTAACACAGAAGTTTGGGAATTTGGAAGTTGACATTCTATCACCTCTGAGCACAATTCTCTTTCTGCTGCAACTGGGTTGATCATCCAACAGACCTGGTACCCAGCTTCCTCTCTGTAAATGACTAGGTTTTGTCTTGAGCCAGATGGATTGCTTTACACTCAAGAGCTGGCAATGCTGTATGAATCTCTGTTTACTTTTGGTAGCCCAGGGTCTGAACGTTGTTTTCACGACAGGAAATTTCAAGGGGGAACAGGGTCCCAACTGTGCCCATCCTAAGACACAGGCAGGCAGCCCCGTCTCTTAGCGCTCCAGGTGTTCTCATTAAGGATGCTTTGATGCCTGAAGGTGAAGCAGCAGGGACAGCAAAGGAAACAATCTGTTCTGCGAGGAACATGGTACAGAGACAGCTGTTCTTTCTGTGCAGTACGGTAGCAGTGTGAAAAGCATGCCCCAGTAGGATGTTAGGCTAGCAAGCTGCTTCGGTGACATGAAGAGCATGGCTGTTTTCGTCAGCAGTGATCTCTTAATCCTCTCTGTGTACATATCTCTGTCGTGGACATGTGCAGAGGGAGGGACAAATCACAGCACCCTTCTGTGAAAGAACTAGGCCCATATTAAAGGGGGGGGCAGCTCCTCGCATCAGGGCCACTCATCTTTAAGATTTTGCAAGTGGTTTCTTTTTTTCCGTTGGTTGACTTTGTCAGTGAATATTCTGTTATTGGCTGACGAATGGGTTCTGGGTTGCAAGTGTCACCATAGAAACAGGTGCTAACTTAAGCAAACAAGAGCTTTATTAACATTAAAAGTAGTGGAATGTTTCAGGAATTGTTGGAAAGGAGTTACAGGCTCGCTGGTGGTGAGGTTTGGCTGAGCTCGGTGATCTCGGTGGGGAAAGGGGTTCGAGAGAGTGAGGGGTGTTTGCATATTCTGTGTTATCTTCTAAAATGCGGTGCCAGGTTCTTGGCTTAATCATCTTTCCAGACTGCCTGGTGTGTGGGCAGCTCCCCATATGGTTTGCATGGCCCTTGTTTGTTTGTTGTTGGTCCCTGGTTGGTAAGAGGAAGCCCCAGGGATCAATGAGACCGGGGCTTTTATTTTTGCACAGACCAGGGATTCGTGATTATGACTCACCAGTTAACCTGCTTTCTCCTTTCAGCACAAAAACTCCAGTGTGTTGGTACTCAGAGAGTGGAATGTCATTTGCAGAATTTGCCTGCCAGAGCTCAATCATTTCTGCCAACTCAGCGGGGAGGACAAAGGTGATCCCCAGGCAGGCATGAAAGCAAGTTTATTATTGGGTATCTCATGTCCAAGATATCTTTGCATGTTCAGTTGTTCAGTCAATGACACTCAAAAGGTATTCTCCGCACAGGAGTCATGAATGGATCACTGAGCCATTCTCAAGCTGTTTGTGTCATATGTGAGTGTTTCTATTGGATAGAAAGTGGAAAATAAATTATACTGTAGCCAGTATAGGCTTAATATTTGCCTTACAATCCAGAGCAAATTGTTCTTACACCGGAGCAAGAACTCCCCGTAGTTACTCTGGATTGCACCCTTATACAACTATAGACTAATAACTAACTAACAACTTTAACTAACTTTAACTTATACAAACTATAGGTTTGTATAGGCTGCCTTTTTTTACAGCTTCGCTCCTTCTTGTTATTACAAATTTCAGTAGTTATTGTTTATTTAATAAATGCAGTTTTTGAATCAGATTTCAAATATTCTCTTTGTACACCCTAATGAGCATCACTTATCACTTTAAGAGCACTAGAATAGGTGCTAACAACAGTTTTAGAACAATGGACAGTTATGCACACCTTCACGCTTAAGGGAACTCAGGGAGCTTCGCCTGATGTAGGGTTTTAAGAAGGCATTTCCTAATGAACGATGGGGTGGAGAGAGGGAAGAAGCTATAGTATAGAACCAACCCACCGACTGACAACAGGTATATAAGAATCAGAAATTAATTCCTAGTAAAACTGAAGGAGAAGGAGTAATTTAATAGAAAGTTGCAATGCATTTTTTCCAAATGAGTATTTTGTATTTGTGTGCACAGCACAGTCCTAAAGTTAATGCTGCTTTTGTAAATCCCAGTTTTAGTATTACTCAAGTGTTGGGTGACAGGCTCTCAGTCCATAACAGTGTGTCACTAAAAATAGCATTGGCCCTGAGGAGCCATCACCTTTAGTGCCAAAATGTTGATTATAGCAGCAGGCAGTTGTCCAACAACAAGGAGGCAGGATTGTTGACCTGACATTTCATGAGAAAGGTCTCCTGCTCATCTGTATTGATAACCCTTTGCAAGAACATTTGTCACACCTTCTTGCTCAGTCTTCTTGTGGAAATAATGCATTTCCAGAATCTCTGAGAGTCTTTCAGTCTTGAAGATCCAGACAAGGCCCCTGGTTTTCCTCTCTTTGCATCTCTTTGTGTTGTGCCTTTGCTACAGACCCCAATATGACATTATCCTAGGCATACTTCTGCACCCTGTAGCCCTTGAATTTGTCTTTGCCATTGTTGGATTTTAACTGCATGCCCTGTTTGATTGCAGCTTCCTGCTGTGTCAGTGGGACATGCTGCTGCTTTGTAGTGATGTTGCCAGTAACACAGTGATTGCGTGTTATTCTGCCTTCCTAGAGCCCTTTACAGATGGCTTTCTGCTTATTAAACTGGGTGTTTGAATGGAAGGAGACAGTTGGAGTAAGTGATTAGGATTCTTCACTGACTTATATAACACTGAGATACACTAACTTGTGTAATAATTTTCAGCCTTTTTCAATTAATCAGGTAAAACCCGAAGAATCAGAAATTTGTCTACCCAGAAGCATAAAAGCAGCTGATAGTAAAAAGTAGCCTAATGCAAGGCATTCTCTAAATATCCATACTCAGAGAATCCAGACTGGAACTTTCCATGTCCAGTAAGAAAAAGAAAGATTTTTGTGTCACATAAATAAGCTTGTTACCTTTATAGGGCCTGTACACTTCTTAAGGAAACAAAGGGTGAAGTTCTTGATTGTTTTGACCCAGAAAGGAAAGGTCCTGTGCCTTATCTCTCTATTCCTTTAACTTACCTAAACTTGGCATCCATCATTCTTAAAAGACTATGGTCTCGTGCTCGACGCTGCTTGCGAAGCACAAAGGCCTGGGTAGTTTTATATGGAAGATAAGCTGTTACCCAAGCAGCAAATGCCCCCTCTCCATGCCACTGAACTAGTCCAATGGAACGGCAGAGCCAGTACGATCGGTTCCAGCTGTGTTGCAGAGCTGGGCTAAGGACAGGAGCTCACCCTATCTTGTGAGAACCCGGGTCTCAAACCCTGGCCTTCTGGTTAACAGGCACAGTGTCTTAACCACTTGCACCATCCACAGTCCCTAAAAGTGCTTATGAAAAACCATCCAATTTAACATAGCCAAGACTGTGCCCTGATACAGAGAGGTTTTTTATTGTGTTTTTTTTTGGGGGGGGGAAGGGGGAGTAAAATACAGTCTGCAGTAAAATACAGCTATAGTCCTGATATTTTTAGGGATATGTAATTGATTCAAGGCTCAGTCCTATCCAATTTTCTAGTACTAATGCAGGTGTGCCAACAGGATATGTGCTGCTGAGGAGGAACCTCCTCAAGGCAAGAGAGCACTTGTTCCCTTAAGGGTCCATTGTGCACTGGTAAGTTGGGGCCCAATTTGTGAGCGGGGCCAGTGTCAGCTCTGAGTGTTGCAATGCTGGTGCTGGATGCTAGGCAGTGGTGGGCCTGGCCTGGCCTGGCCCAAGATCCGGTTCGCCGGAAGTAGGAGGGGCCAGGCTGGGTCAGGGGGCGGGGCTGGGGTCAGGGGTGGGGCGGACCAGGGGTGGGGCATGGGCTGTTCCGCTGCAGGTTCCACCTGTTCCACCTGTTCCGCTGCAGGTCCACCCGCCGCCACGCCAAAAACAGTGCACTGCACATGCTCTGAAAACAAAGCGCACTGCTCATGTGCCAACCCACAAAGCTTGGCGCATGTGCAAACTAGGGGGCTTCCCCAGGCTTTCCCTGTCCTAGCCTGACCTCTGGCTGGGGACATGGAAAGCCTAGAGAGGCCCCCGGGGAGTCCCGCCCACGCCTCCTCCATTGAAGACTTCCGCACTGCTGGGCAGTGCGGACAATTTAAAGGGGAAGGAGCCATGCTAAGTCACGGCTCCTTCTTTGGGCTGTCAGGCTGCGGCAGTCCCATCCACACCTTCCTAGGAGTAAGTTCCATTGACTGTCATGGGACTTACTTCTGAGTAGACCTTGGACTGGACTCTGAAGATGCAATGCATGCCCTTACCCTGATCACACTTTCCTGGGAGTAAGTCCCATTGACTGTCATGGGACTTACTTCTGAGTAGACCTTGGACTCAGAATTAAGCCATGCACCTGAGTAGCAGTGTGCCCTGGCGGTCTACTCAGAGTCCAGTCCAAGGTCTACTCAGAAGTAAGTTTCATGACAGTCAATGGAACTTACTCCCAGGAAAGTGTGGTCAGGGTAAGGGCGTGCATTGCATTTTCAGTCTCTTCCAGGAAGTGAAAGTACTGAACAGTTCATTTGAGGTCCCGCCTACGCAGGGCCTCTCTAGGAACTTTCCCCAGCCAGTAATTAGCTGCGTTGTCATGCACAGTGATTTTTTTGGGAATTTTTTTTGAATTTTTTTTTCTGTAGCAAAAGAGCTGTGCGTGCACAGTGCGCGCACAGACAAAATGGCCGCAGAAGCTGGCTGCGGCTCCGAACTGGTCCGCCCGGTTTTGGCCATCCCACGCCGCTACCGGCTCGCAACCGGCTGCCCCAAACCAAGATCCGGTTCGGGCGAGTAGGGCCGAACCGGCAAGTGCCCACCTCTGATGCTAGGTATAAGGAATGCCCATGACACTGTGCACTGACTCAGCATTGGTGATGGGCAGCTTCAGGTGGCAATGAGGTTTTGAGGGCAGGGGCAGCAGAGCAGGGCAAAGGAGTCGGGGAGGGACTGGGTCAGGGGATTGGACTGGCTTATCTTTGCCAGTGCTTGAGAAGCCACATTTTGGCTTCTGGGGAAAGGGGAGGAGATCCCTGGTGGCTGCCATTGTATCATACAATGCACCAGGAGCCACTTTAATGTCACTGCAGCTGGAGATGGCATCTCCACAACGTGACTACCTGACAGGGTTGGGCTCTCAGTCAACAGGATGTAATGTGTGCAAAATTTCTACAGGAAAATCAGCACTGCCATTCTTACTCTGCCTTATCATGGACTCCTCTGAGTCTACTCATTACTGTACCTGCTCCTGAAGTGGTATAACTCTGAGGAGCTGGAAGAGGGCATTTCTGCCCTAGAAACAGGCTCTGGATACAGAGTAACTGCTCTGCCCTGGGCAATGCTATACCTGCCCTCAACAAGCCTCTCCTGAACTGCCTAAGCTGCCCGAGTTAGAGCAGCCCATTTAGAACAGCCCTATGTAACCTTAGGCTGCCCCAAGCCTTTTTCCAGAATAAGTAGGGTGGCCCATCTTGCAGTTGGGTCAGCCCAGTGATAAATAGGGTAACCGAAGTGCACTTCTGGATTGTGCCCATAGCCTTGCATGTCTACTCTAAAGTAAGCACTATTATAATCAGTGGGGCTCACTCCTATGTAAGGGGGGCAGATTGCAGATTGAGATACCTGAGAGACTTATTCTGCAGTCCCAATCCCCAGTTAGGCTGCCATAAGTCTCAGCACAAGGCCAGGGGGTGTCACAAAAGTGCAGTAAGATTCTTCTACCCTACTCCAGGAGGGGGGGGGGGGGCCCTTAGGCCAATGTTTAGATACATACAGACCTCCCCATCACAGAAAGATAGGCCAGGTGAGTTAGACTAGCGTAAGTTTCCTAGGATTGCGCCCTTATGATTTCTTAGGATTTTCTTAGGATAGTGCAGATTAATTTGCTTTATATGTCTTTATATGTCTTTATATTTTGTATTATCTTTATTGAAATATAGTAGAGTATTATAATCATTTTTATATGAATATTTTTGGGTTGTGGAACAAATCTTGTGAGTTTCCATTATTTCTTATGGGACAATTTATTTTGATGTACAGTACAAGTGTTTTGGATTACAAGCATCCTTCCGGAATGAATTATGCTTGTAAACCAAGGCACCACTGTGGTCCTTGAAGGAAGATCTTTATTATCTGACTTCAAGCTTGCTTGCTTGATGGTATCATTAGAAATTTTGTGGTTGAAAACAAAATGGCATCAAGATAAAGGATAAAATGGCATCAAGATAAAGGATAAAAAATTCTCCAGAGTGAAGAAAGAAGATGCCTCTGAGCTCCATGTGTGAGGGTGGCAGAGACCAGCCCTTAGGGCACATACTTGCTGCAACAAGTTTCTGTGTTTAACAGGTTTTCCATGAATGGTATGAGAAGTTGAGTGTCAACTGTTATTATTCATGCCCTGCAAACAGATGGGGTTTAATTGCTGTTACTGTCAGCCTAGCTGCAAATATCACACAGAAAAAAGAGCTCTTTGGCTAATTGTTTTAAAATAAAAGTTGAGAAAGCATGTATAGAAATTATATATCAAGTATATTTTAAAGATCAAACTGTTTATATTGCCTTTAAATACAGTCTTTAGTCAACAGCATTAGGATCAGTGAATGGCTGAGAGATACAAAGCCGCCCCACAGCCTAAGATGCCGGAACAATATGACAGCAGTAACTTATTACTGATGGGGGTAAAAATTCTGAACATAAAAATGTGATTGGCCAGCACCGTAGAAGAATAGAACAGCTAATCTTGGTAATTTCATGGGCACCATTAAGGCAAAGTGCTGCTTTTATATAGCTTTTGGGAAAGCTAGGTACCATACATAGGTTTGCAAAGAGATTGAGAGTTAAGACCTGCTGCATGAGTGGGGGGGATGGCTTTCCTTTAGCTTTTGAGGAAAGTTAGATGACAAAGGGGGAGTCACTGGGGCAAGCAATAAATGCATGCGAGGACTGAGCATGCATGTAGCAATACAGAAATATATAACAAAACAAATAAAAGTAGTAGTTTTATTGTGGTTTATTGTCATTATTACTCTGTTTGTGCACATTTCAGAACAATCCCTTAAACCCACCCTTGGTTATGCTGCTTTCCTAGACGCCCACCATCACTTGGGGAAAGTCTTAATGTATTACAGTGCCAAGGCAGAGCTTCAGCTTATTGTGACACAATGGCCTTGTATTTACCAAGTGTGGAAATGAGGGGTGCCCGGGTGAATGAACAATATAAGATATGACCCCACACACTTTGTGCTTTGGAGACAGCAAGAAGTGCTGTAGATAAATACTTGTTAAGGTTTATACATTGAATTCATTTCTGCACTCTATTCCAGCCATTTTCAACCCCCATGCTGCACTCCAGTGTTCTCTAAATGGCCTGCAGGTGTTCAGTGGTACTTGAAGTGGTGTCTGATGGTACTCACAGGACCTCTGAACACCTACTACACAGCAGCAAGACAAGGACCGTGATGCAACCAACAGTGATAGGAGGCTCAGCACAAAAGCATGCTTTTCCACGCTCGACAAAACCATCCAATCCACCCTGAACCTGTGGTGTTTGTCACATCACAGTTGGGCTCCCAACTCAGAGCTAACTGGCAATTATGTCTTTGGCAGTTACTTCTGATGGTATTTCCAATAGGTGGACCATATGAAGTGGTACAGTGAAGGACAATAATAAATAAACATTTCCCAAGAGATAAAAGATATCAGATTGACCAAAAGGATGAAAAGACAGTGAATTTTCCCACTCTTCAAGACATACAGGTGTCTCTCATTATCCACTGTTCAGTAAAACTCAAATAATCCAAGACCAAATTCTTCATCACTCCTAGTACTTGGCATCAAAATTGTATGGGACCCCCTCTGGGCCCCACGAAGGTATAATTATGTCTGGTTCTGTAATGGCTACTCCATGCTGCTGGACAATAATGTAAGTAATAATAGCATCTCCAAAATAATAAAGTGACATCTCAGTTGCTATGTCTGGGCAGAGACCACCTCCTCGTAGTCTGGCATATCCAATAATCTTGTACCACCTAGATAGTAAAGTGCCAGTTTTACTGTTTAAAATTCAAAATCAGTTTTTACATTTATATGGTGCAAGAGGAGCCCATTTTCCCTTAGAGCTCTGCTAGTGTTACACCAGTCATGTGTGATTGCCTCTATATCTGTATAAATAAACTGGAGGAAAAGGAAAATATACTGCACAATCCTAACCATGTCTACTCAAAAGTAAACCCCAATGGGACCTACTCCCAGGAAAGTGTCTTTAGGATTGCAGCTGTAGTGTCTACCTATCTGCTTCATTTAATCCTGCAGAAAATGGGAAGTGTTAGTTGCCACCAGCGTGGACACAGACAGTAACTAATAGGGACTGCAGAAGTTGCACAGCACTACAGCACCATAGGGACTTGCAGCAGTATGTTGCATTTTTCAACCTAACGCCTACCACCAACAACCAAAGGCTCAAGCAGATTTTTCTGCTGTAGTTCTTTTACCAACCACTACCTCAATTGTTCAGGATACCTGGATGCTACTAAGCAAGCACAGTTTGCATTAAATTGGTTTTGCCCTATACTTTTTAGCTTTAAAATGCAAAATATAAGCGTTTTTACATTTACATTTTATTTTAATTTGCACATTTAGATAGTTCTGTATAATCGTAAGCGTTAAAAAGCATGACCCTCTCTCTCTATTGCAGTATTCTGGGTGGTTGTTTCATGTTTTTCAATGGAAGAATATAAAAATTTGAAAAACAGTTTTGACCATCACCAAAATGTAACAGGATGAAAAAAGAGAAATTTGTATATTAACAGTTGCTAGAAGAGAACAAGAGTACTTCCATGTCTATAAAAAGATACAGTCTGTACAAGTGCTTAGTTCGCTTGTGTATATGTCCTTAGAAAATCTGTTGTTGCTCTGAACAGATTCTGAGAATATCTAGTATGTTTTCCTAATTTTTTAGGGCATTATAAATGTCTGCATTTGAGTTCTGCATGACCCAAAATGGACTACTTTTCGGGACAATTAATGTTTTATTTCCTACATCTTTACTCTCATGCTGCATCAAGCAAGAAATTCAAACTTTCAGGTTTAGTGGATATGCTAGTGATGCATTTGTTTCCCAAATATTATGTGAAATGGTTGTCAGTTTTGACTGCAGTCCCAAGCAGTAGAAGGGCCAAGACTCCAAGGGTTCAGTACTGTACTGACCTAGCATGGCACTGGGTGCCATAAATGTGCTTCAAAGCACGTTTATGGTACCTGGAGAATAGGGACTGCTGGTACTGGGCCCATGCCCGTCAGGCACCAGATCCAGCAATGAATGGAGAAAAGCACACTACTGGCGGTAGTTGCTGTTTTATAGAATTGAAGTACTGTAATCAGTGATGGGCTTCAAAAAATTTAAGAACCAGTTCTCTGCCCATCTGGCAGCCACTTTTAAATGGCTATTTTTAAACTTTATATGTCCTATCTCTTGTTAACAACCGGTTCTATAGAGTAGGTGCGAACCTGCTAGAGCCCACCACTGACTGTAATGCTGGTTGCACTTGCATATGCATTCTTAGGTATATTCTCCAGCAATATCTTCAGAAGTAAAGCACTTAATTTCCATATTGCTTGACCAGACACATTGGTAGGCAGGAGAATGCATTGACAAAATGTGATTTACAGAGGCTGAGGGTGCAAACCTAATCTAGGCCAGCAGAACTCATTGGTCTTCCTGTTCCTGGAAGGTAGGCAAGTGATGTAGGGAGGCAAGCACATGTCAGTGTACTGGCCTAACTCTCCCCCAGGAGTGGCACCGAAGTGTCTTACGACACTTTTGTGACATCTCCAGGTCTGCACAGGATCTATGCTGGGGCTTAGGCCAGCCTAACTGGAGATTAGAATTGCAGTCTAACCCTACAATCCAGAGTAACTACGGTAGCATGTAAGAGACATTACCCGTGTACCCGTAGTTACTGCAGCACTTAGTGTAAGAGACTTTGCCCGTGTACCCGTAGTTTTCACCACCATAGTGAAAACCTATGGGAAATTCATAGTGCAATCCAGAGCAAATTGTTCTTACACCGGAGCAAGGACTCCCCGTAGTTACTCTGGATTGCGCCCTAAGTGCTCTACTGCCGCAATTGTTGCTGAAGTCAATGACTGCTGCCTGCAAGTTCAGGTGTAATTTCCTTGAGGAATTGCTGGAGGAATCTTGTGCCCATTCAGACTTAAAGTACCTTTTTGGGTGTCCAGGAGTTGCAGCCAATCTACATAATGAAGTCAGGGAGATTCTAAGTATGCCTTTAAAAAAAATCATAACAAAATTAACTCTTAGGATCAGACACTGCTTTGCATTTTAAATTAAATTTTTTAGCACTTCTCATGGCATCCACAAAATTGTGTTCATTGGAAAACTTTATCCAACAGACCAAATTCTCTGATAAATCATTAGCAGCAAACAGGTAACTCCCAAAGTCTAGCAGTACAGACATGGCTCTTTCTCCAGTACTGACTTTGGGAAAGAACCATCCCCTAAACTAGGAGTAGGTAACCCCCAGCACTAGTGCCAGGCTCGCGGTGCCAGACTTAAATATAAGCTAAACAAGCTGTAGCTTAGGGCCCCACTCTCTTCGGCCCCCCCAAAAAATTTAAAGGAAAAAACTGGATGTACATTTCCAAAATATAAGATAAAAATATTTAGCTACCTCTTAGGTCCATAAGTTACCATACAGCATATATTGAACACAAAAAACAGCAACAATGTGTTGTTGACAAAGGACAGCTGGACATATAAAGGTCCCCATTACCTTTAATAGCTTAGGGCCTCATCATACCCTAATCCAGCCCTGTGAACTCAGAATGGTGCTTGGTGGCATACCAAGGCAACCCAGCCCACATATCTAGGAGGTGTTGCCACTGCTGCTGTTCCAAATGCCTACAGGGAGCTGCCCATCACCATTGCTTGTGCCCAGAACGGCACCATCTCTCCTCACCCTCATCCCACCCTGCCACTCTCAGAATGGAAGGGATGGAGAACAGTGCATACTTAGAACTCAATTCTGCACTTTCTTCTCAGAAGTAAACCTCTTTGCAGTCAATGGAGCCTACTCTCAGGAAGGGGTGTAGTAAAGGGCATGCTCAGAAGTAAGCCTCTTTGCAAGAGGTATGGCAAGGATAGGATCAGGCTGTTCCTCAGCATCTCCAGCTCCCACAGCACCATAGTGATGGAGGATGCAGAGGAAGCCCCGTGCTGGCTGGAGGTCAGAAAAGCCCCAGGAGATGGTCTGTGCATATTCATGCTATATATGCCTATAAATTATATCAACGTAATTCATAAAAATATATATTATTTCTATATAATGTAATTTTATAATCATGTCGGCACACGGAATAACATTGTACCATAAGTTTGGCACAACACTGCTGAAAAGTTGGTGACCCCTGCCCTAAACAAATGCATCCCCCAACTTAACCTTCCAGAATCCTGAGTGATTGTCCATAGTTCATAGACAGAACTCTTATCCTTATCACAAAAATCATTCCATTAACTATTCATTTTCTTCTGCATGCAGAGTTTATATATATATATATTATATATTATATATTAAATATTAATATATTAAATATAGTAAATATGTATATATATATATATATATATATATATATATATATATATACATATATATATGTATATATGTATATATGTGTGTGTGTGTGTACACACACACACACACACACACACACAAACACACTTTCTCACTCATTTTGAGTCCTGAGAAGAAGGCAAGGGGAAGCAGAGAGAACTAACCAGTAGAGTAACTACTTTTTTGCATTTAGAAAAAAAAGATTAAAATCTGTTTTTTGAATGGAGTTTCCCACCAATTTCCTTGGTATTTCTGTAAATTCTTATCCTTTAAAATGTGTTATTGAATTGCAATTTGCCATACTATATTTAGGATGATTTTATTTTGGAGACTTCTGAATGGATTCACCACGATTGTTTCTCATTAAAAGGTAGGTAGTGACCAATAATAGCAATATAGTTGAAATACGGAATCTTTGTCTTTGCTTAGACATAGAAATCATTCAAACCATACCATGAGATTGTTAGGATTTATGCTCCCTGATGAGACTTTCACACTATGTGGAACTGATCTATAATCCCATGAAATCTTCTCTGATTGATCAAGCTATTCAAATAGTTTTGTTCACAAATATTAAACAGCCCTAAGGACACTTAGGGTGCAATCCAGAGTAACTACGGGGAGTCCTTGCTCCGGAGTAAGAACAAGTTACTCTGGATTGCAATATGTATTTCCCATAGGTTTTCACTAGGTGGTACAGTAACTACGGGTGCACGTAATGTCTCTTACGTGCTCCCGTAGTTACTCTGGATTGTGCCCTTAGCTGAGAGTAAGGGCAAAATCCGGAGTAACTATGGGGAGGCCTTGCTCCGGTGTAAGAACAACTTACTCTGGATTCCAATATGAATTTCCCATAGGTTTTCACTAGGTGGTGCAGTAACTACAAGTGCACATTAAGGACACAATCCAGAGCAAATTCAGCCTGCTCTGACTTAACTGCACTCTCCTAACTATTCTG
The DNA here is from genome assembly GCA_030015325.1 of Cryptoblepharus egeriae. Taxonomy (NCBI): domain Eukaryota; kingdom Metazoa; phylum Chordata; class Lepidosauria; order Squamata; family Scincidae; genus Cryptoblepharus; species Cryptoblepharus egeriae. The sequence continues at coordinate 23,048,517 of JAREYC010000011.1, forward strand.
TATCCAGAGCAGAAAGTTATGCTGAATCCAGAGAGTCAAGAAGCCTGGGCTGCCCTAACTGCTCCAGAGCATGCTAAGTAATTGACACAAGGGGAAGACTTGCTCCTGAGGAGACACCCCTCAGATCACACTGAGCAAGGAACAGCTGTGGTGCCTACAGTGGTGACATGACTCTGCACATCACCTGGTGCGGAAGTCTGTGCGTCATCCCTGGGATGCGCGCCCCCCCTACCTGGACTGTGCAGTCACCAAAGTTGGCGCCTGCGCAGTTGTTTCTGAAGCCAACTGGCTTCAGAAAGAGTACTGCGCAGGCACCATCTCTGACACCTGCGCAGTACTTTTCTGAAGCCTTTTGGCTTCGGGGGAGACTGTGCAGGCGTCAGAGTTGGTGCCTGTGCAGTACTCTTTCTGAAGCCATTCGGCTGCCGCTCCGCCTCCTGAGTGAGGCCAAATGGCTGTGCAGAGGCGCGGACTTTCTCTGCTCTAAGGAAGTCTCCTCTGAAGCTGTTCGTCATGCTCAGTGTGTTTCTGCGCAGTGCATCTCAGATGGCCGTTCAGGCCAGCTCCTCAGACAAGTGGCAGCTTCTGGCTGCTGCTCCACCTTGGAGCAGGCCTGAATGGGGGAGCTGATGCCCGGGGCCTGCCAAAGGACAGTCAAACTCCTCCGGCACATCACCCCATACGGAGCGCATCACCCAATGCAGCCCACACCAGCCGCACCAGTCTGGTGACGCCACTGGGTGCCTGCCTTATAAGGAGTCCCTGATGAGATGCCAGTACATTCTACAGTGAATACAAGGGGCTTCTTGGAGTGGCCTGCTGTATCCTGAGCTTTGTGGGCAGCCATAGTTTGTTCCATATCCTGAGGTTGAGAGGAAGGGGTTGCAGCTAGGCTGGCCAAGAACTCAGATTTTTGGTCAACACTGCCGTTCTTACTCAGGCCTTATCATAGACCCCTATGGGTCTACTCATTACTATACCTGCTCCTGAAGTGGTATAACTCTGAGGAACTGGAAGAGGGCATTTCTGCCTTGGAAACAGGCTTTGGATACAGAGTAACTGCTCTGCCCTAGGCAATGCTAAACATGCCCTCAACATGCCTCTCCTGAGCTGCTTAGGCTGCCCCAGTTAGGGCAGAGCAGGTCCACCTCTCTTAGGGCACCCTATCTTGCCTTGCTCTGCCCTAAGCCTCTTTCAGAGTAACTGGGCTGGAGCATCTTGCAGTTGCTCCAACCTAGAGTTAGATAGGGCAACCTAAGGGCTCTTATGTGGACTGATTAGTTGCTCTGGATTGGGCTGCCTGTCTCTTACATTCTCCCGTAGTTACTCTGGATTTGGGGGTAAGTCCTCTTGAATTCAGTGAGATTTACTTTTACTGTAAATAATCAAAATTACCACTCAACTCAGTAGTTAATCAAAGTTATCAAGTATAAATAATCAGACTTGACAATTTCAGTGCCCTTGTCAGTATGCCTTGAGATAAAAAAATGTTGAAAATCTCTGGTCTAAACAGTTATTTGTCAAGTTCTGACCATTTCATACTGTATGAAATGGTCATACAGTCCTCATCAACTGGAAATTGCTTTGGAATTCTTCCACCTTGTCCAGGGCCCAATGCATTCCATTAACATGCTAAAAAAAGTCTGCATATGTAGCCATTGTCTTGTTAGCATTTGTTTTCAGTGCTGTCAGAGGTTACCCACCCTCTATAGACAGCAGCTTTGTAGGTTGCTCTGAGGATGATAGTGAATCAGGCCCTGTGCCTTCATTTTCACAGCAGGTACCTACTTTATGTAGATTGAATTTAGGGTTTTTCCTGGCTGCTTCTATTTCATTTAACATGCAAAGGTTAATAATTTGTCTCAATTCAATAAAGCGAAGGTTGCAAACATTCCCTTTGCTGTTTATTTAAACGATTTCTTGTTAATTAGCTTCCTTAAAAAAGAAGGGACTGAATCAGATAGAATATACCAAAATAGCCATGCAGTCTTTGCAGGTGTTTATTATTTAAGCTATGCTATTTTGTAGTATTATTATTATTATTATTATTATTATTATTATTATTATTATTATTATTATTATTAAAACTAGGCTAGTTTATGCTATTGGTCCTAGATTCAGTTAAGCAAAGGATGTCAGCAAAGGCCAGGATGAATTATGGAGATCTTAAAAATCAGCCTTTGCTGGTATTGGACCTTAGCCTTCTAGCCCATTTGCAGTCCCTAGCTGGCTTGTTTGCCATGTCAGAGAGTCCAGCATGTATCACTCATTGGTCTTGCAATCATAGGTCTTGCAACGATAGCAGCAGCTAGTGTTGCTTATAATATATAGCAGCATTGTAAGCTAGTGTTAAGGTCCACAAGCTGTTCCAGGCTCAGCCATATGAAATGGGAAAGGAGGGCTAAAGGAACTGCAGGCGAGATTGTCTGCTTTTGCAAGTGTTGCCACCTCTCCACCAGTCTGCAAATTCTTTCTAGATTCTATTATGGATTTTGGGATAACTGATGCTCTGATCTAGTGAATTTTACAGTATAACCTTGGATTGAGAGTATTTTGCAAGAGAAGCAAATATTTCTAATAAATTTTAATTGATATACAAGTGATGTCTTGATAAACAAGGGAAAAAAATAGTCCTGGCTGGGATATAGCTGGCTTCGGTGTTCTGCCATGTGTACGCTGAAGTAACCCTAGTACAGTCAGTGAGGCTCACACCTATGTAAGGGGAACAATGGACAGGAGCCTGAGAGAAGTAGCCTTGCATGTCTATTCTAAAGTAACAGCCCAATCCAGAGCAACTAATCTGTCCACATAAGAGCCCTTAGGTTGCCCTAGCTAACACTAGATTGGAGCAACTGCAAGATGCTCCAGCCCAGTTACTCTGAAGGAGGCTTAGGGCAGAGCAAGGCAAGATAGGGTGCCCTAAGAGAGGTGGACCTGCTCTGCCCTAACTGGGGCAGCCTAAGCAGCTCAGGAGAGGCAAGTTGGGGGCATGTTGAGCATTGCCTAGGGCAGAGCAGTTACTCTGTATCCAAAGCCTGTTTCCAAGGCAGAAATGCCCTCTTCCAGCCCTCAGAGTTATACCACCTCAGGAGCAGGTATAGTAGTGAGTAGACCCATAGGGGTCCATGATAAGGCCCGAGTAAGAATGGCAGTGCTGACCAAAAATCTGAGTTCTTGGCCAGCCTAGTTGCAACCCCTTCCTCTTAACCTCAGGATATGGAACAAACTACGGCTGCCCACAAACCTCAGGATACAGCAGGCACCCCAAGAAGCCCCTTGTATTCACTGTAGAATGTACTGGCATCTCATCAGGGACTCCTTATAAGGCAGGCACCCAGTGGCGTCACCAGACTGGTGCGGCTGGTGTGGGCTGCATTGGGGATGCACTCCGTATGGGGTTATGTGCCGGAGGAGTTTGACTGTCCTTTGGCAGGCCCCGGGCGTCAGCACACCCATTCAGGCCTGCTCCAAGGCGGAGAATCAGCCAGAAGCTGCCACTTGTCTGAGGAGCTGGCCTGAACGGCCATCTGAGATGCACTGCGCAGAAACACACTGAGCATGGCGAACAGCTTCAGAGGAGACTTCCTTAGAGAAGAGAAAGTCCGCGCCTCTGCACAGCCATTCGGCCTCACTCAGGAGGCGGAGCGGCAGCCGAATGGCTTCAGAAAGAGTACTGCACAGGCACCAACTCTGACACCTGCACAGTCTCCCCCAAAGCCAAAAGCCTTCAGAAAAGTACTGCGCAGGTGTCAGAGATGGTGCCTGCGCAGTTGGCTTCAGAAACAACTGCGCAGGCGCCAACTTTGGTGACTGTGCAGTCCAGGTGGGGGGGGGGCACGCATCCCAGGGATGACGCACAGACTTCCGCACCAGGTGATGTGCAGAGTCATGTCACCACTGTAGGCACCACAGCTGTTCCTTGTTCAGTGTGATCTGAGGGGTGTCTCCTCAGGAGCAAGTCTTCCCCTTGTGTCAATTACTTAGCATGCTCTGGAGCAGTTAGGGCAGCCCAGGCTTCCTGACTCTCTGGATTCAGCATAACTTTCTGCTCTGGATACAGAATAGTTAGGAGAGTGCAGTTAGGTCAGAGCAGGCTGAATTTGCTCTGGATTGCAGTCTAAGTCCTATTATAATCAGCAGGGCTCACTCCTTTTGAAGGGGGGCAGATTGCAGCCTGAAAAACCTGAGAGTCTTTTAATTTGTTTTCTCTTTAAAATTGGAATTTTCTTTATTATTTTGTTTTATATTACAGTATTATAATTATTTTTATAAGAATATTTTGGGTTGAGGAACAAATTGTCTGAGTTTCTTTATTTCTTATGGGAAAATTTGCTTTGATATCCAATGTTTTGGATTACAGCCATGCTTCTGTAATAAATTATGTTCAAAAACCAAAGTTACGTTGTATGTGGTTTATGGTTGCTTCATTTCTTCTGATCTCTTTATTTGCTAAAGGTAAAGGTGTCTTCTGCAGGTTGCCCTGCCAGTCATGACCAACTCTAGGAAGCAGTGCTCATCCCTGTTTCTTAAGCCATAGAGCCAGCAGTGTCCAAAGAAACCTCTGTGGACATATAGCCTGCATGTGCATGGAACACAGTTACCTTCTTACCAAGGAGGTACTTATTTATCTACTTGTATTTCAAACATGCTTTCGAACTGCTAGCTTGGCAGGAGATAGGCAAGGGATAGGCGCTCACCATCTTTCAGTACTTGGGTCTCAAACTGCCAAGCTGCCACTCTTCACACTGACAACAGTGGCCTTTAACCACTGAGCCACTACAGTCACTGCAGGACCCATTCTGGTCCCAGCATGTCACCCTCAGATCTCTCACTATTGGAGTATATTTGTACTGTACATTCCCATCTGGGTGCTCTAGAGTTCAGTCAGAAGTCCTGGAAAATGTCCTTGGAAAAAGCAAGCAATTTCTTCAGCTCTTCTTAATGATATCCAACTAGTATAGGGTCTGCCCTTCTGATCCTGGAACACCAAGCATACAGGTTGTGTTGCCCCTAATGTGGTCCCAGAACAGCCTATTAGGCACAGCTGCAATCTGTCATGGTGGTAAAATGCATCTAAATTTAGATATACGGAAGGACCACAAATACAGTATGGCAGAACTGACATAGGAAGGGGCCCAATGGCAGAGGATTTCAAATCATGTTTGAAAATCATGGGTTCATGTTGCTGCTTTCACCCCATTCATGCACATACATAGTGAGGCTCAAACCTTCCCTGAGAATTTGAGAACCACTGGGTAAGTTATTTATTACAATCATTAATACAAATCTCCACCGGTATTCATTGTTAAATCTCTTAAAAATGAGGAAGAGTCCAGATTTTCAGTAGCATGTGTGTTCACTCTGTTTGCTGGAAGACAAGCTAACTGACAACATTACTGTCTTTGGAATTCAATGCTGCCACTGCTTAACGCAAATAAAAAATAAAAAATTAGGTCATGAAGAAAGCAAAGTAAATAGAGTATTGCTACATTGTAAGTTGTAAGATAAGGGCAGGTTTGCTGGCCTCTCAGGCTGTTCGGACCAAGCAAGCCTTAACTGGTTTCACCTTCAGTAACAAGCATGAGCACAAGTGCCATGGCTCAAGGCCAGTCTTGGAATTCAGTTCACTTGAATCTCAAAACATGAGATAACAATCATATAATCATAAAATCATAGTTGGAAGATACCTAATAAATAGGTCATCTAGTCCAACCCCCTGCCTGCAGCAGGAAATCCTCCTAGAACATCCCCGACAGGTGCTCGTTGAGCCTCTGCTTGATGATCCCTAGTGAGAGAGAGTCCACCACCTCCTTTTGGCAATCTGTTCCACTGCTGAACTGCCCTCACCGTCAGGCATTTTTTCCGGATATCCAACCGGAATCTCCTCTCTTGCAGTTTGTACCCATTGGTTCTAGTTCTGCTTTCAGTAGCAGCTATGAACAAATTGGCCCCTTCCTCCCTATGACAGCCCTTCAGGTATCTGAAGAGGGCAATCATGTCTCCCCTCAGCCTCCTCTTCTCCAGGCTGAACATCCCAAGTTCCCCCAACCTTTCCTCGTAGGGCTTCCCTTCCATCCCACTGATCATTCTTGTCACTCTCCTCTGGACTTGCTCCAGTTTGGCTGCATCTTTCTCCAAGTGAGGTGCCCAGAACTGAACACAGTACTCAAGGTGAGGTCTCACCAATGCAGAATAAAGAGGAACTAGAACTTCTCGTGACCTGGAAGCTACAGTCCTCTTAATGCAGCCTAAAATGGCATTTTGCCTTCTTTGCTTACATATCACACTGCTGACTCATGTTCAGCTTGTGATCCACGTCAACTCCAAGATCCTGCTCATATGTTGTGCTGCCAAGTCAAGTATCCCCCATTTTATACCTGTATTTTTGATTTCTGTTTCCTAAGTGCAGAACCTTGCACTTCTCCCAGTTGAAATTCATTCTATTACAGCCCAGTATTCTAGTTTATCCAGATCCTCCTGGAGATTTCTCCTGCCTTCTGTTGTATTTGCTACTCCTCCCAGCTTGGTGTCATCCACAAATTTGATCAGGCTCCATCATATCCTATTCTATTATATTCATCATATTCTGTGATTCTATTCTATGATATCCCTTCCTCCAAGTCATTAATGAAGATGTTAAAGAGGACAGGGCCCAAGACAGAGCCTGGGGCACCCCATTCAAAACCAATCTCCAGGTTGAAGCAGAATCATTTACTAAAACCCTTTGAGTGCGGCCGTTGAGCCAACTGCAGATCCACTTAACGATTGCCCCGTCTAGCTCATATTTTTCCAACTTCCCAATTAAAATGTCATGTGGGTCTTTGTCAAATGCTTTGCTGAAGTCAAGATAAATGACATCCACAGCAATGCCACTGTCCAGTAAGTTCGTAACCCGATCAGAAAAGGAGATAAGATTTGTCTGGCAAGATTTATACTGAGTAAATCCACGCTGGGTTCTTTTGATCACCGAGCACTTGTCTAGATGTACACAAATTGTGTGTTTTATGATTTGTTCTAATATCTTCCCCGGGACTGAAGTCAAACTGACTGGTCTATAATTTCCTGGGTCTTCCTTTTCCCCCTTCTTAAAGATTGGGACTACATTTGCCCTCTTCCAGTCCAGTGGCACTTCTCCACTCCTCAAGGATTTCTCAAAGATGATCGACAGAGGCTCTGCAAGGACATCTGCCAGTTCCTTAAGAACTTGAGGATGCAGCTCATCTGGTCCAAATGACTTGAATTCATTTAGGCCAGTTAAGTAGTTTTGAACCAGTTCTCTGTCATTCTTAATCTGCTGTTCCGCACCATCCGTGTTTCCATTACCTCTTTGGGGATGCAAGTATATCCCCCCCATCAGCCAGCGATCCCTCACCCCCATTTTCACAGCCCTCCTTCCGAGAATAGGAGTTGAGCAGCTCTGTCTTTTCTTTGTTTCCAGACACCTATTGTCCATCTTTGTCCAGGAGCAGCCCCACCCCTTGGTTCTCCTCCTGTTCTCTGATCAAGGGTTCTCCTTGATACCCCTGGGCAGCCTCAGCTCATACTGAGCTTTAGCATTCCTGACCCCCTTCCTGCAGGACCGGGCTATCTGCCTGTACTCCTTCTTGGTAATATTTCCAGTCTTCCATTGTCTATACATATCTTTCTTTAACTTCAGCTGATCCTGAAATGAGGAGGCACTTACAATTGGACTAGGGAAGTGTCTCCCAAACTGTGAGTTGGAAACATATTTTGGTGGGTCACAAAAAGAGATTCTGAAATATGTATATTAAAACAAATTTTTAAAAAACCAACTTTACAAGCATCTTTACAACTTTACAAGGAAAGAGGGGGAGGAAAGGGACTAAGAAGAAAAAGATAATTTAATGATTTGATTAAAAAAAACTGGCAACAGCAACAGTAATTTCTGGTGAGTTATCGCTCAACAGGGCGAAGGTGGGGTCTATGAAAGGGCCGGGAGGGCACCACAAAATGGGGTCCAAGTAAAGACGACAAAGTGAGTAATGTGTTGGGCATTGAATCAGGATATGCTTGAGGGTATCTGGTTCAAGCAGGTAAAAGGGGCAGAGTCTTAAATTCTGAGGGGTGTGGGACAATCTACCACGATGAAGTGAGGAGGGAAAGACGTTAAGGCGCGCCAACATAAATGCCCTTCTGAGAGATGGATTTATCAGAGTGGTAAAATATTGGGGGGGCTGACCTTGAACTGGACAATAACCAAAAGACAGAGGGGAACATACTGGATTTAAGCCAACAAAAAGAGTAGTAAATTCTGTTCCCCAGAGTCTGTCTTGACTTAGCTTGAAAGCTTCACCAAAATCAAGATCAGCAAGTGATTCTAACGAAAGGCCTAAGGAATCAAGTTTGGAGTTGATTTTTTGGAACCAAGTAGACCTGAAAGGGTCTCTTAGCAAATTGTTCAGAAGAGAATTGGGCGGAAGGTTTAAATGTAGTAACTTGAATGTTATTGACCACGCTATCGTAGAAGGGAGGTGAACTCCCAACTCCAAAGCTAATGTTGCAAGACAAATAAGGTTGGGCACGCCAAGTATCCTCCTGAAGAAGACGGCTGCCACTTGATCTAGGGAATTATCTACTGCCACAATCCATGTAGGAACACCATATAATAGTTGGGTAATAATCTTAGCCCTGAAAATTTGCAGGACTGCAGGCACAAACTGGTTACCATTGCTGTAGTGGAAACAGGCTATCGCTTTAAGGTGGTAGTGGGAGATGGAGATAGCCAGCTTCTTGTGGGCTGACCAATTTAATCAGAAATGGAAGAGCAGGCCTAAGTATTTAAAAGTAGGAACCTGTTCATAAGTTGAATGGCCGATCTTCCAGATGGATGGTGACCAAGATTTGGAAAAAACTAAGATTTTGGTTTTATTGGCATTGATAATCAAATTGTTAGATGAGCAATAATCCTGGAAAATGGAAAGAGAACGATCTGGCCTTTTTCTGGTTTAACTGCACATCTCGCTATCTACTTCTGTTTTCTGGAAACCATGGGATGACTATAAAGGATTGGGGTAACAGTCCTTGACTGTATACACATACCATATGCCAGGTCCATCTATCTTTCACACAGGCTACAAGCCATGAGGGATGTGTCCTAACCAACTTTCCAGCACTAGCATGGATCAGAGGGGCATGTGCCTCATATTGCAGTGGGAGGGCAGTAATGGAGATGTCCTCAGGGTAAAGCAATGTTTGTTCCCTTACCTTGGAGTTGCATTGCCCTTACTCTGGATCTGGCAAATTTGTTAGGATTGCACCCTAATTAGAAATTTAAGAGAAATTAAAGGTGCATTCCTAACCACTTTCCAGCACCGAGGTAAGAGCTCCTGGGTAAGGGATCAAACATTGCCTACCATGAGGAGGTCTCAGTGACTGTCCCTAACTGCAGGGTGCAGCAGATGCCCTAGTGGCACAGCTATGCCTGTGTTGGAAAGTTTGTTAGAACTGTGCTTTAAGAAATTTCAGAATTATTATGGTTTTAAGAAACACATTGAATAATGTATTCTCACAGAGAATAGCCCACCTGTAGGAAACTATATTTATACCCCACTTGTCTTCCAAGAAGTTTGAAAGAGTTTACATGTGGCTTCTGGGCCATCATTCATCAGGGCAGCCTACAAAGCCAGGGCTGTACAGGATCCATAGTAGAAGTGTTTTGTGTGCCTTTATGATTTTCTAGGCCAAGGGTTCTTGCATCCCTTGCTGCCTCTGTTCACAAATGATGCACCATCTAAATGCCAGTGTTCCTGGATCCAATTGGATGTGACACCAACTCCCATCTTAATGGAAGGGGTGTTGGGGAGGTGGCGGAGGAAGGTTCTGAGCGGCTGTTTGATTCCCAGGTTTACCTTGTGGAAAAGACTTTCTAATCAATGATTAATCAGGCATATGTGTCTGTGTGGGAGAGAACCGTGTTGGAGGAGGGAACTCCTACTGCACCCTGGTCATGAATCATTTGAAAGGCAAATTCACTCAGTTTCCAAGGGAACATGAGAAAAGGAAGGGACTTCCCTCTCCAGAGTGACTTGTGCTCTGATGCTGCCACTGCTGAGAAAATCACTCTACATTTCTGAAAAAAGCCAAAGCTGTGACTAAGCAGCAGAAGTTATGTAAAGTGCAGGGGAGGGCCTGCTAAATCCTATCCTGGGGGAGCACATGGGGGCCTTCCACCTACAGGGCGACAGACAGCTGTTCTGACTTTCTTACTCAGAGGAAGCAAGCCCTTTGATCACGTCACCGAGAAAGAGAGTCACAAATAACGGGGTGGAGGAAGGCACTCCAAAGGGGTTCCTTACAGGAACCCTCTGGCCAGTACATCCATCCAGTGATGGGATTCAAAGAAATTAACAACCGGTTCTATGCCCATCTGGCAGCCACTAATGGCTAATTTAAAACTTTATATGTCCTATCTCTCGTTAACAACCAGTTCTATAGAGTAGATGTGAACCGGCTGGAGCCCACCACTGTATCTATCTATCTATCTATCTATCTATCTATCTATCTATCTATCTATCTATCTATCTATCTATCTATCTATCTATCTATCTACATACCTACCTACCTACCTAACTAACTAACTAACTAACTAACTAACTAACTATCCACCCATTGTATTTATATACCATTTTTCAGCTAAAAAGTTCACAAAGTGGTTTACAAAGAAAATGAAAAAATAATGGCTGATGGGTCCCTGTCCCAAAAGGGCTCACAATCTAAAAAGGTGGAAAAGCCACTATAAAAGACATTGCTGGGGTGAGCAGGGCCAGTTACTCTCCCCCTGCTAAATAAAAGAGGAACACCCACTTGAAAGAGTGCCTCTTGCCCAGTTAGCTAGTGCAAAAAGTGTGGAAGTCCACATCTATGTGCTCATGTTGACTGCTTATCTCCACAACTAATCTGTGGTACAACCTTTGGTTTTGTTTGTGTTTTTTTAAGATAAGTGACTATTCTTGCTAGGCAGTTGGTCCATTAAATTTTCATATGTTAAAACTGAGGTATGTAAATTAAAATAGGCAAGGGCTTTTCCACTCACAGATGTGGCAGTCCTAGCAACTATACTGTTGGACAGGAATGTCCAAACCTTTTGGCAGGAGGACCACATCATCTCTCTGGGGCCAGAAAAAATGGTATACATTTCAAATTTGAATAAATTTACATACATTTACATATAAGGGTGTATTAGAGACATATCTGTAGCATTACAAGGCTTTTCTGAGGGGCAGATAGAGGGATCTTGCCAAGGGCTGCATTGAAGCTCTCTGTGGGCCAAATCTGGCCCCTGGGCCACGGTTTGGACACCCCAAAATTTTGCCTAAACATTTGCTGTAAACATTTTGCAATCCATGGATACTTAACAGGTCTAGGCCTTGGTGCCTACACATACACAGCATGGGTAAAAGATAGCTGGAAAACTATGTGGCAGGTATATTTTTGTGCCTCCTCTGTCCATATGTATCCCACACAAAAGGAACTGTACTTGAGTCAGATAGAACCTGGGAGTTTATTACATAGATGTGCAGCTGCGCAGCAACCCCAAGGTGAAAGAACTAATGTTTTCTCACCGTAAGGAGGCCTCAATGACTACCTATGCCACAGGATGCAATACACTCTTCATTGGCATGGCTACTTCAGCACTTGAAAATTGGATAGGATTAGGCCTTAATTCATTCCCTGGACCCCAAATTTGCAGGTGCAACATTCATTTTACAAAAAGCTACTAGTGAGGCTGAGACAAGTGACTCACCCAGGGCCACAAACTATGTGCCGGAGAGAAGTGGGGTCTGAACCCCAAACCTTCCAAGCCAGTTTCTCATCAATTAACTGAATCTCTGAATCTCTACTAATTTATTGTAGAAATAACAATAAGAGCATCTCATTGAGATGCACAAAGTAAATTCCTTCAGTTTGTTTACCTCTAGACGTGTACTCTGCCTAGAGTAGAAAATAGATGAAAAAAATCTCAAGTTTTCTTTCATCTCTGCGGGCATAAACACCTCCTTCTACAGCCTGACTCTAATCAGGGCCTGATCTCCTGTTTCCAAAGTTAAAAGGTGGAGCTCAGAGAGCAAAAAGTTGCAAAGGTAAAAACAAATGAGCAGAAGCAACCTAGTGCATCCCAAAGCCAGATCACTCTGCATCCACTACACTGTCTTGGACTTTTTCTCCAACTGTGCTGTTGCCAGTGCAATGCTCTGACCTTTGCTACTGGAGCAGGCTAAGTATGAAACCCAAGAACATTTTGTTGTTTTGCACCAATTTACTGGTACCAGAGTCTTGAACCTTCAGTTTAATAAATTGATTTTCTAACTGGGACAGGAGTTATCAGCCAGTCTGGGTAGTTTTCCAGCAACCTTTTTGCAGCCAACAGTTTAGTATTTTAAAGAAAAGGATAAAATATTTCACTATCCTAAGTCCCCAATTGTGTAATGGTTCTAGTTATGCCCCCACTTATGTCTTGGCAAATTCCTTTTCAGAAACAACTTAACAGGGTGCAATGCTTGCAAACCAGCTTTTCACAGGGTTACTGCCTGCGTGAGTTGGGTTGTTGAGTGGCCATGGATGTATTCACACATCCTGTCCAGTGATGGGATTCAAAGAAATTAACAACCGGTTCTATGCCCTTCTGGCAGCCACTTTTAAATGGCTATTTTTAAACTTTATATGTCCTATCTCTTGTTAACAACCGGCTCTATAGAGTAAGTGTGAACCTGCTGGAGCCCACCATTGATCCTGTCTCATTTGACCTCTAATTCTTACTATGCAAGAAGTTCAACATTGTAAGGCAAGGAGAAAGACATTGTTTCTATCCACACATGTGGTTATGTCACCTGCTGTTAGGAAAGGGGGAGACCTTAATGCTGCTGACAGTTTTTTTTATTTACACAGTTTCACGAATATTTGGGAAAGTGAAGATCCTGGATGCTTCTCTTGATCCTTTCCTCTCATTTTTGCCCTAGGCTCTTTTCTCTTCCTGCTTGGCCGTAACCCAGAATTTCTTCACCCCAGAGTCTTGTGCAACCTGCTTATTCCATTCTGCCCCACAACACCATGGCTGGCGACCCCTGCCTAATTACCAGCTGTAGGCAGGCAACTGGGGCTCTTCACTCCATTGCCAAGCTAGTTCAGAAGACACCATCTCATCTCCTTTTGTGCTTTCTTTTTTGTAATCTTCCTTTTTGACCTTGCCTTTTCCTCCCTTTTAAGGACCCCACCCCATTTTCCAATTGCCCTGCAATATAGCATTTCCAGTTGTGCCCTGCAACTCCTAAGGCCAACCCTGGTTAAATCTCTTGCTGTCTTAAAGCCCTGCCCCCTCCATCTGCAGCAGTGGTCATCAAAGTGGGTGTCACAACTTCATTCCAGGGGGTTTGCAAAAAGCTGGATGCAGCCATCTTGGAATCTGGCATTGGTCACCTTTCATGACACTTCCAGCCATGCCATCATTTCTGTGGGGTCCCAGATATATGGTCATTCTCAGAAGCGTGTTCCAGGCTGAACTGCTTGATTACCAGGACTGTCCCTGCAGTGCCCAACCAAACAAATGCAGATCAAAACAGCTGCCAGTTCAGAGCACAGAGCATCACAGTACTTCTGTAAAATGTGGACAATAGTAGCATCTATCAGGGCTCTTTAGAGGAAGAACAAGATGAAGATTTAAACATCAGTGTTTGAAAAGTGATGATGGCTATAATCCAGAGTAACTGCAGGACCTTTTATACCGATTTAGTTATGGTGCCACCCATGGGAAACATATGGAAAATGTATAGAGAAATCCAGAGTAAGTGCCTCATGTCTTCTCATGGTTACTCTGGATTGTAGGGGATGTTGATGATGATGGCCATATGTAATGAGAAGTAGGTGCATGAGAAAATATTTGCAGGCAAGTGTACTTTTTCCTCACTCTTGTCACCCACAGGTTATTCAGTGACTTCCTGTATATGAACCTAGTAAGAGTAACAACTTCTAATATGCTTCCTGGAACCATTCCGGGCAATAATATGCAATGTGCAGGTGACATCAAACTGGGTTTCCAGTAGACTGCATTTCATTGATTAGAATGGTTCTGAGGGCGAGAGGAGAGGTGCTTATACAGCACATTGCTGTGTCTCCAGTATTTACCTCCAATGCTGTAGTGGAATACAGAGAGCCACCATCACCTTTTAAAGCAGATTTCCAAACTATTAACACACATGATTCATGTCTGTGCCTCTCCAGTGCGACGCTTTGAAGGAAGTGTTAGCAGTGAATTTGTGTGACACTACATTCATTCCCATAGCAACACATGCTGCAATCAGTATTGGCAAGCTCACTCTTAATTTTAGGTGCCATTTAAGGCTTGAGGAACAAATTGAGAAAGGAATGGAGCCAAATGGCCTCCAAGTAATCCAGGTACTAAAATGGGTGGGAGAAAGATAGTTGATTCTGGCTTTTTGTTGTAAGGGTATTTTGACTGATAGTAAAGCAAGCATATCTCTGTGATAAAAACAAGAAACACAGCTGTCATATTGCTTCTAAAATCCTTGGTTTGCCTTTGGGTACCCTTATGGGTAGACAGGCCATGCCCTTTTCAGTGATGTGCCTTGTGGAAAGGCATTCCACATCAGTCATATAATTCACATCAGTGGAGCAGTCAACTTTGATCCTGGGAACAAGACTGCTCTTATTCTCAGATGGTTTCCCATCAATAATGTGTTTGTTTTAATTTGTCTAGAAACTGAGATTAACGGCGCAATCCTAACAAATTTAGGCTGGCATAACTCATGTGGCATATCTTACCCTGCTGATATGGGGATGTTGATATATGCCTGTGTATTAGCCTAATACCACAGGAGTGCTAAGAAGTGCTTTACAGCACTTCTGTGACACCCTCGGGTCAGCAGAGGAGTTATACCAGGGCTTATGCCAGCCTAACAGGAGGTTAGGTTTAATCTGGTTTCAAAAGTTAAAAGGTTAAAAAAGGTTAAAAGTTTCAAAAAGTTTAAAAAAGGTTAAAACATGTTTCAAAAGTTAAAAGTTTAAATTGTTAGTAAGACTATAGCATGGAAGAGATAAGAAAGGGTTGGACTGTTAGATTATGGATTTTATGCTACATATAAATTTTGCCTCATTATCAACTGGATTTCCATTTTGGAACCCTCAGTGGATAAAGAAAAATTCAGTGGATTCCAAATAGTGGAGAAATAGTTTTAAAAATATATAAGTGGGTTTATTTCCTACAACTCAGAGTAACTACAGGAAGATGTAAAAGACACTTAGGGCAAGATCCAGAGAAATGACGGGGTGTCCTTGCTCCAGTGTAAGAACAACTTACTCTGGATTCTAATATTAATTTCCCATAGGTTTTCACTGGGTGATGCTGTAACTATGGGTGCATGTAAAGTCTCTTATGTGCTCCCATAGTTACTCTGGATTTGGGGGCTTCTCTGGATTGCTCTATGAATTTCCCATAGGTTTCCCATAGGTGGCACTGTAACTACGTCGGTGTAATAGGTCCTGTAGTTACTCTGGATTGTAGCCTTTATCCTCCATTGTTGCCCCAGAACGCATCAGTATAGATGCTATACTACATGGAATAATGGGATCTAATGGAATGGTAGGTAGGAGGATATTGGATTTTGGTGTTTTTTTCCCTATTTACAAGGCATTTAATGGTAGATCCCAGTATTGGTGGTGACTCAAATCAGTGGATAGCAAGATCCCACGTGTACATTCTAATAAGACAGTTGATGACCTTTCTATAGTGGTGTTGCTTAAATGGACTGCTTAAACCACCCTGACTGTGGGAGTTTTCCACACACAATCACATTTAATGAAGTTCAGAGAGAGAGAGAGAGATAAACCTTTATTGTCACTTTGGCTCAGAAGTGAACAATGTAAAATTTACATACTTTTGAATTAGCACACGCAGCCCATCCTGTCCTGTCATTCTCTTCCTTGATGCAAATAAACAAATAAACTCTTCTGTATAATGCAGAGACTATGATCAGGCAAGAAGCTGGTTATGACTGCAATCCTATACACACTTTCCTGAGAGCAATCCCATAGAACACAATACTTCTGAGTAGACGTGCTTGGGATTGCACCTTCACACACACTAACTCCTTATAAGTAGTCAGAAAAGCAATCCTATCTCTCTGCTAACCAGAGGCAGCAAAAATGGAATCTGCAACATCATCAAAGCTATAATCTCATGAACTTGTTAACAGGTCCTTGCTATAGTGCTGTGGGCCAGAACCAAGACTGGAGTCTTTTACGTGTTGTACACTTTGTGGACAGAGGCAGTGGTGCAGCAAGTGGAAGGTGGTGGGGTTCCCAGGCTGAGAGGGAAGTGCCATGTGAAGCCCACTCAAGATGGCAGTGGGAGAAGCAGCAGCAGCCTGGTTGCAGGTTTGTGTAGATGCTCCTCCTCCTCCGCTCTTGACCACCTCTGCCTTCTCTTGCTGCAGAATCCAGAAGTGATATCACAATACCACTGCCTGGGACCTCTGGAGATGTTGCAGCACTGAAAGGAGTAGCTCTTAATGCACAGCATGCAGATGGTGCTCTCAGGTAATAGGGAGCCCTAGGACCCTTTAGGAGAATGAAAGCCCAATCCCATACTTGTCTGCTCAGAAGCAAGCCCCACTATCAGCAGTGAGGCTTACTTCCAGGACAGTGTGGACAGGATTGCAGCCTGAGTGTTTCTTTCTGCCTTAATGTCAGGAGTCCCGGAAGCAGAGTGGAAAATAGCACATTTCCCAAAAAGGCAATGCAGAGGCAACCGTACCTCAGAGGAAAGCCCTCTTCTGTGTTCCCACTCCCAACGCAGCAGACAATTGGTGTCTGAGGTATTAGTCACCGCAATAAAGCTGAGGCTTCTTTCCTACACAGCAAAGCCTGTCCCCCCACACAGGCAAACAGTCTGAATACTTAATTGGAGTTCCTCACACCTCAAGATGTATAGTCTTAAATGGAATGGCTGGATGATCAAAGCACCAGGGTTGGAACCTGGGAGCTGCAGGTTGCTATGGAGCTGCTGGCATTGGAATTAAAACTCTCTCTCTCTCTCTCTCTCTCTCTCTCTCTCTCTCTCTCTCTCTCTCGCTCTCTCTCTCTCTCTCTCTCTCACACACACACACACACACACAAACACACAATGGATAGTTTTTGTTTACATTGAAAAACAAAGTGGGAAAAGAACAAAACCACCATTGTTCTCTGGAGAGGGGGAGGCTGTGTGTTTGTCAATCCTGTAAAAAATTGATATTGTCCCTGCAAGCAGTACTTTCATTTGAATTGTTAGCTTCATCTGTACACCTTGCATGTGATGGATTGTTCTGTATCTACAGATGGGATTGTGCCAGATAGAGCCTTGAAAGGGCCAGGTTGGGCTCTGGCTGAGGACCCATCAGACCAGACTGATCCCTGCCATTAGAAAGATGTCAGTATGTAGCACCCAAAGCAATTTCAGGAGACGAGTGGCATGGGTAACCAGTGCAGAGCTTTTTTGCCCCAGAGCTTCCAAAATTTGGCATGGTCCAAAGGTTTCCTTCTCCTTTTAGCAAATGCTTTTAACCACAATCCTCCAGGAAGAGATCATCTACAACCCTATATTTGTTAGTATTTTAAAAAATTAGATAAAATATGCAAACATTCAACACAATGATTAAAAGATTGGAGGCTTCAATCTCTGCCATAGGCTATTTTTGGATCAGTTGTATCCCCTTTTACCTACTTCAATATCCAGTCCACACATGTTTGCTGGATATAATGGAATAGAGTCCTTTAGATAAGGAAAAGGTTTAGGCAAAAGTGTCCCCCACAAGTTGTCCAGCTAGTTATGACCAACTCTAGCATGTGGTGCTCATCTCCTGTTTCTAAAGCCATAGAGCCAGTGTTGTCTGAAGACGCCTCCATAGACATGTGGCCCACTTGTGGCTCACCAAGGAGGTATCTATTTATCTACTTGCATATGTATGATTTTGGACTGCTAGGTTGGCAGGAGGTGGACTATGGACTCAAGATGGAAGCTCACTCCCACTTTAGTCACTCTGCCGATCTTCAGATTATCAGGCACAGCCTCCTTAACCTCTAAGCCAACTGCAGCAATATATCCTTTAGATATATTACTAGGATATTTTAAGTGTGGTGTTTGCTGAAAGCTTTAAAAGCTGCTCATGAAAGTAGCTATTGAGATACTGTGGAATAATAATTTAATAAATTACCATTTTTTCTGTTGCACAGTTTGTGAATTTTGGGGATTGGAAACCT
The DNA here is from genome assembly GCA_030015325.1 of Cryptoblepharus egeriae. Taxonomy (NCBI): domain Eukaryota; kingdom Metazoa; phylum Chordata; class Lepidosauria; order Squamata; family Scincidae; genus Cryptoblepharus; species Cryptoblepharus egeriae. The sequence goes on from JAREYC010000011.1 coordinate 23,066,787, forward strand.
ACCGTATATTTTGACAGGAAAGAACATATACAATGTAAAATAAGCCAGCAAGTCCAGGAGTCAGCCAGGAAAATATCCCACCAGTGGTGGGCTTCAGGGGGTTCTCACAGGTTCTAAAGAACCCTTTGCTAATGAGCGCCTGGTTCTGAGAAATGGGACATAGAACCTGTTGTTAATTTAGTAACCTGGTTCTGGTTATTAATGGGACATAGAACCTGTTGTTAATTTAGGTTATTGGGACATAGAACCTGTTAATTTATTTGAATCCCACCACTGCCAGTAACCACTCATAACATGCACACACACCTGGGGTAGATCAGGGTTTGTGTTTGGGTTTGTGTCTTATGTGCTCTCTGAAGCATTTGGAAGGCAACTGTGGGATACAGGAAGCTGGACTAGCCTGATCCCGCAGGGCTCTTTTTATATTCTTGGGGTGGGGGGGTAAATACTACTTTTACCCCAGAGTTCAGTCCAACCAAGGGCTCTCTTTTTGTCTCTCCTCTGGAGCTGTCTCTTTCAAGGAAGTAGATTTGGGCTCTACCTGGACTTAGAGCCCAGATATATCTGCCAGGCTGCCATTCCAACTTTTTCCCTCTCATCCCACCCAGTAGATGTTCTCTGGCAAGTGACTTTGCTTCCCATCTTGACAGATGCCCTTCCTCACTGATTAAATAGTTTGGGAGGATGCATCCATGCCCCCCTCTCCAGATCCACTTTGATGCACACATACATACACATAAACATTTCAATACAAACCTAAAGTGTAGATTATTGTACCATAGAAATTTAGGTGACAGCATTTTCTGTAAGCTGTAGTTCTCTCTATTTGTTTGCTATCTTACTTTAGTAGTTTACATGGTTGTTGCACAATTTCACTGAATAATGATTGACAGAAGATATCTTACCACCCAGTGGAATTGAGTTTAGTAGGTTGAAGACATGTTATGTAGCTGGTTACAGAAGCACAGCTTGATCACAACCATAACATCCACTGATATGAATGTTATATAGAAAGTCAGAGGTCAAACCTCTGTGTTACTTTCCATTGAAAAGGCAGTAGTATTTAGAGTGCATACCTTCACTATGAGTGAATATCAGTTTGTTACTAGAGTACATAACATGGCTTCCAAAAAGTGTCTTGGACATCATGGTCACTAATGAAATGTTTTCTTAGAGGTCCCACACTTAGGGCAAAATCCAGAGTAACTACGGGGAGTCCTTGCTCCAGTGTAAGAACAACTCACCGTATATACTTGAGTATAAGCCGAGGTTTTTGGGCCCCAAAATGGGCCTCAAAAGCCTCCTCAGCTTATACTCAGGTGAACGGAAAAGTGGTGGGATCAAACCCCATTGTGTCATATACCGTTGGATTAGTATTGAAGAGAATAATCCAATGCAAAAATCAGTTTTGAGGTATCTCCTTCCTATCAAAAGTTATGGCCAAGAAACCAATAAAACAAAAACTATAAAAATAAAAAATACATTTTTTGGCAATTTTTTTAAAGCGGGTAGGAATTTTGGCCTTGGGGTTCAGAAATTTTGGGTTTGGCATCTGGTCACCCTGTCCTATGCATGTCTACTCTGAAGTAAGCCCCACTAAGTTCAATGAGGCTTACTCCCAGGAAAGTGTGCTTAGGATTGCAGCCTATGTGTTCCAAGAAGGCTACAAGGAAAAGGACCAGTACCAGTACCTGCTGCTTTTCCCACCCTAGATTTAAACTTGAGTCAGTAAGTTTTCCCAGATTTTTTTGGTAAAATTAGGTGCCTCAGCTTATACTCGGGTTAGCTTATACTCGAGTATATACGGTACTCTGGATTCCATATGAATTTCTCATAGATTTTCACTAGGTGGTGCAGTAACTACAGGTGCACGTAAAGTCTCTTAGGTGTTCCCGTAGTTACTCTGGATTTGGGGGATAGTAATGCTAATTCAGGAAGTACAAGTTTAACTCCCCCAATTGTGTCCTGCCGTTCAGTGGTGCTGCCATTGTGTGCATCCCCAGAGGTGAGTATCATCCCTCCAGCTGCAAAACACTACATCTTACCAAACTGAGAGCACAATCCAGAAGTGCACTTGGGTTACCCTGTCTATCACTGGGCTGACCCAGCTGCAAGATGGGCCACCCTAGTTACTCTGGAAAGGACTTGGAGCAGCCTAAGGCAACATAGACCTGAGCTGCCTTAGCTGCCCTATTAGTACTGTAAGTCCTGAAAAGATTTTGAATAGCACTTCATGGCTACTGCTTGAAAATTAAGGAAGGCTCTGGATATAGCAGTGTAAGTGCAAATTGAAGGAAAGAGTAAATGTTAGGTTGGCTGTTCCATTCTAAAGATTCCAACCTCCATCTTTCAAACCAAGAGTATGATCCAGAGTATGTTTGAGATAAGCCCAGCTGAGTCCAGTGTGATTTCCAGGAAGTGCACACTGCAGTATTTAGATCTAGAATATGCAGGAATTCTATAGCAATGTTGAATTATACAGTTTTATCAGGGCTGGCACTTCTATGAGGTTGGTGGAAGTGGGTACTTCAGACATCAGATTGGTTGGAGGGGGGTTGGCAACTCCTATTTGCCTCTGCCCTTCCTTCTTCACCTTCTACCCCTAGGAGTGGATAAAGAACTAGAGGACAGTGAAGAACAGGAAATAATAGATGGGAGTATTGGAGATATATAGTACTTTTGTAGTATCCTTTATTAAATTGAGCTTAACAGAACTTTGGCATACAGTGACCATGTTTAAAAGAGCATCATCCCCCCACTTTGGCGTCTGCCCTGCCAGCTGTAAAACTCACACCTCTGTCTCCTTTGCTGGCAGCACTCAAACTACTCCAGTGGGTTCTCTCTCATTCCCTGCAGTGTTCCACTAGCTAGTAACCATCAGGTATTAAAAGCCACTAAAATGTCTTCAGCTATTAGCTACAAAAGCCTGTAGATGGTTATCTGTAAATCTTAAAATACACATTAAGGGTGCAATCCAGAGTAACTATGGGGAGTCCTTGGTCCAGTGTAAGAACAATTTACTCTGGATTGCAATATGAATTTCCCATAGGTTTTCACTAGGTGGTGCCGTAACTATGGGTGCACATAATGTCTCTTATGTGGTCCCATAGTTAGTCTGGATTGTAGGGTTTGTATTTCTGTTATAGTATTGTTGTGTCAATTACACTAGGGCAGATTTTTGCTCTGACATATGGTGAATCCTTGATTCAATGACCATTGTTTCCAAAGTCTGTTAAATTAAAGGTTCACAGTATACTTCAGCCTGCAGTATTCTCTATAATAATGTAGATAATATAAAGGTAAAGTTCATTGCAAAAGTAAAATGTGCATGTGAATGTGTGCACACGTGTATGTGTATATGGATGTGTGTGTATGTAAACTAGTTTGAAAAATTAATAAGCAGAAGTTCTGGAAGTTATTAGTATCTGTCTAGTCATCAGTGAGTCAGAAGTTTCTGTGTGATACAACTTTGTCCTTCTTTTATTCCATTCTCATTAAATCAATAAATCTATAAATGACTTGATCAGATGAATGGCTTCGGGGCATGTGAGAGGGTGCTTTATTCGTTTGAGAGAACTGTGTCATGCTTCAGTACAGGGAAACTGTGCAGTGTGATCGTGAGAAAAAGCACCACTAGAGCAGGACAGAGCCTGTTTTGGAAAGGAAGTGGAATGAGCCCTAGAATGAGCATATACAGAATACTGCTGTTGAGTAACACAGCAGAGAGAGGTAATTTGCTAAGTGCTTTCTATGTTAATTGATTTTGTTGCTGGCCTCTGTAACATGATGGAAAGTTGTTCCTGGTGCCAAGATGCCTGGCCCTAGGTCTTCGGGTAAGTAGCTCATGGGTGGAGTTAATGAGAACTTTGTGCTGATTAACCAAGTACTGTAGCTGTTTCATCTTACCAGTACAGCCCATGAGACAAGGCACCGTTTTTCAACTAGTTTCTCCTATTACCTATTACCACTGTAATTGTCTAAAATACCATTAATACCTAAAATAACTATGATGTCACTTCTGGGTTCACAAACCCAGGTTGCTTCTTCGCTCTAAGAAGCAGTCGCTGTACCCTCCTCATAAGAACAGTGCTCACAAAAAGATAATAAAGCGAGTTGGCAAAGCTTCGAGTGACCACAGAAGAAGAACAGAAGAAGCTTCTTCACAAAACACAGAAGTAACAGAAGAGCCCAGGTTCTGTGACCTGGGCATACAACTGAACAATACCTTGTGTATCAGGAGTGTTACATGCACCACTGGTTAAAAAATGCTAATCTAAGTATTCCTAAAATATGCTTTTGCTCAAATGAATGCAAAACAGCTGCCCAGTTACGAAAAGCAGCACTCTTTGGAACATCACACATATTGAGATGATACCTTTGTGATTCCTAGTTCCTTGGATAGGAACTGAATTACAATAGAGCCAATTCCAATTCAAGTCAGACACTTGGAGGATAATAATAATAATAATAATAATAATAATAATAATAATAATAATAATAATAATAATAATAATAGGATAAGATCAGGATAAGACTAGTGGAACACTGAAGACTTGCTGCCCAAGAACAGGCAATCAGGACAAATGCCATCAAGATCAGAATTGAAAAATCAGCCCATGACCCAAAATGCCGGCTCTGCAAAGAAGTGGATGAAACCATCGACCACATTTTAAGTGGCTACAAGAAGATCCTGCAGACTGACTACAAACTGAGGCACAATCTGTTGCCCAGAAGATCCACTGGAATCTATGCCAAAAGTATCATCTGCCAGTGGCAAAAAACTGGTAGGACCACAAGCCTGAAAAAGTGGTTGCAAATGAGCAGGTCAAGCTTCTGTGGGACTTCAGGATATAGACAGACAAGGTCTTGGAACACAATACTCCAGATATCACCATCATAGAAAGCAGTCAGGTGTGGCTTGTTGACATCGCCATACCAGGTGACAGCAGAATTGAGGAGAAACAACTGGAAAAGATCTCCTGCTACCAAGACCTAAGAATCGAATTGCAGCGTATCTGGTGTAAGCCAGTGCAGGTGGTTCCAGTAGTAATTGGCACACTCAGTGCAGTGCCGAAAGATCTTGGCAAGCACCTGAAAACTATTGGCATTGACAAAATATCACTCTGCCAACTGCAGAAAGCCGCTCTTCTGGGATCAGCACGAATTATACACCGTTACATCACACAGTCCTAGACTCTTGGGAAGGGCCCGACTGGTGATGTGAATGAAACCAGCACGAAATTGTTTGCTGTGCATTTATGTATAACAACAACAACAACAACAACAACAACAACAACAACAACAACAACAACAAACTGAGGCACAACTCTGTTGCTCAGATGATCCACTAGAATTTATGCCAAAAGTATCATCTACCAGTGGCAAAAAACTGGTGGGACCACAAGCCCAAGTGGTAATTCCAGTGGTAATTGGCACACTGGGTGCAGTGCCTAAAGACCTTGGCAGGCACCTGAAAACTATTGGCATTAATAAAATATCACTCTGCCAATTGCAGAAAGCTGCTCTTCTGGGTTCAGCTAGAATTATACGCCGCTACATCACACAGTCCTAGACTCTTGGGAAGGGTCCGACTGGTGATGTGAATGAAACCAGCATGAAGTTGTTTGCTGTGTATTTGTTTGATGATGATGATGATGATGATGATGATGATGATGATGATGATGATAATAATAATAATAATAATAATAATAATAATCCGTGAGTGATGCAGAAAATGATGCAGTTTTAGAATGCAGATGCAGTTTAAGAATAGTCCGCTTTCCTGGTGTTCGTTCCCCAGTGTGAGCACATTTGACTGTCATATACCCATACCCATATGGACTGTCCACCATAAATTTGTCTAGTCAGTACTGGCTGGGAGGGAGGAGGGGTGCACCTTGTCTCTTTGTGTGTCACAATTCATGTAACTGGAAGTTTTGCTTCTGTTTTACCTTACTAGAGACCACATCATCCACACTTCTGAGATTTTCCCCTAAACAAATTTAAAGAAAGATCATTATATGACATTGATCTTATTTGTGAATGCCAGGAAAGAGTTTAATCAATAAAGCTTTTGCTGCTGGAGGGTTTAGTTGATAAGATTACAAAGATCATCTTAGTGTGATTAATTAATATCTTGCTAATGAGATTGACAGCATATACAGGCACAATTAATTCTGTGTAGCCTATTAGTAGGTGACCACCATTCAGCATTGATCAGGGCCCTGGGGATTTGCTATGAAGTGATTTCAGTGATAAAGTGAGAAGGGAACTTAAAAACCCTTAATATTGTTGGAGAATTTTTTCACATCTTTGTGGATCAGGTCATAATATATCTATTATTCCACCCCACCCCCCAAAGAAATGGCTGGGTAAAACCAGCTGTTTCCTTATATGAGTGACCGCACCTCCTGACCTGTCCAGAAAAATGCATGTACAGCCCAAATCTATGGGCCTTTTATAATAGTATATTTCCTGGTACTATCTCTCAGCCTACCATGCAGGCTTGTTGTGAGGAGAAACGGAATCAAATGCACTGCTCTGGGCTCCTAGGAGGAAGAGTAGTATAAAACAAGCTCCTTGGAGAAAAAGTGGTATAAAAATGTGAAATTTTTTAAACTTCCTGTATGCTTTATTTAACACCTACTACTGTTTGTTTGCCTATGAGCCCTGAGCATACAACCATTATTTATAAAAGAAATATAAAAATGTTGTAAAACAGGGGCAGCTTAAATAACCCCAAGCAATTTTAACTACAAGAATGTGGCTATTGGAAAAGATGTACACTGTTTTATATTTTTTAGCATTTGAATTAATCAGGATGTTGGTGTTTTAATGCTGGTCGTGAACTGTATTAAAGTTTATTCTATTCTATTCTATAAAATAGGCAAAAGGAATACTGGTACTTCTTTATATACAGTGACTATGGTAATGCTGGGAATAGAGCTATTACGGTAACCACCCTCCTTCATTTGCTGTGCTGGGGTTCCCAGTCTGCAACCAAAATAATTCAGCTGCCATGAAGTTAGGTAGTGTGCTGTTACTTCACATTTCAGCAAAAATCACAGAGTCTTTTGTGGCACCAAAGAGCAGCTATTTTCAAATGTTGTGCCTATAGCATATTGGTGTCCCATATAAGGTCCACAGGGAGCTGTGGGGCGCTGACGTTGAAAATACCTGGGAAAAAATTCTTCTTTGTTTTGCAGCGCTATTTCTAGGGTAAATTCAGTTCATGTTATCTGCTAGATTCACAGATAATGTACCATTGATCCTGTGGAATCAATAGGGCTAGGTAGAAGGGGTACCCTGGGGGAAGGGGTACTATCAGAAGAATCTAGCAGAGACCGTCAGGAAGCCAGCAGAGTGAAGCAGGAAGTGCCAAAACATATCTGAATACTGCAGAGATCTGTACCCCATCCTTGGGACTTTCTAACCAACTGGCCTGGACCATTCTTTGCTTGCCGTCTGTCTGTCTTGGAAGGAAGACATTGTGATCACTTTTGATGTCTCTTCTGCAGGTCCTGCAACCAGTGGCAGGCATCCTAAACCAGGAGCAGACTGACACAGGAGCTAAAGGCACAACCAGAAAAGTACACAGAGATAGGGAAAGAGCTGAGGCTGAGGAAAACCCTTAGTTGGCTTCCCTTGATGAACAGAGCTAATTTTTGTTTTAGCTCTGTAGCTGAATCTGAGGCTTCCCTCCTTCATAGCAAACCTTCTCCCACACACAGACAAATAGGCTGCATATTTAATTGGAATTCCTCACACCTACAGGGTAGAGCCTTGTCAGTAGAAATATAGACCATTGCCAGCTGGCATCCCCGCACTCCACCCACCTTGTCTCTTAAAAAGAAATCCCTCCCTCCCCCCCACTCACTGCACACCCACGAGTCTGTGCAGATTCATCTTGATGCAGCTTGGAGTTTGAAGAGGCTCTGTAAACTCAGACAAGGAGGGTGGCTCTCTGTGCTGATCCAGGTCTTCCCCGACAGGAGGGATCCTCTGTCTGGTTCACCAGGTCAGCTCAGTGATGATGCTGTGAAACTGAGTGCGTAGATGTGTATCTTTGCGTAAAGCACTGTATGCCACAAAGAGTGTATATTTGTAAAACAGTCTGCATGCTCAGTGAGGATGTCTCGGCAGACCACGTTCCCTGACTTAGCATTTGTCAGCAGCAAGGCGGAAACGCAGCTGGATGTCCACCAACAGCATTTTGAAACCTGCTGTAATGGAAATGGTTCTGTGGTCCAGAGACACTGAACTCTAGAACTCTAGTAGAACTCTAGAAAATTTTGCAGGTGCTCAGTGCCAGGTCTCCCTCCCCTTTGAACTCTTTTGGTCTGCGACAGGTAGTGGGTGAGCTCTCCCACTTGATTCATATTTGCTTTGCAAGCACTATTGTTGAAAGTGCTCTCTGAAACCGCTTTTGCCGATACCACCCCCTTCCAAGCCTTGTTCCACCTCCCATTCTGCCCTGTTCTCCTAAAGGTCCTCACCTTCTCTGCTTCCCCCTTATCCTCCTTGCCACCTTAATGGTGCCAGGGGACTTGGAGACTCTGCTGGCACAGAGCAATGGCCACTTGCCACTTACAGTGCTGGTCCAGCTCCTTAATACAGTGTTTATCTTTTGTACGTAGTAGCCATAAAGGATCTTGTGAGCATAAGGCCCATAGGTTTAAGTTGTGGGTGATGCTAGGAAACTCATGTTGAGTTTCAGAAGTGTCTCTCATATATGCCTTGGCATGTTCAGAACTAGTAATCATAGATCATAAATAGTCCTCTATGATAAAGAAAAGCCATCACTACATCCATGAATTTTATGTTCCTGTTTAAAAAAAAATTATAGCCACATTTATGAACTGAAAGCAAAAATTTCCTAATAAAAAGGCATATCCAACATTATGAAGCTCAGAGAAGCAATCTTGGAGAACATCATCTAGCCCAGAGGTTTCCCATCTTTTCCTAAGTTGCTGATTATCCTGGTGGTCAAGAGGTGGCCTTTGCCAGGTTGTACCATGCCAGGGACTCCTCTATAGACCTATGCAGGTCCTGCAGAAATCTTTGAAACCAGAAATTGCCTTTTTAAACCCATAAATATGTTTTGGAAGCTTCCTCAGGCCATTTGTCTGTGGCCTGGAAGAGACCAGGTACATCCTGGAAGAGGGTTCTGGGTCCTCACTGCATATCCTTAAGGAAATGATTTGGAGCCAAACAGAAGTGACAGAAGATGGGAGAGCCCAGGTCATAAGCTAATAAAGAAAATACAAAATAGAAAGAAAAATAAAACAAATAAACCTGCACGTAGTCTCTCATATATCTCATACTGTGATCTGCCCCCTTACACAGGAGTAAGCCACACTGATTATAATAGGGCTTTGAACTAGGGGACATGCACTAAAATTGAATGTTGGGAGAGTTAGGATAGACAAAAGAAAAATTTTCTTTACCAGTGTGTAATTAGTCTGTGGAGAACCTTGGCACAGGATGTGTTGATGGCATCTAGCCTCAGTGATCTGAGAGGGATTGGAAAAATTTCTAGAGAAATTGTCCATCACATGTCACAAGTTATGTGTAATCTCTATATTTTAGATGTAGGCTAACTAAAAATGCCAGATGTAGGGAAGGGCACCAGAATGCAAGCGCTGAGGTACAGTATCTGGTGAGCAATTGTGAAATCCAGGAAGCTGGACTAGATGAGCTTATGGCCTGACCCAGCGGGGCTCTTCTTAAGTTCTTAACTGCATTTTGATTTATTTTGTCTTGCCTCCAATCTAGAGTTGCCATATATCCCAAAAAACAGGGGCAGTCCCGATTTGGGGGGATTGTGTTCACATGATGGCAAATGGGACAGAGGGTCATGTCCTAAATTTGTGGAAGAGAATTATGGCAACCCTACTCCAAACAAATGAATTTCCCCAATTTTGCACTTTACCTATTTTTTTAAAAAACAAAACTTTCCCGTCCTTATAGGAACATTGCCTGTCTGGTTAAGAGCAACTGACCTTCTTATTCCCTATTACTTTCTGGTGTCATTGTGCCCTTAAGCAGAGAGCAGCTGGCACCTCTTTCTCCAAGCAATGTGCTCCAGCATGATTGAGGAGTGCTCTTTTTATTGTTTTTACTAAAATGATAGCTATTCTATAGACAGCAGTCTGAGAAGCAAAATATAGTTTTGTTCTGCTCTACAGCTGGTAAAGGAAAGGTGGTTTCAAGAATGAACTCATAAGAAGGTGGACAGGACCCTGGCTACTTTGCCAGTTGTGGGGATGCCTCTTTCATCTACCTGCAGTATCTAATCTATTTTCACAGGACTAGGAATCTTGCAACATAAAGTCCTTAAACCTTATTGTGTGGTAAATATATTGCAGCTGAGAACTTCTGCAGAACACAGTTCTTATTTTGAATCCACACAATATATGTGCAATAATCAGTGATGTGGTGGGCTGTGGGTGGCGCAAGTGGTTAAGGCGTTGTGCCTGTTAACCAGGGTTCGAGACCCAGGTGACCCAGGTCGGCCCCACAAGACAGGGTGAGCTCCTGTCCTTAGCCCAGCTCTGTGACGCCAGCTGGATCCAACTGTATCGGCTCTGCCCTTCCATTGGACTAATTCAGTGGCGTGGAGAGGGGGGATTGTTATGGAGCCTATCCTCCATAACAATCCAACCCAGGCTTTCGTGCTTTGCATGCAGCATATGCATTGCAGAGCATGATACCATAGTCTTTCAAGAATGACGGAGGCCTGCTTAATCAGTGATGGGATTCAAATAAATTAACAACCGGTTCTATGCCCATCTGGCAGCCACCTTTAAATGGCTATTTTTAACTTTATATGTCCTATCTCTCATTAACAACTGGTTCTATAGAGTAGGTGCGAACCTGCTGGAGCCCACCACTGGCGATAATATATGTTTATGTTTATCCAGAGCAAACAAACATAGGCCTGGGATGAGTTGGGGGTGCAGATCTTCAGGCCTATCAGACTTCCAACCTAGTTTTCTGACTGCTTCCCATCTGTTGTTAGTAATTTGGCCTTCCAGTTTTCTCTCTCTTTCACACACACACACACAGAGTGTGTGACGCTATTCACTCAAATATAGCAGCTTCTCTCCTAGATACATTGTTGAGACATGTGCGCATGGAAAAAGGGAACAGGCATGGATTGACCAACTAGTCATGGCCAGGACTAAGCATTAGCAAGTGTGTCAGAGAACAAGGCATGTCTAAAAGTATTGACAATAAACCCATTCATGTGACTGCTTGTGTGTGTGTGTGTGTGTGTGTGTGTGTGTGTGTGTGTGTGACATGACACAGTCACATGACACACACACACACACACAGAGAGAGAGAGAGAGAGAGAGAGAGAGAGAGAGAGAGAAACTGTTTATTTTCCTCCCCAGAATTCCAGTTAAAATGAGTGTAGGGTGGATAGTGATGTGCTCAGAAAGGAATGGACTGCAACCAATTTTTTTCACAGAATTTAAGTAGAAAATAATTATATTATTATGGTAATTATAACTTTTTGTACTTTTTGTAATTATGACTTCTTTGTACTAGGAACTTCTGAATTGCTTTGCAGTGGGAAGCATCTGCCTCTGAGCTGTTTAAGCCTCAAGGAAAAGGAAATTGGTTCATATTAATTGCCTGACTTGTTACAATAGTAAACAATTGCTTTTGTATAATGTGAAAATGGGTATCCATGGAGGTTCCTGGAACCAAATATCGCAGATCACGAGATTCAACCTATAGATTACTCTTCCTTCACTTGCACAATGACCCTATTCCAAATCCCAATCCCACCTCTGAAAAAATTCATAAAAACAAAAATGGTTCTTTTGCTCTCAGTGGGAATGGACTTGCTCCATTCCTTTGGAGCCGGAGCAGAACCCAAGACCACTGTCTAAGACCTATATCCTAAAGTGAAATTAAGCCCCTTGCTCCGGAGCAGTTAAGATGACTTTTCATAAGATAACACTAGAGGGTGAAGTAACTGCATGGACTCATAACTGTGATGGATTTTGCCCTAAATCTTTCTACATTTCTAGAAGTTTCCAGAAATGTACTGTGCAGGGACAGAACTGAACAGTGTGATTGACTGCTCAGAAGACTCTTTAAAGAACAGCACTTAACAGTTAAGGAAACTGTTTTGCCTTTACTTGAACCAGCCATACTAACTTCTTTCTAAGTATTCAGAATTTAGGGAACATACGCTGTCAACTTTGTTATTAATGATAAAGTGCTATTGGCATTTGAAGACTTAATGTAAGTGTGATAAAATGTCTGGAGTTTTAGTGGCTTTAAAGAAAATAGCTAATCCACACAGCTTTGGGAAAGTTGTGATTTTTATAAGGATGCATTTGCTATGCCACAGCTAAGTTTTGTTTTCTGTTCTTTTACTATTTGGAGATTTGAAAAGATTTTTTTCTAGTTCCTTCATGCATTGTGGCTGTGACTGGAAAGATGGATAGGGTTAGCCTTTAGCCTCACTCCCGGCAGGGAAATCAAAGACCCTGTCACAAGGTGTAGCTCTCCGTGATCTTATGGTAGATCAAGAATGAAAAAAAAAATTCTTCATGGTCTTAACAATCTTTGTGTTAAAACCTGTTATTATGAAACAGCCTCTTTTTTCAAGAGAAACTTTTCTAAGTTGCACAAGTTATTTAAATTAATATTGACTCAGTATTAGTATGACTTTTTAAAAAAAGCTTGAAAGGGAAGTGCTTGAACATGCTTCCTGAAGAGGTAACAGGAGTTTGCACCAGGTTGAACATTAAGTTGGGGTGTGGTTTTGTTTATAAATGTGGGAAAGCCCCTGGTCTCTCACCTACTTCATGAAACTGCAGAATGGTATCACCAAAAAAATGCTTGGAACTTACCAGAGATCCATTAAAAGTGTGTACAAGTTGTTTATTTCAATTTGCATCCCAAAGGATCTGGGCAGGCAACAACATGTTTTAAAAACAAATACAATGAGTAAAAATAGTCCCCTACCTGCTTAACTTCAGAAGCAGATGCCAGTTTAAACAAACTGTTGTTACTAAATATACCAATGCTTTGATTCCCTACATGTACTATATTTTGTGAATGATTCTCTGCTACAGGGAGTGGCCAGAAAAGGACAAAACTTGTGTCTTTTTCAGGTTGGAACTGTTAAAGGCAAGCTTGACAATGAATCTTGGAATGCCTCTTGAACCTTCATCACCAGAGGCTCGGACGAGCACCTGTCAGAGATGCTCTCAGAGGATTTCCTGCTGCAGGCAGGGGGTTGGACTAGATGACCTACAAGGTCCCTTCCAACTCTATGATTCTATGACATATGATTCTATGTTCACTTTGTACTTGCAGGTGACAGATTCCAACATGAAAAAGAAGTGCATTGCTGGCCACTTTCTGGCTGCTGTTTTCTGTTAAAAAATAAAAATCAGAATGTTGCTGAATGAACATTCAAAGATAACAGGTGGAAAGGAATGTCATGATGGGTACAGCCTTCACTGAGAATACCTCTTTATGTTCCTTTGTTGCACACACAAATTATATTGTTAAAAGTGTTCTAGATTGGGAAATAAGACAGAGAGTTGAGACAGTCTCTCTGGTAGGGTAGTGAACCTTTTTCAGACCATGTGCCCAAATTGGCAATAATCTTCTGAAAATGGGCCATGGTAATTTTGAGCAGCAGTAGATGAAGATTTTATTATATTTGTAACCATTTTTAATTGAGAACAAATAAAATGCTTGAAAATATCCTTATGGTCCAATCTCAAGCTGCAGTGGCATTATGGTCCAGTCTCAACCAGCTGCAGTGGTCCAGCTGCAGTGGCATTATGGTCCAGCTGCAGTGGCATTAGTGGTCCAATCTCAACCTGCAGTGGAGCAGGCTGCTGGTGGGGTTTTGGGCCAAGTAAAAGAATATATTTAGGCTACAATCCAGAGTAACTATGTTAGCACTTAAGAGAGATTACGTTCACCCATAGTTATGGCACCACCTAGAGAAAACCAATGGGAAATTCATATTACAATCCAGAATAAATTGTTCTTACACCGGAGGAAGGACTCTCCATAGTTACTCTGGATTGCACCCTTAGTCTATTTGATTAATGTTCATATTACATGGTATGGTGGATGGTATTTCGGACATATATATGATCATATGATATAGCAGGCCTCCGTCAGTCTTGAAAGACTATGGTATCGTGCTCAGTGCTGCATACGCTGCATGCAAAGCACGAAAGCCTGGGTTGGATTGTTATGGAGGACAGGCTGTTACCCAAGCAGCAAATCCCCCCTCTCCACGCCACTGAATTAGTCCAGTGGAAAGGCAGAGCCAATACGATTGGATCCAGCTGGCGTCACAGAGCTGGGCTAAAGACAGGAGCTCACCCTGTCTTGTGGGGCCGACCCGGGTCTTGAACCCTGGCCTGCTGGTTAACAGGCACAGCGTCTTAACCGCCTGCGCAACCCACAGCCTTATAACCTCTACAGTTTTATGTGTGTGTGTATAGAAAAACAAAAACAAAATAGAAACAGTATTTAAATAGTATTTAAACATTAAAAGCCAGTTCTCAATGTTCCATTGCAGTCTAGTGTGATCAGATGATATGAAACTTGTAGTGCCTTGTCTTCGGAACTTCATCCCTTTATCTGCCTGTCATCTTCCCTTGCTGATGATTTTTAGGAAACAATTTTTTTAAACCTGCTGCTTCTTTGTTTAACTGATTGTGAACATTGATGTGCATTCCTGAAGTGGATTTGTTGATTGCTTTTATCTGTTGCTTTTGGTTTTCCAAAATATATTATTGCTAGTTACCTTGAGAGTGTCACTGTGAGGATGGGGTGTGGCATCCATTTTGAAAATTTGAATAAAGCCAAGGATGACACCGTATGGATAGAAAGGAGTTTGATGGTTGTGATTACAAGGGGCAGCAAGCACATTTATTTATCAGTATTTTTATATATGTCTTTTCTTGAAGACTCTTATACTTCTCATAGAATCAAGGTAGTAGTTTACATTGGCAAGCTGACCATTGGCCCACTTTTAAAAGGGTTTTTACACTTTTTATCTTATGAGAGAAACTCATATGATTCTCCTTTTCTCCAAATGTTTCCCTCAAAGGTGCAATCATCATCCTGGATTTTGTGCTTTCCATTCGCCTTTTTTAGCTAAAGCAACTTTCATTGTGCACTTGTCCCAATGTGATGTTCCCACTTCTTTTGCAGAGGATTATCTGCAATCATCATGAACTGTAATATCCGCCAGCCTCTTGCAGCCCTCTTGAGAGGTCTTTCAGAGTTTAAATTGGACTCAGAGTAATTCCAAAAGGGGTGCAAGAGCCAAAGAAGGGACCTGAAAATTTATCTGAAACTTATAGTTTCCAGTCTGAGCAAGGCCTATGAGAGTGGGGGTGCAAGGACACAGGGTCAGAAAGGAGGCTCAGGAGTGAAAGGAACAGCGGCAGACATTTCTTGGGATTTCAGAAAACATTTCCTTGAATTGCATAAAATCTTGCATTCGCTTGTTGTGTAAGTCTTCAAAAGAATAGTTTTATAAATTGTGAATTACATAAATTAGGATTCTGGTAATTGTATGAGATTACAATCCAGTGGAGACGGGAAGGACCCCAAAAGAAACTTTGTACTGCAAAATGGGCCCATAAGAATCTTTGTACCCCATGTTAAAATTCCTCTCTGAGGCTGTGTACAGAGGCCACCTGGGAAAAGCAGATCACCAGACTCCAGGAGTAAAACCAGCAAGGGCAGACACACATGAGAGAAGTGGGGACCCCCCCTTCATGCACAGATTTTTCAAGTTCCAAGGCTCATTGTCTTTTTGAGCTGCTGAGCCTGAGCAGAGACGGCAGCTATTTGTATTCCCCAACGTCTCTCAATTTAGTGTGATTGAAATGTCAAGAAAGTGGAAGCCGGAAAGCGCGCCTGAGGAGTGTGCAAGTCTTTCTCCCATTGTTCCCCTCTGAATCGTGCCAAGATGCTTCACACACCTTCCTGTCGCAGAGCTGACTCTGCTCCCCCACATGCACCACCGCTGTGTGCTATCTATCAAAAAGCACTTTTGTGTTCCTGCAGCTCCTCAACTTCAGATGCTGGCCTGCTGCCTTTGATGCCAACACACCACCACTGTCCTTGGTTCTGAAGGGCCCTCAGCCCAGCGGGAATCTCCAGTGCCAGCCATCTCGCTTTAAAAAACTTACGGTCTTTCCTTTTCCTTTTGCCTTTGTCTTTAAGGCACCAGGTTAAATATTCTGTAATCAGTGTAATAACACACCTGGTTTTGTTCTCAAGATATCTGCCTTTTGTACTGCGACAGGACATTAATAGTAATTATTCTGCTTTGTAATTGGAGCTTTAAATACTAATTCAAACAGCCAGAGGAAAACCAATTAGTGCTAATTTATCTCTATGTGTTTTGGAGAGCCTGTGTCTGTCATACTGTGAAGAAATAGGTTGGTAATTAGTACAGTTGAGTGGTAGATAGAAGTAATTATCAGATTCTTTCATGTTCTTTTCAGAGAAAAAAAAATAAAAAGGCTTGATGACACTTCCTTTCCAAGGAATTTTTGCATCTCTGAGGATAGCAATGCACAATCATATCAACCACTGGGAACATGTTGTGTCTTGCATTTGATTAATTAATTAATTTGTATCCCTCCTTTCAGGCTGTACCTGACTCACAAAACACAATAAGAGCCTCATTCTGAAGTTCCCAAATGGGGGTATCATGATGCCCCAACCCAGGAGGTTCTATCACTGCCCCCTTAAGGGGCAGTGTGACGGTGATAGTTGTGCTGGCACTCCCAAGGTTGCACCAGAGCTGGGTAGAAAAGTTCTATTTTTAAACTTGAAACACTTATTGATGCTGCTTTGTGGAGGGTACAGGGAACATTGCTGACCACTCCGCAAACATCTCTGTGCCTCTAAAATTCCCCAGACCTGCACTTGTGCTAAATAGCTAGGTCCAACTGGACTTGTACCATTGACTCAGGTCAAGGAAGAGGACCCAATTTGCCCATTCCCTGCCAACACCCTGTTTGGCCCACCCTATCGCTGCCTCATTTTGCTCTCCCTAGTTCCACCCTGCAACTCCCTATCATCTTACCCCTGCTTGACTGGCAGCTCTGGATCTACAGACACTGCTGGGAAGGCTTTGACTTTGCCACCAGCATCTTCAGCAGCATGCCAATCGTTCAGTGCTGGAATACCTTTTACAGCTGGCACTGATTTGTGACAGTCAGCCCCAGCAGAAGAAGCATTATGATGATAAGATTGGGGCTTCAAACTTCCATTAACCAGACTCTGTCACTGACAATAAGAGAATTCTAACTTATCAGCATGTCGCCACTAGCCACTTATCAGCATTATCGCCACTAGCTTCTGTAACCCAATCATTTGTATCCAAAGCTCACTAAGAGGCCCAAGAGACCAAATTTGGAGATACTATACAAAGAAATTGTCATGTTCTTACAAATCTTTATGTGTTATTGTGAGCTGCCCTGGAGCAGCCTTCATTTACTGATACCTCAATCTTATTCTTAGAATAATAGAACCCTAGAGTTGGAAGGGACCTAGTAGGTCATCTAGTCCAACCCCATTCCTGTAGCAGGAAATTCTCCTAGAGCATCTCCGACAGGTGCTTGTCGAGCCTCTGCTTGAAGATCCCCAGTGAGGGAGAGTCCACCACCTCCCTTGGCAATCTGTTCCACTGCCGAACAGCCCTCATCGTCAGGAATTTTTTCCAGATTTCCAACTGGAATCTCCTTTCTTGCAGTTTGTACCCATTGGTTCTAGTTCTGCTTTCAGAAGCAGCTATGAACAAGTGAGCCTCTTCCTCCATATGACAGCCCTTCAGGTGTCCGAAGAGGGCAATCATGTCTCCCCTCAGCCTCCTCTTCTCCAGGCTGAACATTCCAAGTTCCCCCAAGCTTTCCTCGTAGGGCTTCCCTTCCATCCCACTGATCATTCTTGTCGCTCTCCTCTGGACTTGCTCCAGTTTGGCTGCATCTTTCTTCAAGTGAGGTGTCCAGAACTGAGCACAGTACTCAAGTCTAACCAGTCTAACCAATGCAGAATAAAGAGGAACTAGAGCTTCTCACAACTTGGAAGCTACAGTCCTCTTAATGGCATTTGCCTTCTTGTTAGAAACATCACACTGCTGACTCATGTTCAGCTTGTGATCCACGGCGACTCAAAGATCCTGCTCACATGTTGTGCTGCCAAGCCAAGTACCTTCCATTTTATACCTGTGTTTTTGGTTTTTATTGCCTAAGTGCAGAACCTTGCACTTCTCCCTCCCATTGTAGCTGGGCCAACCTGGCAAATGCTGCATCCATGAGAGGGATTGGGAGAGCCAAGAGGCTTCAGCGGGGAAAGGGGATTTTAATTCCTCTTACCCCATGTATGCCCTCAACCCACAATTGGTCTCCTTGAACCTGTGCCAGCAAGCTTGCCAATGTAAGTCCAAGGAGAAAAAGAGGTTGGGGAGGATTCTTCCAAAGGAGATAAGGCCTACAAAAAAAATCAACTTGTCAAGGATGTTTGAATGAATTCATGATATTTTGGGGGTGCTGAATTAAAAAATGGCATTGATTTTGTCCAATTGGCTCTAGTGCTGAGGTATAGCATTGCTACCTTATATGCTTGGTGGGTGGGCAAGGAGTCATAGTTGAGACCCCAGCAATTATGCTGGATCCTAGCTCCATTCCCTGGCAGCCAATGGCAGTTTCAGGCTGCTTGAATTAGCACCACCTATTTTTTGGGCACAGATCCAGCCCCATTGCACTGCTGTCATGTTAGCCAGGGTAAGGGGGAAAGCTGCTACCACAGAAGCAGTTCATAACTTGTGCTGGATGTCATGCAGACACACTGACCAGCACAAGTTAAGATTTCACTACACAAAATATTAATGGGTGCAAGGGAGGGTGCTTGTAGGAGCCCCTGTTAACACAGGCATCACCTGTATCTGCAGTTTTCATATTCACAAAGGTGGAGGAGGTCCATGGACTTGATCCCCCATGGATATGGTGGCCCGCATATCTATCAGCATACATAGTCTCTGTATGCTGATGATGCATGCTATACTTCATAACCTATTAACTGTGTCACTTTGCTGAAGTTTGGTGACCCATGTGCTCTGCATAATGTTCCTGGTTTCCTCTTTCCTTGACCCCATCAGGCAAGTTTCATAACTAGGATGAAAATAAAACTGCAAGATCATTAGGTCATGGGTTCTCAGTATCCAGATTCACATCACTGAGAAGGGATCAAGGAGCTCTTGGCTAGTGCCATGTGCCTCTGTATAAAACTCTTCCTTCAAAGCACAGGCCAGAAATCAGATGTACATAAACAGGGCTGACAACAAGCATGCTGATGGTAATAATATTAGGAAACCAAGAGAGGTTTTCACTTTTCAAAATGCAAACGTATAATTTAGTTGCTGTACATTTGTTGACTATCAATAGGAAATAGACATCTAAATACATTTTTTCCTCCTTGGGAAACATAGCCCACAGAGCCCATGTGCAAAGGACATTAAACATCATTCTAACAGAGACAATTTCCTTATCCTTACCAAGAGTTTAGTTGATGGCAAGTAGGAGAGACACTGTCAGCTGACTCAACAGAATGGCAGGACTGTCTGTTACCCAACCTCTGCTCCTCTGTTATCATGGATAAGTGCATTTTTCCATCTGATAATTATTATGGGAGCTTGATACTGTGTTGTCTTACTATCACAAAATCATGTCCCTGAGGGTTGCTTTTAGACCTTATTCCTACCAAAAGCCTTTCCCGAGCCAAGTTCATGAATATTAAGAGCCAGGGATGGGTGAGAAAACTGGATATCTCTTTGTGCCTAAAAGGCTGGGGCCATAAAGGCCTGGCTCAACATGTGGAAGAGAGGGGGGCTCGGGGCTCATCACTGCCAGCATGCTCTGCATTTGTGACTGCGAGAGACTCGCTTCTGTCTCTAGGCGGTGGCTGTGCCCTGAGGGTGGAACCTGCCAGGATACTGAACTAGCAGTGTATGTGTACGAGTTTTGCTACCAACATTTTCATTTACCATAATTCAGTGAGCAAGGTGGGGAAAATCAGAGAAATGTATAGTAAAAACCGTAAATCATTGCAAAATACGAAAATTCATAAAAATAGTAATGTGAAATAACTACCGTAATAGGACAAATCAGAAATCAGCTGTCAGAGCTTGCAGCAGCACATGCATCTATAGACTCTTGATGGCCTTTTGCTGCAGCATAGAGATGGGAAGCAACTTTTATGAGTTGACTTTCTATTGCTGTTAGGGATCAGGAATTCAGTCTTCTGCTGAATTGACCAGCTGTCACTTCTGGGCAAACGATGATGCAAGATTATTGTTTATTGTGAATGACATTGTAGCATTGTGCAGTGAATTGTATTATATTGATAATGTATTATATCAATACAACATTGTATTTTAAATGGTACACTGTAACAAGAAACAGGGTAATTTCCCTGCAACCTGTTCACTGCTGATATGGTGATGCATATGGTGTTTTGGTTTTAATTTTAATGTATTGCTTCTTTGTTCTTTTGATTATCATGTATGCAAACTTGGGAGATTTCTAAACCTGAAAGGAAGGATAGAATTTTTTTTGAAATGAATGGCTAATATTGTCCAATATTTCCCTAAATGTCTGATGAAACTGGAGAAGTACCAGCACAAATTAGCAAAATTGGGAATGGATTTTATTGGCTTGCAGTGTGGCCACACATTGAGAGTTTGGTTTGATCTTGTATTGAATCAAATGTGCCAAAAATAATGAATATGTTGCAATGACCATAATATATGTTCATGGTCCAAATGAATTCAAATATCCATCATAATCCATTTACGATGCATTCCCTTGGTATGATAGGAACCAAAATGAATCAAAGATCAAATAGATCAATGAACCAGGTTTAAAACTTTGGTATTGAACATTATACAAATATAGTGCTTTAATGCTGTGTTCAAAGCACTTCAGACTTTTCCTTAGTGATCCTTAAATGGCCCTTTAAGGTAGAATAATGGTGTGTCTAGATGAGGGGTCTCCAAGCCTTGGCCCTGGGGCCAGATGCAGCCCTAGGTGAACCTCTGTCTGGCCCTTGGGAAGCTCCCTCCATCCAGCCCTCAGGCAAGCCCTGTAATCCTCTAAAGGCAAGGGGAGCTCTGCTCTCCATACCTTCAAGGTAAGGTATTTTGAGGGCTGGGAAGGCTGCACAGACCTCCTCCCTTTTTGTGTGAAAGTGCTTATGAACTGGTTCAAAGAGCACCCTCTGTGTGTGTGTGTTGAAAAGTGTTTATGAACTGATTTGAATTCATTCATTCATTTACAAGTTCTGTCACTATCATACTCATTTATGTAAATTTATTCAAATTTGAAATGTAAATCAGTTTATTTTTAAATTTGGCCCCTGACACAGTATCAGAAAGACGATGTGGCCCTCTTCCCAAAAGGTTTAGAGACCCCTGGTCTAGCTTGAGATTGTAAAGCAACCAGGTGAGACAGGTTGGGAATTTCTTGTCTAATACACATATAACCATTACATCATTTCAGAGAGAAAAATAAGAGGAATAAAAAGGGGGTAGCTTTGCAGCTCTTTTTTGTTTTTGGAGAGGATGAAGCACCCCAGATCCTGAGTGATTCTTTTGAATCTTGACTCTGCTGTGTTCTCTGAGTTCTCGTATACACAGATCAGTGATATCTATTTTTTTAGATATCTTTAGAATAATAGATTTTTAGAGTTGTATTTGCAGTTACCATCTTGCTCATAGTTACTTTAATTCCCTATATTCACTTTTTAAAAAGAGCAAAGTCTTTTATGCTTTTGGAGTGGCTGTACTGTTGAACCCAGGAGTTCAGCAACAACCAGGAGAAAGTATTGCTGGATGATTACTGCTTCTTTTTAATTTTAAAAAATGAATGCAGTATCTAGTTGTTAATAAAAATGTAATATTTCAGGAGGGAGCATGTGGATTTGTATTTTGCTTAAACAGACGTTTTCCCCCCCTTTGCCCTTTTTATTCCTGCCAATTTAAATCAGATATTTAAAAAAAACAAAAAATAAGGACAATAAGCAAATTCTAGTGGAAAAAAATGGTTTGTTAGAAGAAGAGAAAATCTGCCATTATAAATGTTTGATGTGGAGTGATGCTGGGGGGCACAATATATCAAAGAAAATATAATACAGCCAGTTTAAAACTAATGATTGCCATATAATTAGATGTGAACCATTGTGCTATAAATGTGTATTCTTCAGCGTGCTGTGATTTTACTGTAAGAGAGAGAGAGAGAAAGAAAGAGTGAGTGCAAGAGAAAGAAAAACACAGAACCCAGCAACATACTATAAAAAGAACTCTGTTGACTTTTCTGCTGTTTAGTATTCCTTGCCTGTTCTCCCCTGGGAGTATGTAATTAGTGCTTTATGAAGAGTGCATTTAAAGCAGTTTAATATTCACCTCATTCAGTCTGAAACAATGTGATCACTGCTTAGACAAATCAGTGCTCCTTACTGACATAATCTGTCAGTACATTACCTCTGAAAAGACCTTTCAAGAGGCTTGGATGTTAATTAGTTGTCTATCATGTATAAACAGAGCGGTGAGCAGAAGGGCTTCCACGGGCCAAAGACACACAGGGCAATGCATTTCTATGCACGTTCGACACTTTATTCCCCAACAGAATTGGGAAGGCTGGCGGCACATAGATTGCGCATGGATATGAGTATGTGTGGTTAAAGGAAATTTAGATGGTCTTTCCTGCCTCCCTCCCTTGCTGCTGGTATCCTCGTGCAGTGGATCAGAAATACGTTCTAAACTATGACAAAGGTGTGAATTTGCAGACCCGACTGAAATGCTGCAATTATGGCAGGTGGCCATAATGGTTTCCCATAGGTCACTTCACACATTACTTGATGGCAAAACTAGGATTGTTGCCAAATGTGCACTCCACAGTCAGCTATAACCAATCCCTGTTCCTTGTTGATACCTGTATGTGTCTTATTACTAGGTGTGCTCTTTAAACATTTTTATTTTCTCGTAGATTTGTCACAGAAAGTAGTACTGTATTATGTATTTTTATTCCAATGACACAGTTTTATAAATTATAATTATAAATTCTATTCACTTATGAACTAGATGTACACAAGTATACTAGGAAGCTAATATAGGTGGTATAGTATCATATATGTGGTATAGGTTGTATCAGAAAATGCAACCAGTGTAATTATCCATCCACCCACCCCAGTCCAGCTTGAAATCTTTTTTTATGTTTTTATTTTGCTACCATTGAAAAACACACCTCTACTTATTTCTTAATTGTAGAAAAGAAGTCTTATATCAGTGATTTTCAACCAGTGTACCATGGCACACTGATGTGCCAGAGATGGTCTGCAAGTGGCCTGCGGGAGTTTAGGGAAGGACAATTGGGAGATTTGAGCCCCCTAATAGCAACATGGTGTGCCTTGAAGTTTTAAAAAATGATGCTGTTCTTTGAAAACAATTCTAACCATGTCTATTCAGACGTAACTTCCATTGTGTTCAAGGGGTCTTACTCTCAGGAAAGTGTGTTTAGGATTACAGCCTCGGTGCCTTGTCAGTGTGCTGTGAGATGAAAAAGGTTGAAAATCTCTGTCATACATGCTAACTGAAAAATGTACAGTGCAATCCTATGTCTGTTCAGAAGTAAGTCCCATTGTGTTCAGTAGTATTTACTCCCAGGAAAATGTGGTTAGAATTACAGCTTCAATTTCTAAAGTGGCTCTCCTCAGACAGGTGCCACTTTATGCTTTCTTTTCCAATAAGCTCAACACTGGAATCCCTTTCATTAGCCACTAATGCATGCCCCAATGGACATTCTTTAAAATACATCCTCTAAAAGCACATAGAGTAGTACATATATGATGCTTTTCTTTCATGAGGGAAAATGTGTTTGGAACTATGAAAAAGAAGATACTAAAGGAAATAACATCTAAAACAGAAATTAAAGGATCTATCTGGGGTTTGCAATGTTTAAATATACAGTACAAGTAATCCTACCATCCAAAAACATGAAAAAAAGAAAAAAGGAGGATTTAAAATGTTACCTTAAAATGTTACATTTTAAAATGTTTAAGATGTTGTCGTGGGACTTCCTTTGGGCAAAGCAGATGATCCTCTCCTAAACCATGGCACTTCCCACT
This sequence comes from Cryptoblepharus egeriae, assembly GCA_030015325.1. NCBI lineage: Eukaryota > Metazoa > Chordata > Lepidosauria > Squamata > Scincidae > Cryptoblepharus > Cryptoblepharus egeriae. Next base: position 23,090,985 of record JAREYC010000011.1, read on the forward strand.
TTGGGTATCTGATGAAGTGGTCTGTAGCTCTCTCTGTAAACTGCATGGCCACATGGCAGCAGAACTTGAATCAGAGTTCTGTGCAGGTTCTGTCACGGCACTCCAGAGCTCCAGGAGAATGATGATGGCTGCAATCCTAAACCCCAGTTAGTCCAGCATAAGTCCTGTGCTGGCCTGAGGGTATTGCAAAAGTGATGTAAGGCACATATGCACCAAACCTGAGGGGGTTTTAGGCCAGGGCACATACATTTGCCGGTTTCCCCACATCAGCACAAGAATGGGGAGTGGGTGAGTTGTGCCAGCCCAAACTGGTTAGGATTGTGCCTGATGAATGTTTGGGACTGGTGCAGTCCCACCAAAAAATTACAGGGGACACTGGTGGGCTGTATGCCTCAAAAACATACACAACAATAAATGTGATTGTCTTTATGGTGCCAGAGACAGAAATGTGATAGTCAACTGTCCTCACATGGAAGGCTTAGGTTAATGAGCCAGATGGGGCCACCTTGCTTTGACGATAACCCCAGTATTTACACTGAACCTTATTACAGTGTGGCCACTGTCCTTTAAGTCTGATTATCCCCAGATCCACAAGGCCATTGATTCAAGTCAAGTTCCTCCTTTGACCGCTTTTCCCAAAGGTCCTTTCCGGCACTCTGTCAGCCTAGCCCACACGGTTTGTGAATGGTCTGGGATGCCCTGTGACCACCTCTCTGAGTGTATGGGCTTACGCTGCTGGTTGCCTATAATCTCCTCACAAACCCCCATTTCATTCATCTTTTCTGTTGGTGAATGGAGCACTGTGGGGAGCCCTGCATGAGAATCTGAATGGAAAATACAAGACAGCTGGTCACACAAGCTGCAAAGCTTCCTGTCCCATTGATCTTTCTAGAGGAGATCAGTTGAGCCTCGCAGCCCTAAACTGCAGAGCAGCTTTTAACAGAATTAGGTACTTGGGTTGACTTCAAAAATGCCAGAAGCCTTAACTAGCTTGAGAGCCAGTTAAATACCATCATGTAAGAGATTGTAGAGTGCAGTGCAAGTGCGCCTGCATGGAAGTGTGAGGTGTGTGGTCTTATTTGCACATGCTGCTTTAATTGATAGGTTATTCATCTAAATCTTTAGTTGATTAATCATGGAGCAATTTTATTTGTTAGAGCTGTGAGTTAAGACAAATCTGTTTGTTTTTGAGACTGTTTATTAAATTGCAGTTGATCTTATCTTTCATTATCTCAGAAAAGCACATAGACTGAGGTAATAAACAAATTTATTTACATTTAATTAATTGGCTAAAAGGTAGTTCATTAATAAAATAAATAAAAATAAAAATCACTGTAATTTGTTGACCTCCATAATCAATGCAGAAAGTACATTGACAAAGCTCTTCCAAGGAAAGTGTGCCAAGTATGGATAATGTTTATATGTTAGGCAGCACATTTCATCAGTTTAGTGTCAGAAGCAATTAGTATACATGTTTAAAAACAATTATTCATAAAATGGGCCTTAGAGTTCAGTCCTGCATTTAGCAGATGTTTGTCACTTGCACCAGTGTGAGTGTGACTACTCCTGAATTGGGGAGACCAGCACAAGGACATGCATCACCCTCTTCATGCCATATCCAGTGGCAGGAGAATATGTACCTACCTGGGGAAGGTGATGGGAGGTTAGAATACTGTCAGAGCATTTTGGGGTTGGGGAGAGTTCGGGCAGCTTGGTGTAGCAATGTATTCTGCCACAGCAGTACAAAATCTACAACACTAAAATGTGAATACTGCAAATACACATTATGACTATGTAAACCATACAGGCACTTGTAGGGGGCAAACATGTATGCTTAGTGATCAGTGTGGGTTTGCTGCTATGTAACTGGAGATATGGATCTGATTACATATTTTCTTCATCAGAATAGCAACCTTAAGATGCTTAACTGTGGTACTGGTACCTCATCTCTGAGAGTTGAGAGTAGGAACAAGCAGAATATAACCTTGAACCTCAAAAGCAAGTGAACTCTCAAAATACTGGGTATATCCTAACTAGTATAGCAGAACTCACTGACACTGCCTTTTTTGTATGCTGAAAATTTTGTCAGTGGTATCATTTGATCCCCATTTGCAGAGCCATTAGTGGAGGCACGAGTGCCTGAGGTATTGAGATTATATATATCACCACTTCTGGCTTCCACCTCAGAGGAGGAAACATTGGCAGCAACACTGTTGAGCCTCCAAAGGAAAAGGAATAGGGGCTGTGGCTCAACTTCAGGCTCTCAAAACAGGATGATGGGGCCACTGCGTGATCCAGTTGATTCTTGTTCTCACTATTTTGGAGGCCCTTGTTGAGCCTCTGATAGAGAAGGAACACCTCTAAGGGCACTGTCAAAACACAAAGATGCAGCAGCCTTGCAATCTAGCTCCCACCCCAGGTTCCTTCTATTTACATCAGTGGCAACACCTCCTTCGAGCAGGGTGCCCATATGACCAGAAATTTCTGGATTTGTACTCTTTTTTAGCCTTCTGTTCTCCAAAAGGGCTTCATTGTCCTCCATTTTGGCTTCATTTTGGAACTTTGTAACAGTATGCATATGTAACGACATATGACATATATGTCGTTGGATTCATATTGAAGAGTAGAATCCAATGCAAAAAATCCGTTTTGAAATATCTCCTTCATATCAAACGTTAAGACCAAAAAACTAAAACTAAAAAATATGCATTGAGCCCTATGGGAGAGTGAAAGTGCCCAATATCTCAGCTTTACTTGTGAGTAAGCAAATGTGCCATTGTCTGCTAGAAAGGCCAGGCTGAGAGGAATCCAAGACCTTGTCCTCCTTTTGAGATTTGGACGTCTGGTCACCCTGCTTTCAAGTGGTACCCACAGTATGTTTTTTTCATTTATTTCATTTTCTCTGTAAACTGCTTTGTGAACTTCTTGTTGAAAACTGGTATATAAATACTGTTGATTGGTTGATTGATCTTCTTGCCTAGATAAATCTTTGCCATTTTATACTCATAGTATTTACAGACATCAAATCAACATTTGCAGATGATTTCAATCAAGCTAGAAACTACAGTGCGAGATGCCAAACCAGTAGTTTAGCACTTTTTGTATTTTTGTGTATTATGTATATACTTTTAGTTGATATTAACTATTTGGTTGATATTAACCCATTATACAACCACATTTGAACACCCCAGGAGTGATTTGAGAGGAAAGAAAGAGGATGATTCCATTTCCGTTGGTCACTCCATTTTATCCAAATATCCCAACCAAGTAGAATTTGAAATCCAGAATTCATCCTTGAATTTTGGAATTAGGCGAAGGTAAAATATATGCAAAAGATGGCCAGTAGAGGGCATGCTGGTTGGCTCCACAAAAGTCTTGAAATTGCTTTTTAGACTCATCTAGATTTACTTTCCCAATATTTTTCATCATCTGTGTCAATAGAAAACTCTTCTGTAACATTATTCATAATCAAACATTGAGGACATCTGTCTCTTGTCCTAGATTCATGTTGTTATCTGCCCACTACTCCATGCTCCTCTTCATCCCATACAAAAGCACCAAGAACAACAAATACCTATAAAAAGCAGCTTTGTCCAGAAAACAGCTTTGTGGTTTTCTGCTTATTCACTTTCTTCAAATGTTTTTGCATGCAGAAGTTCCCATACATGTGTTGCTTTCATGCAGGGAGCAACAAACAAAAATGAAGGACAACGCCACCAATTCACAGAGGAAGGAAACAAAATTTAATTTACTTCTGTAAGATCATTAATGCCATTTCTTGTTTCCACCTCCTCCAGGTTGCCCTTCTTTAGAGGTGTGCTGGTTCTGAGAGACGGGGACTTCTCAGAAGTGGCACAGAGGTTATGAGACACCTTTCTCTGGCACATATGCCAAGCTCCTACACTGCTTATTTTTAGTTTAATCTATTTAGATTGACCTTTTTACAGGGTTCGAGACCCGGGTCGGCCCCACAAGACAGGGTGAGCTCCTGTCCTTAGCCCAGCTCTGCAACGCCAGCTGGATCCAATCATATTGGCTCTGCCTTTCCATTGGACTAATTCAGTGGCGTGGAGAGGGAGGATTTGCTGCTTGGGTAACAGCCTATCCTCCATAATAATCCAGCCCACACTTTCGTGCTTCGCATGCAACGTAGGCAGCGCCAAGCACGATACCATAGTCTTTCAAGACTGACAGAGGCCTGCTTAAAGGTAATAAATTGACCTTTTTATTTACCCCAGCATTTAGCAGCCTTTAAATCTATATCTGGGTTATTGATCATTCTATTATCAGTTCATTATAACGCAGTGTTACAGCTCAACACACTCCGGGTTAAATCTTCTTCTGTGGCAACCTAATGAGTTGTGTCCAAACTCTTGTGTTGTTTTTTGTTTTGGTTTGTGCTAACATATGTGCAAGGCAGTAATTTTTTTAAGGTTTTCACCCTCACCCCTAATCCCAAAAATTCTACTACTGAGAGTTGGAAAGCAGGTTTGGATACAACCCAGTGTGTTTGGTTCTGTCTTACAATTCTGCTGCTTATGACCCAAGACCAGAAAGCAGCATTATCTTATGACAGAATTGAATGAATAAATATGTTTATTATTGGATCTTCATAAGCCCACCCTTACATTTAAAAATATTCACTTCTTCTAGGGTGGAATCTACTGCATTGTTTATAATTTTATTTTATGGGCTTGAGGGCTCCTTTAGTAGTATGATGGAAAGTATACCTAGTAAACGTAACATCTTCTGGACCTATTTAGCATGTGGAATGGCTGTTGGAATAGTTTACAGTGGTGCACCCACCAGGTGAAGGAACCAGGAGAGAATCCTGTGTTACTAGGAAAACTGTGCTGTTTTGAAATCAGTTATCATCATTACTATAGATATGTTAACAAAAAGCTACCTAGATTTAAAGCAGAGGTTTGTATCTGCCACTTACGTTTTCTATTCTTCATTCTCGTCAGTGGTAAAGGAAAGGAACAAAGACCAACTTGCTTTTCTTGGGTGTCACCATATTTGACAGTGACTTGGAAAATACTTTTTTAGTTCCTTGGATTAACAGCATCTTAAGTTGAAATGTAGAGCACTTATTGCAAAGAAGTTGTCCAAGGGAATTATCCACAGTTCTTCCATTGTGCACATGGAGGAGGAAATTTGCCTGGGAGCAAAGCAAGAAGTGCCTGAACCTGCCAGGATAAGGGTACATGGTGAGCCCTCTTTTATACCCATGGTTAATCAACACAATACAAAGCTTTAGATGTTACCAGTTGATGTGACATGTTTGGAACAGGAAACTTGCCTGCTCTGGAATTGCCGCAGGTACATGGAACCTCACTTGCAGTTTCCGCTGAAGGAGTCCACCCTCAGTTCCCTTGAGATCTGTTGGAGTTTATTCATAGGTGCTGGAGAAAGCACAGCTGTGAAGAGAACTGTAAGCCATAGGTAGTGTACAGATTTGCGTTTTGCAAAGCAGGTGCTGACAGGAACATAAATAGGAGCCAGTTATCCTGTTGGGGTCCAGAGTGACCCAACAGGTTACTACATTCATTGGCATAATGATTGCATCATATTTGTGGAAACATTAAATTAAAATGTGAGACCCAATGGCTGGAGTGAGGACAAGAGGACAAAAGTGGGGCTTAGATCTGGCAGTTATGCTGGATCCAAACCTCATCATTTTGCTGCTTCTGTCTGAGGAAACCTATTGGGGCTCCTACTGTGGGGAAGGAGATGCAGTGCAGCAGCAGTCCCCTTCCCTATACTCAATACTCAATACTTGCACTGGATTCAGCACAGGCAAACGAGCATGCCTAATCCAGAACAAGTTAGGATTTCACAGTTCATTCATTCATTCATTCATTCATTCATTACATGAGAAAGATTGAAGAACACTGTCCTAGAGCATCTCCACATGTGGCCGTCAATCATCTGTTTGAATATCTCTACTGGGGGATAATCCACCACCACCTGCAACAATCAGTTCCATTTCTGAACTGCTCTGTCAAGATTTTTTCCTAATGTCCAACCAGAAACTTACATTTTGTACCCATGTGTTAACCTTAAAGAACTTTTACTCATGTCCTTATCACCTAATTGGCTTTAATGTTAACCTAGTTCTACAGCATTCAGCCAGTTTTTGGTGAGAGTTTAATCAAGAATTAATATGAAAGTATTTTTGTATATGGTATGTTCCTGTAAGCTGCATGAGAAGTCTGAATGCTGACAATGTATGAGATCAATCTCATTTTATTTTCTGCATCAGGGAACAGCTACTGGGAGTAATGGCAATCCTTACAAATTAGACAAATCTGTGATCGGAGGTGATTAGCCCTACAATCCAGAGTAACTACGGGAGCACGTAAGAGACTTTATGTGTACCCGTAGTTGCTGCACTACCTAGTGAAAACCTATGGGAAATCATATTGCAATCCAGAGCAAATTGTTCTTACACCGGAGCAAGGACTCCACGTGGTTACTCTGGATTGCGCCCTATGATAACATTTCTAGACATTACAACAGAGGTACTCAGTGTTGTGTGTTGCAGTACCCTGGATCTGTGTGAATACTGTGTGAAGTCATGCCTTCCTCAGTCCTCATCTGCATTGGCTTCAGTAGTGGGTACAACAGCACATACCAACTGCACATACCAAAAGTGGGTGCCATAGACATACTTTGGGCATTTTTAAAAAAGGTACAAAAAAAGGATTGAACTGGTTTCATAAATAGTATATATAAATGTAGCTGAATAGGAAATATGTTCAAAAATTTAATCTATATACTGTATATAAAACTGAGAAGTCACTGACTCACTCACTGACTTATTCATCAACTCCCAGGCAAAACCTCCACGCCTAGAAGTATGAAATTTGGGGACTGTGTCCCATCCTTGACAGAGGCACCCACAAAGAACCAGCTTTTGGAAATTCCAACCGGAAGGGGGTAAAATGGGGCGCAACACATTTTCCTCCCTATACTTTCCATTGAAAAAATACTGACTAATGGACGCTCTGCCCCAACCCCTGGACCTAGAAGCATGAAATTAGGTGAGGGTATTCCTTCTGTGACGGGAGCACCCACTAGGAAGCGGGTTTAGAAATTTAACCCTTATGGGCTAAGAAGAGGTCCAATGCATTTTTGCCCTATACTTAACATTGAAGCCTGTCTGATCAACATCCAGCTGATGCACTGGGAGGAACGGTATGCAGAAGATTATGGTGCACATGGGGGGTCTTGAGCATGGGGGGTTGATACGCATGGGGTGGTGTTCGTGCACATGGAGTGGTGGTGGTGTCCATGGGGGGATGGTGCACATGGGGAATGGTGCACATGGAGGGTTGGTGTGCATGGGAGGGTATTGCGCATGGGGGGTTGGTGTGCATGGGGAATGGTGTGCATGTGAGGGGTTGGTGCGCATGGGAGGATGGTGCTCATGGGAGGATGGTGCTCATGGGCTGGTTGTGCGCATGGGGTGGTGGTGCAGATGGGAGGGTATTGCACATGGGGGTTAATGCTCATAGGAGGGTATTGCGCATGGAGGGTTGATGCACATGGGGGATGATTCACATTGGAGGAGTGTTGATGTGCATGGGATGTGGATGCTCATGGGGGTTGTTTTGCAGTGGGAGGATGGCATATGGGGGAATTTTACTCCCGCAACGTGGGTACATTTTTGTTAGTGCTTAATAAAATTTAGAGTTTATTTAGGTAACCATGGTATTCTGGGTGTTTGGTTTGTTGAGCACTTTGATAGATTTGTTGTGGCCTGAGTCATCCTTTGTAATTAAAGTTGGATTGTACATTGCATTGTTGCTGCAGTCCTAAGCACCAGTTAGGCTGGAACAAGTGCCATGCTGGCCTGGGGGTATCACAAAAGTGCTGTAAGACATTTTTGCACCAATCCTGGAAGGGTTAGGCCAGTGTACAGACATGCTCCAGCCTCCCCACGTGACCATAGGAATGAGGAGACAGGCCTAAATTCATTAGGATAGCGCCCTTAGTTGTTCAGCAAACATATAATTCCAACCATAAGCATATTTATAGACAGAAACTGTATGTGTTACATATGTTGTAAATCCATCATTCAGACCAATGAAGGAAGAAAATAACTTTATACTTCAGGTATTTACAGTTCAAGGTGCAACAAAAAACTCATTAAACATAAATACCTTACAGTAAGCCTTTTTGCATTATGAACTACTTTCAAGTTAAAATGCTTCATTGTCTTGATGATTAACATGGATAAAGCTGCTAATCTATAGCAGAATCCCTAACCTGTCACTTAGCTTGTGCATAAACCATGCATTTTTCTCTTCATAAACTATGGGGGTCAAGAAGAGAGTTTATTTAGTATATCCTTACTGTAAAGAGTGGCAATGGAAGAGTTAATCAGCTAGGTTCTTGCCACTTAAGCGCTCCATCCCTATTTGCTTCCAGATTATTTATTTCACAATGTCGCTTCTGTAGTTTTACTACAAGTTTCAGACAATGAAGGTGTGTCTGAGCTTAGCACCTGATTTTGCCCATTATGTGGGCGTTGAGTTCAGTGCTGTCTTGTCAACACTTGAATATGTTGAGCATCACTCACATGAGCTTACTGCAAGAAACCTATTAAGTTAATTATGGAGGCTGTGAGTGAGTGTGTGTGCATTGTACATACATGCACAGATGTAACGTGACTTTCTTCATTCTGAACTGCATTCAGTGCAAGCCTTGTTTTTGAGCATGATGGCATCTGTTTGTTCCTGAACTGCTATGCTAAGATTCTACTGTACGATTTATTTTCTCTGCTTCCTCAATCATTATTTAGAACAAAAGAGAGCCAGTGAAATGGCAATTGCATTGCACAAGCTTTGCAAAATAGAGAGACTCTACAGGGAAGTTCTCTTTTTCCTGTTGCAACAAACACAATGAAGAGTCATGCAGCACCTTATAAACTATCACATATATTGAAGCTTAAGTTTTTGTATGCTGATGAAATGGCTTTTTATGCATAAAGGTTTATACCAGGGATGGGTACTTGAGTTGGGTGACTCGAGTCCAAGTCACAAAAACGCATTCCTTTTAACTCTCTTTTGTACACTCAAGTCAAACGTGTCACTGACTCAGGCAAGAAATCAAGTTTGAGCCTTGGAAATGAGTCTCCACGTGCACAGACTTGAGTCTGTTTGTGTGCTTGCTTGCTTCTTTCATTGCATGAAACACATCATGGGACCATAATTCAGACCTCCTGAGCAGCAGGGAAGTTCCAGCCAAGAAACACAGAAGGGTTAATGTTTTGCATCAAAGAGAAGGAGGGGGGAAATGGAAGCAGGCTCTCCATCTCTGAAGGAACTGATGGACAGGTGGTTTTGCATTTCCTCATGGCTATGGCTGTTGCTGCCTCACTGAATGATAGGCAATGGGTCTGCTTCTAAATAGAGCTGCAAAAGATTTGGTCTTATTCTTAACATAAACCTCCCATCTGCTGCCGTGTGACCCTTCTCCCGCTTTCTGCTTATATCACAAAGCTAAAAAAGAGGACATGTCCTGTAGAAAGAAGATGTGATTTGTAAGCTTGTCCATTATTTAGCCATAACTTTAGCCATTATCAGTGCAATCCTAAGCATTACTCAAAAGTAAGTCCCATTGAGTTCAATAATGCTTACTCCCAGGAAGGTATGGTTACACATTATTTCACTACCATTTTACTTTGTAGAAAATAAGCCAAAATCATGTAGTATCCCTTAACAGTATCCCTGAATCACTTGTCTCTAATGCTCTGCTTTTGGGAACTACCTCCCTAGAGAGATCAGCCAGGCCATCTCGCTGTTGTCCTTCCATTAGATAACGAAGCCCATTTTTCTTATTATCAGTTGCTTTTCTTGATTTCTGGTAAGCATATATTATAATTTTCTGCCTTATTCTTCTCCGGGCACAATCCAGAGTAAAGTTAGTGAGGGGAGCTCTAACTGGGCTGCCCCAACTACAGTATTCTGCATCTAGAGCAGAGAGTTATCTGGATCCAGAGAATCAGGAAGGCTACCCTACCTGCTCCAGAGCAGGCTAAGTAGGCATCAAGTAAGTGACACCTGGTGAGGATTTGCTCCAGAGGAGACCCCTGAATTCAGTTCACACTAAATAAGGAACAGCTGTGGTGCCTTATTTGCCCAGCCATTCCTGACAACCAGTAACAGCTGCAGCATGAGAATATGGCAGTACATCTAGTGGAGGGTGGATGCTTGGAGTGGCCAGCTGTATTCCCAGATTAGTGGGCTGCTTTGGTTGTGCCATATCCTGAGGTTGAGAGACAGGGGTTGCAGATAGGCATGCCAAGAATTCAGATTTTTTTTTTACAACACTGCCATTCTTACTTGGCCTTATCATGGACCCCTATGGGTCTACTCATTACTATACGTGCTTCTTAGGTTGTATAACTCTGAAGGCATTTCTGCCCTGGAATCAGGCTCTGAACACAGAGTATCTGCTCTGCCCTAGAAAATACTAAACATGCCCTCAACATGCCTCTTCTGATACATCTCTTGGAACAGCCTATGTTGCCTTGCTCTGCCCCAAGCCTTTTCCAGAGTAACTAGGGCGGAGCATCTTGCAGTTGGGTCAGCCCAGTGAGAGATAGGATAACCCAAGTGCACTTCTAGATTGTGCCCTCCATATTTTTTTCTGAATTAATTAGGGTATTTTTTGTATTTTGTAGTATTGTTTTGTACATTGCTTTGTGTGTTTCTTGCTGGAGCAGAAAAGCATCTAACAAATAGAATGTTATTAAAATCTCAGAACAATTTTTACAGTCTGGCAAGCTTCAATAATATCCAAGGGTCTTCAAGCCAAACATTTATAAGCATGGCATCCTGCAGTCCATGTGCTGCTCCCGAGATAGGGAATCTCAACTGCACAACATGTGAGCTCCCTCCAAGTCCACAGGAAGGGAGCCGTTGGCTCTGTGTGCCAATTTCTCTGTCTGCGGAGAAAGCCCCAAGCCCCGTGGGAATCCTGTTCCTTTTGGCTTTTAAGGAAAAGGGGGAAGTGCAGGGCATTGTCTGAGCAGCCTTGGCAAGAGCCGCTGCTCAACTCCTGCCAGGATTGTAATCATGCAGCAATAATAACAGTTTTTAATATTAACCTCTCTGCTACAGTGAAAGACTTGAGTCTCTGTGACTTCACAGCAAGAGAAGGTCATATTGGCAAGCCGCATACTAATCTGTGATTCTCTGACTACTATAGCCTGGTTTGATTCCATTAATTTGCCCACTTGGTCAGACCTAATTCTTGAGCTGAATCATCAGAGCAAGGGTGAAGCACCTCCTGGAATAATCTCGCTCTCCGATACCTCTGGAGATCATTGCATTTTCTGTGGGCTGAAGTTGAAGCCAGGCTGTAAAAGATGGAGAAAATAGTAGGAGTTGTCTGGAAAAACGAAGCAGTTAGCTTGAAACTGAGCTCAGAGGAGCAGAGGGGAGCCTGGGGGAGGGTGGGAACTTTAATGTCACATAATTTGAGCAAAGCCAAGCCTGCTTTTTATGTAAAAGTTCCCATCAATAAAATATTCAAAATGAAAAGGATGGGGAATGCACTCAAATTACAAACATTTCCTGTTTGGCTTTATGGCAGTTCTGGTTTCTCCCTCATATACTGCCAAAAAAGCCTTTTCAAATCAGGAAGGACACTAAAAAATCAGGCTGCAATCCTAATCCCCAATTAGGCCAACATAAATCCCAGCACATCCCAAACTGGCCTCAGGGGTGTCAAAAAAGTGCAATAAGGCACTTCTGTGCCACTACTGAGGGATTAGACCAGTGCACAGGGAACAGGTGAGTTGTGCTGGCCTAAATTGGTTAGGATTGCACCCCGAGGGTCTAAACTTTAAGAGTAGTCCTTAGCTTATAATGAGAAATAACAGTGATCAAGTCTGTCTAGAAGGTTTTACTTCAATTCCATCAGCCTGGTGCCTGACAAAGGCTGCAATCCTAAAGACACTTTCCTGGAAGTTAGACCCATTGAACACAATGGGGCTTGTTTTTGAGTAGACTTGGTTAGGATTGTGCTCTATGGCTGCAATCCTTTAAATGCTTTCCTGAGAGTAAGTCCCATAGAACAAAATGGAACTTCTGAGTTGACATGCTTAGGATTGCATTTTATGTGTTGCAGTGCCTGCAATACTTAGCTGGACCACCCACTGTAGCTGCATTACTGCTGAGGCTCCCCAAATGTGTTTCTCAGTACTGACACACTCCTCATGTTATGGTCTATCTTCATTTAATGGTTGAAGCATGATGGTGAAACAAGATTGTGGCTGCAATCCTAAAGACATTTTCCTTGGAGTAAGATCCATTGAACACAATGGAGCTTACTTTTAAGTAGACATGTTTAGGATTGTGCTCTAGGTGGATTTTACCCTGACCAACTGTATCTAAAAACCCAATACAGGCAGTGGATCTTCCCAATTTTGCCCAGCATGTGGCTCCTTTCGATCATCTATGAGGAAAATGCTTCAGCCTTCCCACATACTGGAGATGCCAGGGCTGTTCTCTTACTGCTTCCTCCCTCCAGGTCCTCCTAATTCCCGGTCCTTTATCTCCTTACAAACACACAGTGCAATAACAATAATTATCTCGGCCCAGGGCACTACACCCATTGTACAGTGCTGGGGGCTGGCCTCCAACATGCTCTGCAAGATCTTTCCCCTTGGCTTGCGGATCACGTACAGTTCAAAGGCAAGGCATCTTGGATGAATCCCACACATCAAATCTTGTTCCTGAAGGATTTCACCACTCATAGGGGAAACATGAGGCCAATGGGTCATGATGTGACTCATGCTGAGCAAGGTTTAGTAATCAGCTCATCTAAAATTGCATCATGTGCCGCTTCAACACTCCAGGCAGCCAAGGAGTTCTACACATAAATGAAGCATAATTATTAAATTATTATTCCCATTTTGCAGGAGGACGAACTCAGAGGGTTATGTTCCGAAACAATAGGATATACTGCAAAGCCTAGGGAGACTGAGGGCCTAATCCCATCTACCTTTCCAATGCCAAAGCAGCTGCAATGGAGCCATGTTTATGCCCTTATCCTGAAGAGGAATCTGTGACTGCCCCCCACAACAGGTGGCAGTGTGCATCCCATTTACACAGTTGCATCAGTGCTGGAAAGTTGGATGATACATGTACTCGTCCCTAAGGCAGTATAACTTAACACACCCACTGCCACTTTACACATTTTGGACTCAAACCTAACCAACTTTCCATGGCTGCCCCACCCCAACTTCAGGATGCAGCACATGCCCCAATGGCATAGCTATGCCAGTGCTGTAAAGTTGGTTAGGATTGTGCCCTTCCTGTATTTTAAGTGTGGTGTTTTAAAAACTCAGTTAAATACAGTAAAACCTTGGATTGAGAGTGTTTTGCAAGATAAGCAAATATTTCTAATAATTTTGACTTGATATCTTGATAAACAAGGAAAAATAGTCCTGGCCAGATATGGTCAGTTTCAGAGCTCCAACAGCACCTGCTCAGCCTCTTCTTAGAGATCAGCCTATGCATGTCTACTCTGAAGTAAGCCTATTATAGTCAGTGGGACTCATGTAAGGGGGGAAATGGAAAGGAGCCTGAGAGACTTACAGTACAATCTAGAGTACTTGTTTTTTAATCTAGTTGTTGTTTTAACTATTATCTGTAATTCATCTATATATATAAAAGAGAAAAGTCACTCACTGACTGACTCACTCACTGACTCACTCACTGACTGACTCATCACCACCCTGCCAAAACCGTTGGGCCTAGAAGCGTGAAAATTGGGGTGGGTGTTCCTTCTGTGAGGGAGGGGTGCACTAAGAACCGGTTTTCAGAAATTCCAACCGGAAGGGGGTGAAAAGGGGCGCAACACGTTTTCCTCCCTATACTTTGCATTGAGAATTGCTGACTCAGCAACATTCTGCCCAAACTGCTGGGCCTGAAGCATGGAATTCTGGGAGGGATCCTTCTGTCACCTGAACACCCACCAAGAACCATCTGGAGAAATTTAACCCTTCAGGGGCTGAAAAGGGGGCAACGTGTTTCTGTTCTATACTTAACATGGGAGACTGAATAACATCCAGCCATTTTGGTGCTCAGTGCCTGGTGCACTGGGGGATGTTGTTGGGAGGAAGAGGTTGCACTGGAGAAGATGCTGCACATGGGGGAAGTTGCACATGGGGGAAGTTGCACATGGGTGGATGATGTGCATGGGGGGGTGATGCGCGTGGGGGAAGTTGTGCATGGGGAGAAGTTACCCATGGGAGATGGTGCAAAAGGGGGGAAGTTGCGCATGGGGGAAGTTGCGTATGGGGGATGATGCGCATGGGGGATGATGCGCATGGTGGGATGATGTGCATGGTGGGAAGTTGCGCATGGGGGGAAGTTGCGCATGGGGGAAGTTGCGCATGTAGGAAAGTTGCGCATGGGGGAAGTTGTGCATGGGGGAAGTTGCGCATGGGGGAAGTTGCTCATGGAGGGAAGTTGAACATGTAGGAAAGTTGCACATGGAGGAAAGTTGCACATGGGGGATGATGCGCATGTAGGAAAGTTGCGCATGGGGAAGTTGCGCATGGAGGAAAGTTGCACATTTGGGGAAGTTGCGCACGGAGGAAGTTGCGCATGGGGGGAAGTTGCACGTGGGGGAGAAGTTGCACGTGGGGAGAAGTTGCGCATGGGGGATGATGCGCATGGGGGAAGTTGCGCACAGGGGAATGTTGTACATGGGGGTAGGTTGCGCATGGGTTGTTGATGCGCCGTGGGGGATGTTGTATGGGGAAGTTACTCCCGCAACGCGGGTACACTTTTTACTAGTTACATATAATTTATGAATTACAAAAAGGTTACATGCTGCCTGCTCCCAAAGAAATGGAGAAATGAGATATTTTTCCAGGACACAAGGCTAAAATGTAGGGCATGTTTTGGAAAAAAGGTCACCCTGGCAAGAAACTGAAACTGGATTCCAATCAGCAGTTGAGCTCTGTGCAACCATGGAGAGGCTCATAGACAGACTGTAAGTCTTTTGCACTGTAAGTCTTTTGGACTGCTGTAAGAGCCTTTGCTGAGGCAATGTCAGGGAACCCATTCTAGCTCCCCTCCCTTTAAGGGGCGTGGCCCATTTCTTGTGCTCCTGGTGGGTTGCACTAATTTGGAAACTACTGCTCTAAAGTACCATACATTGGTTTATTGTTATTAAAATAGCCCCCATCCATAACATTCTTTAAGGTATCTTGTTGTCTCTGTACTGTTTTCCACATATTTTTTCTTCTAAAAGGAACAGAGCACAATCGTAACCATGTCTACTCAAAAGTAAGCAACATGGTGCTCAATGGGACTTACTCCAATGAAAGTGTCGTTAGGATTGCAGCTATCTGCACATAATTCTTTAAAGGCACTTTATATGCTGTGACTACAGTTTCATTATTTAGTTCAGAGTTGGTCCATATAGTGCCCTATTCTGTAAAATTTGACAAGGAGCCAAACTGAGGTTTGATTTAGGTTTATTTAATTTAGTTAATAACCCACAGCAAGTATATCTCAGGGGCAACAAGGTGCATCAGAAAAATACATTTATTTGAATCATGACTGTACGCAATATTTATTCTTTAATATATTTTTATGGTGTTTTCCTGCTATTTAAGACATCCCTGGGGAAAGTGAAAGCTGTATTAAGGTGGTACAATTGCTGTAACTGTAAAAGCAATCAAGGCAGATAGTCTGGTGTGGTGACCCTGGAAAAAAGGAAGTGAATGACTTAACGTGTTGGGTTCTCTGCTGACCTACAAGCCAACTGAACTGAGAAAGCTAAATTATGTGTCTGAATGGAAGAAATATTTGCGCTTTGCTGGAAACAGTGTTGGTGACAATCTCAATGGATAAAACTTAGGGCCTAGATGCACAATACATATCTTCACAAGTCAAAGTCAACATGAGTTTGATATAAATATTCAGAGTGAGTTAACTTTTCATTAGATGTTATCATATTGAACAAGCTTCTGAATGCACCTAATAGAATCCTAGAGTTGGAAGGGACTTAGTAGGTCATCTAGTCCAACCCTCTGCCTGCAGCAGGAAATCCGATCTAGAGCATCTCCGACAGGTGCTCGTCAAGCCTCTGCTTGAAGATCCCCAGTGAGGGAGAGTCCAACACCTCCCTTGGCAATCTGTTCCACGGCCAAACTGCCCTGAAGTATAGCAAGTCCTAACTTAAAGTTTTCAATCGTTCTTCAAAACTGCAGCCTTGAGAGAAATAACATAACAAAACCCATTTTGCTGTGTAGGCTAATTGATATAGGATGCAATCCTAACCCTATCTACTCAGAAGTAAGTCCCATTATATTCAATGGGGTTTACTCCCAGGAAAGTGTTTTAGGACTGCAACCATACAATAAAAAAAACGAGAGTTACATTCCTACAGCATAGATCTGGTCACAGAAACATAACCCAACTTCTGAATAAAGACTCAAAGCTCTTCTAATATTAAACATGGAAATAAATGTGAGCTATTCTAGCTGGAGAAAACCCAAGCAGATATGGGGAGAATATGCAAATTTGAAACAGACAATCCCTGCAATCCAGAGTAACTACGGGAGCACGTAAGAGACATTGCTTGTACCCAGAATTACTGCACCACCTAGTGAAAACCTATGGGAAATTTATATTGCAATCCAGAGCAAATTGTTCTTACACCGGAGCAAGGACTCCCTGTAGTTACTCTGGATTGTGCCCATAGGCCTC
Source organism: Cryptoblepharus egeriae (assembly GCA_030015325.1). Classification (NCBI taxonomy): domain Eukaryota; kingdom Metazoa; phylum Chordata; class Lepidosauria; order Squamata; family Scincidae; genus Cryptoblepharus; species Cryptoblepharus egeriae. Next base: position 23,107,730 of record JAREYC010000011.1, read on the forward strand.
TGTCCTATTCTTCCCTGTCCACATTCTGCTGATGTAGTTGTGCCAAAAGGGCTGATTTTGCATCCTGCAGGCAAGACAATCTTGGAGGTCTTCTTGGGGCAAGGTTACAAATGCTCCCTTACTCGGGTATGTTTCCTATGGAAGGGCTGGTCAACTCAGACCTGTACCAGCAAAATCATCTCTAGAAAAGAGGTTTTGATTCAGCAGATGCTGCTGACAAACCTGCCCTTCATACCTGCCCCTTCCCTGGACCCAATTTGCCTTCCTCCTCACTCCTGTTGTGCTTCACTGCACCCAGTCCCCATCCCATTTTCTCCTCCCCCATCATCTTACCTGGTTAAGAAAATAAGAAGAGCCTCCACTGGACCAGGCCACAGGCCCATCTAGTCCAGCTTCCTGTATCACACAGCAGCCCACTAGATTGTATCACGTATCAGCTCCCACTCAGGGAGCACATATGACATTTGCATCCAGGTGCCCCCACTGCATCTGGCATTTTGAGGTTGTCACCTCTACACACAACCCGTGATGGTCCTTTCCTCTAGGAATTTGTCCAAATCCTTATTAAAGGCATTGAGGCTAGATGCCATCATCCTATCCTGTGGCAGGGAGTTCCACAGACCAACTACATGCTAAAATATTTTCTCTTGTCCATCCTAACCCTCCCAATATTCAATTATAGTGGAATACCTAGTTCTGGAGCTGTGTGAAAGGAAAACAAGCATCTCTCTATCCACTCTATCCATCCCTTGCATAATTTTGTACATCTCAGTCATGTCTCCCCTCAAGCGCCTCTTTTCCAGACTGAAGAGTCCCAACTGCTGTAGACTTTCCTCATATGGAAGGTGTCCAAGACCATCAGTCATTTTGGTTGCTCTCCTCTGAACCTTCTCCATTTTTGAGATGTGGCAAGCAGAACTGGACACAGTACTCCAGATGTGTCCTCACCATCGATTTGTACAAAGGCATCATAATTTTTGCCGTCTTATTCTCAGTCCCTTTCCTAATGATCCCAAGCATGGAATTTGCCTTCTTCACTGCCATTGCACATTGGGGCAACATTTTCATTAAGCTGTCCACCAAGCACTGCTAGATCTCTTTCCTGTTCTGTCACAGATAGCTCAGAACACATTAACAGATATGTAAAGTTAGGATTATTTGCCCCAGTGTGCATAACTTTACATTTACTTACGTTAAAACCTGCCATTAGGTTGCCCATTCTTCCAGTACCGAGTGGTTCAACAGGACTTCTGCAATTTGCTATACAGGGCTGTCCTGGCCTTCCCACTGGCTTTCTAAGAGCATGTGGCTTTGTGAACTGCCAGAGTGGTTTATAAGATGGCTGGAAGGCAGCTGGTGGGACACTTGTTCTGTTAGCAGACAAGCCTACTAGTGGCATTCACAAGCTTCAATTATAAACATTATTATTGAGCAAATGGTGTTATTTATTAACACAGTTTAAGCACAGTTTAATTCAATTCTGCCATTCCATTGGACTATTTAAGTGGCATGGAGAGGGGGGATTTGCTGCTTGGGTAACAATCTACCATATCAATCTATTGAACAATTGGATAATGAATGGGCTAAAATTTCTAGGATTTCTTCAAGAATTCAGAGCAGAAGGTTATGCTGCATCCAGAGAGTCAGGAAGCCTGGGCTGTCCTACCTGCTCCAGAGCATGCTAAGTAGGCACCAAGTGACACCTAGGGAGGGCTTTCTCCTGAGGAGACATCCCTCAGATCACACTAAACAAGGAACAGCTGTGGTGCTTGCTTTTAAGGCACCACTTATGAGATGCCAGTACAGTCTACAGTGAATACAAAGGGCTTCTTGAAATGGCCTGCTGTTCATATCCACAGGTGAGATGAATGAACGCAGTGGGGCTGACTTTTGAGTAGACATGGTTAGGATTGTGCTCATAATAACTTTCTTAATGACACAAGCCACTGGAGCAGAGCTGGACATATTTGAAGATTAGATCCCTGCAAAAAACTGTGCCCTCCCCCGTCTGGAAATATCACTAAGATCCCTTTCTCTGGCAATCATCCAACCCTTATTGGGAATTTCTATGACATACATAGATTTCTAATTTAGCGTCTTCAAATTATGATTTAAGGGAGTTGCTCCAGTTATCTCAATATTACTGACCATTGCTTGCTTTTTTATCTTCAGGCTAAAAGAATGGGACATTGTGGGCCAGTCACAAAATAGTTTTTAGTCCCATTCTCAGACTTGCCTTCATGCATAAACCCAGAATGTAATTTATGAGATGGAGGGGACGACAGTAGCAGTCAAATACTGTTGGATGAGCCTCAAGCAGGTAGTCTGCGTGGTCCATAGGGATGTCAACAGTGTTTCAGCCAGAGGCTCACCCTTACACCCTTCCTCCATGGCACATGAAGATATTTTTCCTTATTATTATTTTTATAAATCAAAATACAGTGGCGCCTCACATAAAGAATGCCTCATGTAAAGTATGTTTCACGTAACAAACAAAAATTTCTCTAGGATTCTACTTCACATAACAAACTGTGCTTCTCGTAAAGAACACATTCGTTGGCAGTTGGGGCAGACGCGCTGGCCGGCAGCCTTTTTAAAAAGCGTCAGGGCTGCCTCGCGCACCTGCCCATAGTGAAAGCAACACTTCTGCGCTGTTCCTCCTGTGGCTGGGCGTCCGCTGGGCAGAGGGAGAGAAGAGCAGTGGAGAAGAGGGAAGCACCTCAGGGCTAGCCAGAAGGGAGCAGGGGAGAAAGAGGCTCAGGATGGAGAGAAGGAGAAAGTGGGGAGACACTTGGAAGGTGTCTTGGATTGCAGGCTCCTAACCATGTCTATCCTATTGTGTTAAATGGGTCTTACTCCCAGGAAAGTGTCTTTAGGACTGCAGCCTAAGTAGACTTCATAAGATCATGCACACTGAATGCATGTTTTGAATTCAATCCCAGTGTTCTGTCATCATTTTTACATCAAGTTAATACTTTTATATGAATATTTTGGGGGTTGTGGAACCAATCGTCTGAGTTTCCATTATTTTCTATGGGAAAATCTGCTTCATGTAAAGAACGTTTTCACGTAACAAACATGCCTCCAGAACGAATTAAATTTGTTATGTGAGGCATCACTGTACTTAGTACCAGGAAGGAGAGAAAGAATTTAGAGTAGAAATATTCAGTCTGGTCATACCTAGGATTTAGATCCCAAGCTGGTAACTTTAAATTTTGCTACCATACATATTTTTCTGTATGCTCTTCATAGGCATACAGGAAAGGATATTTTTAGGATGCAGCTTGTCATGCGTGGACATGTTGGAAGAAAAGTTGAATTTTTTGGAATTCCCTCTTCTACCCAATTATTTAAAAGACCTCCATACTTTTGCACCTGATCAGTCCCAATTTTCCAGCCTTCCCCCTTGCTCTCTCTCTCTCTCTCTCTCTCTCTCTCTCTCTCTCTCTCTCTCTCTGTCTCTCTCTCTGCACAAACCTAAATAATGAAATTAAGGCTAGCATGTAACTGGTGCAGCCTAGATTTGATACTGTGGCCAGTTTATGTGCACTAAAAGCTCAACTGTATGCATGTCTCCCTGAAGTAAGTCCCACTGTAGTCATTGTGGCTTCCTCCCAGGTAAATATAGATAGGATTGCAGCCTCAGTCTCCAAGTGAAGATGATAGCAAAAATCAGATTCAATATGGCTACACATATACAGCAAATACAGGTGTCATTCTGTTCCAGAACCTCTCGTGGATTAAAAAAATCAGTGTATAAAGAAAACAATGGAAAAATAGGTTTAAAGACCCACTGTCAAGTTTCTTGCTCCTCCTCCTTGCTCCTCCATTGCACCTAATGGAATCAGGTAGTGTATCAGTATCTGCAGAGGTTTAATTCTGGGACTGAAAATAGAATGATAGCTTGCATGACTGCCTCTCTACAACAGCAGAAAAGCAGTGTTTTAAACTGTGATTTGCAGTGGCTGTTTGTGTTGAGTCAAATCCGTGTATAAAAAATCCTTATATAGCATGGTTGCACCTGTATAAAAAACCCCAGAAAAGTTGATTCCAGAACTCAGCATACAAACCATATAAAAGGTTGACTATGAAATACACCAAACCTAGATGTTCTGTGACCTTTGGCCATATCCAACAGCCATAGATGTATCAGTCTAATCAGTCTAATCAGGCGCTGGCCAAGGACCCATTTTGTCAGGATAAGCCCCCTCGTATCAGTCAGACTTCGCCCCAGAGCTTAATGTTAGAGAGACAAGTGGCAAAGGACCAACCATGGAGTGGGGAAAGTGCAAAGACTGAGGCTTAAGTAAGGTGAGGCAAGAGGGCAGTTTAGCAAAGCCATTCTAAAGATCCAACCATGTATTGCTTTCTCTGTCTTTATTATCATTATTCATTTTTTAGAACATGTAACATTGCAAAATATAAACAGAAGGCATGAGCATAAGATAGATAATGTCATAAATGTAAATGATAAGATACTGTGTTATAAACCAGGTGTATCAAATTATACTACTAAAATGAATCTTCTGTTGTCTCTGGACCTGATGTGTGTATATGTTGAAAATGTCAGGTAGATTAGAGCCGATGCTGTTTCCTTTCTAGGTGGAATTGCAAAAAAAGTGAAACCACACCAGAAAGGATTCACAGAGACAGTTCCTTTTATCTTTATGTGCAGGATAACCTCAGCTCCTTCAACAATTATGGTAGAAAATACTATAGCACTGTGGTCCAACATGTGGCATACAGCCTATAAGGCCAGATCTAGTGACGGTTTGATGGCATGCAGCCCCATATTCCCTCTAGTGCAGAGCTGTAGATGGGCAAAGGGTCTGGGGAAAGGAGCCTCTTGCAAGGCTGGCCATGTGCAGGTTTCCTCCCCAATATGCTCCACTGCACTTTTGCTGTTGTCAGCTATTCAAAAACTACAACTCTAAGTACAAATCTAACAGTAGATGAAGTGCCTAAACAATGCTGACCTTAGGAACTACAGACATTGCAGGGCTCTACTCATTAGTTTTGTCCTCCTCGCGTTGTGCACCCCCATTTTCCAGTGAGGCGTAGCACCTGGAAGTAGGTTGGCAGTGACATGTCGGTGTGATTGCCTCACTGCCAACTGCTTCCAGAGTGGCCCAATTTGGGGCTAATGGGAAGCAGGGGCAGATGGAAGGGCTTTGCAAAAGCTCTTGTACTGCACCAGCCTCTAGGGATGCTTACCTCTATGCACAATTCCAGCTACAGCGGCGAGCAACCTGCTCTCTGTAAAAATGGGCCCCAGTTGGGCCAGATTCATCCAAATGGGCTAAAGCTGGCTGAGTACTGCAACTATTTAGGCCTAAATCAACAGGAAGGAGTGGTTTTCATGGAATTCTTTTCCTTCCAGAATTTATTTTATTGATAATTTTTAAGGGACACTTCTGGAGGAATTGCAAGGAGAAATCATTCCCCATATTTATTCAGGTGCCCACATTCCATTCTGACTCATATTTTCTCACACCTGGTATTTGGGCAATGGTGGCAGCAGCATTCCATAGGCAGCATTCCATAGGTCAGCTGCAGCTGCTATGATGCAACCTGGGCATTGTGCAGAACACTTATGAAAGCAGATAACAAAAGCAAAATAGAAAATAATTAGAAACTGGAAGAACAAAAGGAGCATGCTAGAATTAAAAACCAGAGCAACTTAGTCATAGGCTGGTTTAAACAGATGATTCTTGAACTTTTATAAACAAGGGAGGGGAACCAATTAACCATTATCAGCTAGCAATGAATTCTGTAAATAAGGAGCAACAAAAGAGAAAGCGCAAAGATACCGAACAGGCGTGCAAGGCTTAACAGAGAGCCAGGTAAATGTGAAGGTGAACAAAACATTAAAAATTAGCAGAAGCTAGGGACCCAACAGTGGTGGGAAGGTAACAGCGCTCCATGCACCTCAAATTATAGATGCTGGCCACATGACCACAGAAACATTTGGACAGCACTGGCTCTTTGGTCTAAAACAAGGATGAGCACCACTCCACAGATTCAGACACAACTGGCAGTACAACTTCTGGAGGACACCTTGACCTTTACCTAGAGACCTAACATCCCAATCCCGTGCTGCCTGCAGCACCAAGTCTACTGCCAGGGGAGTCACTAGGGTTTGCATCACCCAGTGTGGGAAGCCAGCGCATCACCTGTATGATTGACCTACTCCCACTGAATGAGTGGGACTATGCCCTGAGCAGTGGATGGGGTGATCCATCATTGCCCTGCCCCACTGTTGCCCCCACCCCACCATTGTCCAGCTCCCTCACCATTAAATTGCAGGCCTTTCTTCACTTGACCGGAGGGTTCTGAGTTATCGTGCCCATGTGCGAAGCTCGTGTATGCAAGCTATACTTCAGAAGTCTCCAGTCCTTAGTGAGAAAGACAACCATTTCCTCATCTGGCTGGTAGCTTCTAAGGTGGTGTGTGCACATGCAAGCTTCATGCATGTGCAAGATCCCAAGCTCTACCTCTTGCTGTGTTTGGCTATGAGTGTCTTCATTCGAAGGAAACTTACCTCATGAGTGGTTGAGACAGTGACTTGTCACCCCCTCCAACACGTTACCTTGTGCAGTCCACCCAAACCAAACCCATTAATATCTTCACTGCTCAGCAATCTAGGCAGAGAACTGCTATTAGCACAGTGCCGGCTGAGGAGCTGGATGCCGTTGGGGTCTGCAAACATGTTTTACAGCACATTTGTAACACTCAGCACCAACAAAGCACCAGTGGTACAAGTTTAGGATTGGCCTGTAATACATTTGAAAGCAGATAAATCATCTGCCAAGGGAGGTGGTGGACTCTCCCTCACTGGGGATCAAGGCGAGGCTTGACAAGCACATGCTGGGGATGCTCTAGGATTTCCTGCTGCAGACAGGGGGTTGGACTACATGACCTACTAGGTCCCTTCCAACTCTATGATTCTATGATTCTATGATCTTCTCCAAAAACTACTGCAAAGAAATTAAAAGGATACAAAAATCGTATTTGTTTGGGACTGCAGAATGCAAGAAAACCTGGAAATTTAAATGGAATAGTGAACAAGAAAACCAGCTGAAAAAGCCTTACGATCCTGATAATGCAGGATGCTACCATCCGAAAGATATTTACCTTGGAGTCAGTCCCACTGGACTTAGAGCACAATCCTAACCATGTCTAGCCAAAAGTAAGAACCATTTTGTTCAATGGATCTTACTCCCAGAAAAGTGTCTTTAGGATTGCAGCCTTATATGAGACTTATATAAAACATGCATAGTTTGCTCTATGATGAACAAAATTGTGGGTAGAATTAACAGAAGAATAAGAATAAAGACCGAATCCTATGCAAGTCTACTCAAAAGTAAGCCCCATTATAGCCTTACACCCAGGTAAGTGTAGATAAGATTGCAGCCCAAGTTTTAGTTGTGTTTAACATCCATCAGCTACTAATTAAACATAGAAAGAAAGCTTTAATGCTTAGCAAGTTCCCTAACTTGAGAAGCAAGAAAAATAGCAAGATCAGAAAGAAAAAGAGAAGGAGAATCTGCAGGAATGATAAGAAATTCTCTCTGAAAAGTTTTAACTTGAAGGGCTGAACAGACAGTCGTGAAGTAGCAGCAAGAAGACAAGAGATATTAGTAAGAGTTCAGAAATAGAAAACAGAATATTATCCATTTGGTTATGAGAATATCAATGCTGAATAAGATAACCAAAAGGATAGAAAAATGAACATAAAACAATTGATCTAGAACCATGAAAAACCCCACAGTGCTGTGAAAAGCAAAATAAAAGCCTTTTTACAGAAATACAAAAAATGTGATTACACAGATATCACATTATAAAACTAACATCATGCAAAGAACAGAAGCATGATTAACCTTATCAATAGTGGAAGAAAAATCAAGAATTGAATATTGATGGTAATTCTGTAAAATAAGGTAGTTAAAGAAAATTATTTACCAGTAATGTCAAAAAGAGTCAGAGAGGGCAGGAAAGGGAAAAAAATTCAACAGGCAATGAGACTATACAGGAAAATATTAATGTGGATTCTTGAACCATACATTCAAGGAAATAATTATTTAACCATTATGATGAAAAACCAGTGAAACTGTGGAAAACATTTGTGTGAACTTTCCTATTAGCCAGGTTTTAAATGATCATCACTTTAAAAGTGTACTAGGTAGGAGATTGTCAGCAGATGCAGGCAAATACACGGGCACAATTCTAAGAAATTTAAGCCAGTTTAACTCACCTGGCCTATCTTTCCATGATGGTGTGGGGATGTTAGCATATGCCTGTGCTCTGGCCTACCCCCACTAGTAGTGGGGTAGAAGTGTCTTACTGGAATTTTGTGACTTCTCCAGGTGAGTACAGAACTTATGCCAGGCCTAAGTGAAGATTTGGATTGCAGCCACAGAGATTTACACAAAATCTAGAGAATATGTAAAAGAATGGTTTAAGTTTTTTGAAGATTTATGGTTTTCTTTCAACGCAAAAATGAGAAATGTAGAAGAAGCGGGGTTTTTGTTTTCATTTCATTATCTCAAAATAATCCCACTTCTATTCCCAAACATTGGCAGACCTGCTTTCAGCTTTTCTGGTAGCTACCTTAAGAGAGGTTCTTTATGGGTCTAGGTTTACTAGTTCCAAGGAATCATGCAAGATGGTAGGAACAAATAAGAGCAAGGATTATGTATCTAAGAACCACATTCCGGAACAGCCTAGCAGCTTCAAAATCCAGGCTCCATATGCCCTCTCCCTTCTTCATAGTAAGCCTGTTTGTGCTATAATGTTAATAGGTTAACCGTCTGGCCATAGTGGGATCTGGCACTGAATGGAGTGTAGCGATACCCAGCAGAGAGGAGCACCGACTCTGAAGACAGCTGATTAATTTCCTGTCATTTACATTCATTAAAGCCAATCCACTTGAGAGAGATCAAAGTGTCTTCGCAAATCGCTGCAGGCAGAAAGTTAATCTCAAGTTTTCAGGCATCTCAGAGGCAAAACTGGTTTGGATTTGCCCCATCAGCTGCAGCAACCCACTCTAAAGTGGTTAAGCATTTCCTAGTTTCCAGATATTCAAATATATTGTGCAAGTTGTGTTTTATCAGTGGCTACCCTTAATCACCAGCCACTAGCATGGACTATCATTGTCACCTCAGGCAGCTGCTGTTGCTTCCTTTTTGAAGCAACAAAAAGTTCTATCAGACTCTCAGTTTGCATTGTTTAGTTTAGTACACACCTAGGGCACCTTTCCCTATATATTGGCTCTGATCACTGAATTAAACCTACTGAACTAGAGCCTATTTTCTGATGCTCCTGTCTTACATTAAGTGACTCCATAGTCAGAATCAGGGTATAAAAGAAATAGTACTCTAAATTAATAGTTTCCTAAGTGTTTATGGTGAATAATTATGTATTGTGGAAAAAAAGATATGCTTTAAGAAAAGAGATCATTGTGTGGTGACTTTTCCTAAATTGTATAAGATCACTAAGATCTCCCTCCCGAGCCACAGCAACAACTGCTATGGGGTGAAAAATTCCTGCCATTCCCAGTAACCCTTCAAAGGCAGTCATAGAAGCAGAGGGTGTCCTCATTCAGCACAACTGCTGTTTGGCTAGCTGCACTTACTGGCGTCAGCCGCTAATACCTGCATCGGATAGCTAGTCAGCAACCACAGATTGCTACTTATGTGTGTGGTGCTGACTTAGGCCCATTTATTCAACCAACTAGAGCAGCATTTCTCAAACTGTACTCCTAAGATCCTGGGGCTCCCTGAGATCACTTCAGGGGCTCCGTAAGTGCCACCTCTAACTTAGTGCTTTGTCACCAGAGAGTGCATGAGCAGGCATTCTAGAGCATCCCAGGGTGCTGCACATGTAATGATAGGGCTGCCCTATGATCTGTTTAGGAGTGCAAGGCCTCCACAGCCTGAAAGTTTAAGAACTGCTGGTTGAGGGTGACATTCATGTACCTTAGATGACAATAGGGCAAGGACCCTTCCTTTCCAATAGCAGAGAAGCACCTGTAGAGAGCAGAAAAAACTGCGACAGGCCAATGCTGAGCTGGTTGGCTTAGGGCACAGTCATAACCTTTTCAGCACTAGCATAGCTCTGCCAGTGGGGTATGTGCTGCAACTTGCAGCAGTGGGGGAGCCGTTGAGGCCTCCTCAAAGTAAGGCAATGTTTGTTCCCTTACCTTGGAGTTGCATTACCCTTACACCCAGAGCTGGAAAATTGATTAAGAATGCACCCTTAATTTCAATGTTGACTTTGGCAGAAAGAAGCCATAAATAGGTGAGAATTTTCCCTGAGCTTAGATGAAATCAGCTGTTTGTTGTAGTAACCCAGAAATTAGGGAAGACTGTTAGCCAAGAATAGTCATTGATTTCTATCAACCCTCCTTGCATCATAAGCTGCCGGGAGTGACACGAATACTGCGGGATACCAAAATCAAGAAGCTTCTGCCTTGCCTCTCTTGTCCATTAGCTATACCCCCAAATCCAGAGTAACTACAGGAGCACTTAAGAGACTTTACATGCACCCATATTTACTGCATTACCTAGTGAAAACCTATGGGAAATTCATATTGGAATCCAGAGTAAGTTGTTCTTACACCGGAGCAAGGACTCCCCGCAATTACTCTGGATTTTGTCCATAGTTACACATATTCCTCCGGTCAAAAAAAAATTATAATTTTTAAGCAATTATCTAATTACATATAATGTGACATTTATATAATGTGGGTTATAAATATTCTTCCAGCCCAATCCTATGTGCTTTGGCTGACAATTGAACATGTTCCACTGTTGGCCACTGATGAAAAAAGTGCTACAAAGCTCTTTTCAGAAACATACTCAGTAGCGCACCATTTGAATGCTGGTGGGCCAGAGCCATCCTACATGTGTCGCCAGCTAGACATCTGCAGGATTGGACTCTTACAGTGCAACCCTAAGCATGTCTACTCAGAAGTAAGTCCCATTGTGTTCAATAGTACTTTCTCCAATAGTTTGGTTAGGATTGCAGCCTTAATAATACTAATTACCTTGAGTCAGTAGTAGATTTGGACACTTTGCTGGGCCACAGAGGTCAAAAGATAGGGTACAACCTGGAAAGGGCCCCTGGAGACACCCAGAAAGTCATTCCAGCCTGCAGCATTGTAACCACAAAAGATGAAGTGGATTGTGTACTGGAAAAATGAGGAGCTGCTGTGATAGCCTTTCACAACATTGCACTAGAAGTCTTGCTAGAATATCTTTTGTTTATAGTCTTTCTGTGTATTGCAGTGGTCAGGGAACAGGGATAAATTACCCCAAATTGGGTAAAAATGAAATTCCTGGGGGCAATGGACAGTCGCACTGCCGAGACACGACTTGGCAGCACGACTGTCCATTACCCCCAGGAATTTCATTTCATTGCATATAGAATCTATATATAGATTCTATATGCATGCCCGGCTATGTCTGTCACAGTACTGTAGTGTACAAGGACCTGACGCAGTGCATTATATTAATAATATATGATTTCCTTCCTTTCAAATTGAGGGGGTAATGTCATCATATCTAAATATATTTTGGGGTAAAAGGTAAAAAAAATTCCCTGACCCCTGGTGTATTGGATCACATCGTCACCTCTTTCCCGAACCATTCTTGGGATATAGGATGGTGCTCCTGCCTTACTGATGTTCTTCTAGTGGAGACTAAAATCTATTACTGCCAAGACTGAATGTAACCTGTATACACACACACAAAGAAGGCTTTATGAAGCCAAAAAGAGGATCCAAAGAGCTGCCTTAGGCACACCCCATGAGCTTATACACACCCAGCTTATTTACATTTTTCTTTGAACAGGAGAAATTGCCTTACATTTTATAAGTGCTTTGCCATACATCACAGGGTACTGTTGAATGGGAAACTTACAAAAACAAAGCCCTATTGGGTACATGGAACTAATTGCAGAGATCTTTGGATTCTGGCCCAAGCTTATAGAAAGAGGAAACAGTTTGATTTTCTGAGTTGCATGCCCTTGAACAGAATTTAGTATTGTATAAGACCTGGAATCAGCATTCTGACAAATTATTATTGAATTCTTGGGAATCCTAGAAAGGATTATGCATGTCACTTGTCACGCCCATGCAGAGGCTACCGTTGCCTCTACTTATCTTTTCTTGTCAGTGATTCTCTTACTCCAGCATGCAAGAAATAGCTTTTTTCCTCTGCTCCTAAATCAGAAGCAGTCCCATTGAATTAAGTAGAATTTCTCTAGTTGTCATGTAGAACTGCTGGCCCTTTCAAGGTTTGGGGCCTGTTATGACCTCGACCTGGCATGTGGAATCTGACTTGGAAGTAATTTGGGATGGGGACGTGGGGTCAAGGGTGTTGTGGGCCATCTACTCACTTGGGCTTCTGCCCTATTCAGAAAATAATTTATGTGGGTTTCAGGTATTATTCTAATTGTGCCAGAGCATAAAAAGAAGCAATAAAAGAAGAGTTAGATCAATTCCTGCACTTATGAGGCTCAATAAGATACACAATCCAATAAATTTGAACTTTTGTTCAATTGCTATCTTAAGTGCCAAACTAAGAATTGATAAAATCGACTTCTCCTTTTCCTTATCAGCAGCACACATAGCACATTTGTTCAACTATCTGCATTATTTTTTGAGAGCCAATATATATATCACATTAACTTAGCATGTTCCCAGTAGGAAAAAAATTGGATGAGAAACAGTATAAACATCAAGAAACCATAAGTTCTATGACCTCCTTTTGAATTAGGAAGATGAGCAGCATATGGCTTGCCCAACTCATCCATTGAAGAGGGTCTCTAACCCTACAGTCCAGAGTAACTACAGGAGCACGTAAGAGACATTACATGCACCTGTAGTTACTGCAACACCTAGTGAAAACCTATGGGAAATTCATATTTCTCTGCAATCTGCAATCCAGAGTAAATTGCAATACTTACTGCAATACTCTGCAACAGAGTAAACAGTAAATTGTTCTTACACCATAGCAAGGACTCCCCATAGTTATTCTGGATTTTGCCCTAAAGCAAGCTCAGCCTCCACAGATTTCCCTACTCCCTTATTTTCCATATAATTCCCTTGCCCTCTTTCAGAGTCCAGCTAGATCTGAGTCATCCTGAAGACTGGACCATCTGTGTGGGATTCCACTACTCAATGTTTTCTAGGCAGTTTTGTTTAATTGAATTCTCAAATGATTAGGGTGTGTATTCTTAGCAATCTTCATCAGTCAGGGAATGGAGAATTATCAATTCACTGTAACACACACACACAGAGAGAGAGAGAGAAAGAGAGAGAGAGCGAGCCTAACAAAGCTACATGCACATATGTGTGTTACACCTACCAGAACAATTTTAAGAGCCCAATTCTATGCTTCCCAAACACTTCACATAAAGTACTAGGTTTACATAAAGTACTAGTCAGGCATGTCGTGAATATCTGTTGCAATGCACAAACTATAAGTGCTCCTTAAAAAATACCTCCAAATGCCTGTGACTGCAGGCAAAGAAGACCTGGAGCAGTAGACATGCTGACTTTCAGAAAAATCTTGATGCCTATTACCGTTTATTCCTCATTGATAAGTTTCTGAGCAACTGCAGTGTTCATCAGGACACATCCCCACAGTGATTGATCTAAAAAAAGACAGGAATTGCAGTTGGAAGACAGGTATGAATCAATAATTGATAGTTTGGATTTGTGGTTGCCAGCACCCAATCAGCAAGAAAATAATTTCTATTATTTAACAGCAGTGTTGCAGGGTGAAGCTTATTCATTCACAGTGTGTAGTAGTGGCATGCTTACCTCACCTCCTACTGGGAGCTGGCATCTGTGGTCGGGGCAGTGGTTGGACAGGAACTAGTGCAGGGAGAACAGGCAGGGAACGGGAAGAGGCAAGGGATTCTGTAGCATGGCAGAACCACTGGAAAAGTCCTCCACAGTCAATCAGAACCAACCATATTGTGTTCATTTGCCACTTGTGTACTTTATATGGTTTTTGCATCCCTGTGTAACTAATATGGATGCAAGAGAAAACAAGGAGGACTAATATTGCAAATGTGACCCCAACCAATTCCATAAGTGGTACAGAATATGAACATCAATTTTCAACAGGTGTGCTGTGAAAGTGCCACAGGTGTGCTACAGGAGACTGTTGAACTAGTAAGAGTGGAAAAGTGATTCTCTTACTCCACAGAACCCAGAAAGTCTTCTGGAATCCGGAAATTCCAGCTGAACAAGCTGAACATGAGTCAGCAGTGTGATGTGTCTGCAAAGAAGGCAAATTCCATTTTAGGCTGCATTAAGAGGACTGTAGCTTCCAAGTCACGAGAAGTTATAGTTCCTCTTTATTCTGCATTGGTGAGACCTCACCTTGAGTACTGTGTTCAGTTCTGGGCACCTCACTTTAAGAAGGATGCAGCCAAACTGGAGCAAGTCCAGAGGAGAGCGACAAGAATGATCAGTGGGATGGAAGGGAAGCCCTACGAGGAAAGGTTGGGGGAACTCGGGATGTTCAGCCTGGAGAAGAGGAGGCTGAGGGGAGACATGATTGCCCTCTTCAGATACCTGAAGGGCTGTCATAGGGAGGAAGGGGCTCATTTGTTCATAGCTGCTTCTGAAAGCAGAACTAGAAACAATGGGTACAAACTGCAAGAGAGGAGATTCCGGCTGGAAATCCGGAAAAAATTCCTGACGGTGAGGGCGGTTCGGCAGTGGAACAGATTGCCAAGGGAGGTGGTGGACTCTCCCTCGCTGGGGATCTTCAAGCAGAGGCTCGATGAGCACCTGTTGGAGATGCTCTAGGGGGAATTCCTGCTGCAGGCAGGGGGTTGGACTAGATGACCTACTAGGTCCCTTCCAACTCTATGATTCTATGATTCTATGATTCTATGAAATTACAATAGGCAAAAAATTTAGAGGAGACCCATATTGGTCAGTGTGTTATGAAAAGAAAAATGGCTGAAAATGTTTGAAAAGGTTGGAGTTCCTGCAGGGGAAATGATACTTAATTTTTAGTGCAAAGAATAGCTGGGGGGTCTGAGAAGGCGTAGCTGAGGGCTAGCCTCCAATCTGTATTTTAATACTTTTTAAGCCCCTGCTTCAGATTAATCATCTGCAAAATAAGGACAAAGGGGAAAGGTTTGAGAAGTTTAATAGATTTGTGTTTGTACAGCCCTTTGCAATTTCCTTTCTGTATCTAGAGCCTTGCAAGAGCCAGAGAAATCTGACTGGCCCTTTAGGATTTAGTTCCTTGGACAGGTCTTAAAGTATTTGGGAGGTCTGAACTTCTGTAGAGGATCTATTCCACAGGTGTTATTTCTGATTCCTGTTGCAAAGTGTTGCAAAAGGATTCATAGAGAACAGGACACAGTGGGCATTGCCCATGATAGCTGTAAGGAATCTCCAAGGTTAGAGAGAGTACTGCCAACCTGAATAAAAATTATTGAGGTCAAAATGCACTTTTACACAAATGCTAAAAATATATGATTGCAACCACAGGGGGGTTTGTGATCATTCAGGTCAGCATATGAGCACACAGGAAGGGTGAGACTAACATATCTCATGTTGTTTCTGGCTGAAAAAAACCTCTACCATTGAAGTAGTGATTTGCTTCAGAAGCATTTATTTCACTTTTAAGGCGAGTGCCATGTCAAGGCAAGGATTTTCATCAGTACAACAGTGCAACTGAGAGAGTTGTTGACACACACCCCACAATTGTCCAGACTGGGCCCACAACTCCCCCATCAATGTATATTTTGCAATATAAAAAAGAGGTGCTTCCTGTGGAAGTACACCTGTTTAGCACGTGCAGTATTCTTGTAGACATTTGCTTTGGCCTTGAGAGAAACAGGGAAACTTCTTTGCCTGAAAGCCTTGCTTGTGATTGATTGTGTGATAAAAGATGTTAGATAAGCGGACCTTTGATCTGATTCATTATATTTATGGCAATTTAGACACAAGACTTAATACAAGGAAATGAAGAAAAAAATCACAGTGCATCAGGCAGGGGGTGGCAAATTTCTCCCCCAAGCCACCTATAAATCTGATCCTTTTGGCTAGTGGCTCCCAAACTTCATATGGCCATAGCACCCTTCTTTCATGGCTGCTTCTTCTGCCCTGTTATCCAAGCACCCTCATTTTAAATCATGGGAGATCTTGTGAGAATCATGCAAGGTCTTGTGCAATACAAGATTGTGGCACCTGGGAACCAGAAGAAAAGGCTGTCAAGGGCATCCTGTGGTGTCCTGTTCATTTGTTGTGGTGCCCTCAGGTATCACATCACACAATTTGGAAACCACTTCCGTAAGCCCATTTATGTAGGCTCTGAGCATGTGGCGTATCTGAGTTCACATTCTCTCTAGAATTCAGTAACTCATTTCCACTGTGAACAACCTTCAAAACCTTGGAAGAAAAGGCAAAACAAAACCGACAGAACAGAGGGTGTGTCAGATGGATACATATTGCCTCAAAGATTACTATCTTTGCAGTCATCTGGATAATTGCCTTCCCTATTAAACAACACTTTCCAGCTCTAGAGTTGGTTTTGTGGGAGAACCCTTGGGGGATTTATGCCACTCAGGCTGGCTTGGCCCATGTCATCCTTCTCCTTGTGCTTGTAAGAAATATTTCATAACTCCTGGCCTCACAACCAACATATGCAAAGGGAAAACATACACAAGAACAGAGAATTTAGTTCCCTGACTTGTGATGATGCTGCGCGGTATGCTATCGTATGCAGCAGTTTGTTTGGGATTAACTCTGCACACAATGTTGTTCTGCAGCAATGATACCCAGAAATGCAACCATATTTTGGAGTGAGCAAGGCGAGCATCTGCAAGTGCCAAGGGCTAGTTGAGCTCCATCCCGTGTGCTACTTTTTTGTGGGTGTTCCAGCTGCAAAGATAGAGTGGGGAGGGCAGGGAAAAGTGAGTAACAAAGAGATCTGTTTCCATTCATAGACCTCACAGTCCAGTCAGTCATCTGTTTGTCCTAGGCTCTTGCCAGCTATTGTATCAATTCCCACACCCACTTTCTCTCACCAAGTCCCTTTCTCTTCTAAACCTCTTCTCCTCCCTGTTTTCCATCAGTATGATCAGAAATGTAGTAGAGATATTTTATTATAAGGGAAGCACAAAAGGGTTATAGGCTCATCTTACTATCCCTCCTCCTTTTCAGCCGGGAAACAAATCTGTACCTAAGAGCCAGATGAACGCAAGTCCAAAATGGACAATTTTCAGATTATTACTGTTTTGCGCATATAATTTGATTCTGCATCAAGCCATAACAACCTAGGGCGAAATCCAGAGTAACTACAGGGAATCCTTGCTCCGGTATAAGAACAACTTACTCTGGATTCCAATATGAATTTCCATAGGTTTTCACTAAGTGGTGCAGTAACTACGGGTGCACGTAAAGTCTCTTATGTGCTGCCGTAGTTACTCTGGATTTGGGGGTAAAGGTGCAATCCAGAGTAACTATGGGGAGTCTTTGTTCTGGTGTAAGAACAATTTGCTATGGATTGCAATATGAATTTCCCATAGGTTTTCACTAAGCAGCAGGCCTCCGTCAGTCTTGATAGACTATGGTATCGTGCTCAGCGCTGCACATGCTGCATGCAAAGCACGAAAGCCTGGGTGAGTTTGTAATGGAGGATAGGCTGTTACCCAAGCAGCAAATCCCCCCTCTCCACGCCACTGAATTAGTCCAATGGAAAGACAGAGCCAATACAATTGGATCCAGCTGGCGTCACAGAGCTGGGCTAAGGACCGGAGCTCACCCTGTCTTGTGGGGCCGACCCGGGTCTCGAACCCTGGCCTCTGGTTAACAGGTTTTCACTAAGTGGTGCAGTAACTATGGGTGCATGTAATGACTCTTACGTGCTCCCGTAGTTAGTTTGGATTGTAGGGTAAGTCTGTTAAGCATTCTTCTTCATGTTTTCCTTAATGCTTAACAGATGTAATTGCTTGATGCAGAATCAGATTACACATGCAAAACGGTAATAACCCGAAAATTGTCCATTTTGGACTTATGTTTGTCTGTCTCTGACATACAGAAATTATGCACACTGTCAATATATCCCAAGCTAACAAAACATGATAGCTGGATAGCAGTGGGAATGTTGTTCGGAGGAAGAGGTTGCACCGGCAAGGATGCTGCGCATGGGGAGAAGTGGCGCATGGGGGGAAGTGGCGCATCGGCAGATGATGCGCGTGGGGAAAGTTTCACATGAGGGGATGATGCGCTTGGGGGAAAGTTGCACATGGGGGAAAGTTGCACATGGGGGAAAGTTGCGCATCGGCGGATGATGCGCATGAGGGAAAGTTGCGCATGGGGGAGTGATGCGCATGGGGGAGTGATGCGCATGGGGGAGTGATGCGCATGGGGGAGTGATGCGCATGGGGGAAAGTTGCGCATGAGGGGAAGTTGCGCATGAGGGGAAGTTGCGCATGAGGGGAAGTTGCGCATGGGGAAAAGTTGCGCATCGGCAGATGATGCGCATGGGGAAAGTTGCGCATGAGGATATGATGCACATGGGGGAAGTTGTGCATTGGTAGAAGTTGCACATGGGTGGAAGCAGCGCATGGGGGATGATGCGTTTGGGTCATGATGCTTATGGGGCATGATGCGCATGGGGGAAAGTTGTGCATCAGCACATGATGCGCATGGGGGAAAGTTGCTCATGAGGGGAAGTTGCGCATGGGGGAAAGTTGCGCATTGGGGAAAAGTTGTGCATCGGCGGATGATGCGTATGGGGGAAAGTTGCACATAAGGGGAAGTTGTGCATGGGGAAAGTTGCGCATGGGAAGAAGTTGTGCATGAGGGAAACTTGCGCATGGGGGAAAGTTGCGCATCGGCGGATGAAGCGCGTGGGGAAAGCTGCACATGGGGGAAAGCTGCGCATCAGCGGATGATGCTCATGGAGAAAGTTGCGCATGGGTGGAAGTTGCACTTGGGGGTATGATGCGCAGGGGGGGACGTTGCGCAGGGGGGGGACATTGCGCAGGGGGGGGACGTTGTGCAGGGGGGGGACGTTGCACATGGGGGGATGATGCGCATGGGGTGTTTCTGCGCCATGGGGGTATGGCACAGGGGAAAATGTTACACCCGCAACGCGGGTATGCTTTTTGCTAGTATAAATATAAAATATAAAAATATAAAGTCTCTTATAAATTTCTGTCTGTAAGATTGTACAGACTTTGGCTGTGCACCCGGAGTCCTGCAAAAATGTCTCCAGCTGAGCCCCACAGGACAGAATCCTAACCAGTTTAGGCTGGCACAACTCCCCCATCTCCCTACTCTATCACCCCTTGGTGGTGTGAGGAGGCCATTGCATGCCTTTACACTGGCCTAACCCCCCACTCCCCAAATTGGCGCAGACTAGTATGGGACTTATGTCAGAACTTATGCCAGCCTAACTGAGGGTTAGGCTTGCACCCAGAGTTCCTAAGGCCAGCCCTGTGCTTGTCTTATCTGACTGTATGACAGAGAGAGTCTTCATATTAAAGTTCTTGGTTTCCTTCTTCCCACCTCCTATCTCTTTGACCTTCCTTTTGGATGCTTGAAAGTTCAGTGGGATGGTTTTGGCTTTAACCACCCATACTTGGCAGGAACTATGGCCAAATACAGCCAGCCTCCTGGGAATTACACATTGTAGCTTATTTGCTTGATTACTAGAGCTGCAAGCATCAGATTGCTTAACTGGGATAGTAATCAGCTTCGTGTCAGTTGATTAATTTGTGGGGTCCATGTTTGAGTTGATGAGTCACATATTAATCATTGCGGCTGTGACCTGTGGATAGCCTGTTTAATTTACAAAGATATTTTTATTATTTATGTAATAAGGAATGAAAAAGAAAATAGTAAAGATGGCTTTTATTTCTTTAGGTGAACAACAGCTTTTCTTTCTCAAATGGCAAGTTTTTACAGTTTCTTCACTATCTCAGAACAAAACCACTGATAGTAACCTATAACATGTCCTCTGATAGTATCCTATAAACTGAAAGTTTTGGTTACATGCATTTTTATTTAAGTTGGATTGATAAATTAATCTCTTCAAATGCAGATAGCCAGCTAAAATCATTTTAATTGGTTGACAGTCTTAATTACAACATCGCTGTAAATGTCTGAACACGCTTTCCCCTTCCCCCACCAATGTTAGTTAGTGAAATGGCAATCAGTCTAGAGAATTCAATGGAACAAAGTTTTCTCATTGAGATACCAACTCCTGGAGGTCAAACTGTACATCTGTTGTGCGAGATGTATACTCTGCTTTGCATACTATCACTTGTGAATAAAATCCAGTAACAAATTACTGTTTTCAGCTTCTTAGCTTTCATACTACAGAAGAGCATTACCCTGCAAGACACACGAGAATCCACAGGAATCAAGATACAATAGTGCTCTTCAAGAACTTGATAACTTGTAAGAAAATAGGGTGCACTATTGGCCCCTCTTCTTCATGTACAACCTACAACCAAAATGTCAGTACAGATGCAAAATCATCATTGTCTTTGCTGCCTTCTGTACATTTCTAGGGTTGGTGTCATGTGGGCCGGTATCTCTCTGTTAACCTCCTCAAAATGTAATAATGTAATACAATATTTACAGTAATTGAATGTACCTTTTTCAGAATTCTATTCAAGTAAATATGGTATTTTGATTATATACATGACAGTATTTAGTATAACAGTTTACTATATTGTAAATAAAATATAATATAAACCCATGGTTGTATCAATTCTTCAAATAAACATCAAAACTTAAAACCCACTGTCATATTATATTGTGATACAACTTGTTGTATGCAGTAAAATTAAATTTTGTACCTGTTTTGCAGCTGTGCATTACAATCAATAATAAACATTTTTGTATCTCAAGCCTTTTAAAATTGGGGTACATATTAGATTCAATGGTACATTAGATTCGAGTAAAAGCAGACCCCCGTCAGTCTCGAAAGACTATGGTATCATGCTTGGCGCTGCATACGCTGCATGCAAAGCACGAAAGCCGGGGTTAGATTGTTATGGAGGATAGGCTGTTACCCAAACAGCAAATCCCGCCTCTCCACGCCACTGAATTAGTCCAATGGAAAGGCAGAGCCGATACAATTGGATCCAGCTGGCATCGCAGAGCTGGGCTAAGGACAGAAGCTCGCCCTGTCTTGTGGGGCCAACCCGGGTCTCAAACCATGGCCTGCTGATTAACAGGCACAGCATCTTAACCGCTTGCGCCACCCACAGCCCATTCGAGTAAATATAGTAGTAAATAGCAATAACAATACATAAATATTTATTTATTTTTACCATATAGATAAAAAAACCAGTGGTGCACTTGATGGCACTCACACAACTGAAGAAATGTTGTAGTATCACTCTGATACATGGAAATGAGAGCTGACTTGTACTAACTCTTTATCAGTTTCCTTCTATTTCATAACACATCATTCACTCTTGGAGCGCAATCTTGAGCATTTGTTGGGCCAGTGCAAGTCTCTTGCGTCATCCCAAAGTGTCGCAAAAATGTGTCGCAATGTGGAAGCAGTTTGTAGCTACAATGGCTGCAAAGCATCAAGACCTGTATTCCATGAACTAACCCAGGGATCAGCAATCTTTCAGCAGTGTAGCGCCGATCTTATGTTACAATGTTCTTCTGTGTGCCAACATGATTATAAAATTATTATTCTGCGAGCTGACATGATTAGAAAATGTGTGTGTATAATATATTTTATTATAATATATATATATATATATATATATATATATATACACACACACAGTGTGTGTGTGTGTGTGTGTGTGTGTGTGTGTGTGTGTGTGTATATATATATATATATATATATATATATATATATATATATATATATATATATATATATATAAATTTATACATATATATATAAAAATTTATATGCATATATAGCATTATATGCAGAGACCATCTCCTGGGGCTTTTCTGGCCTCCAGCCAGCACCCTTTAGCCAGCACCCATAGCTTCTCCATTGCTTTGGTGCTGTGAGAGCTGGAGATGCTGAGGAACAGCCTGATCCTATCCTTGCCATGCCTCTTGCAAAGAGGCTTATTTTTGAGCAGAGATTCTCAGGATTGGGCTCTTAGAATGGCCTTTGCTCCACCCATTCTTGGGAGTAGGCTTCAGTAGGCTGCAAAGGGGCTTCTGAGTAGAAAAGAGCAGGAAAAGAGGATGGAACACTCTTCTCCACCCTTCCATTCTGATAGTGGCAGGGTGGGGTGAGGGTGGGGAGGGCTGGTATTGTTTTGGACACCAGCAATGGAGACAGGCAGCTTCCTGTGAGCAACTGGGACAGCAGCAGTGGTAACACTCCTAGCTGTGTGTGCTAGGTTGCCTTGGTGTGCCTCCAAGCATCATTTTGAGTGATGAACATGGCACTAGTGCTGGGGGGGGGGGGGTTGCCTACCCCTGAATTAACCTAATGTTTCTTAATTAGTATGTGTGTCAGCAGCCATCACAAAATGCTGTGTCAGTGAATGTCATTATTAACCCAATCCTATCCCCTGCCAATACAGTGGTGCAACTAGGGAGAAAACCAACCTTTGATTCTGTAGAGCAGCCCTTCTCCTCCACTTATTTGGCCAATGGAGGAGAAGCATAGCCTTTCTCTTTTTTGAAAAATTATGTGACCCACTTGGTCAGTTGATTTATGATTAATCAGTAGGTTTATACCTGTACAAAACCCACATCCTGGGAGTTTTCTGACTTTGAAGTAAACAGAGTCATTAGCAAACCCCAAAAGAGATTCCTTCAACCTTGGATGTCCTTCACCAACCACACTGTGAACTCAATCAAGAGTTGTGTGAGAATTAAGGCACAGAACTCCTGAGCAGTTAAGGAACCCTCTCTAACACCGTCTGCAGGGTGCAGAACACCAGGGGCACCCATCTCAAGTCTAGGGTGGATAATCAAGAGTCATCATTTCACAATCCTTGATGAGTTCATTCTACAATAGCCTCTATGCTTCCATGTGTAAATTTTTGCTGCAAAAAAGATGGGTCACAAAGCTTCACGTTTACTGTTCACTTATTAATCTCTGATTGTTAATGCACAAGACCAAAGCTTGTGCTTCAAGCCCCCCCTTTCCCTCTACTATGCAAGAATTCAGTCACCTGCACTCAGAACTGATATCAGACTGCTCCCAATCTCTCTCCCTTTCTTCCACACCCTAACCTTGAAAACAACTGTAAACCACAGCACTAGGATCCACTAAGCCATCATTCAAGGGTCCCTTATGCTGGGAAAGCAGTTTCAGCTCCCTTGCCTTGCTTCATGCTCCTAAACTAGCTGAGGCCACTGCCTAGCCTTGCTAGCTTCCCATCTAAGGCACTTTTCTGCCTTTCTTTGCCTGATTTTGAACCAGAAGAGCATGATGTCTTGTCATGCTAGCAAGCCCAACATATTTTGCAGTTCTACAAACTCATATCAATAGATACAGATAGGTAACCTCGACTTTTGGCAAAACTGATCATTTGGACACAAGTCTCCTTTGTTCTTCTTCTTTGCCCTTTTGGTGTAGGTGGTGAGTGTTGGACCCTAGAACTCCTTGGTTCATCTTCTACCACTTAAAGGATGATTCAGTCACGGCCTTGCACCGTGGCTAGGGACTACAGGCTTTTCTTCCTCTTTTTTCTGGCTCCTTTGGCATAACCCCCAATTCTTCAACCCTTATTTCTCCTGGATAACTCTCTCAGAGGTGTACCAAGGCAAAATGGTGCCCATAGCAAGGACTGAAATTTTGTCCCTATCAAAACATCTGAAACCCACCTTTTAGCAAACATTATAAGTCAATAATAACAAACTATTATAATATCAAATAATATCAAACTTCAAGTCAAGTCTTTCAGCTTTTCATTAAACTTTGGTGAATTTGCACAAACTATTTGCAGTTCCTTTTCCACCCCTTCCAGGGCCACAACCAAGTAAGTCCCATAAGTCCCATGCTGGTCAATGGGTCTTATCTTCAAGCTAACCTGAAGTTACACATCCACACACACAGGATCTATCCATTTCAAGACTGGAAAAGGGGCAGGGGAGACCTGAAGTTACACAGATATCTGCCCCCCCCCAACCAAAGTTGTCCCTAATCGGGTAACTCATATGGACCCATATGTCCTCTTTTTTAGCCCTGTGCCCTGGAATAAATCTCTGTTGTCCTCCTTTTCCATGTGACTGTGCAGCATGTAGCCTTATTGTAATTAATGTAATAAATTCATGTACTAAATTATATGTAATTGTTTTAAATTTAATAATAAGTGATGTAGTCTTTAAATTAACCACATGAAATCAATGTATATGACTTTTTAGCTTTTATTTTGTCATATCCTATATTTTTATTGGGTGTTTTACATTGTGGGGGCTTGTTATCTTTTTGGGTTATGACATCAGGTCACCCTGCTATAATGGGGCTACTTGTGAGTAGAGCTGTGGAAGGCTGGGCAGTATGATGCTCCAATCCTATTCATTTTTACCTGGGAGTAAAGCTATTCACTATAATGGGACTACTTTTGAGTAGAGCTGTGGAAGGTTGGGCAGTATGAGGCTAGAGTCTTGTAGAGAGCAAATGCAAACTGGGGCTAGAAGGACTGCAGTCCCTTTTCAAGCCCTTTGGGGTGATAAAAGGAAAGAACTGCTGAAGATGTTGTGTTTAAGGTAACTAGTCTTACCCATGCAAAAAGCATCCCCTGCTATACCCGAGTTATGACTCTGCTCTCACTACTTCTTTACAATCTGTTTTCCCTTTCCCTCCTCCTCTGTTCATGCTATTACATCCCTTGTGCGCCTTATTAGGATTGTATTATTATTTTTCTTTCCTTCCTAGAAACTGGTGTTTAGGTCAAGGTGGGACAGGGTTCTGGGTTTCTGCAGAACTCTCTCTCACTGGAGATCTCCAGTAAGAGGCTCAACATGAACCTGTTGGAGATGCTCTAGATTTCCTGCAACAAGCAGGGGATTGAATTAGATGACCTATTAGGTTCCTTCCATCGTTTTGATTCTAGTTGTGTGAGCAGATGTTGTGTACACTGCATAGCTTCTTATTTTTGATGTTCATTCCCACTTACCCTACTTTTTTTTCCTCCAGTTAAAGTGATCTGTTGTCACTCTCTTAGCCTTGCCTCTCTCCTCATGCCATGTCAGACCATTGATTTGTGCCATGAGCCCTTGGTCCCCGTTTCAATTAAAAACATAAGAAGAGCCCACTGGTTCAAGTCAAAGGACTATCTAGTCCAGCTTCCTGTATCTTACAGCAGCACACCAAATGCTTCAGGAAGCATACAAGACATGAAGAGACCTGCATCCTGATGCCTGCCCCTGCATCTGACATTATGCATTGCCCAGTTGGAATTTGGATGCAAAACTGCCTACTGGATTCTGGAAGGCAATACACTGTTTGGTCACCTACGACAATCTACCCACCTTTCTGTGGTCCCTACTGGATGTGTGATCCTAACACTATTTCCTTCCACCCTTTCTCTGCACACACTCTCCTTCTGCCAGACCTTTTCATGAGAAGGATGTGTGCTGTGCAATACACCCTTGGCCCACATTTCCATGCAAAAGAAACAGCCTCAGTATTAAAGTAGTAGGAGCCTCTGAGCAATCACAAGATGCATGTCAAATAACTATGACCTTAAAAACCTAAGACCTGTTAAGTAAAGTGTTTCTTAAAAAACCTTAACCAACCTTTGATGCTTTGAATAATACTAACAACTAGCATGTATGGTGGAATACTTTTTTTAAAGGAAGGGGGAGCTTTGGCCAACTGTTGTTTTTGCACCCTCTTTTCCAACATATATTTCACCTGCATGTGCATGTTGTTTTGTTGCTTTCCTTACCCCCACCCATGTGGAATAACAGCATCTTGTTTTGTTGCTTTCCTTGCCCCCACCCATTTGGAAATTGTAATTTGTGGTATGATGAGCAGAAACAAAAACCCTTCGTGTGATCTTTGAACTATGATGGTTACTCCATGCATGCAAATCATCCTGACATTGCAGTCATGTGGTGCATGTGTGAGCCCCTCAGCACTTAATTGCTTATATAATAACTAGAATGTGGCATTCCTACTTCCCTGCAGCCCCAGACCACCTAGCCTTAGGGTAAACTACACCTTTCTTCTCCATTTAGAGCTGACCACAGACCACAGCCCTGGGGAAGCACATTAAACCCAAATGGTGTCATTAAGAAATATTAATGCTGTCATCAACAGGCATTAATAAACATGGCAGTACATCAGTGTCCATTAGCTTAACTCACGTTAGGGAAGCACACTGGCCATGTGGTGATACATGAATCTCTATGGGCAGTTACAGTTGAGTAGCCCCCAAGCCGACAACACGCCGGCAGGGCTATTAAAGGAAAATTTGTTCATCCTGGGTGGCATTGATGTGTCGCAGCCCAGCCCAACTTCCTACCGTCAAGTCTCTTGTGCGTTAAGCCATTTCAATGAAAGTGATGGGGAAATTAAGCTGCTTTTCAAGGCTTCACAAAGGTTGACACCACCCTTTGGGGACTTTGCTTCTTTGGCCTCATTAGAATTGTTTTCACTTTAGAGCAATAGGCTAGAATAAGACACAAATGGGGACATTTTGATTCAGAGGGGAACATGCAACAAGAGAATATATATATATCCAACATTTAGAGCAAGATTTCTTAGGTGTTTCTACTATGTTTTAAACCCTTTCTCTCCTCTATTCAAATCCCTCTTCTGGTTTAATTACCCTGTTGTGATTTTCCTTCTGCATATCCTTTTGTTGGCGTCCTCTATTTTCACTCTTCATTCTATCCCTATTGCTACCCCTTTTCTCTGGAACTTTCTCCCTCCCACAAGGGCTGACCCCCACCTATGAGTCAAACTGAAAGGCTTGTGTACTGAGTTGGGGGGGAGTGATTCTCCACACCCTACATCTACCTGCTATTTCCCCCCAGGCTGCCACCCTACAGGTGCTTCAGTTTGCTCCCCAATCCCCATCTAGTTCTCTAAGAGCAAGCAGGAATAGAATCATTCTAGTGCAGAGCTCAGGAAATGTGCATTGCAATGCCTTAGGGCAGGGGTCTCTAAACATTTTGGAAGGAGGGCCACACTGTCTTTCTGATACTGTGTCAGAGCCGGAAGGGAAAAAAATTGATTTATATTAAAATTTTGAATAAATTTATATAAATGACAGAACTTATGGATGAATGAATTCAAATCAATTCATAAACATTTTCCAAAACACAGGAAGAAGATAATCATTGAACCAGATCATAAGGACTTTCATGCACTTAGTGTGCACAGCCTCCCCAGCCCTCAAAAGTGTGGAGCCCCCACAGCCTCCCCAGCCCCCAAAGTACTGGGAGCAAAACTCCCTTTGCCTCTGGAGGTTTACAGGGCTTGCCCAAGGGCCAGATGGAAGCTCACCAAGGGCCGCATCTGGCCCCAGGGCCAGGGTTTGGAAACCACTGCCTTAGGGAAGGGGGGTATTAAACTTAATGCCCACAGGCAATATAAGGCCCCCAGAAGCAATTTATTTGACCAACATTATAAAGGGGCTCTCCCAGCATGATAATTAGATTTGTCCTCCACATTGCTCCTGTTTCATATGAACTTTCCAGTGGATACAAGACTTTTCTATAAGTTTGGCTTTTCCGCTGTAGATATTTCTTTAGCTTTAATCACTTTTTTCCAAAACAACAAATGAAACTGTTCTTGTGTCCTGTGCTTTGCTACTCTCTTTTTGATGGTCTTCACTTGGTTTTATCACTTTTATTGCTTCTGCTCTTATGAGTTCTTAATCCACTGCTTGCTTTTTATTGTTTATAAAGCAGGCCTCCGTCAGTCTTAGAAGACTATGGTATCGTGCTCGGCGCTGCATACGCTGCATGCTAAGCATGAAAGCCTGGGTTGGATTGTTATGAAGGATAGGCTGTTACCCAAGCAGCAAATCCCCCCTCTCCACGCCACTGAA
Source organism: Cryptoblepharus egeriae (assembly GCA_030015325.1). Classification (NCBI taxonomy): domain Eukaryota; kingdom Metazoa; phylum Chordata; class Lepidosauria; order Squamata; family Scincidae; genus Cryptoblepharus; species Cryptoblepharus egeriae. The sequence goes on from JAREYC010000011.1 coordinate 23,135,729, forward strand.
TTAGTCCAATGGAAAGGCAGAGCCAATACAGTTGGATCCAGCTGGCGTCGCAGAGCTGGGCTAAGGACAGGAGCAAACCCTGTCTTGTGGGGCTGACCAGGGTCTCGAACCCTGGCTTGCTGGTTAACAGGCACAGTGCCTTACCACTTGCGCCACCCACAGCCCACTTATATTTATATTATATTATATTGTTTATATTTAATATACAATTATGTTTAAATTCATGGTTGAGAGCCATCTTGGTCATCCTGTTTATTGTTGAGGAAATACAGTCAGCTCCCATTATCCCCTTATGTGGGTTCCTGAAAGCTTTGGCATATAGCAAATCCCGGGATAGTGTACTATAGATCCAATGAGATTGATGGGGCAAACATTTTGGCAGGATGGCCACATTTTTGACACTGTGTTGGGGGTTAATTTACATGTCAAATTTGAATAAATTTACATAGTTTTACATGAATGAACTCATTAGAGATGAAATAGTTTTATAGAACTTATTTATAATATACATGAGAACAGTAATACAGGCATGTTGATAGAACCACATGAGGACTATGAACTGTTTGCCACTCACCTCTTTCAACCTGCTGACAAAATATACAGACCAAGCCAGAAACACAAGATCTATCGATCGATCGATCGATAAAAGTAAATTTATGGGTAGCAAATCCACAGGAAGTGGGAAGTGATTGTGGAAAAAAAGTTAACTTTTTCGAGATTTTGACTTCTCATGTCTGCCTGTTTTTCCCCTTCTATCCCTCCTCCCTTTCCTTTTGTGTCTTTTCCCCTTTTCTTAGGGTGCTGTTATTTTTAGGACTCCTGAAGCCAGGATCTGTTCCTTTTAATATAATCACTGTATAGTGCTTAGCTGGTGAAGCACTTTATAAATAATGAATATTATTATTCTCCTTCTTATTATTATTTGCCACCCTAGATTAAAGTGTTGAGCTACAAGTAAGCATTTTCTGGGACTCCATTCCTATGCTGACTTTATAGAAAAGTTCGTTCACTGAACTATCTCCATGAGCAACATCCTCACTGGCAGACAACAATGCAAATCCATAGACTGATATTTGCTTAATGTACAACCACTCCCGCAAATGGGCTCTAGAAGAGCAGTTTCTGTGTTGGCTGTTCAGAGACAAATTTTAAGATCGGTGCAACTGTAATCATAGGGCCCTATCTAGCAGACATATAGGACCATGCATCAGATAGGTAATGTAAGTTTTTGGGTTCTGACTCTGAAAACAGATTTCAAAACTAGACCAGCCACAAAAAAGCAACAAGTGGCAACTGCGGTGTCAAAGCTAACAGTAAACACAAGGATATTATTTTCAGACTAGAGATTCTAGAGAGGATGGAAAGCTTGATTCCATCTTCCATGTGTGCTTGGCAGGCAAGGAGAGTGATTTATTCCATCTGATAAATGGGATGGAGTGGATAAAAAGATTAAATCATCTCACCCCGCACTCACAGAAATGTGCTGCTGACCCCACGCTCGGGTAGGGTCAGGTGGAGTCAGCTACAGGGGGCTAGAAAGCTCCAGGGTGGGCGGGCAGTCTGCAGGCAGTAATTGAAGTGGAATGAGGAAAGGCTCTACTATTCTGTTACCAGACCCCCTCTTTCCAGAAGAGGAGGGGGACACGTCTGCCTTCTTCAGTAAACGAGATTGGAGTTGGTCTCTTTGCTGGGAGCTGGGAGTGAAGGCAGCCGAAACTCCTGCTGACCCACCATTCAAAGAAAGGCTATTTAAAATCCCAAGATTGGTTACAAAAACTGCGCTAGAAATTCTAGCAAGAAATCTCTTCCCTGAAGAACACACAGGCTGTTTCATTATTTCTGAATGAATCAATGGCTTACAAGTCTATGATTGATCTAAAAACCAGAGTTGTCATCTACCTGTTTTTTAAGTGGTTTGACCTGGGTCTACTATTATAGCAATGCAGCATAGCATCTGTATAGCTCTGTATGGCAGCACAGCCTCTTCATTCACGTTCTGCTGAAGTTTGGCTTGTAAGATATTGAGCATAATCTTGCTAGCATGTGAAATGGGCCTACTGTACTTATGCTGATTTCCAAAGAACACAATACTGTATCATATTTGTCATGGAAGTATGTTAAACTTGCTTCCAGGCAGCAGTCCACTGACGTTTCCAATAATCTTAAGCTGAAGTGCTTGTAAAGTGCCTGGCAGGTAAGTTTACCATGCCCAGTCAATCCAAATCTCCACAGAAGGCAAAGTGAAGTTCCTCTGGACCTTCTCCATTTCCACTACATCTAAAAAATGGAGAAAGTTCAGAGGAAAATGACTGAAATGATTGATGGTCTGGGACACCTCCCATATGATGAAAGGCTGCAGAGTTTGGATCTCTTCAGATTAAAAAAAAGGCACTTGAGGGGAGACTTGATTGAGATATACAAAATTATGCAAGGGATGGATAGCGTGGATAAGAAGATGCTCTTTTCTTTTTCACATAACACCAGAAATAGGGGAAAGCCACTAAAATTGAATGTTGGGAGAGTCAATTTTGTTTCCAATGAGACAAAAGAAAATATTTCTTTACCCAGAGTGTAGCTGGTCTGTGGAACTCCCTGCCACAGGATGTGGTGATGGCCTTTAAGAAGGGACTGGACAAATTCCTAGAGCAAAGGACTATTGCAGGTTACAAGCCATGAGGGGTGTGTGTAGATGTGGACAACCTCAAAATGCCAGGTGCAGGGAGGGCACCTGAATGCAGGTGTCATATGTGCTCCCCAAGGCATCTGATGGACCACTGTGTGATACAGGAAGCTGGACTAGATGGGCCTTTGGCCTTCTTATGTTCTTATGTTTTTAAGTAGGGATGGTATCTTATAGGTTTCCTCTTCAACCTATCTTGTCCAGCATTTTCGATTTGGCTTTAATGTTGCATGTACTGTGAAGAGAAGGCAGAAATATGGGCGGTTTTGGCTTCTGTTCAGCTTCTTCCTGTAAGCAAAACTAGTTGTGATATCAGAGATGTGTTAATACTTCTTATTTTCCTCCTAGAGGCAGCTGCATACACACCCAATTTGGATTGAGGCCACAACAGGAGGGAGTGTTCAATTATTTCCCAATACTGAATCCCCTGGAAAAAATTCCCCCTTATTTATAGACCGGGATGGGGAAAATATTGTGTGTTTTCCTCCTTATGTCAGAGCTGGACTGTGCCTTATATGTGTTCCCTTCCACTACTAATAGTAGACCAGGGCTCTGACATGGGGAGAATCAGATTTAAAAATTTCCCTGCCCCACACCTGATCCCTCTGCAAGTTTTAACTAAAACAAACAAACAAGCCAAAAGGGATTCCAAGTGCAATCATGTATTTTCAACATCACATCGATGTTGTCCCTCAAAGTTAAGCTCCTGGGTTAAGGAGTGCCAATATTCCCAGGTAGCTTTGCCAGATCAGAAATTTTAAAAGATTAGGCATTCAATAACCACATAATAGGTTTCTGGAGATATGGCCACATAAGAGTGGCTGCTCATAATTTTGACTGGATGGTGTCGTTGAACCCATAGATCATAAAGACAGAACCAGGGTGCTCATACTACTTGTATTTATGCAAGTGGTTGCATATGCATACAGGCATGCCCCACTTATTGGATGGGTTAGAGACCAGAGCACCATCCAAAAATGAAAATTGTTGAAACATGAAACATGGTCTTTTTTACTTTACAAATGTTGCTTCCAATGTTTTTCTTAGCAAGCAAATTACAAAACCCCCTTTTATCTTGCAAATTCCTGCTGCCACACAAAGATTTCTGCAAATGGATTCCCATTAACTCTTTTTGGGAATGGGATTAGTCCCAGAGCTACAACATGGGGGATGGGAAAAACCATCAAGTGAAAAATGCCCCCCTTCTCCTTCCAAAAATAGGATTTTTACAGAAATTCCTAACCTTTGGGCTTTTAGAACATCAGGGAGAGGTTGAATAAGCAGAACATCCATTGAATGAATGAGTTCTGGGTATAATTGAAAGAAAAGAGTGGATCAGCAGAAAACAAACTGACTCAGAAAGCAAGGAATACCTGCACCACTGCTGAACTTTATGAGAACTCTCTAGAAGCTGTACAGTATTTGTCTGCAAAGGTGGAATATAAACTCTATTTAAAAAATTAAAAAATATCCTATTTACTTGAATATAACACTCACCCTTTTCAGCCAGATTAAGTCTCCAAAATTGAGGTGCACATTAGATTCAAAGCTGCATTAGATTCAAGTAAATACATGTATTTTTATTATATGTATACATCAATATTTAGTTTAACAGTTTACTATATTGTGATCAAAATGTAACATTGTTGTATAAAGAAGTGCAATTAGGTAAAAATCATAACATAAATCTATTGTCATTTTATTATTATCATATAATTCATTATTATATGCAGTAAAATTAAATTTTGTACCTGCTTTACAGCTGCGCATTACACACGCCAGTAAACACTTTTTGAATCTCAAGCCTTTTAAAATAAGGATGTGCATTAGATTTGAGTAAATGCGGTACTTGTTCTAGTCCTTTTGTTAAGCCCCCCCCCCTTTTGATGGAATGGTGAAAAGAGCAGAGTGTCACAAAATAAGACAGTAAAAAACACTTGTGGAAGACTACTTGTGAAAAAGTCACCCAACAAATCAGTAACCAAAAGAAAACCAGTAGCCAACTTGATGGTGCATTGAAAAATTAATCAAAATTCTGGTATTAGTTCTGATCCAGCAGCATATTGGTTGAGAGGACGACACCTTCCCCAGTCGCCAGCGAAGGACTAAAGAAAAAGATTAGTTCTGATCAATAGAAATGAATGCTGACTCATAACACTTCGTTATTTCCCTGCTGTGTCATAACAACACTTCCTTGACTCTCAGAGCAATCAGTCTCATTTAACAGTTTTGATTTAAAGAAATCCACTTTTTGTTAAGGCAACTGTGTTTTCCTTTTCAGGTTATTTGGCTATATCATTAGATAGAATATGAATATTTTAGCACAGTTTGTTTCATTACATTCTGCACGAAAAGACACACTGAAGGATATATAACACTATGGCTGCAATCCTAAGCCTCAATTTGGCTAGCAAAACCCCAACACATGTTCCATGGTGGTCTACATGTCACAAAAGTGCTATAAAATCACTTGTGTGCCACTCCTGAGCAGCAGGTTAGGCCAGTGCACAGACATGCACTTGCCTCTCTACATCACCACAGGAAGAGGAAGACCAATGAATTGTGCCAGCCTAGGTTAGGATTGCAGCCCATGGCATTATTCAAAAATCTCAAGATTTTCACATTTTTGCTGGATTTTCACATTTTTTGTCATTTCCCACCCCTCCCCCCCAAAATTGCATTTACCCAGTGCAACAAAACCACTGCCATCCCCTTCTTTCCAGAAAGGGATCACTTGGAATCAGATATTCATTCTTAGGCATTCATTCATTTATTCCTTTGCCTGCTGTGTTTTTGTTTTTCAAAGTGGGTATAAAAAAGATTATCTGAAATGTTTATCAGTCTACTACTACTAGGAATAACTGCTAGTGCTGGAGCAGGGCAGCCCAGAATTGTACTTGCAGGTCTGGGATGTGTGGGTAGTATTGAATGAACAGGGAATTTTGCTGATCAGAATGATATGCATTGTCGACACTAGTTTGGAGGAGGGGAACGGAAGTACAGTAGCAACAGGTGCTACAGAAAATTGCACAGATCATCTGGCACAATAATACTTTGACTAGTAATTATTATCTTATTAGTTGCTTGTTCTTTAATATATTATAGTCTTTCCAGTTGTTTCCATCCTGACATTGCTCACTACTTACTTCATACCAGCAGCATGAATAACAAAAGATAAATTCTTCATTTTTTCCGTTAACCCAGCAATATTCAATTTTTTCCCCTAATGGCACATTGATGTTGACAATCTTCTTTGTGTTCCTCACATCTTGTAATGTCACTTCCAGCTTCTAGGACACTTTTCCAAGTTCTGCAGCTCTGTTTTTAAGGCAGATGTCTACAAGTGTGTCCAAACATTTCAGCACAAGGAGAGGCCAGTTGGCAGGGCTGTCTGGGCGGGGTGGTGGTACCAGGATCTAGCATTGTGATGGTGAACCTTTTCCAGCCTGAGTGCCCAAACTGTAGCCCAAAACCATTGACATGCCAGTGCCCAGTGCCCATGACCGCACGTGACAAGAAGAAGTGACCAGAGCCCATTGTGCATGCCCGGAGTTCCGGATATGCACACTGGACACTGGCAAACTCTGCTCCAAAGAGGAGCAGGACACTTGTGCCCAGCGCGCATGCCCAGAGTTCCAAGCTAAATGCCAGGCTGCTTGGATCTGCACCAACTCGCTTGCATAAATATTTATTTGGGATGGGATACTTGGGAAGCCTGACATAGAAATATAATATCACTTAACAATCCAATCTATATCTTCTAAAATCAATTGGAGCTGTTTCATTGGAGATCAATAGAGTATTTTTGCAAGCACATTGAATACAAATGAAAGATGGATTTTCATCAAAAGATATTGAAGTCAGCCCCTCCACCCCCCAGGTGCCTAAATATGTGGCTGAGGTGCATCTCAGCTCCCATTTTCCATGCTATTTTTAATATTCTAATCTATGTGAGGCTGACAAGATGACACGGCTAGTATGGATGCTTTTATGTATTTTTAAAGGTTTCTATTCAGTCTTTCAATTCCCAGAGGATTCCCACACACAAAAAATGGTTGGAGCATCTTAATATAAAAAATGAATAGTTAATAAACATCATATATTAAAATAACAATTATAATTCAAACAGATTAACAGCTGTCAGGGAACCTAAACCAACTCATTGGGGATAATATATTTATCTGAAGTGCTTGCTGAAACAAAAAAAAAATGTCTTCCAGTGCAATCCTAAGCATCTCTACTCAGAAGTAAGTCCTATTGTATTTAATCAGGCCTTCTCCCAGAAAAATATGTTTAGGATTGCAGCCTTCATTAGGCATTGGCATGCCCATAGTGTGAAAGCCAAACAAGGCACAAGAGAGTTCCATGACTAGCTGTTAAAAAGGACCAGAGATCCTATTTTCCCTAACCTGTGCCACTTCATTCTCTGTGTATTCTTTTACAACAATGAGTTTGATTGTTCAGTGGTAGTTCATGCTTCTTTCTCATTCTGTTGTGTTTTTTAAAAACTGAGAGCTTCACTAAAATGGCATTGGGAGAGGTCATTTAAAACTCGAAAATGGAGAAAATGTGAAATGCTGCTAAGGAAGGTGTAAATGGTCAAAGTTCTAATTTAATAACTTTACTTAATGGCTACTTTAAGTTGATTCAGCCATCAAGATAGGACGGTGTTAACCCTTCAGTGTTTTTGTGCATGCTTCTGGGTGCTTTTTAAGTTTTGAAAAGAAAACTTACACAACAAAGGTCAGTGAGATCAGAGAGGAATTAGCATTAGGAAAGTTGTTGCATATCCCAGATAACATCCTATATTTCTATATTATAATAATCAATAATGCAGTTCAGTACTTTTGTATTGAAGTAGACTTGTCAAATATCTCATTCCTGTTTTGTTGTTTGTTTGTTCATTGTATGAAGAAGATCCAATCCTAATTAAACTTCCCTTTGCTGATGCAGCCATGTCAATAGAGTGCATGCTGCACCCCGTGTGGGGAGGGTAGTCACAGAGGTCTCCTACTTTAGTTCCCTTTTCTTGGGGCAAGCTGCTGCCCTGATGGGTCTCTTTGGAAGCAGCAGATTCTCTGTTTCACAATCTGAACTCTTGATTGAGCTGTAAATCAGAAAGTCTTTTTCTACCAAAGTCAAATTTGTAAAGTGTTCTTGATCCTCTAGGAGGATCAGCACATATTGCAAATACAAAATCTGTGTTAACTGTAGCAATGGCACATATAATGCAAAAGGTATGAAGGAATGTTAAGTGCAAATTTTAGCATCATATATGAAGTGCCCTATAACAGCACTGTCGTCACTGGAACTTTGTAAAGTGAAGGATGCAGCTCAGAAATACTATTGCTGCCCCTTCTCGGTTTACAGGCATTTTCTGATACCTCACCCACCATCATTGTGTGCCAGGTTCTGTATGTGCTTATTGAAACCTTGTCAGTGACCTTTTTGACACTGCAAGTATACTAATTTGTCCATTACCTGAATACCTGCTCACACAATGGTGTCGGCATTTAAAGCAAGCTTTTGTGGGCGACCCAGCAACATGTTGCCCAGATAACAGGTCCGGTGTGATAAGTCTGTCAGTCCCTGTATGCCACAGTGTGACAGCACAGCCTGTGATTTAAGGGAACTCTAATGTACTGGATTGCTACATACAAGGCAATGACACTTCAAATATAAATTAACAGGTACACTACAGCTCCCACCAGCACATTTGCCCTCCCCATCCCTTCTATTAGTCTCAAAAAAAATGTCAGGAGGGTTTTGAAAGAGCAAAGTTAACAGTAATATGAAGAAACTTGATAAACTTATAAGCAAGACATTATAATGGTTTTTTATGCCCCTCTTTTTCCCCCTGCATTGAAAATTTTGGTTGCTTTCTCACTGAAAATGATAATGGACAGCTGTTCCCTAAACCAGCAGAATCCTCACAGTCCAGGAGAGGAGAAGTAATGGGGTAGTTGTGGTGGCCACAAATATAAGGGCTGTGGGTGGCACAAGTGGTTAAGTCGCTGTGCCTGTTAACCAACAGGCCAGGGTTCGAGACCTGGGTCGGCCCCACAAGACAGGGTGAGCTCCTGTCCTTAGCCCAGCTCTGCAATGCCAGCTGGATCCTTAGCCCAGCTCTGGACGCCAGTATTGGCTCTGCCTTTCCATTGGACTAATTCAGTGGCGTGGAGAGGAGGCATTTGCTGCTTGGGTAACAGCATATCCTCCATAACAATCCAACCCAGGCTTTGTGCTTGGCATGGAGCATATGCTGCGCAGAGCACGATACCATAGTCTCTAAAGACTGACGGAGGCCTGCGTTTTTTGTGGTGGCCAGGAGGGCAAAATATTGCAACCTGTATTTGCCTGCTTTGGCTGATTTATTTCTGAGCTTGGCCAGTTTGCTTTCTGTTCTTTCCTGTTTATGTTCTTCTGAGTAGGGTCTGCATTTGCTGTATTGATCAACTGTGGGTTGGGACCGAGTAGGTGGGTCATGAGCTAATTTTAGGTGAGCCCTCATTCATTTCAACATATATTTCATTCCCAATATATTAGACTTGATGCTAACATAACATTGTATGTGACTGCACTTGGGGAAATGTTACAAATCTGTACTTTTAGCAGACTGCTATGTTACATGTTTTTAACAATAATAGTCAATGGGACTTACTCCTGGGTGGGTGGGGATAGGATTGCTACCTTTGGGATATTAGTGGATTTAACAAAAAAAATTATTATTGACTGCTAAGGAAGGTGAGGAAGATTTATTTTTTATTTTACATATTTTTAAATTTCTTTTGTACACTTTTAAGGACACAATCCTAGCTTTCCAGCACTTTGTAATGACAATACAGCTCAGAGATAAGAGAACAAACATTGCCTTACCTTGAGGAGGCCTCTGGGTCTGCCCCCTCACTGCAGGATGCAGCACATGCCCCATTGGCACAACTATGCCGACTGCTAGAAATCTGCACCTTAATTTACATACTTCAATTAAATCACAGCCTAATCCTATCCACACTATTCTGCTAGCAAGTTCCATTGTTTCTAATGGAACTTACTTCTGAGTAGACATCATAGGATTGACTGTCAATTTGATTTTGTCATACGGAGGTGTTCAAAATTTCCCTGCCTGATAGTATAACTTTTAATCTTGACATCATTTCCAAGTTAATGGCATCACTTCTAGTGGGTCCTGATAGATTAAAAAAAAGCAGGCCTCCGTCAGTCTTGGAAGACTATGGTATCGTGCTCGGCGCTGCATACGCTGCATGCGAAGCACGAAAGCCTGGGTTGGATTGTTATGGAGGATAGGCTGTTACCCAAGCAGCAAATCCCCCCTCTCCACGCCACTGAATTAGTCCAATGGAAAGGCAGAGCCAATACGATTGGATCCAGCTGGCGTCGCAGAGCTGGGCTAAGGACAGGAGCTCACCCTGTCTTGTGGGGCCGACCCGGGTCTCGAACCCTGGCCTGCTGGTTAACAGACACAGCGTCTTACCCGCGTGTGCCACCCGCAGCCCATCCTGATAGATTATTATTCTAAAAAAAAATGGGTTCTGGTCCTAAAAACTTTGAGAACCACTGAAAGCCAAGAGCTCTGTTGTTTGTGGTGCACACAGCTGATCTGCAACATTATTCCTCTCATTTCAGGGTGCTGACCTGAAGAATGGGAATCCTGAAGGCAGTGAATTAACAGGTGAGCTGAAACTGGACATACCCTATGAATATCAGCATCATTCAGTTGTATCACTGAATGGAAATCAGCCAGGGTGGTGTAGTCACTGGGATTGGACTTTCAGTGCAATCCTAAGCATATCTACTTAGAATAAAGTCCGACTGTGTTCAATATTACTTACTCCTAGGAAAGTGTGGTTAGGATTGCAGCATTTGTTCTGAAAGATCCAGATTCAACTCCCTGAATCCATGAAGCCTCCTGGATGCAGCCATTCAACTCAACAACCTGTCTTTACTTCCACTGTGGACAGTGCTTTGTACCAGTAGTCTCACAATATATTTTAAACCCCAGCTTGCAATAGTAGAACCACTTGTTATACATGTCTATCATTTTCCAATTTTTCTCCTTTTACTCTCTTCTCCCCTCTTTTGTACTCTAACTTTCTATTTTTATCAACCTTTCTGTTTCTTCTCTTGAAAAACAGCAAATCCTGTCTAGAAGAAATCTTTTTAAGGTTAATCCACATTATATTGATATTCCCAATCCAATTTCTCACCTTTTCTGATGATCTTCCTGCAGTCTCTCAGAGTGCTGTTGTTTATCTATGTATATGACCTAATTGTTGTTGGAAAAAGGGGTCTAAACCAAACTAAGAGTGCAGTCCTAACCTAGGCCAGCACAAGCCATTGATCTTCCCATTCCCATGGTGAAGTAGGAAGGCAAGTGCATTTTTGTGCATTGGCACTGGCACCCTCCCCCAGGGATGACGCAGTAGTGTCTTTCAGCACTTTGGTGACAACCCCAGTTCAGCACAGGGCTATCTGGAGGTTAAGATTGCAGCCAAAGGCATCATGCTTTTTCTTATTCCTCCTAAACAACTTTTACTATCCAATAAAGCAGAAGCAGTAAGAAATCTTGCAGGCTGTGTTGAACCTATTTTCCACCAATCATCTTAGTGCATAGAACAAAAACATGCAATCCTTAATTGTTATGGGGGATATTAAAACTTTTTCATCCAAATGTCATTTGTTACACAGCTGATCATGAATATTCTTCAAAGTTGAAACTGCTTTTTTCCAAAACTCTGATACTATAAAGTTTTAGGTGTCCCACACAGGTTAAACTGCTAGTTGTGACCAACTGTAGGATGTGATGCTCATCCCCATTTCTAAGTCTTTAGAGGGCAAAGACCCTTCCATGGTCATGGAGTGTTATCCAAAGACCCTTCCGTGGTTATGGAGCGAACATGACTGCCAAAGGCGTACAGAAGGCTATTTTACCTTCCCACTAAAGTACATATTTATCTACATGCTTTTGCATGCTTTCAAATGGCTAGGTTGGCAGGAACTGGACTAAGGACAAGAGCTCACCTCATCTTGTAGGACCCAGGTCTCGAACCCTGGCCTGCTGCTTAACAGGCACAGTGTCTTAGCCTCTTGCGCCACCACAGCACTGATACTAATACTTTACTGGAGAAATATTTTTTTTCCACCTCCCTTCTCCAAAGTTGCACATCCTTGCGTCCCTGAGATCTACACATATTCTGCTTTCAAAACTGTGATAAGTATGGCTGTGCATTCTTACTTATGGCATTCATACTTATGGCTGTGCATTCCAAGTCTTGAGAAGCCCAGTTCCTCTCCACTCCATGGCATTATGTGTTCCTTTTTATGGTTTTGGTCTAGGTTATCTTGGGGTGCAAAGCATTCTCTGTGCTATTTCAATCATTCCTCCTCAGGCAAAAGAGGCAATGGGAATTAACAAAACTAGCCACTCTGAGCCCAGGAACATTCCCGCGTGCCCTTTACTTCCTCACAGAGTGTTATGCAGTACATGTGGCCATGAGATAAATAGAGCCTTCAGCTTGTCTATTGATATTGCACCCAACATCTTTTTTTAAAGATGTCAGTTTTTAATTGATTTTTAAAGTTTTTTTAAAGATGTCAGTTTTTAATTGATTTGCCTGATTTCAATTGATTTGCCTGATTGATGTGCCTGATTTCAATTATCATTGACAAAATAAAATATCAATAGACAAGCTAAAGGCTCTACAGTGGTACCTTGCATAACTAGTGCCCCACATAACAAGTGATTCACATAACAAGCACAAATTCCCATAGGGAGTGTGCTCCTCTTAATAAGCCCGCCTCACTTAACAAGCCCCAAGCAACCTGAAAACAACTGGCGGGGTCACCTGGGGACACAAAAGGCAGGTGTATGGAGAAACAGGAAGTGTTGCTTCCTAATGGGTGGCGCACTAGGCAGCCCTGATGCTCTGCATGGAGCCTGTTTTAGTAGGATGCCTGCCAGCATGCTGCTGCCTCTAACTGCCCCCAAGTGCCCCCACCAGTCTCCAACCACCAGCAGCAGCCCAGGTAAGCCTCCTAACCTCCTAACCATGTCTACTCAGAAGTAAAAGTAAAGGTTACTCACAGGAAAGTGCCTTTAGGATTGCAGCCTCCTAAGCATGTCTATTGAGAAGTAAGCCCCATTGTGCTCAGTGGGGCTTACTCCCAGGAAATTGTCTTTAGGATTGCTGCCTCCTAAGCATGTCTACTCAGAAGTAAGCCCCATTATGTTAAACTGCCCCAGGAATTGCAGCCTAAGTAGACTTCATAGGATCATGCACATTGAATGCATATTTTGAATTCAATTCCAGTGTTTTGTCATCATTTTAACATACAGTTAATATTTTTTATATGAATATTTTGGGGGTTGTGGAACCAATCGTCTGAGTTTCCATTATTTCCTATGGGAAAATCTGCTTCACGTAAAGAGCATTTCACGTAACAAGCATGCTTCCGGAACGAATTAAACTTGTTATGTGAGGCACCATTGTATTTATATCATACAGGTACTGAATATCACTCTGTGAGGAATTGCAGGAAGGTCATGAGAATTTGGGGGACCAAAAGGGCTTGGTGTGCATAACGCAAGCATCATGTTGTTAAGCCTGCAAGTTACAGCATTCCAGTGTGAGCAGGGAAATAAGAAATGTAGGTATCTCCCTGTTGCTCTCTCAGAAAGTGCAAGTGGACCACATTAGAGCAGCAGTCATGAGTAATCAATTCACACTCCAGCCAGACAGCAGATATTGATAGCATTGGTTGCTAATACCTCTGAATAAAGATATTTTAACAGTGTAGTGGGTAAACGTGTCCATGACAGAACAATTGAAGAGTGTTTAGCTCTCCTCCAACCCTGCACACCCAACCAGGCTTTGGAAGGGTTGCTCTCTATCTTTTCAGATGTTGTACGGTGAGAAAGAAATGCAATCAGCGGTCTTTGTTAATATCAGCAGCAAACTACTCAGAACATTTGAAAAAATAGCAGCTATCTCTCCAGGCAGTTCTTACCTGCAAGACCCAAACCAGTTTGCTCTTATTTCAGCTCTATAATGTACATTCAAACCCTAGATTGGCTAGAATGTGCATTTCCTAGACTTCTCAGCCATGGGATATTCTATATTACTAATATTAGACAAAATATTAGCACCTGGCACAAAAAACAGGCATGTGTTCCATTGTAGACAGAATGGTTTTTGCTCAAGATTTTGGTTCAGAAAAGTGTAGCCCTATTGCAGCACTCACTGAGGTGTGGGAAGGGGATGTGAAGGTGGTAGCCTGCTTGCCAACAGAATAGTACAGCAGCCATAGTAGCCACTGCAGTAGTCCCATAGCCACATGCAGCTCAGGATTGGGCTGTAGGCTGCTAGTTAAAATACAGTAGTACCTCTCATAACAACCGCCTCACATAACAAGCAAAAATTTCCAAGAAATCTTGCTTCACATAACAAGTTCCACTTCACTTAACAAGCAAGCACGCTATGGGCACACATGCTATGTAGCCCTGACGCTCCGCATGGAGGCTCTTTAAAAGGGCTCCTGGCCAGCACTGTTCCCTCTAACTTCCCCCAACTTGGGGGCAGTTCCCTGGGGGTGCCAGAGGCAGCTGCCCCTAACTGCCCCCAAGTGCCCCCACTGACCACCTTGAACCTCCAGCAGCAGCCCAGGAAAGCCTCCCAGGAAAGTGTCTTTGATTGCAGCTTACTTCTACTCAGAAGTAATCCCCGTTATGATAAATGGGGCTTACTCCCAAGAAAGTGTCTTTGATTGCAGCCTCCTAACCATGTCTATCCAGAAGGAAGCCCCATTGTGTTAAATGGGGCTTACTCCCAGGAAAGTGTCTTTAGGTCTGCGGCCTAAGTAGACTTCATAGGATCATGCACATTGAATGCATGTTTTGAATTCAATTCCAATGTTTGGTCATCATTTTTACATAGTTAGTATTTTTATATGAATATTTTGGGGGTTATGGAACCAATCCTCTAAGTTTCCATTATTTCCTATGGGAAAATCCGCTTCACTTAAAGAGCATTTCACTTAAAGAGCATGCCTCCAGAACGAATTATGTGAGGCAGGCGCCACTGTATATAAGGAAGAGTTTGGGGACACCCACCCCCACCCCTCTCTCAGGCTCAACTGCTGGAGCCTGAATGTGCCTAAGCTGTGCATCATTTTAGCCCACAAACATCTGTTAGATAAGTGCAGTTGATAGCCCTTTTATTTTCTTCCTGTTGTGTATCCTTTACATGTTTTATCTTTTGGGAACTTAGGTTCTTTTCCTGCATATTGTTGTTCTAAATGATCCCTTGTAAAGTGAGTTCTTGATTGTGTGGAGGAACCCAAAGTTATGTTAGAGCCTATAGTCCAAGAGTCTTATATAATATCTACTGTTATACAATTCTTTCACAGGACAAATCTGCCCTCCTCCCTGCCCCTTATGCCTCCCTGTTCCGCTCCCCCCTGCTTCGATCTACCCCTTCCTTAACCTCCCAAGCCCTGTGCAAACCTGCTGGTGATGACAGACATCTGCTCCCTGTCATTGCATGGACCCAGCTGCTTGCCAGAGCTGAAGCATTTCCAACACCCATAAATACACTGTGTGAGGCTTGTTTTGGCAGCGTAAGTGGCCCTTTGACAGATCATCAGAATTGGGCTGTAAGCTTATTTCCGGAAAGGGACAAAATGTCAACTGTATGTCAACTATGGTCAAAAGATTTTTGCATTAAATGGCTTTGGTGATCTGAGGTGTCCGTCAAGGATTTTATTTATTTTTCCTTGATTGATAGGACTATAGAGGAATTTTAGCTTCTCCAATCCTTTCACATCGCGTTCTCTTTGCTTGAATTCAATCTTAGATGGCCTTCATGCTAAGACTGGGCTATTAAACAGTTAAGGAGCATCTGCATACATAATACCACTGCTTGCTGTTAGGTTCCTATGCACAAAACATGCTGAGGGTGGGGAAGGCTACCACACAGCTCACTAGGAATGTTTCAAAGGTTGGTAGTAATACAATGGTTCCCAAATTTTTGGGTCATGACACACCAGCTGGGGAAGGAGTAAGGTCAGTGATGTAATTACCAGGATTGTGATCCCCCATGGGAAAATTTACAAAGATATCAAATATTTAATTATCAAGGACTCAATATCTGAGACAATTCAATCGGTACATGACCGAAATATCATCATTTTCTGTGTGCAGATTACATCCGGCCCAAACCACCAGCTGACAGTGGATACCACCGCTATCAGTTCCTTCTCTTTGAACAGCCTGCTCAGAAAGCCATATCGTTTACCCCAGAGGAAACAGCATCTTCTGGTAAGGAATTATTCCCCTTTGTGCCTCCAGGAAAGGAAGTGTTTATTTGCTCCTTTAGTTTGTTAATTACACGAAATGTACCAGTGCATACACATTTTCTTCATGCTGATTATTTGTCTGTTTCAAATATAAAATTTCATACAAACCAGTAGTTCCCAAACTTACCCAGGTCATAGTGCTTGTGCAGCCACTTCTTCTCAGCCAGAAATTGCCATGTTGGAACCAATGAAATCTCATGAGATGGTAGCACCTAGATTTCATGAGATCCAAGATAGAGCAGCACCTGGAAGAACAGATAGGATGGGCATAAGAGACATCCCATGATACCTCTGTGAGTGTGCTGCAAAGCATCATGACACACGCTTGAGGTCCCCCGATATACAGGATGGAAATGTCCCAGCAGGGGTATACCCATTCCCAAAAGCTGCCCTAGGAACTAACTGCCTCTGCTGGTTTCAAACTATCAGTGTCAGTTGGATAGGAATAACCACATGATGGTATTGACTTGTTAGGTCAGAAAAACAAACATCTGAAGCAACCTCAGTTTAATACACAGCAGAAGTTGATTGTCAGTTGACATGGGCCTATATCCTAAAGTGAAATTAAGCCCCTTGCTCTGAAGTAGTTAAGATGACTTTCCATAAGATAACACTAGAAAGTGACGTAACTGCGTGGACCCATAACTGCTATGGATTTTGCCCATAGAATCCTAGAATCCTAGAGTTGGATGGTACCCAGTAGGTCATCTAGTCCAACCCCCTGCCTGTAGCAGGAAATCCACCTAGAGCATCTCCGACAGGTGCC
This sequence comes from Cryptoblepharus egeriae, assembly GCA_030015325.1. Classification (NCBI taxonomy): domain Eukaryota; kingdom Metazoa; phylum Chordata; class Lepidosauria; order Squamata; family Scincidae; genus Cryptoblepharus; species Cryptoblepharus egeriae. The sequence continues at coordinate 23,152,546 of JAREYC010000011.1, forward strand.
CGTCGAGCCTCTGCTTGAAGATCCCCAGCGAGGGAGAGTCCACCAACTCCCATGGCAATCTGTTCCACTGCCGAACCGTGATCGTTGTTGAAATGAAGATGTGATCGAGAGACTGTCATACAAACCAATAGATTGTATTATATTGCTTGAAGCCCTTTTATTTATCCACCTTCTTCTCTGCTACAAGGTGCCAAATCCTGGGTTGGCCTCAGCATTTCCCTTTATCAGGCTAGCATGATGTACATCCACTCAGAATTTGTTGCAACATTTCTAACAACAGATCAACATTGCTAACAATAGATCAATAACAATATTGTTATTGCTAACAATAGGTCATCTTTGCTTACTTATTAGTGGTCAGAGAAGGCCTGGTGAATTCTGGTTCTAAAGCTTTTTTTCCTTTTTTATTCTTTTATTTTTCAGTTTAAATTATATCACACATTCTTGCCCTCTATAGATGGAGACCCTTTCGCTATGCCATTTCATGTATGTTTAATATTTTTCATTGATTAGTGAATTATACTCAAAACAAAGTTGATTGTTCAAGTTCATCTTTGCATATTACAGGAAGTGTCCCCACTATTGCCAAAAACTACTTGGAAAACAATTGCAGAAGATGATGTGTTTTTCAGAGAACATGATTATGATTTTAAAACTGTTTTATGCTCTAGCAAGGGCTGCAAGGATTAACCTTAGTTGATTGTTCAATGGAGGGAGACAAAATTATGCCTGAAAAGCAAACAAGCATATGTTTTAAGTGGTTTGGGTGTGCTAGCTAACAGAGGATGAAAATAAGTACTAGATTATTAAATTATAAATGTTGTCATTCTTTTCTCAGTCCCCACAGAGTCCTACACTGAGGCCTGGCAATATGGAAATATATTTACACTTAATTAATTAATGGACTAAATGCACTGATAATTGAAAATATCTTCTGACAAGGAAGATAAATCTCTTAAATAAAATAAATAACAATTAATAAAATGTATTTATTAATCAAATAATTAATAAAAAGATATGAGACTATGCCATGTTATCTAGGGCTGCCATATTTCTCTTCCACAAAATCAGAACAGGGCCCTCTGTCACACTTGGCAGTATATGAAGACAGTCCCCCAAAATAGGGACTGTCCCTGTTTTTCAGGACATATGGCAACCCTCTTGTAAGTATGGTGGGTATCAGTATGGAGGTGCCATGCAGCAGAGGAGTGACATGGTGCATCCTCCCACAGCAAATTGGCATATTAGAAACTGTGGTGCTTGGCAAAAAGATTTAGGTGATCAGTTGCTGCTTGCCAGTTCAGACTGGATTTTAGAAGACCACCAGATTTGAGCAACAACATCCAGATTGAAGTCCTTTGGAAAACAGCAAAAAAAGAAGTGAGGGAAGGGGTCTTCAAGGCTGTGAAACTGAAGACAAGTCTTTGCTGGTGCATCTGGAAGCTGTGAAAGTTTCATCAGTGTCACCTCAACCCTATTATGCATATCAGGTCATGAGATAAAATCATGAATAATGAGATTTACAATGGGGGTTGCACAACCTTGAAATAATGCTCATAAAAATAACAGTGCTGCCGAGCCAAGCACATCCTTCACACCAAGGGACTGCGAGGCTCCCAAGTCAAAACCCGGCACAGAGGATTTTTGAACAAGCTGAATTTCAGGAGGAGATGGAAGGTGAGATAATGAGATGTGGAAGCCTCACCCATTGCAACACATCAGCATGTGATTGAAGCACCAGTCATCTACCACATCAGTTGGTGGAGCCCAAGAAACAACAGGTGCAAAATGTACACAACAACAGGTGCAGAATGTGCTGCCCCAAAGAGGCATTAATCACCTGGAAAGGGAGTCAGGAGAAGCCATTGGAGGAAAGGGCAGGGCAGTCTGCCAAGGGATGCTGCTTTGCTCTGCCCACCTATAAAACAACGTCAATATAGCCTATACACTACAGCATTCTAGGGCATTGCCTAGACAGCAGCCCAGTCCTTCCTGCCACCCACAACACTCCCCTCCCATTGACTTACTGAAGTTGAGTAGGATTGTTTGGTTATATTTAGGTTTTTCTGGGTACTATCTCATAGAATCCTAGAATTATAGAGTTGGAAAGGAACTAATAAGTACAACTGCCTGCTTGTAGCAGGAAATTCTCCTAGAGCATCTCTGATAGGTGCTTGTTGAGCCTCTGTTTGTTTTGAGTCAAGACTGCTGGTTTTGTGTTTGATCTTGGAGGGGTTTGTGGATGGTTTTCTTTCTTCCTTTCCATTGCTGGCCTGTGTTTTTAACTATCTGGGGGTAATAGAAGTGGGCTGAGTGCCTGTATTAGTACAGAGACAGGTATGGGGGCATATGGCTGTGTGAGGAGAGGGGGCTAGTAGAGGGAAAGACAGTCTTGCTATGACTCCACTTCTGGACTTCCCTGTGGCTAACAGGGTTTTGGTGATCTCAGCGGCAACCCTAAATTGAAATCATTGCTGTAGAATGCTAGATCGGTCAGTAATATTTGTATGTATTTGTATGCATCCAGTATACAGTACAGTAATATTTGTATGCTAGATCAGTCAGTAATACGTAGAATGCTAGATCAGTCAAAAAAAATAGTTGTCACAACGGTTTTAATCCTGGATGAACAGGCTGTGCTGGGTTACACAGCAGAAACCTGGCAAAATGATTTGGGAGGGTAAAATCTCTCCCAGTTTTGTATTCCAGGTTTCAAAGTGCTGCAGCAGCCAAAGTTTCAGAGGGAGGGAATAGAAACTGTGATCGTGTGATGTGACAGTCGTCCAGGTGTTCTGTGCAACTGTAATGGTCTCTTATTGGTGCTGGGAGACTTCATGATTGGGATTCCACCTTTCTGCCCAACAGTTTTCCTTTCTGAGCTGGGGGAAGCTGTCTTGGTGCTGGTACTAGAGTCCCTCAGGATGTTGACATTGGAGGACTAGGCAGCAGGTGTGATCTGGTGGTTGTGTGAAGAGCCACTGAAGAAAGGTAACAATTGGATGGGAGACCAGAAAAGCTTATAAAAGCTAATATGAGACAACAGAACCACAGGTGTCACTGTTTACTGCTTGGCTGACCTGAAAACTCCTGCTGGAAGCTTGAAGACATTCCCTGATGCCAGATGTGATGATGACCACACTGTGAAGGATTCCTCCTGGAAGATGATTTCTACAAGCTGCCTGTAGAACAATCACAGGATTGTTTTGAGGACAAAATGGGGATACATGGCAGGAGCTTCAAAGACTACTGTGGAAATAGTATTTCCCAGAATTTCTAGCAGTCGGGCATATCCAGGCAACACTGGAAACTTCATCAGCAGCTAAAATCCTCCCACCACCAGAACCTCTGGACTCAGTAAATAAATCAATGAATTGGAGGACTCAGTGTGAGTGCACTGGTGCACTGAAGTGCAATGGTGCACTTCAGGATTTGTTGGCCACCCTGACAGCTCGGTGCCTGATATTCTACTGGGCTCCTATGAAACAGTCTGGCAGATGCTTACTAAAAATTAACTGGTATGCAAACAAAATTTAAAATAATATGGATTAACTAACAGAATAAAAAGGGGTTCTATCAAGTCTTCCACTTGCTAATTGGCACCACCACTGGCCTAAGACATAGGGCGCAATCCAGAGTAACTACGGGGAGTCCTTGCTCCAGCGTAAGAACAAGTTACTCTGGATTGCAATATGAATTTCCCATAGGTTTTCACTAGGTGGTGAAGTTACTATGAGTGCACGTAATGTCTCTTACGTGCTCCCGTAGTTACTCTGGATTGCAGCCATAGAGTGACATATTGCAAAATCTGCCACCCTAAGCCCTGGATACAACATGATTCACCACCCACAACATGAGGATGAACTGTTGTGCCATTGCTGCAATTGCACCCAGTGAACTGCATATGAACATTCACCATCCAGGTGATAATTGGCCAGGATTCTTCACTACCAGAAGAGCACATTATAATTACCACCACCTGGTCCAGTTGAAAAACTTAGGGGAAAAGAAAATGCAATTGCAGATCCTGGACATGTATATCCTTCTTCCCCATAGGGCTTACAGCAACCTGTGGCAGAGAAAGTTTCTATAACGGAAACAAAAACCTCTTTACCCAGCATTACTGCGCTGATCAAATGTGGTGACCCTGCCTTGTCTGTTCCATAGTATTTGTTTTTAAACGGTTGAGAGAATTGGTGGTAGTTCATCTTGTATGGTTTCTTCATAAGTGTGAATCCAGAGCCGCACATGCCTGAAATTCAGTTGCACAATAGCCAGAAAGGATTCACATGGCTGGATACTGGCCTTGTTTATTTAAAGACATGCGTCCCACTTTATCTTTAAGTTCAAAGCTTCTTATAATGCTTGTTAAAACAGTAAATGTTACAAAGACAAATTCAATTGAAGCAGAATAATCGCATTGAACATTACTTGTAAAAACAACTGTGGAGGACAGAACAAGCACTTTAATGGAAGCAGGTCGGCTGTCGTAGTATAAACAGAGGGCCTGTTGAAACAGGAAGGCTTTATGAGCATTCTGGAATGCCTGCAGGTGCAGAACTGATTCATAGGAGAGTGAATTCCATCATCCCAAGACCTGCATTGTGAAGGCCTCACTCCACAACCTACAGACCTATCATCCCTGTACCAGTAGATCCAGTCTTCCTTCTTCTGGCCTGTAGTTTATCCTAGTCTATACTAGTCTATACTCTATACTAGTCTAATATATACTATAGAGCAGTGATTTTCAACCCTTTTCATCTCATGGCACACTTAACAAAATATTGAAATTGTCAAGGCACACCATCAGTTGTTTTTACCATTGACGAGGCACACCAGACTGTTCAAATCCCCCCATTTTCCTATTAATGAATGTCAATCCCCAAATTCCCATGGCATACCTGAGGACTGTCTGCAGCACACCAGTGTGCCATGGCACACTGGTTGAAAATCACTGCCATAGAGCATGGTGCAGTGATCATGCAGTCATATAATTTTACTAGCAAAATGTACCAGTGTTGCAGGAGTAAAATTTCAAGAATATTTCTAATCAAAGCCCCGGTGGAACATGGTCCTGTGCAACACACACTCTGGTGCAAACACTCCCCCTGTTCACTCCCCCTCACCCTTTCCACACTCCTTTTCAACCACTTCCAGTTGGAATTTCCAAAAACTGATTCTTATTGGTTGCCTCCATCACGGAAGTAACACCTTCCCCAAATTTCATGCTTCTAGGTCCAGCGGTTTTGTCTGGATGTTGATGAGTCAGTCAATCAGTGAGTAAATCAGTCAGTCAGTCAGTGACTTTTCAGATAGATAGATAGATAGATAGATAGATAGATAGATAGATAGATAGATAGATAGATAGATAGGTAGGTAGGTAGGTAGGTAGGTAGGTAGGTAGGTAGGTAGGTTGGTTGGTTGGTTGGTTGGTTGGTTGGTTGGTTGGTTGGTTGGTTGGTTTTGGCTGTTTCCAATTGTGGAATTTAGATCCAGTTTCAATTTTTATTTCATATGTTTAATTGGGACACTTTCTTAATCAATGCTGAGTAAAAACAAAAAAATGCAGTGTTGTTAGAGGCCGTGAACTTCATCCCTTCCCTCTGTACTTTTCAAAGAAGATTGAGTGTTTTGCATAACATGGTTGGACATGGTTGCAGAATTGTTGTTATTATTATGCCAACAGGTAGGTATCCATGCTTGTGTACAGACTCCTTTCACAGCTATGCACCTTCACAACTCATCTCAGTATTGCCTAAAGATGTTCAGCACTGACATAAAAACATCTGGGCCACAACTTCTGTATTGTGCAGAACTCAGTGTGAAGGTCCAGTTCTGTGCCACCACACACCTTGGAGGGAACACTGGTCAACAATCCAGTTTCATGCGGGGGGTGGGGGGATGGCCATGAGATTCTGAATCTGTGAGGTCTCAGAAAAAAAGATTGGCTTTTAACCCTAATCTCCAGTTAGGCCGGCACAAGTCCCAGCCCAGTCCCATGCTGACCTGGGAGTATTGCAAAAGTGCCACTTCTGGGGGAAGAGGGGCTAGTGGTGGGCCATTCTCCACCACCATGGGAATGGAGAGATGGGTTTATTGTGCTGCCCTAAATTGCTTAGGAATGTAGCCTTAGTGTGTCACTGAGCAATCAGTCTGCCAAAGACCACCAGAATGGGTGGAGAACGGACTGCCCACAGTTATCAGTGAAGAGTCAGCTGCAACCGTGAGCAGTGCATTTTCTGCCCTTGGGGGAGTACTCACTATATATACTCACTAGATATACATTTCCCCACAGACCACAGAGAAGGCAGAGAATGGACCACTCACAGTCACAGCCAGCAACAAAAGCTACTGTATCACAAATCTTCTGTATCATTAATAAATCTCTAATCACTAACCATTGTCCTAGATTAAAGGACAATCTTGGGCCTCCTTATTCTTCTTAATCTTTATTCTTAATCATTATCTTTATTCTTAATAATTCTTAATGAAAATTATGCAAGGGATGGATAGAGTGGAGAGAGAGATGCTCTTTTTCCTTTCACATAATACCAGAATTAAGGGACACCCACTAAAATTGAATGTTGGGAGAGTCAGGACAAAGGAAAATATTTCTTCCCTTTAAGAAGGGATTGAACAAATTCATAAAAGACCATTGCAGGTTACAAGCCATGAGGGCTGTGTGTGTATGTGTGCATAGATAGATGTAGATGCGGGCAACCTCACAATGCCAGATGCAGTGGAGGACACCTGGATGCAGGTGTCTAATGTGCTCTCTGAAGCATCTGGTGGGTTGCTGTGAGATATAGGTAGCTGGACTAGGTGTGGCCTGATCCAGTAGAGGCTGTTCTTGTGGGTGAAATCCAGACTAACTATGGGGAGTCCTTGCTCTGGAGTAAGAACAAGTTACTCTGGATTGCAATATGAATTTCCCATAGGTTTTCACTAGGTGGTGCAGTAACTGCGGGTGCACTTAATGCCTCTTGCGTGCTCTCATAGTTACTCTGGATTGTGCCCCATGTTCATTATTCTTATTAATCTTCTTTAGTTATTACAAATTAAATTATATTTTTATGTGGAGGAATAGAGGCTTGCACATGGTCCACAATGTTTCCAGTATTTGCCTCAGTGGTACATGGAGCATTCTGTTCAAACCAGTTGTATTCCCACTGAAAATCTGACTACTGTTCAGTCTTTCCCACCACACGGCAAACGGTATATTTGGACAACCGTGTTGACTGAAAGAGAAGCATTCTGTTTAATTTCATTGTTTGCAAGCAACAGAATATTTATTCTCTTTTGTGTTATTGTTGTCCCTCACTCCTGGGAGTGGTATGAGAGACACTAAGTTTGGGCAGTATGCCAGATCACTGGTTTACACAATGTCAGCGTACGTTTATCAACGGTATACCTGCTCAGCACTCCCATATCCATAAAGCTATTTCAAAATATTATTTTTGATTCTGATTTGCTAACCAGAATTAACAGGACATTATGTTAATGTAATGTAACATAAATTATTTTTTTTCTCCTTTCAATTCAGGTATCACAGTAAACTGTCATTAAACTTCCTGAACGATGTCTTGAAGTTATGTCTTAATTGAGCTAGATAATCAGGGACAGGAAAAAAAAGACAGATGGATAGACAGATCTCAGTCTCACAAGTCCCAGTTAAGTCCCATTCCTAAGTAAGGCTGCAATCCTAAACTCCAGTAGGCCAGCCTAAGTTCTGGCATAAAGTCTTTGTTGACCTGAGACTGTCACAGAAGTGCCATAAGACACTTCTGTGCCACTCTTGGGGCAGGTTTAGACCAGTGCACAGACATGTTCTTGCCTCCATACATCACCAGGAAAGAGAAGACTGATGAGTTGTGCTGGCCTAGGTTAGGATTGGATCCTAACGGCACAATCCAGAGTAACTACGGGAGCATGTAAGAGACATTATGTGCACCCATAGTTACTGCACCATCTAGTGAAAACCTATGGGAAATTCATATTGCAATCCAGAGTAACTTATTCTTACTCCGGAGCAAGGATTCCCCGTAGTTACTCTGGATTTCACCCTTAGTCTCCTAGAGCCAATAAGGCCATACCAATGAGGCACACATTGCATCCTGTGGTGGAAAATCAGTCTTCCTTACAGTATGAGAACTAACCAGGAGATAGTGAGTATCCTAATTACAGTTTTCTTCAGACAAAAAAGATACATTGAATCTCTGCGAGTAATTTTGTATGCTAATCCCAGATCCTCACTAATTAATGAAGAGGAACGCTTAAGACCCAGACTGCCCGATAATGTTGTTCTGTAATTATGCCACAATTGTTTTTTAATTATTCCATCTGCAGTTTATTTTGCACCTCCCAGCTTTTTGCTAGCTAAATTCAGCTGTTTTTGAAACTCACTTATTTTCTCCCAGGTAGATCAGGAAACTTTAGCTGAGTTGTTAGTCTTTAAGATAATTGGCCACTTACACTATTGAGACAGTTCATTTTAAGCACTCTCTACTTTGTGGTAATATGGGCAGGAATATTTGAGAGAAATTGTTTTGTGGTGGTGGTGGAAGCGTGCTAGAGCATTGTGCATCGTGCAATGTCGCCTTCATGTGTATGCTCATTTGCTGAGCACCCGAGTCTCCGTGATGAGCAGAACTGAGATGCCCTAATCAAAGAGATTTCTATTCCAGACAGCTCCTGATCAGATAAAAGGCTGCATGCAGCGAACTGATCTTATTCCTTCAATAGGAGTTTCAGGGGCTGTGCAACCCCAAAAATCAGGGCATGTGTGAATTGAGCAGTGTCTGACTTAAAGCAAAGAGCAGTGTTTAATAAGAGGGATTTTTCTGTCCGTAAAGGCCTCGTACACCATTCAGTCTTTTTAAATCTTGTTAATTCAAATCAGTGGTTCTTAAGTTTTTCACACTGGGATTTTCTTTTTAAAATGACACGCTATTGCAGTGGTTCTCAAACTTTTAGGGAGATTTCCTCCCTTAGTAAGTCTTTATAGGAAAAGTGTGAGGAAAGTGATGCAACCCCCAAGATTGTGTTGCTGAGGGGGGAGGAAGGAGTTTTCACTGGCTTTCACTTACAAGTGCCATAAGTACACCACAATAAAGCAGGTGGTACTAACTTCACATGTGTGAAATGTTGTTGCCACCACAGACACCATGCTGCTCTTCTCTGACTGGCCTACTAGAGGTGAAGATGGCTAGGGCAGCACTATGGGACAGCTGTTTAAAAGTTCAGACCTTGTCCCTCCAAAGAGGTGCACACTGAGGTAGAAAGGAAGATGCAGAATTGGGGAGAGACCAGGAGGGAATAACTGAAAGTGTATCTCCCTTTCTGCAAGGATGTTAGGTAAGCTCCCCCAGTCCCACATAGGGCACCCATCCCCAGAAGTGGTATTTGCCACAACATGATACTTAAAACACGAAAAGGTTGTAAAGCCCTCCTGTAGATTCATAACTAACAGGAAGGTGCTTGACTGGTGCATTATAAATTATGGTTTTAAAGTGCTGCTTCACACATAGGTAACTTGACTTTGAGATATGTGAACTCTGGAATTTTGGAACACCCTAGTACATTAATGTTCTGAGTTGTCCAATAGGTATCCCAAAATACTGACTTTAATTAGAGAGACTTTGGGCACAATCCAGAGTTTCTACGGGGAGTCCTTGCTCCAGTGTAAGAACAATTTACACTGGATTGCAATATGAATTTCCCATGGGTTTTCACTAGGTGGTGCCGTAATGTCTCTTACGTGCTCCCGTAGTTACTCAGGATTGTAGGGTTTGCTACTTAGAGCACAATCCTAACCATGTCTACTCAAAAGTAAGCCTCATTGTGTTCATTGGGTCTTACTTCCAGGAAAGTGTCTTTAGGATTGCAGCCTAGTTGATGGAAGATTAGTCTCTCTGCTGCTGAATCATAGAGCTTTGCTCCTATTATTTTTCTGCCAAATTTATGAAATGCATTTTGGAAAGCTGATTGATTCCTTGGCATCATTGCAGTTCTTTTGAAACATATGAAACATCCTCCATCCTGATGATTAGGCTGGTTCTTTGGATTTCAGGAGAAGGGTATTCACTCAAACCTCAGAGAAGGTTTTCACTCTGTATGATCTTCTATTATTTCTCCACCAGCAAAAGCAGTAGATAGATAGAATTCCCCAACCAGTATTTACATTGTCATAATAATAAAGGTCAAAAAGACAGTCGTCCCCAAGAAACGCAGTTGAAGGATAAGCAGTAACCCACACATTCTGGAGTATATAGTTGGCATATAAAATCATGTGTCGCTCTGACTTGATATTGAGACCCTAGAACAATGTGGGAGTGGAACTGGCAACCTTAGCTTAACATATTCCATCTGATCTTGCTTTATGCTAGATCCTTCCTGTCATTTTAACCTAGTATTTTTGTTGATTTAATAGACCCCTGTGCCTCTGTTGAATAAACATGAATCCCCAATATATTCCATCTGTTCAGTGCTGTCAATTACTAGATGGGTGGGATACCTAATCAAAGTGCCTCCCACTGCAGGCTGTATGTGATCATATGGAATAAAAGCTGCATTAAGAGAGTGCCTTATGAGGCTAACCAAGAAGATGAAACAAATTGAAATCCACATTTCTTTCATCCTAGCTGTGGAGGAAACTGTGGTCAAGCCTTTCTCATATCACTGGTATTCAAGAGGAACTGTGAAATATCAAGCATATGGTTTAAGAAATGAAAATCCATGGTTGATAGTATTTAAGAACTGTTGTCATGGCTTTTCTGTAGTCCCCACAGTGTAGCAGGTAGGCTACAAATCAGATCTCTTCTGCTCTCAAAGCAAAGTCTGGCTATTGAAACAAAGAGCCCAGTCCCATTCAACTTTCCAGAGATGATGCATGTGCTCCATCCTGCAATGGGAGGGCAGTCATGGAGTCTTCCTCAAGGCAAGGGAACATTTTTCCCTCACCTCAAGGCTGCATTATGGCTGCTCTGGCTGCACTGGAAAATTGCATAGGATTGGGTCCTCAGTTACGTGGTACAGGAACAGGGAGGTATGTATTGGCATCCATCAGTCTCGAAAGACTATGGTATTGTGCACAACGCTGTATGTGAAGCACAAAGGGCTGGGTAGATTAATATGGAGGATAGGCTGTTACCCAAGCAGCAAATCCCCCTCTCCATGCCACTGAAATAGTCCAATGGAAGATACAATGGGTTCCAGAGCTCACCCTGTCTTGTGGGGACCCAGGTCTCGAACCCTGGCCTGCTGGTTAACAGGCACAGTGTCTTAACCAGATATATAATTATATTGTATGCAAGTTGACCTCAATAGCCTTTTCCCCAAAACCATCAGTGTTCACATTTCCACAACTAATGGCCTCTTATATAATTTTTATTCACAGAGAATGTCAAACAAAGCCAATTTTTTACTCCCATTTATGTTCTCTTAATTTTTTAAAGACTAAAAAGCCACTTTTGACAAAACAGGCTGGACTTCAGTGAGGATAGTTTTCCCCTAAAGTTTCAGCTGTCCAGAAGAGGGCACCAAGCCATGGCCCATGTGGGTCTTTAATTTAAATACTTGGTTAAGTCAGTGGAAAATAAATTGAAGAAAGTGACACTCAAGGCAGTTAAAGACAAAGAAATCTTTGTAGAATTGCAGTGATTATCTTTGATAGGCCCTCATCGCACTAGGGAGCCGTGTGAGGTTTTTTCTGGAGGGGGTGCATCTCTGTGATAGTGTGTGTGACTTGGATAATGTGAGCTGACACACACAATAGCTGAAAGCAAAGCAAATCAAATGAGAGGATTATGTATTAACACCAGCTGATAGCAGAAGGAATGGACAGTTCTGGCAGCAGCATAATCAAAAATACACCAGACACGGGGTGTTGTTAATGGCAAAAAAAGGATTCCCGCCTACTGCCATGGGGACACCATTAATCTTGGCAGAAAAGAATCAGGGGTCCCCATCACACAGGAGAGTCCCTGAGATGAGGCAAATAAATTATAAAACACAAACTCTGCTGATACCAGGTTAAAGTATTACTCTGATTTTGTATGAGTCCTGTTGTCAGCGCTCCAGACAAAGCATTAAGATACTGAACCCTGCAGGCAAGGTACTGCCTGGCACTTAAGTCTGATCATATTCTTCTTGTGTTTGCACACTTAGCAAGGTGGCCTTGGATTTTTTATTTATTTATCTGGGCATTTGTATGTCACCTGTGACTTACCAGGAGGATGTAAAGGGAATTCACATTTTATGAAAAAATACAGAATTTAATCAAAACTTTATAAGATAATACAAGATAAAACTAAGGAGGCAAGCTTTATCAGTAAAAAGAGGAGAATCTCAAGAAAATGCTTGTGTAAATAAAAATAATTCACCAAAAGGCAGTATGATGCCAGTGAGGTGTCTGCTAACCTCTGGGGTGGTAAACTCCAAAGCCTGGCAGAAATCACTGATATAGGGTGCAATCCTAAGCATGTCTACACAGAAGTAAGTCCCATTCCATTCTATGGGACTTACTCTCAGGAAAGTGTGTTTAGGATTGTAGCCAACCTCTGACAAATTTTCACCTTTGATGGAAGGGGGAACATGGACCAGGAGTCCAGCTGATGGGCCAAAATACATTAAAACCAGGACCTCTGATAGGAATTTTATCAGAGAGTACAAAATGTCTATTGAAAGCCTTCCCTTCTCCACTGGTTTATAATCTCATACACTCGTTGGACCATCATTTATATGAATTACGATATATAAAACTATGCAGGCTTACACAAAAATGTGAATGTTAATTGTGAAGCACATAGTATATGCAAGCATCTTCTGAGATACCAGGAAATTTCCAGCTCCCTTCCAACTCCTTTGGCTCATGAGCCCTGATGATAACCAGCAGCTTCATATTTAAGTATGCAAGTAGGTGTAGTTGAGGGGGAGCGTAGCTCTGGGACCTCTCCTACAGCAGGAATGGTGATGGAGTGGTGACTTCCTACATCAGGAGTACTCAGCTGCCACCTCTGATACTTTTTCAGTCCTGAAGAAGTGTTAAGTTCGGCAGGGGGCAAAATGAGACATTTGCGTAGGGGTATTTGGCCATCTCCTTTCCAGCTATCTACTCACACAGTATTTTTATCAGAGTATATAGCTCATATTACTTTAAGATTACAATCCTAGCAAAGTTACCTGGAACTACCATAAGTCCTACTGAACACAGTGGGATTAATTTTGGAGTCAATGTGCATCTACTAGCTCTTTAATATATTTATCTAGGATATATTTTTAATTCTGTTCTCAGGGTTTACACAGTTATTATTCCAAACTGTTACAACTAACTCCAAGATTTTTTCATTAAATGAGCTACACCTGGAAATGAAGTGTAATATGTTTCAAAGTAGGAATAAACGACAAGAGAAGAAAATAATGAAAAAATTACGATTTTTTTTTTGTTGTTGTGTAGAATTAGTTGTATATGCTTACAGTGTGTCCCAATGAAGTCATGCACTTCAAAAATTACACAACAACAATGTAGTGGCGATAGAAAGATGAGATTTACATGAGAAATGGTTGATGCAACTCCTCCAGCTGGTGGGTTGCAAAAGTATCACAGTGTAACAAGATCTTGATAATGCTGTTGTGGCAGGCAGCAGGTAAGGGGTGTGAATGAGGATTGCAGCAAAGAACTTGCAGCAAAGAACCTGGGAGGGAGTGGAGATACCTGAGCCGCCATGTATCCGCAGAAGTGGCATGCAGAGTAAAATTGGGATGTTTGATAGCATCCCGAATGGGTGAAAAGCACTGGGCATTTGCCTCTGCATTTTGGCTACAGTGATCTGGTCAAGAAAGTGCTCTCTCTTCCCCCAGTGCTGAGCTAACATCCATCTGTTCAATGGAAATGAAAGCTTTAGTAAGAGCAGCTTTTCACTCTGTGTTTCCAGCTTCTTCTACTCAAGCGAAACCATAGCTAAGGGAAAGACCCTGTGATATATAATTCTTCAAGGAATGAGTCCATCCATACACTAAGCCAAGTGTGAAGCCTCCCATTGTTCAGACAGAACAGAGTTCAAGGCTTCTGACCCACAGTGGCTCACGCTTCCTTTCCCCTGCCCTTTTGGGTTGTTAAAGAGTTCTGGTGAGTCACCAGCGCTCCAGATCAGTGAATCAGATGGCCATTTTGTTTCAAAGCAACAAGAGCCATCACATATTCGCAATCAGAAATAAAAGAAATCCATTTCTTTTCTAAAACAAAGGGGTGGGGAAGAGGCAGGGATTAATTGGATTCCCATTTCAGCCAGCAAGTGTGGGTTTCAGAAAGGGTGGCACAAACACTTGGCTCAGATTCCTCATCTTATGTAAGTCTCAAAGGCGGAAATAAATTAACAGTGCAATCCTATTCGTGTCTACTCAGAAGTAAGTTCCATTGAGTTCTATGGGAGTTAATCCCAGGAAAGTGTTATTAGGATTGCAGCCATAGTGAAATACTGGAAAGGTCCTTTTATGAAAATTCACAGACACCACAATCATCATACATATGATGTATGATAGCATATGATGATGCTATCATACATATGATGTATGATAGCATATGATGATGGTGATGGTGATGGTGATGATTTCACAATGTAGTCCAAGACTGCAATTTTGTACACATTTGGTTTAAGACTAAGCCCCTCTGAAATGCATGCAATAAGTAGCCAGGGAAAAAAATAGGATTGGACTATGAAGGAGAAGTGGATAACTTCTTGAACTCCTGGACTACAATGAACAAATGTCATGAGCTCTGTAACATATTCATAACATAATTTGCATATCATTTTATTTATTGTAGCATAGCAGATGCTACATTACAGCCTGGCAGTTTATAAAATCTTTCTTAAGTATATTTATAAAAGACTATATTTTTAAAAGACTTATAAAATCTTTCTTAATTATGCTGAAATATAAAATTGAAACCAGCCTTTATCTGCTGCACCAATGTAGAGATGAAAGTAAAGGTCACAAGGCAGCAAAAAGTGATCATTGCATCACTCCTTATTACAGCAGAGATGTGATTTGGTGGGCACAAAGCAGGGAGAGTCACTGCCTTGCCATGTGGGATAATTGCCTCCGCACAGGGCTGGAAGGAAACTGCCGTTCTTTCCAGGTGTGTGTTGCAGGTTGGCATTCCTAGGATTTTGTTTGAGTTCAGCAGGGCAGGCACAGAATCAGTTATTAGTTCTATTACAAATCTGTGCTCTCCAAAAAGACTGGCAAGCTTCTTGGGAAAAGTGAATGCATTGGCATTGCACAAGGTGTACTCTCCCAATCGAGATAGCTCCATGCCTGGCATCACCTTGGGACTGACCCAAAGTCAACAGCCTTGTGGCAGGGAAAGTAGGCCTTGTAGAGCAGGGGCTGTCCACTCTTGCACAGTGGCAAACCTCTGGGTTCCTGACACTCCAGCACTGAGTCACCAGAAGCCATCAGGCATGTACAAGCTTGCTCCTTGGCTATGGTTCCTCCTTCTGTTTGTGACAGCAAAGGGAAGGCGCGTTCAGCTACATTCTCACTTGTTCTGTGCTGGACCCATTGCCTTACAGGCAGACAGTGAAGCAACCGTGCTTGGCTCACTGTTTTGCAAGAGCTGCAGGGTCAGTTGGTTGCATTTATTAAAACGGTGAGATCTGAGTTTAGATAAAAGAGGCGGCTTTCTGAGCCTAGTGACTATCATTATGTTAAAAGACATCATGGGTGGGTCCACGGAGAAAACAGAATCATAACAAACTCTCCAATCATACTCAATCTCCAGTTCAATCCCAATTTGTGTCATTCTTTGATTAAATAAATTTAATTCCCAGGGTTTCATCATTTAAACAGAAACGGCAGCTTTTTCAATTCCTTCATCTCGGGAGACTTGTCCAGGTTCTGCAGCTCTGCTTTTAGGACAACTAGTAACAAATTATCTATCCCTCTTTCTCTGCTAACAAAGAGGAAAAAGGACAATTTGTTAAAAGGTGCCTTTGTCCAATTAAACATCTATCATATTTGTGCATTGGCTG
The DNA here is from genome assembly GCA_030015325.1 of Cryptoblepharus egeriae. NCBI lineage: Eukaryota > Metazoa > Chordata > Lepidosauria > Squamata > Scincidae > Cryptoblepharus > Cryptoblepharus egeriae. Next base: position 23,168,574 of record JAREYC010000011.1, read on the forward strand.
AGCTGGTAGTGTGTCCTTCTTTTATTTCTCCCAGTTGCAGAATTCTGCAGCCTGGATTTATATTTTATTTATAACAATTCTAGCCTGTTGCTCCCTCAGTGTTTGGAGTGACACATTCATCCCCAAGGCGGTCTCCAATCCAAACAGCATACCCTGTACAAACCTGCCTAACTGCAGCAATCACACACATTATACATTTTGCATGCATACTGGTACATCATGCACTTCAGCAATAGAGGCACATCATGTACTTTGCAACATCTGCCTCGATCAGGTGTGTATGTATATTTGTTTGGTGAGAATATTTTTCTCACCTTTCTCACCTTAACATGGTGATCTTTTAAGGATAATCCAAGAGTGGTATCCAACCAGCCCACCTATGCATTCTTGGGGTAATCCAGGTACCCTTAAGCTTGTAGCCCCATAAAAGGGAAAATAAGAGCAAACTGCTTACAAGCAAACAAAATGTATACCATATGCAATATACGCAACAAGAATGCACATTGTACCACAATGAAAGTTACTTGCAAAATATTCATGTCTTGCTATGAGTGGAAGCTACTGCAGGAAGTGCAGCTTTGACTGCCCTCCTCCTAGGAAGCAGGGACAAGAGCTCTTGTAGTTTAGAGGATCAGAGATGGACTGATGCAAGGTGACCATACAGAATGGAGGACAGAGTGCCTCTACCTTTAACCATTGAGTAAAAGAGTAAATTAAGGCAGGTTTTAGCTCATCATAGAAGAGTTTAAAAAGCAGCACCTGCCTCAATTTCTACTTCTATGCAGTGGTTAAAAATAAAGGCAATCTGTCCTCCATTCTGTATGGTCACGCTGGACTGGTGAAATGCGCTGCAAGAAGAGGACAAGGATGGAAGGCATTTAGCTACCATAACGTGGTCACAACTTATGCTTTAAAATTAGACTTGCCTTTTCCCTGTGAGCTTAAGAGTAGTCAGAAATCCAGCCATGAGTTTCCCTCCAAAAGCCTTAAATTTGAAAAAGGCATGGCGAATTTAAAGACTTTTAAATTTGAAAAAAGGCTTTGAAGTTCCATCCCAAAGGACCAACTAAAATGGGGAGGAGAATATCTAAAGGCCAACTCCTAGTCTTTCAGGAAGGACCGTGGAAGATGATGACAAAGAACTGTTGGTCACTGTTGGACCATGTTGCTGAACAGCTTGTGAGAAATGTTGGACTTTTTAAGAGCATGGATCTTACACAACTATGATCTTATCACCCAGATATGTTAAATTTTTGGATTTTTGCTAGCCATGAAAACGTTTGAAAAACTATGAAAAATCTCCTCTGGGTTCTGCAGCTCTGGATCTATGAGAACATCACACCGGTGTTCCCTCTAAAGGGTTGCACCACTGTGCAGACCCTTTATGTGGCTGCTCAGCAGCATGGCAGTGTCTCCAGATGCTTGGTGATGACATCACACTGATTGCCAGATTTCTGGGAAGATTTCCTAGTATGTCCCAGTTAAGAGTTCCTATACAACTTTATGGATATGGAATATCTACCCACCCCCAGTATTCTTTGAGTACAGAAATTTGATTGGCACTGAGATGAGCCAGCCAGTGCATAGCACTGCAGTATTTTAGCAGGTGGAAGGTTCTCCAGTGACATCCTTGCTGTTTTCCATTCATTTTTTGTTGCACACAGATAAAACCTGGAGAATCTACTGTCGTTGGCTTGAACGTAGGCCAGTGTTGTTCAGTTAAACCAAGGAACAGTCTCTGAGGATATATCTTACATTGTAATTTTTCCTTAGTCGTATACCGGTATGGCTGTCATAGCTTACTCCATAGCCTCCTGTGGACTATGGATTGGCAGGGGTGCTCTGCATTGGATATCTTCAACCACACCCACAAACCTGTTGTTCCCACCTAGGTGTCTCAAGGAGAGAGAATGACTATTGAAGCCATGAAAGTCTGTGTTGTCCAAAAGCCATAGGAGTTAGACTGGCTCCCTGAGGTTCTCCTCACTCCTGTGTATCCAAGATTCTTCCTGGAATGTGAAAACATTGCTGCATCATCCCACCCCACCCACATATCCCAAGGCATGCCAGGCCTTCTGGGGTAACTTAGCAAGGTGTTGCAAGCACACACACCAAACAAGCTGTGAGAGGCTGGAACTGCTTCCAAATATCCCAGTAGAGCTTTACCTTCCTTTTATCCTAAAATTGAGAATCCCTTTGCTCAAAATTTGGAGTGGCCTCCTGCTGAATCAGATCGTTGGCCCACTTCACTCAGTGATCTTTCCAGTCAGACCCAGGGTGACCATATAGATAGGAGGACAGAGTGCCTCTACCTTTAACCATCATATAAAAAAAACCATTGCACCCTTGTGAGTGTCCTTAGGTGACCTGACATGCTTTGGGAACCCTTCCCTGGAACAAATATTTCTATTACAAATATATAGGAAAAAGTACTGTTTGGGGCAGAAAAGGTAGGATAAAAATATTTTAAACTAGTGAAAATGTACCAACATTGCAAGAGTAAAATTCCCCCCATACACCATCCCCCCACTGCACAATATTGGTACCTGTTCCTGACCGATTAATTTGCAAGGGACTGGTGTGGAGGTATCATGTGAGAAGGCTGATGCACTGTAAAAGCTATTACAAGATTCTTCTCATTGTTTGACAGTGGGGGTCCTGAAGTGCCAGATTCTGGGGCACAGGAGGATTGCTTCTGATATCTGGCCCATGGCTGTTGAGTGTGCCAGCATGAGCATACCAATCTCAGATAGTATAGCTTGATCCTCCTGCAGGGTGCAGCTCCATTCCCAACAGGCTACATGAAACTAACGCTCAGAGCTGCACCCTGTAATGGTCATTAACCTAAACTTAAGACTGCAAATCCAGTCACACATAAAGTGGGAGAAAAAGCACTTCTTAAAGCAAAAGGTGCTAACTCACCCCAATTTCTTGCCTACTCCACTAAACAGCATGCCGAGACAACTTCACTCCCCTTTCTCATTCTACTATGTGTGTGTGGCCAGACTGGATCTGCCACCACTGCAATGTCATTTGAGTCTGCTTTCAATGTCATTTGAGTCAAATAGCTTTCAACTATTTCTGTCTTCCTAGGGTCCTGGAACATGCAGAACTTTGTGGACCGGTTTGGGCTTGGAAATCCTGTGGCTTCAACTCAGTTTCTCACTCGGCACTACAACGACTAACAACTGCAGAAGTTCTTCAATCTGCTCTGCAGTGCCTCAGTTTCCGCTTTCCCCCTTTAAACACAATTGGAGGGCTACCACTTCACTTCAAGTCCACCATTACTGCTTTCATCATTAAAGGATGAGACTGGAAGCTTCATTCACTGAGCACCAAACCAATCTGCCTGTTCCTGTCTCTTACCTGAAGTTTCCCTTTATGATGTACTTCTTTCCAACCTGAACATACTGTATCATTCTTGTAGTCTGCGTATCTTTGCCTTCTTTAAATAAACACCTGTTTCATATTGCAGCAATCAGAATACAAAAAATTGAATTTAACTCTAATTTCCTTTTGCTTTTCTATTGCAGGATTGGGAAATAGTCTCATTTTTTCTGCTCACAGGAACTATTATCTCGGTTATTTCTGCTATCAAGATTGATTGATTGATTGATTGATTGATTGATTGATTAGTTAGTTGGTTTGAGAACTATTATCCTACCATATGTCTTGAAAGAATTCTCAGGGCAGTGTGGAATATTAAAAAGGAAAGCAAAAAACATTCAACCAACAAAAAGGGGGTTAAAGTTAGAAACAATTACATCCATCCTCCTCTTTCTGATTGTCCATTTTCTGACAATCCACTCTTTCAACACCTTTCAGTTATACCCAGAAGTCATTCATTTAATGCATATTTCCACTCTTTCAACCTCTCTTTGCAGTTTCAAAGGCTAAACTTGCCCTCCTCCATTTTTATTTGCCTATGACATGGTGATTCAGACTGTTTTTGGTTTTTTGTTTGTATTTGTGTGTGTGTGTGTGTGTGTGAGAGAGAGAGAGAGAGAGAGAGAGAGAGAGAGCACTGCCACGCTAGTTCCTTCCAGAATAGGAATAATGAGAATCCATGCAGAAATCTTGTGTGACAGCAGGAATTTGCAAAATAAAAAGGATGTTTCCAATTTGCTAGCTAAAAAAGCATCAGAAGCAACATTTGTAATCTTAAAAAAACCAAGTTCCACTTTCCAACCATTTCCACTTTTCATCTCAGCCTGTACTCATAGGAAATCAACCACATCGAAATATTTCTGATAATTTTGTGTCATTAAGAAATTTCAATTACTGCCTTCTAAATCTTGCTGAAACGAAAAGTTCCTCACCCAGGGTGACCAGATGTTCCAACCAGAAAAGGAGTACAAGGTCCCCCCAAATTCCTGATATCCAAGCAAAATTCCTGACATGGTAAAAATGTAGGACAAATGTAGGACATGTTAAAACAAAAGCTAAAAATACTCATATTGCTTTCCTGTACTTAACTTAAACACTTTATTACTTATTGTTAGCACCCTCATTGCAAGACCTGTTTCCCAAAGCAAAAAGGCACATGTTTAAGTGATCCAGGCAGGCATGCAGGTCTTTCAGCCTCCTTTCCTATGCCCCCTTACAGAATATAAGCTCCATTGACTATAATGCTTTTGAGTGGACACAATTGGGCTTAGAGGCTTAAAACATAAGAAGCCAGGAGGTATCCCACCATCCCTACCCTAAGGTTTCCAACTTTACACCCAGCCCCTGCTCCTCAGCATTGACAATGGCTGGATGAAAGGCCCCACAACCTGAGCAACTCAAGCCCTTGTGAAGTACATGAGTTTTTGTGCAAAGTATATATTGGTAGATCCATTACAAAGGCATAGGAGCAGGGGAGGCTGGGGTGTCTCTGGTCAGTTAGCAACCCTACTTTTTTAAAAAAATAATTCTCCCCCCCCCCTTTTTTTTCTCCAAAGCCAAAATCACTGCAAGGTTTCAGAGCAGCTCCATTTGCAAGGCTTCCTCCCTCCTTCTATATATAGAAGAATCACTGATTCACTCACTCACTGACCTCATCAACCCCCAGCAAAAACCACTTGACCTAGAAGCATGAAATTTGGGGAGCATATTCCCTCTGTGATGCACACATCCATTAAAATCCTATTTGGTGCCCAGTAATGCCTCATGTTGCCAGGTGGTACCTGGTACCCACTGGTGCTGGCAGGGATGCCTGGTGCCCAGTAGAGATGCCCTGTAATGCCTGCTGCCATGTGGTGCCCAGTGGTACATGGTGCCTGCTGCTGGTGGTGCTACATGAGGTTATGACATCACTTCTGGGTTCTCCCAGAAGAGAAGGCAATAATGATGCAGGTTTGTAATCTTGCTGCTGCCCGGTTTTTTCTTTCAAGGAAAGATCATAAAATCACTGAAACACCTGAGGAGGTGGTGGCCTTTGCAACCATGTCAGTGCTGTTTTCCCGGACACTGCCATTTGGGAGGAGCTTCCCGTGGCATTTTCTTCTAGCCTGGCACCCCGGGCACCCTGCCCTCCCACCCCACTAGCTAGTCCATTGTGCTGCTGAAATGCTCCTCTTAATAAGAAAAACACCATCAGAGCTCCTCTACCACATTCCCAGTAGCTTCAGCTGGAAACTGTGTAGTGCCTGCCTAGGACTGTGTCTTCATCTGCCAATCACCATTTTGACTAAGGAACTATGCAATGTAGCATGCAGTGTTGTACTGGTTCTCATTACACATCAGTATGTGGGTCACCATATATGGAAGTGTAAGGTAAGATTATGGTGTAAGGTAATTACCCTTTTATAGCCAAGTATTGATTGGTTTGCGAATAATGGTCAAATCATCAAATGTTCCATCTGCATTGCCACAACATTTGAGATTAGTAATAGATGTAGCATTATGTTAAATGAAAGAATCACTGGGGGTCCAATCCTATTCCTCTCACCATGCTGCAAAGCATGGCTTCCAATGCATCCCACTGGGTGAGTTTGCCTACTGGAGGTGTGCAGTAAGGGAAAATTTGTCCCCTTGCCCTGGAGCAAACCCCAGAAGTGGCTGTAGGTCAACTGAGACCTGCAGCAGCAAGTCCAGGTTAACAAGTGGTGTCAATAGGGTTTTGTCAACCAGTCCAAGAGTCCAGTGTGTCACCCCATAATGGATGGCCTCCCATGCAGTGGGTGGGGCAACAACCCTCTTAGGCATGGTGATGCACCATTGCCCCTCACCAGTGAATTTTTTGCATAACTTTTAATACAATAGATATTTTAACGCAGTTTGTTTCATTGCTTTCTAAATAAAAGTATGCATCAATTGATATTGATGCCAAGGGAGGTGGTGGGCTCTCCCTCACTGGGGATCTTCAAGCAGAGGCTCGATGAGCACCTGTTGGAGATGCTCTAGGGGGAATTCCTGCTGCAGGCAGGGGGTTGGACTAGATGACCTACTAGGTCCCTTCCAACTCTATGATTCTATGATTCTATGATATATTACACGATGGTATTATTCAAAAATACCAGTTTTGGCAGGTAATGTTGTAACCCCATCTTTGTGCATCACCCAGTGCAACCCATAGCTCTCTAGCAATACCACTTTTGTTAACTCAGAAAGGTGGATCAGGCTTGGGAGGGTGTTAGTATTCTGTTTGTTTTGCTGCCACCAATCCTACCACGTCCTCCAGGCCTGTTCCAACCCCTTCCCTATTTCTATCACTGCTCTATGATAAGGTATCAGTTTGTATGCCACCTTGAGTTCTAAGATGGAAAGCGAACAGAATATAAATGTTATAAATCAACAAAAATAAATGCAAGTTGCAATTCCTGTGAATGACAAGTAAGCCAGTGTGAGGAGCTGTTGTGGCTAAATGCAAACTTTGACCCCTATCAAAATTTAATGGTCTGCTAAGGTTGTTGTTTTATTTTTTAAAAGGGGGCTGCATTTTGGAAGAAGGGAACTACAGACAATACTCATATAAGCCAAAGGGTCACAATTTGGTACATTGACGCATTATATTTATAGATCCCATGAGTGTCTGTCATTGTTCCGTTTCCAGAGTGATGCAAGAAGCTTTGTGGACCTATCGCTCTCCTTTCTCGGTGAAGATGAGGGAACAAGTTTTTTAAAAGGAAGTTTTTGGCTTGTGCTATACCACAAGCAAAGAGGAAGAAAGTCCAAAACACACAACCGTACATGCTGTGTGAGTTAAAATTAGAAGCCGGAGGAAATGACAGTTCAGCATGTCATGGAAGTTAGCTAAAGTGGGACCTCTCCTTTTTTATATTTATCATTCTCAAAGGGTGTAATTGGTGTCTCAAATTAAGGCCAAGGAGCTAGAAAAAATGAGGGGTCATGCTTTGTTGACATCCTGTCGTCAGACTCCACTCATTCTTTCCTCTTGGCCTTTAATTCCTTGTGGTCAGTGTGTTTACTTTGGGAAGAAAGGGAGGGGGAGAGTCGGATGTTTACCTCTCTAGGAAATTATCACCATCCTTTTTTTCTTGTTGTGCCCTTAATTGTGATAGTTGGGAGGGAGGGGAACTAAGAATGACCATCAGAGAAGTGCATTTGTATCCCAATTTGGTTTTACTGTTAGGCCTGGATTGTGAATTGAGATTGACTTCAAATTTGAATTGAGCGGCAGGATTTTGTATGGTGCTGCTGGAAGCCTCCAAAGCTGTTAGCACCATTGGTTTACCTTTCACTCTGCCCTCTTCCCCAAAGAGCCCAGAACTGTGGGGTGGTCTCTGGAACTCACAGGAAGCATTAGGTGACTGGTCTGTTCGTTAGGAAACTCCCTTCTTTAAGGAACTAAACTTTAAAGGCAAAGTTCAAGGTTGGCAAATGTCATGAATCTGCAGAGAGCAAGTCCAAGTCTCCCAGGAATATCACATTATTTTATTCCCAAACTGTGGGTTAAGACCTAATTTTTGGTCGGTCTTGAAAAAGACAAGCGGATAATAAAGACAACTGAGCTCAAAGGAAAGAAAAACTGAGTCACACATGCATGAGTAGAAAACCATGCCTGAACTCTCATCAAAGACCTGGCAAAAGGGAATCCCAGGCCACCATAAGGGTCACAATCCAAAACACGGAGCTCAACAAACACTCCAAAAAGGCAGTTCCCCACTTCCAAAGTTAAAAGATAAAAACTGAAATTTGAGCAGCTGGTAAAGTGAAACACTTAAAAAAAAACTTAAATAAAACTAAGTTGCTAAACTTGTACAGGAGCTTATAGGGCAGAGTTTCTCAAAGTGGGGGTTGGGACCCCTTTCGGGGTCACCTAGAGGTTTCCTGGGGGTCACCCAAAGACCCCTGGTATAGGGGCCAGGTCAGGCTTGCCAGATCTCCAGCTGTAGCTGCACGCGCACTGGGGCTGACTGACAGCTTCAGGGCCCAATCCTATGCATGCCTACTCTGAAATAAATCCCATTATAGTCAGGGGGGCCTTTACTCCCATGTAAATGTGGATAGGATTGCAGCCTCAGGGCCCAATACTATGCATGCCTACTCTGAAATAAATCCTATTGTGTTCAATGTGTGCATAGAACACACATTTCATTTGTAACAATGAAAATACATCCTGCATATCGGATATTTACATTATGATTCATAACAGTAGCAAAATCACAGTTATAAAGTAGGAACGAAAATAATTTTATGATTGGGGGTCCCCACAACATGAGGAACTTATAAAGGGGTCATGGCGTTAGGAAGTTTGAGAACCACTGTTCTAGGGAGATAAAAGTGGCCAAAAACACAAGAAAATAGTCAAAAGAGGGAAACACACAAGGCATTTGTCACAGCAAAATAAGCATATTTCTAGAGGTGTTTGAAAATGGTGCTATTTGCTGTACAGGGGGCACAGTTCTTAACAATTTAGGCCACCCATCTCCCATTCCTACAATGGTGTGGGGATACTAGCACATGTCTGTGCATTGGCCTAACCCAGTGGTGGGATTCAAATAAATTAAAAACAGATTCTATGTCCTACTAACCTAAATTAACAACAGGTTCTATGTCCCATTAGTAACCAGTTCTCTGAACCAGGTGATATTAGCAAAGTGTTCTGTAGAACCTGTGAGAACCCCCTGAAGCCCACCACTGGAGAAAAAGTATGTTATGACTCTTTTGTGACATCCACATGCCCGCACAGGATTTCTGCTATGACTTGTGCTGGCCTATCCAAAAAAAAAAATTATTGCATGAGGAAATATTTAATATGGCAGGGTATATCCTCTGTTATTATAGGGCTGGCTGTGCCTTGTGTATCCATATGTGTTCTTGTGTTGTCATATGCAAGACAAGCTATGCAAATATTCACATGGAAGTATTTTATTTCCAAAAGAAGGCAACTTCTTCAGCGATTGTCCCTTGTGGTGACAGGGTCCGTTCGTTGCAGTCATCCAATCCATGATAGATGCAACATGGGGAAACCTGACCGACCTGTCACAGTCCCTGTCACCGGAACATTGCCTTTCCTTCCAAAGCGATACCTATTTATCTACTGGTACTTGCATTTACATGTTTTCAAACTGCTAGGTTGGCAGCAGCTGGGCTAAGGATGAGAGCTCACCCCATCTTGCAGGGAACTGCTGACCTGCTGATCAGTATTCCAATCAAGCAATGTTCTAACCCCAGGGAACAGGGATTAATCCAAATCTAGAGGTTAGGATAGTGCTGTTAGATGTAAATAGCTTTACTTCCATTGTGTTCTGTAAGACTTAGAGCCCAATCATTTGCAATCCTTACTCAGAAGTAAGGTCCACCATATTCAAAGTGGGCTTGTTCCCAGGATAGTGTGGATAGTGTTGGGCTGTAATCTTGTCTTACTGGAAACAAACCCCTGTAATTACGTATTTCCCATGGAGTTCATATCATGATCTATGTCATCAGAGGAAATAAGCATGTGATTTGTAACATTCTGCTTTGGTTGAGCTGTTGTGGAAGAGCGTGTAGCTAAGTCAAAGAATAAATATAAAGAGAGAGAAAATGTGTACCTGGATGAGCAAACACATTTTTGTTAATATACTATGCACAGTGCAGAAACACTAACCCTTATCATAACCACAGACTTGCACTGGGCTGTTTGCAAAGATCTGTGCTATGTGGAAAATATTAATTGTAGGTTTTGTTGCTTAATAAACTTTTTTCAAGTACAGTCATCAACTAGCCCAGCCCTCTTGGACACTTATTTGCTCACTATCAGAATCAGAGGAGGGGGAAAAAGAGAAGCTAACTCTCTCTGTAGCTAAATGTAGAACGTTTTGTTTCTAAATCAGTCAGTAATGGAAAGGAAACACGTCACATCCTGGAGGAAGAAGCTCAACTCCAGCACCCAAGCCTTCAACAAAATGCTGCAATGGAACAGATCAGCCCTGAAATAGATTTCAACTTATTCCCTCCAGAGTAATACTTCTGTCTCGGTGCAGTTATCATTTTTAGCATCCAGAGGAAGTATGATTGGTATTTGTTCATCTAACTTTCCATTGCAGTGGTTTCAACAATGGGATGAAAAAGAGAATGAGAAAATAGTTTACAATATATCAGTAACTTTAAAATCAATTACTTAGAAACCAGCTTTTGGAGAGAGGGGCTTCTCCTCTTGATGGATTGCTTTAACCAACTATTTAAGACCTGGAAAATGCTCATGCCAAGTTGCTGGAGTCATGAGGCTATGGCCTATATCCTAAAGTGAAATTAAGCCCCTTGCTCCAAGAGTAGTTAACCCTACAATCCAGAGTAACTTCGTGAACACATAAGAGACATTATGTGCACCCGTAGTTACTGCACCACCTGGTGAAAACCTATGGGAAATTCATATTGGAATCCAGAGTAAATTGTTCTTACACCGGAGCAAGGACTCCCCGTAGTTACTCTGGATTGCACCCTAAGATGACTTTCCATAAGATAACACTGGAGGGTGACGTAACTGTGTGGACCCGTAACTGCTATGGATTTTGCCCTAAGATTTGCACTGGGGCCCCCATGGTGTCCTCATACCCATCTCCTGATGGTGTGTCTCTTGACCCATTAGCCATTAATTTTTTATTTTCTTTGTAAACTGCTTTGTGAACTTTTTAGTTGAAAAGCAGTAGACACAGACAGACAGACAGACAGACAGACAGATAGATAGTAAGTATATAATTAGTATTCTAATTATAGAAGAATTAGATAATATATATATTAGATAGATAGATAGATATAGATATAGATATAGATATAGATATAGATATAGAATAATATAGAATAATTAGGGCTGTGGGTGGTGCAAGTGGTTAAGACACTAAGGTGCCTATTAACCAGCAAGCTAGGGTTCGAGACCCAGGTCAGCCCCACAAGACAGGGTGAGCTCCTGCCCTTAGCCCAGCTCTGTGACGCCAGCTGGATCCAATCATATTGGCTCTGCCTTTCCATTGCCTTTCCATTCCAATTCCAATTCAGTGGCGTGGAGAGGGGGGATTTGCTGCTTGGGTAACAGCCTATCCTCCATAACAATCCAACCCAGGCTTTCGTGCTTTGCATGCAGCGCTGAGCATGATACCATAGTCTTTCAAGACTGACGGAGGACTGCTTTTTCATTAGTATTCTATTGAACTCCTTTATGGGGGTTCATACATGGTTTTAAAAGGAATTGGACAGATTTTTGGAGAAAAGTCCGTCAGCACAGGTTATAAGCCATAAGAGGTATTCCAATCTGGCTGTAGAAGTATGAATACCAGATGCAGATCTGCTGTTGTCTTTTGAGCTCCCTGAAGCATTTGTGAGATACAGGAAGCTGGATTAGATGAGCCTGATTCAGTAGGGCTCTTCTTATGTTCTTATGTTCACTGTACCATGAACACCTTGTTCACAGTAACGTGATTAGAGCATTAGTGTTTATATGGTTTCCAAACCAAATGGGTGATCAGAGTGGCATCAGAAAATTCCTACCAGTAGTCTCCTACATACAAAGACTGCTTTGTGAGAGCTGTGTGCCTGGAGTTCTAAAGGTGGAAAGGCAGAGCATGAAGCCACAGATCCAAGGAGTAACCTTGAATCCATGAACTGTGGTGCCTTGTTTTACAAGCATGTTTGTAATTCAAAACACTTGTAATACAAAGTGGGTTTTCCAATAGGAAATAATGGAAACTCAGCCGATTGGTTCCACAACCAAAAATATTTATATAAAATATTAACTATTGTAAGCATATTGTAAGCATATGAAAATGATTACAAAACACTGTAATATAATACAGAACACTGTAATCTAATACAAACTGTAATATACAGTTAAACAAACACTGCAAAAAAGTACAGTACTGTACTTTGAAACCTTTGAAAACCTTCATCGCTGGTGTAAGGGAGGTAAGAGCGAGGAGAGATTTTGTAGGATGACTTTCACTGTCACTAATGAAGTCACTGCTATTCATTGAGAGAATCTTTGCCTTTTCAATCAACTTTAACATTCCCATGCTGCAGCATTGGAATATTGATAAGGCACACCTTCCGCACTGCCCCACACAGATCCCACATACAAACCTGGCTCAAGCTGATTCCCCTAGTCCCCCCACCATGAGTTCCTTGGCCATGGAAGTCTGTTCCAAACTTTGCCCAGGACTCCATCATAGCTCAAGCTACTCCCCCGCCCCAAGTTTCCCCTGTAGGTTCCCTGGCCATGGAAGTCTGTTCCAAACTTCCTCAGAAGTGCTCTTCTTTCAAGACAGTGCTCTTAATTCAAGTCAAAATTTCTAAGAAAATTTTTCTCTTAATACAAAATGCTCTTAATTGAAGTCACTCTTAAATGATTGTGCCACTGTACTCATACAAGAACCCCTCACCCTTATAACATTACAAAGCTTTTTGGACATTGAAAATGATTAAGGTCTTACATAAATGTTTTGGGATGCAAACCCACTTATATTAGTCCTTGAAGCTACTACCATAGTCAATCTTGACAGCATCACAAGATTCTCTTTTGAATTTACTGCAAGACTTAACTCAGCTATTCTTCTTTCATAGAATCATAGAGTTGGAAGGGACCTAGTAGGTCATCTAGTCCATCCCCCTGCCTGCAGCAGGAAATCCCCCTAGAGCATCTCCGACAGGTGCTCGTCGAGCCTCTGCTTGAAGATCCCCAGTGAGGGAGAGTCCACCACCTCCCTTGGCAATCTGTTCCACTGCCAAACCGCCCTCACCGTCAGGAATTTTTTCCGGATATCCAACCGGAATCTTCTCTCTTGCAGTTTGTACCCATTGGTTCTAGTTCTGCTTTCAGAAGCAGTTATGAACAAATGAGCCCCTTCCTCCCTATGACAGCCCTTCAAGTATCTGAAGAGGGCAATCATGTCTCCTCTCAGCCTCCTCTTCTCCAGGCTGAACATCCCAAGTTCCCCCAACCTTTCCTCGTTGGGTTTCCCTTCCATCCCACTGATCATTCTTGTTGCTCTCCTCTGGACTTGCTCCAGCTTGGCTGCATCTTTCTTAAAGTGAGTTGCCCAGAACTGAACACAGTGCTCCAGGTGAGGTCTGACCAATGCAGAATAAAGAGGAACTAGAACTTCTCGCGACTTGGAAGGTACAGACCTCTTAATGCAACCTAAAATGGCATTTGCCTTCTTTGCAGACACTTTCTAAGCTGAATCTCTTCAGCCATCTGAACAGAAGTTTTAGGGGCCCTCTTTTCATGTGGTTATCAAATACCAGTGCATAAAACCACCATGAACACAGATATATAGCTTTAGTGGATTTTCTTAACTCAAACTTTCCCATGTTACTGATGGCTTTGAGAGCCAATGCGATATAGTTCTGATACTGTATGGAGCTAATAAGGTGTTAATATGAATCAGCTCTCAGTACATATATATCATATACAGTACTTATAATACAGTTACCTATGCTTACTGGGTATACAGGCAGTTCTAAGTGGTGTTCCTTTTCTATTTAGCAGGGAAAGAATAACCATTCCTCTTTGCCCCAGCAAAGGAGGCAAACCGAACCAAAAAGATACACAATTTTCATTTTTTTTACTTAATTTGATTTTGTTGCATGGGAATGGGCTACAAAATCTTCAACGCCAGATACCAGATAGGTGCTTTAGCTATGCCACTAGCAGAGCAAATGGTGGTGAAGTGCTGAGGAGGAGGATGCTGGATTTTTTCCCCAATTTTCTTTTTAAAAATACCTGGGAATGATGTCGCTTCCCGTTGCAATATCACTTCCAGGGCTACATTTTGAGCTTCGCACTGGGCTACATGATCATTAGCTACGCAACTGGTTCCTATATATTTCTATCCTGCCTGTTATTCGCAGAACTCAAGGTGTTCCCAGAACACACAGTGTTCCCAGACATGCCCAGATCTAGCCTCAGATTCAGCAAAAGTTGTCACATCATGTGCTTTCAACGTTCCGTTCAGACCACGCTCTGGGATGTTTGGGTTTCGCCCACATTGGTAAAGTCCCTTCCTGATTCCATCTGAGGTTTTTCACAATCATATTAATAATCATTGTCACTGGAAAGGAAAAAGAAGAAGAAAAAAGTGGCTTCCTCTGCCTGACTTCACCAAGCAAGGAAGTGATTACAGAGGACAGCTGGGTTTCAAGCTCTTTCCATTGGGCGCTGTTCAAGAGAGCTACTCGTAACTGACAACACAATCCTATGCATGTCTACTCAGATGTAAGTTATAACAGAGTCAATGAGGCTTACTCCCAAGTAAGTGAGTGTAGGATTTCAGTGGCCCATATGAACACTGAATGAACACTGTTACCTTCCAACTAAGGTGGAACCTATTTACAGTATGTGCATTTCAACTTGGCATCCATCAGTCTCAAAAGATTATGGTATTGTGCTTGATGCTGTATGCAAAGCACTAAGGCCTGGGTAGACTGATATGGAGGATAGGCTGTTACCCAAGCAGCAAATCCCCCCTCTCGACGCCACTGAAATAGTCCTATGAAACAGCAGAGCCAATATGATTGGTTCCAGCTGCGTTGCAGAGCTGGGCTAAGGACAGGAGCCCATCCTGTCTTGTGGGGACCCGGGTCTCAAACCCTGGCCTTCTGGTTTGCAGGCACAGTGTCTTAATCACTTGCGCCACCCATGTGCATCTGCATGCTTTTGAACTGCTAGGTTGACAGGAGCTGGGCTGATGGGAACTCACTCTGTCTTGCAATACTCAGATCTCAAACTGCTGATCTGCCAATCTTCAAATTGATAGGCACAGCGCCTTTAACCATTAAGCCAACTACAGCCCTTAAACTCTAAGTTACTTACTATTATATTTAAAACTACTACATGTAATGTGTTATATATAATTTATTTTTTGTATAATGTATATTTTTCTATTATATGTAATTTATTTATTAATAAATGGAATTTCTTAAATCCAGGAAGGCTAGATGCTGCCTGCCCACAAAAATAAAATGGAAGACAATGAAGGTTTTTTTTTTTCAGGACACAAGATTTAAAAAGAGGGCATGTCATGGAAAAAGAGGACATATGTTCACCCATTGGAAGTGCTTTCCTGTATATCTGGAAGGCCTTCTGAGGCATGGAGACTGCATCTGGACTCTCTGCATCTCAGAAAACCTCTGGGATGCATCTGGAAGCCACTTCTGGACACATCAGGGAAGTCCTGTGAGGGCCTCCAGCTGGGCTCTCAGGTGCGTTTTATTCTGAAACTGTATTATGGTTCAGGGGAACACTGCAAATCAAGATGCCTAAATCTGCAAGGTAATGCATTATATATATATATATGCATTATATATATTATATATATAATGGCAATTATTATCAAAATAATTGCCATGATGAAACCCTTGACAAATTGCTTGGGGGCAAGGAGGCAGGCAGTCTCAGATCCCTGCCCTTGCTAAATAGTCAGCGCAGTATTCCCATGTGATCTCCCTGCAGCAGGGTCTTCTCTGCCTTCCGGTCCCCAAGTGACTAGGATGAGGGATGCTCAGACTTGCACACAAGGAGGGGCTGCCTTAAGCAGTGCAATTAAGCGGGCAAGCCCCATTCAGACCCTGAGGATGGCCCTTGAAGAAATAGTAGGGGCTGTTTTCAAGTACCCGCTGACAATTCTTGCAGCAGGAGTATAGTGTCAGTATAACTTTGGAGGGACCAAAACTGCAGAGCCATAAATCCTAATGAACTATGCCAGAATGAGTCCATATAAAGAACACACACTGGATTTAATACAACTACCTGTATTTACTTGAATCTAATGTGCCATCCAATCTAATCCGCAAACTATATTTATAATCAAAATTCTACATTTACTCAAATCTAATTTGCATCAAATCTAATGCACACCCTGATTTTGGAGACTGGATTAGGTGGAAAAGGTGAGCATTAGATTCAAGTAAATACAGTATTTTGAATGCACAGGTTGAGTTTTCACAGTAATCAGAGCACTGTGAGCAACATTCTGGGAGGATCCATGCCAAGGATGCAAGGATGAAAAAGCGAGGCTGTGGACAGGGAGGAACTCAGGGAGCAATTCTAACCCAATTTAAGCCTGCATAACTCACCGACTCCCTTTTCCTGTGGTGGTGTGAGGAGGCTGACACGTGGCTCAAACCCCCCATGAATGGTGTAGAAGTGCCTTATAGCACTTTTATGACTTTCCCAGGCCAGAACAGGACTTGTGCCAGGACTTATGCTGGTCTAACTGGGGATTAGGTTTGCAGTCTTATAGAACTACAGAAGGCATCAAAAGCCAAGAGTACTTTGGTTCTCGGTTTCCATGCCTTTTATCATTATACACTTTTATCTTTATACACTTAGGGCCCAGTCCTATTTAACTTTCAGCCACTGGGGCAACTGCAGTGCAGCCCCGAAGCAAGGTAACAAATGTTCCCATATCTTGAGAAGGCCTCTGTGACTGCCTCCCCCCACATTGACACTGTGGCACCAGCACTGGAAAATTTCATAGGATTAGGCTCTTGGTCAGACAGACAACTTAAGTCAATCAGCTTCTAAAAATGAAATTGTGATACTTCTCCTCCCCCACATCACTCCCCCACAAGTACATATTAAATATATACCAAATAAAAGAAAATGCACCATAATCTCTTAATCTATTCAGTGCATCTTGTGTTACAGAGGCTGAATACATCTCTGAATACACCTCTCTCTCTCTCTCTCTCTCTCTCTCTCTCTCTCTCTCTCTCTGGTTGTTCAGAGCAACACAAAATAATAATTACTGCAAGTCTGTTCCTGAGTCATCATGGACCAGTAATAACCCAGTAAGAATCCAGTAGGAACCAAAGACATTTATGTCTGCAAAGGAAAGTGTAAAGTGTGCAATTAGCTTGCTGAAAATGGCAATTGCCATAACATTTTCAGTTATCAATGCCTGTAAAACTCACGAACTTCAGAGAGAAGTGCAAGATTTTGCATTTAGACAATAAAAACCAAAGACACAGTATAAAATGGGAGATACTCAGCTTGGCAGCACAACATGTGAGCAGGAGTTGCTGTGGATCACAAGCTGAACTTGAGTCAGCAGTGTGATGTGTCTGCAAAGAAGGCAAGTGCCATTATAGGCTGCATTAAGAGGACTGTAGCTTCCAAGTCACGAGAAGTTCTAGTTCCTCTTTATTCAGCATTGGTCAGACCTCACCTTGAGTACTGTGTTCAGTTCTGGGCACCTCACTTTAAGAAAGATGCAGCCAAACTAGAGCAAGTCCAGAGGAGAGCAACAAGAATGATCAGTGGGATGGAAGAGAAGCCCTACCAGGAAAGGCTGGGGGAACTTGGGATGTTCAGCCTGGAGAAGAGGAGGCTGAGAGGAGACATGATTGTCCTCTTCAGATACCTGAAGGGCTGTCATATGGAGGAAGGGGCTCATTTGTTCATAGCTGCCTCTGAAGGCAGAACTAGAACCAATGGGTACAAACTGCAAGAAAGGAGTTTCCTGGTGGATATCCGGAAAAGAATTCCTGACAGTTCGGGCGGTTCGGCAGTGGTTTGCCAAGGGGGATGGTGGACTCTCCCTCACTGGGGATCTTCAAGGAGAGGCTTGACGGAGCACCTGTCGGAAATGCTCAAGGAGGATTTCCTGTTACAGGCTGGGGGTTGGACTAGATGACCTACTGGGTATCTTTCTGTAGGATTCTATGGATGAGTTTGCAGTGCATGAATCTGGGCCAGAACCAAAGCACTTTTAGACTCTTGTTCTTGATTTTACTGACAAATCACCTGGCACATGCCCCTGGCTGAAGCTGTGGGAAGGGCTTGATTGAAGGAATGTGTGTTGCGCTCCAGTCTGCTGTGATGCTGTGCCAAAAAGTTGAGTGTGAGAGAAAAGGTGTTTACCAAGTAGAGGAGTAGGGTGTCTTCCCTTAGCTTAGAATGGGGAACCTTCTCCAATTCCCAGTGAAATTAAGATGAAATGTTTTATAACGGGCTCCCCCATATCTTCAGGGGATACATTCCAGAACCACCCGTGGATATGGAAATCATGCATATGGAGGAACTCTATCCCTGTGCACCCCCTGCCTCTGCCAAGAATCAGATCAACAGTTAATGGACCATAGATATTGGGACACCTGCATTTTCACTTTTAGTGGGAACTGGAGATTTATTTATGCTTATTTACCAGAGATTTATGGGAACTATTTATTTATTTGTTCATTCATTCATCTTATTTACTGTATTTATTTGAATCTAACACTCACCTTTTCCAGCCAAATTCAGTCTCCAAAATCAGGGTGTGCATTAGATTTGATGGTTAATTAGATTTGAGTAAATATGGCATTTTTGTTATAAATATAGAGTATGCATTAGATTTGATAGCGCATTAGATTTGCGTAAATAGTTTTTATATCCTGCCTTTCTCCCCTAAAGGCCCCAAGGTTGCTTACAGCATTAAAAGACATTAAAAAGACATATGATGGAAGCCATGTTGGAGTATGGGAAGAAATATGGATCAGTACCCTTTCTGGCTGACCCCTTGCACCATCCCTTCCTGATCATATTTGCCACTGCTCTGCTCATTCACCATGGGTCACCTGAATCATAGAATCATAGAGTTGGAAGGGACATAGAAGGTCATGTAGTCCAACCCCCTGCCTGTCTCCCCTCATGTCTCCTCTCAGCCTTCTCTTCTCCAGGCTGAACATCCCAAGTTCCCTCAACCTTTCCTCGTAGGGTTTCCCTTTCATCCCACTGATCATTCTTGTTGCTCTCCTCTGGACTTGCTCTAGTTTGGCTGCATCTTTCTTAAAGTGAGGTGCCCAGAACTGAACACAGTACTCAAGGTGAGGTCTGACCAATGCTGAATAAAGAAGAACCAGAACTTCTCGCGACTTGGAAGCTACAGTACCTGGATCACTAATCCAGCTCTTGCAGACCTGAGTCCACCTCCCCTTTCCAATCTGTACAGGGAGTCAAAGCACCTTCTTCCAACTGGATTCCATGGCACAGTTTGCTGCTAGGGCACAGATGCTGGCCATGACCTCCAGGTCTCTGCAGCAAGATGGCAAACCAAAACAACAAGACTTTTGTGCGTGACTGTAAATAATTCCCCCAGCAGATAGCATCTGATGTGCATCAAAACTGGCCAGGCCAGCCACACTGACTGGGACAGAGGATTGTTGCTTCCAGGAATTTCATCATCACAGCACATACTCATCAAAGGTATTCGCAAGTGGTCTTTCATGCAGCAAGCCACTGTCTGGAGCTAGGGTTGCCATGATTCTCTTCCACAAAACTGGGACAGGACCAATGGTGGGCTTCAGGGGTTCTCATAGGTTCTATAGAACCCTTTGCTAATGAGTGTCTGCTTCTGAGAACCAGTTACTAATGGGACATAGAACCTGTTGTTAATTTAGGTTATTAGGACATAGAACCTGTTGTTAATTTATTTGAATCCCACCACTGGACAGGACCCCCTGTCAAACTTCCCCATATTCCCTGGCACTCCCTTTGTCTGTTGTCCCCTTGTTTATGTTTTAGACTGTGAATCCCCTAGGCCACCACTAGATTTCCAACCACTAGATTTGAGAGCTAATATGTTGGATCTTGCAAAGCGTCACCTCTCCCCCCTCCCAAAGTGGCTACTTGCAGCAAGTTATATAACTGTGTAAATTGGGGGGGGGGGGAATCCTGTGCCGTCTTGTTTAATTGCATTCCCACTGTGGTTCGCAGGTTCCATAGGGATGATCCTTCTTGATATGCACTTTGAAGGGAGGAGTTGGCAGCAGGAACTGTTCTGGGAATGTTATATACCCAAAAGCAAAACCTTCAAATAAAATGTTAATCATCATCTATCTATCCTTTCTATACTAATGGTGAACTTCAGTATTAAAGTGCCAATCAGTTTGCATGCCAACCTTAGACAAGATCACAGTGCTGGGGAACTCCCTAAGTATGTGGTAAAGATAAGCTTGTAAATTAAAAGGGGGAAAAAACGCGAGTGATGAGGACTGAACATGGGCCTTGGATGTTGGGAACACTGGGGTATCAATAGAAAGGTATCAGAGCTGGGGAGATGCAGCATTTTGTTGCAGGGAGATGCAGCACTTCTTTCCTTCTGTACAAGAGAAACCTGAAAAATATGGACCCACTTAAAAATAAGGAAGTGTTACAGGTATCCCCCACTTTCAAATGGTTTGTTCTGTTATGATCCAGTCTTTCAGCACCTTTAAGTTACACCCAGAATTCATTCATTCAGTGCATTTTCTGCTCTTTCAACCTCTCTCTGCTGTACTAAAGGCCAAAATTGCCCTCCCCCATGTTGTAGCTCCTGGAGTTAATGAGAATCCATTTGCAGAAATCTTTGTGCGGCAGCAGGAATTTGCAAGATAAAAGGGCCATGTGCAATTTGCTAGCTAAAAAAGCATCAGAAGCAACTTTTATAAACAAAAATGGTGGGTTCCATTTTTTAATGGTTTTCACTTTTGGGGGCCGGGTGGTATTCCAGTCCATAACCAATCCAATACTTGGGGATGCCTGTAAGAAGTAGTGCTGGGTGCTATGGAATGGTGGAGGATAGGCCCTCAGGCTGCAGTTCTAACCAATTTAGGCCAGCACAACTTACCCATCTTCCTGCTCCTGCGGTAGAGTGGGGAGGCCAGCACATGAGAGTGCACTGGCCTAACCCACCCACCCCCAGTGGTGCAAACATGCTTTATGGCACTTTTGTGACACCTCCAGGCCAGCCAGGACTTGTACCAGCCTACACAGGAGTTAGGATTGTGTAGTCTACTAGTAGACGTCAGTCTACTATGCAATTATCAAATATCACAAATTTGAATATGAAAATAAAATGCACTATTTGGGGGGAAAATGCTTTGTTTTCAGAGGTTGCATGTGTGTGTTTTAGTAAGCATTGGCTTAAAAGAGGCATTCTCTTCTATATATAGCATATATTAAGCAGCAATCCTAAACACACAAAAGAATAATTACGATTGAACTCTGTGGGGCATACCTCTGAATAAACACATTTAAGATTGTGCTGTTAAGATAGTGCTTGCCATCTTTATAAGTCCTTATAAATGCTTGTAGTAAAAACCAGTTTTTTTAAAATATCTTCAATCTGTTGACCAGTTCATCAGAGGCACCTTTTGGGTGCATTGAAATGTTTTTATTGATTAATTTAACTGATTAATCAATCAACACTGCAGCCCTTTTTTAATAACCTTACCTTTTTCTTGGAAGCTGCACTTCTGCAGGTAGAACTGTATAAACAGGACTGTTGAAGACAGGACAAGTAGGGAATAAGGGCTGCAAAAGACTCCAAACCCATGGGGTAGATCAGTGGATAAATCAAATGAACGAAAAAGTATAAAAGTAATGGGAGCCAGAAGTCTCTAGTATAATTGTCAGCATCTTTACCACATTATAGATTTCCCAAATTTCATTGGAAGAAATCATGATCATTCAGTTGCTATAAAACTGTTGTAGATGTGCAGCTAATATACCTTCTGTTTTTTGTCCACCACACAGTGGTGCAGGAACAATAATATTCCAGAGATGGAATATGAAAAACCTGCTGTGATCCTGAGCCTTGAAGGTCTCCTTTTGTGTTCTTGTTACATTGAACAGTTCTGGCTGAAATAGAAGGCTCAGTGCAATCCTATAAGTGTTTCTCAGATGTTGTTCCACTGTGTTCAATAGTACTTAGTCCAAGGTAAGTGCATAGGATTGCAGCCTCAGTTTTCCTTCATTCATGTCACTGGAATTTTAGATTCTTCTCCATCAGTGATACCAGTGATATTGGAGACTTCTCCATCAGTGACACAGTTCATGTTGCCTGAATAATTGGTGGGAGGGGGGGAAGCTTCTTTGGAGAGGCATCAGCCTGAGGACATGCTTTGGAACCTCCTGGCATTACAAACCAAGAACTACATCCTGCCCAAAATGTCTTTCATGGAGCAGCCCACATCTCCTCCAATTCCGAAATGGAACCAGGCATTTCCTCCTGTGCCTACATCTCCTGCTTCCTCTTTTCAAGCATCACTTTTAATTTAATCTCCCTTGCCCGTGGCTCTGAATGTGGATTTTGCCACATTCATCAAAGGGGGTGGGGGAGTAGCTGTTGAGGAATAGAGGGGAAGCTACACATTCCTACTCAGTAACAGGATGCTAAAATTGCCTGGATCCCTGACTTTGGCTGAAGTGCACATCTGTTTGTTTCTTCTGTTAATGGTTATTTAATATTTTTTAATATTTGATATCTTAGTATGAAAACATACAGCAAGCATTCTGCTATGTATCCAGCACTGGTTGGGTGCCTGTGGCTCAACTCCGGGCAAGGGAAACAGAACCCCCTTACCTTGAATAATAGGGCAGCAACCCAAATTGAGCTACTTAGATCAGGCTACTCCTAAAGAGATGGCACAGAGCCTAGCAGGCCAGCACTGTTCCTTGGTCACCCAGCCGGAAGTAGGGTTAGGTAGGATCCAGCCCAAGTGATGGACCCATGCATGGGCCAGCCGCCCCTCCGCCCCAGAACATCTCTAATTCACTCTCCCCAGACTCCTACACCGGCCCCAGACCCTCACACCTGACTGACATGGCCAGCACAAACTGACAACAGGGTGGTCCCTGTTGGGGACCACAAGGTGGCACTTTGCATTAACTCCAGAGCTTATGCAAGGGACTTGCTCCACCCCGAGTCAGTTAGTATTGCACTCTAACTAAGGATACAATCCTATCCTAGGCTAGCACAACTCATCAGTCTTCCTTTTCCCATGGTGATGTAGGGAGGCAAGTGCTCGTCTGTGCACATGCCTAACCGACCCCAGAAAGTGGTGCAGAAATGCCTTACAGCACTTTTGTGACACCTCCCAGATCAATACAGCACTTGTGCCAAGGCTTAGGATGGCCTAACCGCAAGAGGCAGCCCAATCCAGAGCAACTATTCCTTGCACATAAGAGGCCTTAGGGTGCCCTATCTATCACTAGGGTGGAGCAACTGCAAGATGCTCCAGCCCAGTTACTCTGGAAGAGGCTTAGGGCAGAGCAAGGCAACGTAGGGTGCCCTAAGAGAGGTGGACCTGCTCTGCCCTAACTGGGGCAGCCTAAGCAGCTCAGGAGAGGCAAGTTGAGGGCAAGTTGAGCATTGTCTAGGGCAGAGCAGTTACTCTGTATCCAAAGTCTGTTTCAAGGCAGAAATGCCCTCTTCCAGTTCCTCAGAGATATACCACCTCAGGAGCAGGTATAGTAATGAGTAGACCCATAGGGGTCCATGATAAGGCCTGAGTAAGAATGGTAGTGTTGACGAAAAATCTGAGTTCTTGGCCAGCCTAGTTGCAATCCCTGCCTCTCAACCTCAGGATATGGCACAACTACAGCAGCCCACTAATCTGGGAATACAGCAGGCCACTCCAAGCATCCACCCTTCACTAGATGTACTGCCATATTCTCATGCTGCAGCTGTTTCTGGTTGTCAGGAATGGCTGGGCAAATAAGGCACCACCGCTGTTCCTTATTTAGTGTGAACTGAATTCAGGGGTCTCCTCTGGAGCAAATCATCACCAGGTGTCACTTACTTGATGCCGACTTAGCCTGCTCTGGAGCAGGTAGGGTAGCCTTCCTGACTCTCTGGATCCAGATAACTCTCTGCTCTAGATGCAGAATACTGTAGTTTGGGCAGCCCAGTTAGGGCTCTCCTCACTAACCTTACTCTGGATTGTGCCCGGAGAAGAAGAAGGCAGAAAATTATAGTATAAGCTTACCAGAAATCAAGAAAAGCAACTGATAATAAGAAAAAAGGGCTTCATTATCTAATGGAAGGACAACAGCGAGATGGCCTGGCTGATCTCTCTAGGGAGGTAGTTCCCAAAAGCAGGGCATTAGAGACAAGTGATTCAGGGATACTGTTAAGGGATACTACATGATTTTGGCTTATTTTCTCCAAAGTAAAATGGTAGTGAAATAATGTGTAACCATACCTTCCTGGGAGTAAGTATTATTGAACTCAATGGGACTTACTTTTGAGTAATGCTTAGGATTGCACTGATAATGGCTAAAGTTATGGCTAAATAATGGACAAGCTTACAAATCACATCTTCTTTTTACAGGACATGTCCTCTTTTTCAGCTTTGTGATATAAGCAGAAAGCGGGAGAAGGGTCACATGGCAGCAGATCGTTCCTTGTACACAGGCAGCACGTTGTACACGTTGTACACAGTGTACACAGTGTTCCTTGTACACAGGCAGCACGTAGCCTTGTGTAATTAATAAATTATATGTTATAGTTATAAATTTAAATTTAAATTTAAATTTAATAATAACTAATATAGGCTACTATCCTATATATAATTTGCTGGGAGTAAGTCCTATATATAATTTGCTGGGAGCAAGTAACATAAGGGGACATACCTCTGAGACGTCATGCATAGGATTGCACCCATAGTGTTTAAATTTACCACATAAAATTGTTTTTAGCTTTTATTTTGTCATGTCCTACATTTTCTTGGGTGCTTTTATGTTTTTAGCTTTTATTTTGTCATGTGCTACATTTTCTTGGGTGTCCTACATTTTTGAGGGGTAGTCCTACATTTTTGCCCATTTTTGCTGTTATGACCTCTGGTCACCCTATCTGTCCAATCTGTTCATGCAGCTGTCCTCACCTAAAGGGACAAGAATGACTAATCTTGCACCATTTGCTAACTCTCCTCTGTTATCCACAACCATCTGGGAGCATTTTGAATCCACAGTGGCCATTTGAAGATATCACTGGCCATTTTTAAGATACTCTGCAGCTAGGAATTTTGAAAGTATCATTTTAAAGTTATAGTATATAACTTTCCTGATCATTTCCTGCTACTAACCAATTTGATTCCCCCCAGCCCCACTGATCCTATAGGATCAATGGTTTTTTATCTGCTGATTTAGTTTACATTGGGCTTTCCAAGAACCTAATCCTAATATTAAGAATTGACTGTAATGGGGGAAGGAAAGACAGTAGTTGTCTAAGGCTGAAATCCTAGAGACACTAAGACCCATTGAACACAGTGGGGTTTGATTTTGAGTAGACATTGTTAGGATTGTGATCAAATTCAGTCTCCACTAGGTCTTGGGCAAAACTTGAATGAACTTGTCAGTATGTACCTGAATATGTAGTGGCTAAGACAGTGTGCTTGTTAACCAGCAGGCCAGGGTTTGAGACCTGGGTCGGCCCAAGACAGGGTGAGCTCCTGTCCTCAGCCCAGCTCTGTGACGCCAGCTGGATCCAATCGTATCAGCTCTGCCTTTCCATTGGACTAATTCAGTGGCGTGGAGAGGTGGGGTTTGCTGCTTGGGTAACAGCCTATCCTCCATAACAATCTAACCCAGGCTTTCGTGCTTCGCATGCAGCGTATGCAGCGCCGAGCACAATACCATAGTCTTCCAAGACTGATGGAGGCCTGCTTCTTTTATGTAGATGTGAATCTGTAAGTGTGCTACTGATTCCTGAATCTGGGTGTAAGGTTGGGCCTTGGTATCCACTGATTTGGCATTCACTGATTTGACTCAGCAGTGATATAATGGTCCACCTTTAAATGCCTTGTAACAAGAAAAAATCAACAAAATTCACTTTCCTACTTTAGCGCTGTTATAGCATTCATTCCATAGCGCTTAGAGTTCATTTCATTAAATTCTTTTATTCCATCTAGCGGCTGAATGCAGTATAGTGTCTATATCAATGCATTCTGGGGTGACAATGGAAGAAACCTGGAAGTGGGTCTGATTTTTTATGCACTGGGGGTTCAAAAATAAGACAAGACCTGTCTATGTTCTGGTGTCTGCTGCTGTGAATAAATGTGCATGAACATATGTCTGCTGTGAGGATTGTGATGTGTGTCTCTTAAAGTGTGCTTGCATGCCATGCCTTTTGAAAGTTTGCACAGGTATCAGTATAAGTGTGTCTCTCTTAAAAGCCTTGCATTTACACACACCTGTTCAAGGGACATTGCATGCTCTCTCTCTCTCTCTCTCTCTCTCTTTCTCTCTCTGCTAGCAGCCAGCTGCTAGTGCTGCCATCTTCAGGATTTCTCTCTCTCAGCTGCAGGTGGAACTTTTCACTCGCTCCCAACCTGTGACAAAGCCATGTGCAATTCAATTCAACCCCTCGCTCCTTTTGTCCCCTATATTCTCACTGTTCACTAGGTGGGAATTTCCACTGTAAATGTGACTCCCTCTTTTCCACAATGAGGCTGAATTCATGAGCCTGAAAATGAGTCAGGCATGTGCAGCACATCCAATGAAGATGAGAGCTGGCAGTGTTACAAAGTGGCTGCTTGTTGCTCCATCATGCAACCAGCTCGGTGTGATGCCTATAGTGAGTAAACTTTCTATTAGTGCCACTCTGTCCCACCCTCTATATTGTGGTATCTTCTGTATCAAACTGCCAATGGCCCTTTGAATGAACTGGTTGAAATAACAACCCCCTTCTCTCCCATTTTAGAACACTGTAACTTCGAGAATCATACATTGTTGCCAACTGTTCTTCTGGTAGAGCTCCTGTGCCTTTGACAATTGTGTGACATCAGAAATTTCATGTGGAGTTTTTTAAAGGTGCACTGATGGAAAGACCAACTTTGTAAAGGGACTTCTCCAGTTAATGTGGATTTGGTACAGCGGCAAAAGTCAAACAGGCCAGAGTTTAATCTGCTTTAATTATCCTGGTATCTCACCACTTCCTACAACTTACAGACATGGAAACCTCAAGGCAAGATGGTGCAGTGGTTTGGGAGTTGAATCTAGACCTGGATGTGAGGGCGATCTGGCTGCGACATTGATCGCACCATTGATCGCACCATTGATCACCCATTGATCGCAAGGGTTGATTCGGCTGATCTAGAACTGGAGGATCTAAGATCTAAGCCATAAAGCTCCCTGCAGTTTAGACCAGCACAACTCACCCATTTCCCCGTTCCTGCCATGATGTGAGGAGAATGGCTCACAGCCATGCACTAACCTAATCCACCTGCGGGTGTGGCACAGAAGTGCCCAACAGCACTTTTGCAACACTCCCGGGCCAGTATAGGATCTTGTGTTCATCTAACTGGGGGTTAGAATTGCGATGTGGCTGACCTTGGATCAGTCACTCTCCATCTCGCCTACCTGACAGGGATATTGCGAGGACAAAAGGGGGAAATTATGAACACACTCTGTAACCTTGAGCTTCATTGGAGGAAAAAGGTGAAAATGCAAAAATGTGAACAATAAATAAAACAGAGAAAGCATCTCTGGGACATGAAAGGCAACTGTCTGCACTGGGTAGGCATCAAATAGTCACAACAGTAGACATCCCAGTGGCTGACAGTTAGATGAAAGCTTAGCACTCTTCTCCTTCTCCTTCTGGAAATGATAACATGGACTTTCTGTACTCATCCAAACCTCAAAGAGTCTTGCCATTGAGTTGCCACCCACAGCGAAGACAACAAGTGAGTCACAGCAATATGAAATCCCATGGACGGGCATGCACAGCACCGGTTCAGTCACCTTCTCTGTTGGCCAATACTTGCTGCCTGAGAGGACAGGGTTCCAACTCAATGTACCTGTCCTGAAATGCAGTAAGAAACATGGGACCGCATGAGGAGCATCTGGTATTCAGAAAGCTTTTAAAGATGAGAAACAGCTGTTGAAGCAGGGGGTATCTGGAAAAAAAAATAGTATACACTCTAAAACGCAAAGATCTGACAGGTAGGACAAGGCAACATCGCCAACCCCATAATTTTTGTTCTTGTGCTCTTGGGATCAGCCTCCTTATTTACAACTAGTAAAAGCCTGCCCACAGCCTGCATGGAGGTACAATATAACAACATTCATCAGTTTAAAAAGAAATCCCCCTTTCCAGCATCTCAGATGCCCTTTTGCCACCTCTCTCAATGGCTCTCAATTGTCCTCCCTAGACTCATAGAATCCTAGAGTTGGAAGGGATCCAGTAGGTCATCTAGTCCAACCCCTTGCCTGTAGCAGGAAATCCTCCTAGAAAATCTCCAACAGGGGCTTGTTGAGCCTCTGCTTGAAGTTCCCCAGTGAGGGTCCACCACTTCCCTGAGACTCTTCTCAAACTGGCCTATCATCTGACAGTTGGAATGTTGACAGTTGTATCTCCTCAGCCTGTTTAATTTGACAAGGAATGTTGGCCAGAAGATGTGGACACCCTTACGAACAAGGCTTTTTATGTAGAAAGATTAGGGCTGCAATCCTAAACACACTTTCCTGGGAGTAAGCCCATTGAATATAATGGGACTTACTTCTGAGTAGACATGAATAGGATTGCACCCTAGAAACAGATCCTGCCTTATCAGTTCAAGCAACCGTGTAACAACAACCTCCCCCTGAATTCAGAAATTGAATGGCAAGGATTCTTTCCCCCTCCTCTGAGGGGCTGGTGGCAGGAGCCCCACTGCTCTCAAACAGTCAGGCCAGCCAGTCCACAAATGCATGCACATGTCTGGGCACTTAGTGCTGGCCCAGATGGCGTTCTCCATGACTTTACAAGAATCAAATGCTGCTGCAGACAGCTTGGAAGAGAGAAAGAATTTGTGTAAAGATTAAGCACCCAAAGCAGCCACCTACATGTATGGCACACAGTCAGCCGCCTTGGCATCCTGTGAATGAAGTCTGTGGCTCAAGTACTTGACTTGGTGACTCAGAGAACATACAAAACCAACCCAGGAGTTTATAGAATTCACAGTAAACACTGTGTAGGGATTCAAGGTTCATCTTGCTTACATTTGCTGGATGCCAACAGTCTGGCTTGGATAGACCAACTTTACAAACTTAATATAACAGTTTTGCTGAACCAGAATTGCCCTGACTAATGCCATCAGAATGATGTCTATTGGCCCTAATGATATTCACTAAGTTTAATGCTCACTACCTGCCTACACTACAGATGTTACATCTGTTTGGCTTTACATCAGGTTAATTTGGCATGGCTTCCCACCAAGAATCCTGGAAAGAGTTTGGCAACAGTGCTGAGAATTCTGGGTTAGAGATTCCAAGCCCCCATTATAAAATTACAGCTCCCTGGAGCAAGGTGATGGCTTCAGAGGCCCCCACCAGTCTCTGACATGGTGCGCACTGCATGCTATGGGCTGGCAGAAGACCAGACAGCCCAGGAGAGATAATAAAGCACATTGGTACTTACCTCTCTGCAGGGCTGGCTGCCTGGTCTCCAATGGATCAGTAGCTGGCGCAAGTTTGAGGAGACTCAGGGCAATTCTGAGCCAGGAAAAGGGTATAAGATCACACTTTTGCTAATTCCTCCCTTTCCTGTCCCTGATCCACACCCTGCCCAAATCTGTCCATGATCCTCACCCAAACTACCTCCGCATTCGTCTTACTGGTGACAATGGAGGTACTACAGCCGGTGCTGTACATGACTGCTTGCTCTGCTGTGCCTGGCTACAGAACAGCAGAGTACATCAGATTCACCACTGTAAGACCCAGTTGTGACTGGGCTGCAAACTTAGCAGTGGCAATCATGCTCTGAATACTATAATCTCACTGCTTTTAACCATCACTGCTGAGATGCTCTTGTCTTCATTTTTTGAGTCCCTTCCTTGGATTGCTTTTGGGGGAATAGAGAATGGTTTCACGGGAGCAGATGCTCTTCTCTCTTTGCATGCTGTTTCCAACTAGCAATAATAAATCATTCCCTTTCTGAACCGCCTTCTACAAAACAGCTCTGGTCCTTTTCACTCTCATCGGTGACCTTTTCCTGCACCTGGGGAATCTCAGCTGAAGGTGAATCATGCTTCTTAACCCAACTCTTTGGGTTACGGTGGTGGAGCAGCAGGTCCCAAAGTCACAAGATGTCACCTACAGGCAACCTGCATGTCAGCTGATACCACGAACCCACATTACCAAGAGGGCAGCCATGTGGGCACACACGCTTGGCTGCTGATATTCAAAATGTGTGGTTTGGGTGGAAGCAAAGTGTCTGGGTGATGTTACTTTTCACTTGTTTCAGTCACTAAGGAATCTCAAAGTGCCCTTATATGGAAAATCAAAGGCAACACACTGATGGTGTGGAGAAGATGCCTGCAACATCCATGCCTAATCTCAGAGCACTGACATATAATTTTACTGGAAACTGTCCCTGGAAAATCCATGCCCCTATTTGACACCAAGTGATTCCCTCTCATTTCTGAGGGTTCCTTGTTAAGATGCTGTTGTGTTAATTGCTCAAGTTCCCATTACTCAGGGTTTCACTTTTTCCACCGGGTACACTATACAGAAGTGAAAACAATGAGTTGGTAATGCATTTTGTCTCCAGTGCACATATAGCAAATGCCTACCCATGTGAATGTCAGCACATAACCTGCCATAAGGATCAGGATAAAGGACCATCTACTCCAGCCTCCTATATCTCACAATGGTCCACCAACTGCCTCGGTGGGAACACACAAGACAAGAAACTTTACCCGGATGCCTTGAATCTGGCATTCTCAGGTAACCCATCAGAAGTTGCACATAACAATTATGGCCTGTGAACCTGTGATGATGGACTTTTCCTCCCAAAATCTGCCTAATCCTTTTAAAGGCATCAGAGCTACCTGGCATTATCACATCCTGTGGCAAAGAGTTCCACACACTAGGTAATTATATGTTGGGTAGTAAGAGAATGAGCTGCAAATCAAGACCTTCCCCATTTTTCTATCAATTTTAGGTGTAGCTGAACATAAGAAGCACCATAGTGCTCAGGAATGCCTCGGGGAGCATAAAGACCACAATATACTCATATCTTGAGGTCATTTACATGCTGCCACTGCTGAACAGCTGGAAGTTTATTTTTCACATTTTTACACTGCCCTTTTCCCAAGGAATTCATGGTGTCATACATAGTTCCTCCCTTCCTTTTGTCCTCACAACAACCCTGTGATGTAGGAAAGACTAAGGCTACAATCCAGAGTAACTACGGGACCTTTTACACTGAAGTAGTTACGGTGCCACCTATGGGAAACCTATGGGAAATGCATAGAGCAATCCAGAGCAAGTGCCTCTTACATCTTCCCATAGTTACTCTGGATTGTAGGGTCAAAGAAGTTGGGCCATTAAAAGGAACATTCCCTTCTATTTTATCTCTGAAATTATTTGAACTTATCAGGGGCAGAGCTTTGATTAGAATCCAAGTTTTCAGACCATACATCCCACTAACCTCCTCTCAGCTCTAACCATTTAATCCCATTGCCTCATGTTCAGAGTAATGTGCATACTGTTATACTGTACATTCATTACTTTTTTCAAAAAGAAAATGTGCATTTGTCATAGTGCTTAAAAGGCAAATTTTATTTAATTTTTAAAACAGAGTTGCATGCAGAAAATATCAAAATATAAACCCATAAAATTGCCACAAGATACAAAATGTCCTGAACTAACCACAATGATCTCTCAGCCAGTTTGAAAGCCAACAGTGCAAGAAGGACTTTCAACACCTCTAAGAGCTCCTTGAATTCATGCTTTGGCAGGTCTCCAAAGGGAAAATAATTCCATAACACTGACCAGCAAATGAAAACATCTCTGTACACATCCTTTTGGAATTGGCATGATGCTCAAGTGGTGTAAATAAAAGAACATTTACTCTCTGCAGATTGAATGGCACATGGGAGAAAGTGGGCTACATCATAGGTTTGTACAGTGAAAGCTTAAATCAGTGATTTTCATTCTTTTTCATCTCATGACACACCATAAGTTGTCTTTACTACTGACAAGGCACAACATGCTGTTCAAGTCCCAAAGTTTTCCTATTAATAAATGTCCCTCCCCAAATTCCCATGGCACACATAAGGACAATCTGTGTCGCACCAGTGTACACTAGTTGAAAATCACTGGCTTAAATCAATAGCATTGCCTCCAACTGTCACAAATGCAAGCTGCAAGTAGTGATCCTAGAACACCAGTGTGGTGTAAACATCACCTTTGGAAGAAGAGCTGTCATGTTCACCCTTAACATCAAACAGCCTTCCAGGGCAGCCCTTGGCAAAGAGCTTTACAGTACTCTAACAATGTAATAATACCTAATTATTGGGTTTGGATTTTCAGAGGCTCCTTAAAATTAAGGCCTTGTAACATCAAATTTTAATTTGTCCGTACGTGTTTTCGTAAAAGTCCCACGAACAACTAAGTGTAAGGTTGAGGGGAAAAAAGTGAGCAAACCGCTTTTTACCACCACAATATTTCTCCCCATCCCTCAGCCCCAGGATATTCTATAGTATGAGATTGCATCACACCAGAGGAAGATCTGACAGATAGGCAAGTCAGGTGCTGCCTGGGAACCTTTCAGGAGTCAGGGGTTTGGCTGTTGTCCTTGTTCGGATTCTTGTGTGTGTGTATATATAAAGCAGTCACTCTGAACAGAACTGCCATCCTGAGGGGTAGGGACTTTATCAATCAAGCCGCCCAGCCTGTAATTAAAGTGTGAGTGTGCACCGCACATCCTTGCAACCATCTGTTTGGATGATTAGCAAAGAGGGGTTTTCCTCCCTCCCTCTTTGCCTGAACTCTGTGGCAAGAGATGTCTGAGGCACAGGGGTGTAGCTAGCACAGTGTTCACACACTACCTACTCCTTTGCCCCTCCACCCACTATATACTCATCATCTCCCCGGGCGTCTCTCTGCATTCATATCGGTTGGTACCATATGGAAAGAGGCCAAGGTTGGGGCTTGGCTGCCTGGCACTCAAACAGATGCAGGGCTGGGACCTGCCTTTCACCATCGCGGAGGGTGAGGACACCTTGGGCCAGTGCCTGCTTGCTTCTGCAACAGTAATTACGGCTGAAATTCTCACCTGCGCCTGCCAATAGACGAAGCAAAACACTCAGCCCCATAGCTGGAAAGTCTGGAGAAACTTTTTTAAAAAATTGTTATTGTTCGGTGTTTAGGGTTCGGCAGTGGAGAAGGAGGTGGGACTACAGAGGCTTTTGCAGTCAAAAGAACAGGCCTGATCAGCACATCTCACCTCACTGGGGTGTAATCTCAGTCCCCAAGGCTGGGGAGTGGGGCTGGAAAGATTAGCCTGCCTTTGACAACCAGGGTTCTCAGGCAGTGCCTGCTTTGAACGATAGCCTGTTGATGTGAAAGCTGTTCTTGTCGCTTGTGGATCTAGATTTAGTGATGTGCCAGAACCAGACGGAGGTTTCAAAGGAGCAGAGCAAATGCCCTGAAAGACAAGGCAGCCAGGAGTCTCTCACTCAGCCTCAGTTCTCCATCTGTACATCCACATGCCTAACCCATTCACTTACATACCTGGGGAGGGTCAGCGGCAGTGGTGGGCTCCAGCAGGTTCGCACCTACTCTATAGAACCGGTTGTTAACAAGAGATAGGACATATAAAGTTTAAAAATAGCCATTTAAAAGTGGCTGCCAGGAGGGCAGAGAACCAGTTGTTAATTTCTTTGAAGCCCATCACTGGTCAGCGGGACCCAGCAGGAGTCACCACCCTCTCACCGATCATTAAAAATAAAAAATTAAGGCCTTAGAGCAGTGATTTTCAACCTTTTTATTTCACAGCACACTAACAAGGCACTGAAATTGCCAAGGCACACCACCAGTTGTTTTTATCATTGACAAGGCACACCCAGGGCAAAATCCAGAGTAACCACGGGGAGTCCTTGCTCTGGTGTAAGAACAAGTTACTCTGGATTCCAATATGAATTTCCCATAGGTTTTCACTAGGTGGTGCAGTACCTACGGGTGCACATAAAGTCTCTTACGTGCTCCTGTAGTTACTCTGGATTTGGGGGCAAGTTGTTCAAATTCCCCAATTTTCCTATTAATTAATTACCTTCTCCAAATTCCCGCAGCACACCTGAGGACTATCCACAGAACACTGGTTGAATATCACTGCTTTAGAAGACCATCAGAGTGCCTCCCCAGCACCCAGTAGGCCTTCGGAGGCTTCCAGAAGCTTTCAGAAGGTCAAAAACTATCCAACTGGGGGAAGGTGTTTTTTGTCTGTTGCTCTGCCTGAAGTGTTATTTTGTGGTCTTGATCCTGAGGCAGCAAAGGAGCCAGGATCACAACCAAACCCATCACTTAGAAATGCACTATCAAGATGAAGATTATAAAAAGGAGATGATCCTGCGATAATGGTGGTCACGGGATTCACATAATATGACAAATAATAATATAGGGCACATGTTGCAATTGGATCCATTACAAGCACACCCGCAAAGTGTACCTATTAAAAGATTCTTCATAAGGCAGGCAGTCAAGCATTGTGTCCAAAGATGGGGAAGGCAAAGCAATCCTCGTTCCTTGGCCCAATGTGGCTTGGGAGAACATGGAAATAAGGGCTTTAGTTATGGACGCATTAATCAGTAACTGGCCAAGAAAGAGGAAAGGGTCAGAGCTGTTAATTTAACCCCCATCCTTATTTCTACTACAGAATGTCCAAAATAGCCATAGGCTATAATAGTAAAATAATAATAAAATAGCCATAAGCTGCATTTACTACGGTTGCTTCCATAGTCCATGCTCCCCATGCTTTCTATTTGAACACTGAAATTGTCCAAAGCGCACTCGGATGCTTCACAGAGATGTCAAAGTCAAGATGACAGGTTCTCGCTGTATTTATGGTATATCCATTTAAAAATTGACTGGCACATCTGAACTCAGTAGCCCTATAATCCAGAGTAACTACAGGCACATGTAAAAGACATTACATGCACCCATAGTTACTGAACCACCTAGTGAAAACCTATGGGAAATTCATTTTGCAATCCAGAGCAAATTGTTCTTACACCGGAGCAAGGACTCCCTGTCGCTACTCTGAATGTTGCCATAGGTTTCTGTCATATGTCTGAGGCTTGAAACAGAACAGACCGAACCTAGGTCACACAGCTGAAAAATCAACTGAATTCAGAAGGCCTTTCGTTATTCTTATGGATTTTTGCATAGTCAGGTAGATGTTATTGACTGATTTGTTTTACTCAGACATTGAATCCTTCCCAAAGACCTGGAATGACTGGTTTTTATATTTTAATTTCAGAAATATAACTCCAAATATAAGCTGTTCCCAGTAATGCTGGGATAATTGTAGTTTTGGGATGGTACATTGCATGGCCCTGATGCTATTCAGATGCTCCTCAAAGTTTTTTGTAATAGCACACATTGGGGGCACCAATAAAGGGTTGCAATATGTTCTGAAAAACAGGTACAATCCCAATTTGGGGGGGATTGTGTTCACATACTGGCAAATGCGACAGAGGGTCCTGTCCCAATTTTGTGGAAGAGAATTGTGGCAACCTTACACCAATAGCCCTTTGGGATATTGTTATATAATGGTTTTTACTCCTACATTATCTAGCTATCTATCTCTCTACAGTAGTGTACATAGAATTGTAGCAGGCCTCCGTCAGTCTTCAGAGACTATTGTATCGTGCTCTGTGCTGCATACGCTGCATGCAAAGCATGAAAGCCTGGGTTAGATTGTTATGGAGGATAGGCTGTTACCCAAGCAGCAAATCCCCCCTCTCCACGCCACTAAATTAAGTCCAATGAAAAGGCAGAGCCAATATGATTGGATCGCAGAGCTGAGCTAAGGACAGGAGCTCACCCTGTCTTGTGGGGCCAACCCGGGAATCGAACCCTGGCCTGCTGGTTAACAGGCACAGTGTCTTAACCACTTGCGCCACCCACTAACCCAAAACTTATATAGATGGTATGTGAAAAGCTGTAAAGGAAGAGAAGGTGGCGCAAGTTGGATCATTAAGGGATTTATACCCTGCTTTTCCCATGCCAAAATAAGTACCCAAAGGAAGCTGGATAAATTAGTCAGTTTTGCAAAATATGGACATGATAGTCTACTTTCCCCTCTCCAGAGTAATGGGACCTTGATACCTCCCCACATACACATACCCCAAACTCACATACCTATGCCTCACACTCAGTCCCATGGGACTCTACTTCTCCTCTTGTTCTTTGGGGGACCCCTTCCCATGTGGTGTTTACTCCACTCTCCATAGTACACATGGCCTTTTCCCCTGCAGCAGAGCATTTGAATCAAGGATGTCCAAGGAAATTCCTTCCAGCCCGGCCTCCTCCCGAGCACAACCCTAAACAGCCAAGGGACTCATGTTCTGGCACATAAGGCTGGAGATGTGGTTAGAAGACAGTGGGAAGCCAGTCTCTTGGAGTCTGGTTACTAGATTTATTTGCAGAGGCAAGCCCATCAGTCTTAAAAAAATAGAATGAATTTTTTTTATAGAGCTGGCATCGAAGTTATAATTTTAATTACAACAAGTCACCTGGATCAGGACCCTCTGTACAGTTTCCATGCCCCAATGTGGCCAACAAG
This sequence comes from Cryptoblepharus egeriae, assembly GCA_030015325.1. Lineage (NCBI taxonomy): Eukaryota > Metazoa > Chordata > Lepidosauria > Squamata > Scincidae > Cryptoblepharus > Cryptoblepharus egeriae. The sequence continues at coordinate 23,205,287 of JAREYC010000011.1, forward strand.
CTTCCTCATCCCTGTACTGAAAGGAGGGGAGGAATCAAGCACAGAGCTTTGCATGAAAATGGTCTGACTGCCATGTGGCTTCATACTCTCAAGTAGGTTTGTTTTGACCAACATCTTGGACGCCTACAGGCTCAACCTCTCTGCGCAGGCTGCCAAAACCTCCAGGGGTTTGCCCGCAACAGGAAGGCCCTGATGCCCACTTCCAGCAGCCTTGCTAACTACTGGCCCTTTGCCGGCAACAGCACAAATTCCAGCTCCTCTCTGGAGAAGCGAGGGCACCACTGCCAATTTCTGCAGGGGGGGAACAGTTGCAGTGAGATTCCCAGAGGGAGAAAAGGTGCTCCAGGCATGTGTTTCAATGCCTAGAATAAAGGATTTTAGAAGCATTTCACAAATAGTACTTGCACTTTTATGGGTGCCATGCTCTGCAATCCTAACCAACTTGACAGCACTGGCACTGCCAATGGGACATGTGCTACATCCTGCGGGGGGTGGGGGGGCAGGAATCGTAGAGGCTTCCTCTATGCTCTTTCCCTTATATCAAAGTTGCATTGCCCTTATCCAAAGCGGGAAAATTGATTAGGATTGCACCTAATGTTTGGAACACAGGTCAGAAAACTGTTCTCTCCCCCCACCCACTTCAAGTTTGTAACTTTAGTATTTATTTCCCCATTGGATACCAACCATCCCACAGGTTGCTCAGGATGGTGTTTTCCTCCTTCTGTCCTCAAAAGAACCCTGGGAGGTAGGCTGGCCTCACAACAACCCTCTTAGGAAAGCAAGGTTTAGGGCAGTGGTGGCAAACCACTGTGCCAAAGCTGGCTCTTTGCTGGCACGTGGCCACAGCACCCCCAGACAAGTGTTCTAAGCTGGTGTGCTCAGTCGGGCCTGCTCCAAAGAGGAGCAATAGGTTCAGGGTGCTTCTGTTCCAATGTGCATACCCAGAGTTCCAGACACACACACTGACACACAGACACAGACACAGACACAGACACAGACACACACACACACACGGTGCCATCAGTTGGCACTCAGTGCTAAAAATGTTAGCCATCACTGGCCTAGAGTGGGCCACCTTGGCCATGGGTGGCCTAAGGTCACCCAGAAGGTTCACAACCCAAGAACTGGGCTCTTCCAGATCTCCCAAAACTATTGCATCATTCTGGCATACCCCAATAGGATTCTACAGCTGTAATCCTAACCACACTTTCCGGGAGTAAGTACTACTGAACTCAAGAAAAGCTTAGGATTGCACTGTTCATATCATGTCATAGCTAGTAGCATTCAAATAGTCAGGCCTATCCATCTCTGCTCAGAAGCTCATTCTGTGGGGTTTACTCCCAGGAAAGCGCATCTACGAATACAAACATACTAGTTTCACCATGCAAGACCAGCCTTTCCAAAAATATCCCCTGTTTATTACACAACTTAGAGCACAATCCTAAACATGTCAACTCAAAAGTAAGCCCCATTGTGTTCAGTGGGTCTTACTCCCAAGAAAGTGTCTTTAGGATTGAAGTCATAATTTATCAATTTCAAGAATACTCCATGCTACCTGCTCACAAGGAAAAGAAGGACAACGAAGGATTTTTCCCAGGAAACAAGGCTAAAAAAGAGGATGTAACCTTGAAAAAGATGGTTAATCTGGACAAGGCTCCCCAAACATAGGACACCAAGAAAAATGTAGGACATGACAAAATATAAGCTTAAAACATTCATATATACTGTATTGCTTTCATGTGATTAATTTACCACCCAAGGCCTCCTTGGGTGCCCTTTGGGGAGAAAGAAGGAATACAAATCTAATTAATTAATTAATTAATTAATCAATCAATCAATCAATTAAAACACTGTGTTACTATTAAATTTAAAACTATTGCATATTTTTTTTATTCCAAGGTTACATGCTGCCTGCTCACAAGGAAAAGAAAATAATTAAGGCTGTAATCCTAAAGATACTTTCCTGGGAGTAAGACCCACTGAACACAAAGGGGCTTACTTTAGAGTAGACATGGATAGGCTTGTGGTCTAAGGATGCAATCCTAAAGACACTTTCCTGGGAGTAAGACCCACTGAACACAAAGGGGCTTACTCTTGAGTAGGCATGGTTAGGATTGTGCAAGGCTAAAAAAGAGGACGTGTCCTGGGAAAAGGACAGGTGGTGAGCGCGTCCCAGAAGGTGGGAGATGAAGGGGGAGCACCCAAGGGTGCAGGGCTGTGCAGGGGAAGATGCTCCGGGGGTGGGGCGGCTGGTGCTGTCCGGGGAGGGGGGCACCGACATCCCTCCCCCAGGAAGAGCCAGGCCGGCGAGCATCTCCCTCGCCCACGCGGGCCCCGGGAGCGGAACCGTCGGCCAAATAAGGAGCTCGAGGCGGGGCCGGATCCTGCCCTTGTATGGAGCTTCCCCTCGGCCGGCCGCCCGCGCAGGATTCCCGGCCAGCCGCCCCCGCCTTGCCCGTCTCCGGAGCGCAGCATCCTCCAGCCCAGACCCCCCACGACCCTCGCCAGGGAAGGGGTGCTGCTCCCAGGGGGAGATCCTGCGCACCCAGACAGAATCCCGCTCTGGAGCTCACACAGCGCACTGCAAACTCCTAAGCAGGTCTACTCGGAAGTAACTCCCATTACACTCAATAGGGTTTCCTCCAAAGAATGGCAGCCTTGCAACAAAATCCCATGCATGTCTACTCAGAAGTAAGCCCCATTCTAGCCAATGGGGCTTCCTCCCAGGAAAAGGGATAGGATTGCAGCCTCTCAGCCCAATCCTATGCAGGTCTCCTCGGAAGTAACTCCAATTACACTTAATAGGGCTTCCTTCAAAGAATGGCAGCCTTGCAACCCAATGTCTACTCAGATGTAAGGCGCATTCTATCCAATGGGGCTTCCTCCCAGGAAAATGGTTAGGATTGTAGCCTCTCAGCCCAATCCTATGCAGCTCTCCTCGGAAGTAACTCCCATTACACTTAATAGGGCTTCCTCGAAAGAATGGCAGCCTTTCAACCCAATGTCTACTCAGAAGTAAGCCCCATTCTAGCCAATGGGGCTTTTTCCCAGGATAATGGATAGGACTGCAGCCTAATCCTAAGCATGATTCGGTCGCGTCTGCTCCAAAGAGGAGCAATAGGCCGGGGACCATGAAGTCCCATTCTAGCCAATAGGGCTTCCTCCCAAGGAAATGGGTAGGATTGTAGCCTCGTAGCCCAATCCTATGCATGGTTACTCGGAAGTAAGCCCCATTCTAGCCAATGGGACTTCCTCCCAGAGAAATGGCTAGGATTGCAGCCCAAACCTATGCATATCTACTCAGAAGTAAATCCCATTCTAGCCAAAGGAGATTCCTCCCAGGAAAATGTGACTAGGATTACAACCTTGGAGCAGGAATACCCCACCCAGACCAGGTGCGATCCTGAAACAAAATGGGGGGGGGAGAAAAGGTTGGGTGGTCTTAAACCGCCCCCCCCCCCAAGCTGAGCTTTTCCTAAGAAACAGATTCACCTTCCAAGGGGACACTTGAGACAGATAATGACCCCCTATTTGCTGGTCACTCTCCCCACCCCCCAAGTACGATGCTCAGAAGCCCCCCAGGTTCTGCGCACCCAAAACCCAACGGGCTTTACTCACGAGTAAACGCGCCCAAAGCCGTCCTGATCCTGGACTGCGCTGCAAGTGCTTCTCCTCCCCTTGGCTGGGATGCTCAAAGCGGAGGAGGCAAATCCTAAACACACTTTCTTGGGAGTAAGACGCATTGAACTCATTGGGGCTTACTTTTGAGTAGGCATGGTTATGAATGATTGCAGCCAGAGTTGGATAAGTGGCCCCTTCCCTACGTCTGCTGCTCTGGCAGCCCCATCTTATGCATGTCTACTCAGAAGTAAATCTCACTGTGCTCATTGGGGCTTACTCCCAGGAAAGTGTGGATAGGATTAGAGCCCCCCGAGGTTCCCCTAAGAGAAACATGAAGCCATGAAGTTCCATCCCTGGGGGTGACCTGAAGCATAGACTCATTTCTTCTTAGTCCAGCCTACCTTGCGGGGTTGTTGTGAGGACAAGAGGATCCTTATCAGGCCATCCTGGGTAGAAAGACTCATATATAATAGTATAGCAATAATTATATATAATAGTTTAACACCTTTCAGGCTCTCGTTTCCAGACACTAAACCAGAGGGTCTCCAACCTCCTCCGTCCAAGGGTCTGCCTCTGAACCCAATCCTATGCATGTCTTCTCGGAAGTAAATCCCATCACAACCAATAGGGCTTACTTTCAGGTAAGCGTGGGTAGGCTTGCAGCCTAAGGCCAGAGTCCTATTCGCACTTACCTGAGAGTAAAGCCCCACTGATTCACTGGTTATGCTTGCTTCTGAGTAGACATTCATAGGATTGGGTGCTGAGCACTTCATGGGACAGATGGTTGAGAGTGAAAGCCCACTCCTATCCTTACTAAGAAATCCCATATAGTCAATAGTTCTTACTACCTGGTAGGTGTGGACAGGATGGCAGCCTTACAACCCAATCCTATGCACGTTTACTCAGAAGTCCCATTATAGTCTATGGTATGGAACCAGTTGTTAACGAGAGATAGGACATATAAAGTTTAAAAATAGCCATTTAAAAGCGGCTGCCAGATGGGCATAGAACTGGTCAGTTTCTTTGAATTCCAATTGCCAAGCCCTATCCTATGTGCGCCTACACAGAAGTAAATTCCCATTATACTCAGTGGGAATACTCATTACACTGTGGAAATACTCATATACTCGTTATACTTACTGCCAGGTAGATGTGGGTAGGATTGCGACCTGCAAGTCCAATCCTATGTACACCTACTCAGAAGTAAGTTTCATTATAGTCAGTGAGGCTTACTCCCAGGTATTTGTGGAAAGTATTGCAACCTCCAAACACAATCCTATGCATGCCTACTCAGAAGCAAGTTCCATTAAGGTCAGTGGGGTTTACTCCCAGGAAAGTGTGGAAAGGATTGTAACCTTCAAGTCCCATCCTATGCATGCCTACTCAGAAGTAAGTCCCATTATGGTCAGTGTGGGGCTTTCTCCCAGGAAAGTGTGGAAAGGATTGCAACCTCCAAACCCAATCCTATGCATGCCTACTCAGAAGTAAATCCCATTATAGTCTATGGATCTTACTCTCAGGAAAGTGATAGAACTGCAGCCTGTGTCTTGGTTGGAGCCCAGGGAGCGCGCTTGCTGGGGGTAGGCAGGGAAGTGGGAGCTCTTCCCCCAAGGGCAGGCTACAGAAGGTACCCGATCCTTCCCCTCTGCAGGTCCCCTCTGCAGATCCTTCCCCTGCAGGGGCTTCTTTGGAGGGGTGCAGGAGCCCCTGCCTGGCCCGTCCGACCCTTTGCTTGCTCTGCTGCTGCTGCTGCTGCTGCGCTTCCTCCTGCGCGCGCCGGTTCCATTGTGCGGAGCTTCCATTGTGACGTCACGCCGGGCTTCGGCGGGGCTTTGTCTGTCCATATATGGGCAGCTACGTCACGGAGCTTTCCCATCGCCCGTATAAATGGGCTGGTGGGTTTCCCTGGACGAACATTCGGGCTGCAGTCGCAGGAGCTGCCGGGGAGCCACCCCAGGGAACAGAACCAGGGGCGGCCGGGGAGCTGCAGAGCCCGGCTGGGGGCACAGGGGGGCCAAGGACCCCCCAATAAAAGCCCCCCCAGAAAGACCCCAACCCCCCCATCCACCCCCGCATGACCCCCCAGGGACGGATCTCCCACCCCACGGATGCCTCCTCTGCAGGAAGGGAGCTGAGCCCCCCGACGCCCTCCTTGCAGCCTCCCCGGCAGGGGCTGCGATGACCGGGAAGCTGGTGGAGAGGCTGCCGGGGACCATGAACGCGCTGCTGAACCAGCTCCCTGAGAACCTGTACCCGGAGGAGATCTCCAGCGGAGGCCCCCTCGGACTCTTCCCTGGAGGGGGCGGAGGAGGAGAAGTGGGGGCGGCCCACTACGGGAACCACATGGCAGGTAAGGGAAGGGGAGGGCAGGGAAGGGGTGCAGGGTGGGGGGAGAGAGGCTGCCCCCCTGCACAGCTGCCCCCCTGCACAACTGCCCCCACCCCACCCACCCTCCCTCCCACTAGCCTTCTTCCTCCTCCTCCTCCGCATGCTGCTGTCGAGCTCCAGAGGAGCAGGAGGATCTGCCCGTGGGGAGAAGCTGGAAGGTAGGTGGGAGGGTGGAGGAACCTCCGATGGGGGCTAGTTGGGAGGGCAATAGTAGGAGGCCCCGATTCTTCAACCCCCCCCCCCCCAACGGTGGGCCTTTGCAAGCATAGGATGGGCTGCGCATCCCACCCGTGTCTGTGTCTGGAGTGGGCGCCTCCTTCTTCCCCACTCCTTCTGCCCCCCACCCTTCATGTGCTGCTCTCCACCCCTTATGGGGCTGACACCCCACCCACACTTAGCCCCATTGACTGTAATAGGAGCCCGAACCCCATTTGATGTAGGTCTACTCAGGCGTCAGTTCCAAATGGGGCTCTTACTCCCAGGAAAGAGTGGCGACGATGGCAGCATCTGAGCCCAATCCTGTGCATGTCTCCTCAGAAGTGCCTTTATGGTCAATGGGGTTTACTTCCAGGAAACTCTGGCTAGAATTGCAGCCTTAAAGCACAATCCTAACCATGTCTATTCAAATGCAAGCCCTATGGTTTTCAATGGGTCTTACTCCCAGGAAAGTGTCTTTAGGATTGCAGCTTTAGTGCTCAAGCCTGTGCATGTCTACTCAGAATTGAGTCCCTTTATAATCAATGGGACTTACTCCCAGGAAAGTAGGGCTAGGATTGCAGCCTCAATGCACAATCTTGTGCGTGTCTACTTGGAAGTAAATCCTAATGGGTCTTAATCCCAGTAAACTGTGGCTAGTATCGCAGCATTTACTCGGAAATGAGTCCAATTATGATCCATGGGGCTTACTCCCAGGAAAGTCGGGCTAGGATCGCAGCTTCGGAGCCTAGTCCTATGCATGTCTATTCAGAATTGAGTTCCATTGTGATCACTGGAGCTTGAAAAGTAGGGATAGGATTGCAGCTTTAGAGCTCAATCCTGTGCATTCAGAATTAAGCCCCATTCTAGTCAATGGGGTTTACTCCCATGAAAGTAAGGATAGGATCGCAGCCTTAGAACCCAATCCTGTACATGTGTGCTCGAACATAAGTCCTATTATAGCCAATGGAACTTACACCCTGGAAAGTAGGGTAGGATGAGGCCTCGGAGCCCAATACGATGCATTTCTACTCAGAATTGAGTCCCATAATAGTCAATGTGGCTTATCCCAGGAAAGTAGTGTTAGGATCGCAGCCTCAGAGCCTAATCCTATACATGTCTACTCAGAATTGAGTCCCATAGGGCTTACTCTTAGAAAAATAAAGGTAGGATCGCAGCCTAAGAACCCGATCCTGTATATGTCTGCTCGAAAGTAAGTCGTATTATATAGTTAATGGAACATACACCCAGGAAACTGTGGGTAGGATTGGAGCCCAATCATATGCATGTCTACTCAGAACTGAGTCCCATTCTAGTCAATGGAGCTTACTCCCAGGAAAGCAGGGCTAGGATCGCAGCCTCAAAGCCTAATCCTATGCATGTCTACTCGGAACTGAATCCCCTTCACGTCAATGGGCTTACTCCCAGGAAAGTAGGGTTAGGATGGCAGCTTTACTTCTGTGTAAGGGCTGGGTTTCTTTACTTCTGTGTAAAAGGCTTGGTGTGGGGTTCGGAGTCCAGGACCCCCAAGGCAGCAGGAGGGGTGAGGGGGGCTGCTGGGGTCCCCACTCCTCCCGTCCAGCCCCCCAACCGGTGGGGAGGCTCCTGCTGGAGGGGGCGGCCAGGAGAGCCCAGGCCGGGCTTGTAGGAGTTGCGAGCCGCGCCTTCCCTTCCCGGGCTGGGATCGCGCAGCCCTTCTCGGCTCCTGAAGGGAGAGATCCCCGAGGGTCCCGATGCAGAAATCGGGGCCAGAGGGCCGGGAGGGTCTACCAGGGTGGGCAGCCACCTGGAGCCCATCCGAGGGGCAGGGAGAGCCTCTTGGTCTGGACAGCCGGAGCCTACCTGTCGCTTCAGGTACCTGCTTCCTTCTGCCCCCCCCCCCAGCTCCCTTTCTCCCCACATCGGGCCGGGTGGGGGGATTCTGTCTTGCTGGACCCCCAAACACTCTCTCTTCCTGGGTGGTGGGACCCCCTGCGCCCACCCGATGGGCTCGGTGGGCCTGGAGGCGCCCCATTGAGCTTGCACCGAGATCTCTGGTCTGGGCACCCCACAGGAGCCCCTCCCTACTTATGGGGAGGGGGTTGGCTGGGAAGGACGCCTTCATCCCCCTTCCCTGGGCTGGGGGTCGGGGTGGGGAGGAAGCCCCCACGGGTCTGGGTCCAGGAGCCAACCCAGCTGTGGCCCCCTCCCCACATTTACCCTTTTGACAAGGGGCAGGCTCTGGGGCTGCCATCCTCCTCACTCTTACCTGGGAGTAGGGCCCAGTGGCTCTAAATGGGGTTACCTCTGAGTAGACGTGCCTATATAGGGTTGGCCTTTGAAGCTGCCGTCCTTTCTTCATTTAAGACCCATAGACTGTGATGGGATTTACTTCTGAGTAGACATGCCTGGCATCCCGGGAGTAGGGCCCACTGACTCCATTGGGCCCCCACTGGAGATTACTTCTGAGTAGACATGGCTGGGGTTGGAGGGGAGGCTGCCATCCCCTCCATACTTTCCTGCAAGTAGGACCCATAGACTCTAAAAGAGGTTATTTCTGAGTAGACATGGATAGGGTTGTTATCTGAAGCTGTCATCCTTTCCACACTGAGCAGCCAGTAACCTCCATTGAATGTGATGGGACTGACTACTGAGTAGACATGGATTGGGCTCTGATGCTGGCATCCCCTCCAATTTACCTGGAAATAGTGCCCATTGACTCTAAAGGAAGTTACTTCTGAGTAGACGTGCATAGGGTTCAGTGAGGCTGCTATGCTTTCCAAAGCAGCGAGTAAGCTCCATTAATGGTAATGGGACTTACTTCCGAATAGACATGCTTGGGATTGGGCTCTGAGGCTGCATTCCCTTCCAAATTACCTGAGAGTAGAACCTATCGGCTCTAAAGGAGGTTACTTGTGAGTAGACGTGCATAGAGTTGGTCTCCAGTCCTATCCAAGGAGTAAGTTCCATTGACTGCGATGGGACTAACTTCCGAGTAGACACACCTGGGATTGTTATCCTCCCTATGTTTACCTGGGCGTAGGGCCCATTGATTCTAAAGAAGGTTACTTTTAAGTAGACACGCGTAGGGTTGATCTCTGAAGTTGTCATCCTTTCCACACTTCCCAGGGACTCAGCTCCATTGAGTGTGATGGGACTTACTTCCGAGTAGACCTCCCTAGGATTGGCATCCTCCCTACATTTACCTGGAGTAGGGCTCATTGACTCTAAAAGGCCATTGACTCTAAAGGGGGTTACTTCTGAGTTGGGTTGATCACTGAAGCTGCTATCCTTTCCAAAGCAGCGAGTAGGCGCCATTGATTGTGATGGGACTTACTTCCGAGTAGGCACACCTGGGATTGGGCTCTGAAGCTGGCATCCCTTCTAATTTACCTGGGAGTAGGACCTATCGGCTCTAAAGGAGGTTACTTGTGAGTAGACGTGCCTAGGGTTGGTCTCCAGTCCTCTCCAGGGAGTCAGCTCCATTGAGTGTGATGGGATTTCCTTGCGAGTAGACCTGCCTGGGACGGGGCTGTGGGTTTCGAGGGGGCGGGCTGTGGGTCGGGGGTGTCCTTTCCTGGCTGACCTGTGTCTCTCCCTCCAGAGAATGTGATGGATCTGGGCTTGTCGGAGAAGCCCGGCCAGGAGCTGTCTTCGTACTCGGGCTCCTTCCAACCGGCTCCCCCGTCGGGGGGCGGCAAGACGGTGACCTACCTGGGCAAGTTCGCCTTCGACTCGCCCTCCAACTGGTGCCAGGACAACATCATCAGCCTGATGAGCGCCGGCATCCTGGGGGTGCCTCCGCCTCCCCCTTCGTCGGGGGCCGGGCCGGGCAGCGGCGGCGGAGGGCAAGGCTCGACGGCGGGCGCCTTGGGGCAGGCGCAGGGCGAGGTGGAGGGCATGTACCCGTCGCTGCCCCCCTACCCGGCCTGCGGAGACCTGTACCCGGGGGAGCCCTTCCACGACCCCGGGCAGCAGGGCTACCCGTCGGGGGCGCAGGAGTACGCGGCGGCTGCGGCGGCGGCGGCCGGGGGCAAAGGGAGCCTGGACGGGGCGCTCTTCCCGCTGCTGCCGGACTACAGCCTTTACTCGCACCCGGGGGCGTCGGGGGGCGACTTGGGGGGCGGCCCGTCGGAGCACAAGCCTTTCCCGGGCGGGCTGGACCCTCTGCGGGTGAACCCTCCGCCCATCACCCCGCTGGAGACGCTCAAAGCTTTCAAGGACAAGCAGGGGGGCTTCCCCCTCCCGGGGGGTCCGCCGCCCCCTCTAACACTGAAGCCCATCCGGCCCCGCAAGTACCCCAACCGGCCCAGCAAGACCCCCGTCCACGAAAGGCCCCACGCCTGCCCGGCCGAAGGCTGCGACCGTCGGTTTTCCCGATCCGACGAGCTGACCCGCCACTTGCGCATCCACACCGGGCACAAGCCCTTCCAGTGCCGCATCTGCATGCGCAGCTTCAGCCGCAGCGACCACCTCACCACCCACATCCGAACCCACACCGGGGAGAAGCCCTTCGCTTGCGAGTTCTGCGGGCGCAAATTTGCGCGCAGCGACGAGCGCAAAAGGCACGCCAAGATACACCTCAAGCAAAAAGAGCGCAAGGAACGCGCAGCCCCTCCTGGACCCCCATCCGCTGCCTCTCCCCCTGTGGTCACCACTTGCGCCTGATCCACACCCACGGACTCAGATGAGGATCGCGCGCACACACCTTCCTCTTGGTGGGGAGCCGTCCTGCCCTTAGGTCTGACTCTTCAGGATCATACTGGGCATCCTCCCTCTCATGCCCATGGATCTGAATCCTCAGGATCACACAGGGCGTCCTCCCCTCCCTGCCCCTGGATCTGAATCCTCAGGATCGCAAGCTGCCCTTCCTTTGGGTGTAAGCAGTCCTGCCCTTAGATCTGACTCTTGAGGATCACACTGGGCCCCCCTGATGTCCTCTCCTTCCTGCCCCTGGTTCTGACTCCTCGGGATCGCACGCAACCCCCACTGGCATTCCTCCATCCTACCCCACTCCTGCGGGGCACAGGAGAGCGTGTGAATGCGTGTACACGTGTCCTAGGAAGCAAGCTGCCTTCACCCCAATGAAGCTTCCTCCCCTCCAAGAGACTGATTGCCCCCTTCCTGGGCTTTGGACGGGAGGGATGGCCCCCTTCAAGCTCCCCTTTCATTGTACATGTGTACAATGACAATAAATTTCTGTTTCTCCCAGCCAGGCAGCCCCTCTCCCCTTCTTCCCCATGGGGAAGCCAGTGTCCCCCACCCTGCACCCCCAAGTCTCAGGCAGCGCCTCCAGCCCCCCACCCGCCTCTGGGCGCCCTCCAGCACCCTCAACCCTAACTCCCTCCTCCATGGCACAAAGAAGAGAAAGAACATGGAAGGACAGCGTCCCCCTCCCCCTCCCCCCCATACTTGTGGACACTTTGAGGAGGGGTGTGTGGGGTGTCTGCACAGCTTTAACATAGTTTTTTTGGGGGGGGGCAGGGGGCAACTGGAAAGGCCAGTACAGACATTCCACGTTTTAATTCCTCCCAAGGAGGAGTGGGGAGGGAAGAGGAGGATCTGGGGCTCCCCCCACTAAGTTACACCAAATCTGTCTCCTCCCCCCCCCTTTGGCAGCTCTGGACAGTGACTCTGCAGAGGTCCCCAAGAAAAGGGGTTGGGGCTCTTTTTCCCACCCCTAATCTGACTTGAATGTATCCTGGATGGATCCTGCTGGTTGGGGGGGCAATGTTGGGGGGGGCAGAGAGAGGCCACTGCAGAGGCTGCTTCCAAGGGTCATTTTATGCACCTCCCTCTGTTCTTCTTAAAGCACTATTTGTGAGTGTGAGTGAGAGAGTGTGAGTGAGCACCCTGGTGTACATGTATGTGTGCATGGGAATCTCCAATGAAACATGTATGTGTTTAGGAAAAAGCAAACCCTTACAAAATGAATGGAATGTGGGTCTAGCAACTTCCAGGTCCTTTTAGCTCACCCTGGGAATGTCATTTTGGGAAAAGAGGGCTATGGGGCATCTTTGGGGGTGTAGGGTGGGGGGCATATTTTTTAGCACAAGGGCAATTCTTTCCAGAAATGCAGGAAAAAACAAAACAAACCAGTGTTTTACTGAGTACTTTTTTATAATGTGATTTTATTTTTTGTTTCTGTGAGGGGGGATACCTTAAAAAGAGACCGAGGGGAAGAGAAAGCAATTTGCCCTTTTTTCCCTATTCTCCTGGTACGTGCATGTCATTGCATGTCTAATTTTGTTTTTTGTTTTTCTTTCCTTTTGATTTGTTTTAATAAAACTGCTCAGATATTTAAGTAAAAGGAAAAAAATTATTATTTAAAAAAAACTTTGTTGCCAAAAGTTGTGTTTTATCCAGGTTTGATGTCTGCATGTTGAAAAAGAAAAAAAATTAAAACAAAAAAATTCTCAGAAAGAGAAAAAAATGCAGTCTAATTTATGTGAACTGAAAGAGACAAAAATCAGGTTTAACTACAAAAAAAATCTAAGGGAATGATATTTTTTGAAAGACTTTTGTATAAAGTTGAGTACTTAGAAAAAAAAGACAAACCAGATGTAATATATTTTGTGGATGTTTTTATTTCTTGAATTTATAGTACCTTATACTAAGGTTAAAATGCTTGATATTGTGAAAAAAGTGATAATTTTCACACACATTTCATTTGCTCATTTGTCACGTTGTAATGCAAATATGATAGTCGATGCCTCCAGCATTTTAAAGGGGAAAAATCTGAAGTACTGAACCGATGTCTTGTTGTACCATTTGCACTGTGAGCAAATGCTAATGCAGTAAATATATTGTGTTTGCTGACAATCAAATCCTTGTAGTAAATATCTTTTTGATTTTTTTGATTTTTAAAATATAATGGTGTGAGCATCTTCTATGTTAGTATATTATCTGCTTTGGAATAATACCTTTTCATGTGTAAGGGAAAGAAATTGTTTCCTTTAAAGATGGGGTTGGAGGCATTTTGGATCTTTGCTGGTCTGATCCAGACTGTGTTTTCTTTTTCTGACACCATGTAGAAGTGCTGGTATCCTATGTGAGTGACTTTTCTTCCTGAGTTGTTGTCTTGCTGTCCTACTCTTAGGGGGTCATGATCTTGGGGTATGTGGCTGATCTTGAGCCCATCCTCCTTGTGTCTTGTGATAATATTCCAGAGCCAAAAATAGTGGGTAGGTTGAGTTGGGTTGCAAGACGGGAGTAAATTTACTTGGAATTCAGGTCCTCTGAAATAAAAGAGGTTTAGCACCTGGAAATTGATCTGATTCTCAGCCATTTAGAGCTCAATCTTATGCGTGTCTACTCAGAAGTAAGTCCCATTAAATTCAATGGACAGCATGCATAAGATTGCAGCCTTCTGTGAGCTATGCTTCTTTTTCCTGTTTCCTTGTGGCTCTGGAGTGGTGCTTGTTTATTGTACATATTTCCCCTAGGATGAAAAGCAGAATTGGGGTTTAAGACCCCTTATTAGACCCCCCCCTCCCCAAGTATCTAAAGACTGTTAAGTGCAGGGGCACAGCACCAGCTAAGTATTTCCACAAATTATCACTGGTGGGTGTTCTTTACCCTCCTGTTTCCATTTTATTCCAGAAAACTAGTGGACATAAATGCCACATAAATGATATCTCATGCCTGTGGACTTAGCATGTGCACTAACTGGGATGAAGGAGGGTCTTAAGGGCTTAGCTGTTAATGCTCAGTCTCCTTCCCAAAGCCTCCTTCCTTCAGGTAAAGGGAAACAGGTAAACCTGGCCAATCTGACAACTGCAAGGTTAACAGATGGGCATTTAAAAAATATCAGTGCTTAGGTTTTTAAAAATGGTAGCAAGAACTGAAAGGACAGGATGTGCTCTTTGGAAATGACATGACGGAAGAAGCCTTCAAAGGTCTTGTGAAGGACAGGTGCCCCCTTATGCCCACTATAAGATTCCACATGGACAGCCTGGTCTAGCATTTGCACAGATAAATTGGTGATCTTGTCTATTTCCTTGAATGGGGACACATCGGCTGTGAACAAAAAATGAACTATCTTTGCCTTTGTTGCTCAGATTGGGCGGGGGGTCTTTCTCTTTAAGTTCAATGTGAGATGTGGTTTGGTTCAAAACTGACAGGAAATGGGGTGAGACTTTTCTGCATTAAATGCCCCCCTATTGCCACCCTCCATAATTTCAGCACCAGTATTAGGAGTCTGCTATGTGCCTGTTGTCGTAAACTGATAAAAAAAAATTTCCCTGTCACTTTGGTTCAGAAGCAGAAGGGCTGTTTGGGTTACTTATTGCAGGGGGAACAACCTTTGCATGCAGAAAACTAGCAAGTCAGGGAGAAAGGTTTGGCCTCACCTCTTCAGTCAGACAGGGTCTGAACGGGAGTGTTCAAAAAATGGGGTGCACTGAAGTGGTACCTTCTGGGAATGTCCGATGATTCTGCTGATGGTGTGAGCAGAAGCTACACACATCACTTGCTTTCAGCCTCACCTACCTCACAGGATTGTTGTGAGGGCCCTCAGAATAGTTCCTTTAGGTAACAGTTGAGGGGGGCATCTCCATCTGCCAAACTGTCTCAACTGCTTCTCTTTCCACACCTTGGATTGGAAGGAAGGACACCAGGGATTGAACCCTGACATACTAAATAAACAAGGCTCTACTACCAAAGATCAGCCCTTCATTTGCCTTCCCCTCCACACCACTGACAGTGCTCTTCTTCCTCCACTATAGGTCAAGATAAAGGTATAGGTCCCCATAGGTTGCCTTGCTAGCTAGGACCAATACTAAGGGCAGTGCTCATCCCCGTTACAAGGCTGAAGACATCTCCGTTGTCATGTGGCCAGCAGAAGTAATTGCCAAAGGTGCACAGAACACTGTTACCTTTCCACTGAAGTGGTACCTATTTGTTTACTTTCATATAACATTCCTCTACTATACCTGGGTATAAATGCCAATAAATAATTTCAAAAAGCTTTGCAAAGAAAATCCTCCATAAAACAATCCTGAACAAAAACAAGTTTCAGTTTCTCAGAGACGATCATGTAGCATTTTGAAAAATGAAAATAGGCCTATATGCAGATCATGACATTCATTCCCTACAACAAACCCATTAAAAACTTTTTTAAACTAAACTCAAAGCCAGAGACTAAATAGACTTGGAAGACAACAATTCTTACCCCCAAATACAGAGACATTAAGTGCACCCGTAGTTACTGCACCACCCAGTGAAAACCTATAGGAAATTCATATTGGTATCCAGAGTAAATTGTTCTTACACCAGAGCAAGGACTCTCCATAGTTACTCTGGATTTTGCCCTCACTCTGGTGGAATAAATTTATTATATATTTATACCACCTTTCTCCCTAAAGGGATCCATGCTGGTTTACAATATTATTTATTTAGGTGGTTTGTACCCCACCTTTCCCTTGCTAAAGCAAATGCCCAAGGCAGCTTACAAAGCTTTTATCCTCAAAACAACCTTAGCTGCAATCAATCCTAAAGATACTTTTCTGAGAGTAAGTCCGATTGAATTTAGGATTGTGATTAGGATTGAGGTTAGGATTGTGCTCCTTGTGGGATAGGTGAGGCTGCGAGTGAGTGACTGGCCGAAGGTGACCTTCATGCCAAGGCGGGATTTGAACCTGAATCTTTCAGCTCTCAGTTCAACTCCATAACTGTTATACCTATCCTGGCTTCCATAACAATTAAAAATAAACATTTTAAGATTATGCCTGCAATCCTAAAAGCACTTTCCTGGGAATAAGCCCAACTGAACTCAATGGAACTTACTTCTAAGAAGGTACAAATAGGATTGCACTGTATGTCTAAATTAGACACCGATAATAAAAAAGAGCATTATCAATATTATATTAGTAATCAAAATTAAAATTAAATAATAATCAGTGCAATGTGTACATGTTTTCTCATAAGTAAGTTCCACTATGTTCAGTGGTTTTACTCCCATTTTGGGCAGAGTGAGGGTCAAATCCTATCTAACTTTCCAGCACTGACGTATCCATGCCCATGGGGTCTGCGCTACATCTAGTGGAGGTGGGGCAGTCACTGAGGCTTCTTCAAGGAGAGGGATGTTTGTTCTTTTACTTTTGGGGCTGCATTATGGAAAGTTGGATAGATTTGGATCCTAAGCCTCTGACCCCAGAGGAAGGAACCTCAGAGAGAGGTTGTTTGCTCAGAAGTATATTCCATAACTTCCATAGATCCCATATGCCATGCTATGGGATTCTATAGCAGTCAATATAACTTACTCCCAGGTTCGTGTGCATAGGTGTGATGCCTAAGAATGATCTGTCTGGAATGAACTTCACATCTTTGGCAAAGGTGTGAATTAACCCCAGACAGTGTCCCTCTCAGTGGATGTTGCTATGTCTCCAAGGAAGCATCTTTTCCCTGACAAAAAATGCCATTTTTTGTTGAAAAGCGGTATATAACTATTCTTTGTAATAAATTATTCTCCATCCTCAGCTGTGTTTATAGATTTCCAAAGGCAGGCACAATCCATCAGTGATGTATCCTTGGGGAGAGTATATTTGGCAGCCAGGCAACTCTTGCTTTTGCTGAGAGCCCACCCAAATAGAGTCCCGTTTTCCATGGTGATTAAACACTTTACCAAACCTCTGCTTTTTTATTAAATAAAGAGTGCTCGGCCATCAGACTATAGCTTGTTCTCTTACAGCCCAATTTTATATGGTGTTAGGCACATTAAAATAAATTTGGGGTATTTTGTTTCCAGCATTAATCATTAGATCCTTGTTCTCAAGTTGACTTCACCGCAATACTTTTGTCATTCTTTGATTTCGATTCCCATTCTTGATGCCCTTCGTTCTCCCAGAAGGAAATTGGGTCTAATGATCCTAACATTTTGTTGTACATTTCCACGAGTGTTGAGTCCCATTTTCAGCCAAGTTGCAAACAGGATTTCTCTGGCCTTCAACAGCTACCTCTAGGTTTCAGGGGCTTTTTAAGAGCTTTTGGATCCTTTATTACTGTATTATGACTTAAATTTTGCTACCATCAGTGGTGGGCTCGAGCAGGTTCGCACCTACTCTATAGAACCAGTTGTTAACGAGAGATAGGACATATAAAGTTTAAAAATAGCTATTTAAAAGTGGCTGCCAGATGGGCATAGAACCGGTTGTTAATTTCTATAAATCCCATCACTGGCTACCATTCCACATTGTGAACATCTTTCTTATCCACTGTCCACAATTTCCTTCAGGCCTCACTGGATTTGCCCCCTTCTTTTTTCCTTATTCTCTCCCTTAAAATGAGTAGTTTTCCGCCAATATACATCAAAGGTTTGCGTTGCTTGCATTTGTCCAACCTGGATCTAGCTTAGTTTCTAACCTCTCTAGATCCTTTTAGGTTAATCCTTGTCCTTGCTGATGTTTGTAACACCTCCCAGTTTAGCATCATCTGCAAATGTAATTACTGTGCTGTTTACCTGCCTGTCCAGATTGCTAAGAAATAAAGCAGTCCTAACTCTTATCCCTGCGCTTCCCTTTTGGGCACCGCCCTGTCATCGCGCAACTCCAGATACCCTATGTCTCTGTGCCTGTAGCGCCTTCTTGCACAAGGTGACATGTCTCATATCTGAGCCAACTGAATTAACTTCTCAGGCCCATACAAAGTAATTTTGTAAGGACATATGCACCATATTTACTTTAATCTAATGTGCATCTTTATCAGCTGAATTTAGTCTCCAAAATCATGGTGCCCATTAGATTTGAATAAATATGATATTTTCATTATAAGTATATGTCAGTATTTAGTTTAAAAGTTTAATATATTGTAATAAAAATGTAATATAAACCCATTGTTGTATAAAGTACTGCAATTAGGTAAAAATCATAACATAAATCTATTGTCATATAACTCGTAGTCAGCAAAATTGAATTTTACATCTCCTTTGCAGCTGCACATTACAATTGCTAGGAGAGCACACTGATGCAGGTATCTTATGTACTCCTTGAGGCATCCGGTGGGTCGCTGTGTGATACAGGGAGCTGCACTAGATGGGCCTGTGGGCTGATCCAATGGAGGCTCTTCTTATGTTCTTAAGCCTTTAAAATTGGGGTGCATATTAGATTTGATGGCACATTAGATTAGAGTAAATATAGGTATCTTTCCAGTATCCTTTTTCATCATGTTTTAGGTACTCTGATGATTCAGTTTAATGCAAGAGCTTTGGAGCATGAGATATTACACCAGAAGCAGAACCTTTGACTTTTTCAGAGGAGGTCATCCAAATGCACATCTGAAAAAAAAATAAGTTTTTTATATTGAACTATTGGTGTACATGATGCATTATGGAGTAACAACAAAGCAAAAGTCCGGTTCCTGCCCCAAAGACCTTATCAACATTGGATAAAATAAGGCTATGGAAGTTTTATGGAAAACCTCCAAAGTGGGCAGTTTAAACCCCATCCAAAGTCTGGACATAAACTGCTTTTATGCAGCACAGTATTAGTTAATATTGCCACAAGCTTCCATGCAATGCAAATAAAACTTCCATAGCCTTATATTGTTCTCTTTCCTTGGAGCTGCATAGCCCTTACCCTGGAGCTGGAAAATTTGGTTAGGACTGCACCCATATTCACCTTCCTCCCAGAAAAGGACTTGCAGGAAGGGCTCTCTTCCTTGTTTCCCACCCAAATACCTTTCTTCTCCCCTCCCGCTTGTGGAGAATCACCAGGCTTCTCTTTGCCAATCGCGGCCCATTAGATCTGTGCTTCTCCACCTTCTCCCTCAGGTCAATTTCATCATGTCTGTGCAACCTGCCAGTTACTCCTTTCAGATCTTGATCTCCAACCTGACCTGATACTGTACTGATACTGGTGGCACCCTGTGCCCCACCTTCTGCCATGCCTGCTTATCCGTGTCAGTCTCCAGTCTCAGGTGCTGCTTGGGCTGATCCCTTTGTGTAACACTCGGCCCTTAAGCTGGGCTAAGCCCCTGCAGGCTGAGTCTCTTCATGGCCTCCGAGGTCTCTCGGCTGGGATTTTCTTTCCCTCTCGTAACATCTGGTTTCAATTTGCCTTGGCATAATACCCTCCCTGAGGGTTGCATCCAACTTGACTTTTGCATTCTGGATCCTTCATGGCTTTCCACATTCTAGGAAGATGAGCTAGGCCTGTGTCCTCCAAACCCCACAGTGAGGGCACAATCCGAAACCAATTTAGGCCAGCATAACTCTCCCATCTCCTCAATCCCATGGTGGTATTGGGGAGATCGGCACATGTCTGTGCACTAGCCTAACCCCAAGACTGGAGCAGAAGTGCTTGATGGCACTTTTGTGACACTCCCCCAGGGCAGCAAAGGAATTGTGCCAGGACTTATGCCAGTGTATCTTGAGGGTTAGGGTCACAGAGAGCAGTCCTAACCAACTTTCCAGCACTTTGCTAGTGGGGCAAGTGCTGCATCCTATAGTTAGGGGCAGTCACAGAGACTTCCTCAAGGTAAGATGTTTGTTCCCTTACATCAGAGATGCATTGCCATTACCCCAGAGCTGGAAAGTAGGTTCAAACTGCACCCACAGAAACATGGCTGTGCCCAAGGTTGTGGAAATCCGCCCTTCATGATTATCTTTATAATTACACAGGAGACCTGTGTCTATAAGCCGGTACTAACTGCTCAAACTGGATGTTACACTAGGTGTAAAATTCCCTAGCTTGTTCTTCCAATCTGTGTCTTCTTTCTTGAAACATGTGATGGTGTTCAATGGACCACAAGGGGTATTCAAGGGGAGGATTATTTTTAGGGAAGCACTTATTGGGTAGATCCACAGATACTGTGCACCGTGATAGAGTTGATAGGTGTTCAAGGGGAGTACTGTTATCAGTGAAGTGGGTAGATAACAGATACTGTGCACCATGATAGAGCTTTTGAGTGGTTAGAGTAAAAGGAGGATCAAGGATGACCCCTCTTGTCCTTCATTTGGTCCTTACATAGAAACTAAGCAAAGGAAAATGGTTTAGTGGGGCAGAAATGTTTTCTTGGTCCTCAGTTCCATCACCAAATGAAGCCAATGGAGATGCTAGGGGAGAGAGAGAGAGAGGTACTCTGAGCATATGCAGAGTGCATTTCTGCCCAGTCATGGGGCCTGGCAAGCTCCTTGCCCTCATGTTTTTGGGCCCCCTGCAACGCTTCATGCACAGTTCCCCTGGCCAAGCAAGCCAGCCTGGATCCATCTATGGGACCCATTTATTCTAGGTTTGCCATGGGGGAGTTTTGGGGGAAAGAAGTATGGACATCCACTGGGAGTTGGTCCCTGTCTGGTCAGTTCAACTGTTTCTGTATCAGAAACACAAAAGAGGACAAGGCCTCCCAAAATGTAGGATATCCAAGCTATCAAGGACCAAGCTGCCAAAACAAACCAAGGACATAATAGCAAAAAAAAATTCATGTACTATATATTGCTTTCATGTGGTTAATTTAAACATGGTATTACTTTTTATTGAATTTTAAAACTATTACATATAATTTATTACCAATATTTTATTACTTACAAGGAAAAGGAGGACAATAAAGGATTTTTTTCCAGGACACAAGGCTAAAAAGATGAAAAGTCCTGGAAAAAGAGGGCATACGGTCACCCTGCCTCCTACCAGATTCAGTGATGCTCTGCAGGGACCAGGAGGCTCTTCTGTGGCTCCAGGGAGCAACTCTAGGCCTGGGTGATGCAGAGACCCCAACTGACTGAAAACTAGGGTAAACCTGGGGGGACAGCAGGACCTGCTGATCAGGATCTGGCCCACGGTGTGATCCCCTGTATGTCTACTCAGAAGAAAATTCCACTGAGTTAAATGGGACTTGCTCCCAGGTGTTCCACTCTATTCTGCTGTGCTCTCAGCTCTTGCCTGCACTGCCCAGCATCAGTAGCATAGCTAGAGGGAATCAAAGCACTAAGTCTTGCCTCCCTTTTGACCTACTGCCAGGAAAGGGGAGGGTGAGAGGCTGCTTGTGTTGATGCTCCCTGCACTCCTGCTAGCTACGCCACCTTGATGCTGTGCCCAGCAGACATGCAGGAAGCTTCTTCCAGGTTGGAGAAGGTTTGTTCTCTTCCCTCTGGGTTGCAACTGCACTGGAAAGTTGGAGAGAATCAGGCCCTGATGGCTCCATCCTCTGCATATCTACTCAGAAGTAAATCCCCTTGTGTCCCCACTGGCTGGAGTGACCTACTGTCGCACACGCAGGTTGACCCAGGCCTATGAACAAGGTGTCAGCAGCTGCCACAGGGCAAGAGGGCCTCTAAGCATCTACGGATGGCCTCAGGACTCACCAGTGCCCCATATTAACCATATTAACCAGCCTGTCTGAACACTGTAACCTAGGATGCACCTCAGAGAGTTCAGGCTGCCATTGGCAGGCTGCTTTAGTTCCACTCTGGTCCCTGTGCTTACTAGCCTGGCTTTCCTGAATCTTCCAGGTCTTAGTCCAGCTCCCTAACCACTACTACACCATCCTGGCTCCAGACTATAATGGGACAAACTCTTGGGTTGGGGTAGGAGTTGGATATAGGATTGGATTCTTGATCTCTTTCACCTGTAAGGATACCAATTTGGCAGAAGTGGGAGTGCTGCTGACGAAAGGATCCCAGATGAGGGCTGCAAAGGGGGGAAATGGGACTGAAATGCCTTCAGCCCTTTGGCAGAGGAATAGCTCAAATAAATCACTGAAAGGACTGCTCTGGGTTTGTAGCCAGGTTATCCTTTCTGGCTAGGCAAATGAACATTTGCCACCAAAGTTAATTAAACTTCCCCTTTTCAGTAGTAGAAGTAAGTATTGCAGCGACCTTAACTTTGGGTTGCCAGAATTCTCTTCCACAAAATTGGGACAGGACCCTCTGTCACATTTGGCAGTATGCAAACCCAATCCCCAAAATCAGGATTGCCCCGGTTTGGTGGGGGAACATACGGCAACCCTTCTTTCAGCAGGGTGACCTTCCCTCCATTTTGACTCTGGAATCACTATTGTCTCTTTCTTCTTTCCCTGCAGAGGATGATCTTCAGTTTGTAAAGCAAATTCAGCGCACAAAGTCTGCAAAGTTGGTTTTGTTGGCATCAGAATTGTGGTTGGCAACTGGAAGCTGAACCAGATTTGGCCCACATCAGCATGTTTGATCCTACACGTCAAAAATAGAGGTTAAAAGTGATGTGTGGGGAAACTGGTGCCCTGAGGTTGCAGAACTAGCCCATAGACCACCATCCCATGTGTTCTTTCAATTGCAGTATGAACGTGGTGTATTAAATGTTAACAGACTGGCATCCACTTCTGTAGACTGCAGCTGACGTTATTCATGGAAACCCCATCACCATGGTGGGCTAGTTCATTGGTGGGGTTAGGGCTGCACTGTAGGGCTTCAGTGCTGTTGGCACAACTGTGTGCAGTTACCATATTGTGCATGTGCAATTACCATATTGTGCTGCTCAGGATTTTTACAATATAGAATAGGCCTGCTTGCACATCTATTGTTATATTTGCTGCAACAAACAAAAACCACCAACCTGTCCCCCCACCCCAATTTATCATTTGAAAGACCTTTCAGGAAAACTGGCTTATGTACTCCATCTCTTCCTGCTAATCCCTGGTACAGCTCAATTACTAAATGTAAACCCACAATGTACCCACTAAAAATGAACCCATATGATGTGCTTTTAGAGAACCCCTCTCATTTTTTTAAATGAGCTTCCCAACCCATAATGTACACGGCACGTTCAAGTGAGAATATTCCCCCTTCCCCCAAATATGATTATGGGCGGGTGGAGAGCAATTAAATGATCTCACAATATTTTAAACTTTTTTGAGTTTGTTGTCTAGCGGTTGGTGATGCTTTGCGATTTTATTTTGGTGTGTGATTAAATTTCAGCTGTGCGCCTGGCTTTCCCCAGCTTCGGAGTCATGCAAAGTACCTGCCATGTTCCCTCCCCCTGGATGTTCAGAACAATTTTTTTTTTACTGAATTCTGACATGCAGGGAAAATTGCAATAGATTTGAAAAGCAGACTGTTCCCAGGAGAGAAGCTGGCAAAGATGATTTTCACTTATGTGAGGAGAGTAGTGTCAGCGAGGTGTGTGTGTGTGTATGTATTTTATTGCTTTGCTCAATGAATTCTTCCATTTTGTGTAATTTCTTGGAATAAGAAGTTCTATCAGTAATAGGTGTTACTTCTTAATGACAGTTAAGTGTACACAGTTAAACACGGGCTATCATATCTAAAAGCTCCAGCAAGACTCTCTGCTCCATTTTCTACCTAACTTGGGTAGAAAGACTTGGGGCTTCTTTGTCTGGGTTCCATTCGAGAGAGAAAGCTTTGTGACTTCTGTTTTGGCCCTGACAATTGGGGGATCTGACAAACAGCATGGTGTGCCAGGTCAATGGTAAAAAGCTGATGGTATCCCTTGACAATTTTTGCACCAAATGTTGAAAATCGCTGAGTAAGCTCCATTAAGCTCAGTGGGAGTTGGTTCCAAATACAATGTTTAGATTTGCTCTTTACATTTCTCAAAGACATAATAGGACAAATATCTTATGGTTACAAGCAGTATCACCACTTACGGCTCTTTAGTTAGAAATTCACAAGTAAACCATTGTACACTGTGATCACCTTTGTTTGTACCTGTGACTCATAAGTTGCCATAAATCTGATGCGTGCCACAGGCTGAATTATCACAATTGGGATGATTGGTCATCCAAGGACAAGGGTTATTGAGGTGGGAGTCAAGCCTCTACAGAGGCAAAGGTTTCCTTTGGCCAGGAAACCCAATGCTCTGTGAAACCTTTGCGGCTCAGGCCTCTCCCAGGAAAAGTTGTCACTCCTTAGAGAATAGATTCAGCAACGGTGATAAGCCAAGTCCTCACTTACCCGACAGCACAATCCTAACCTGGCATCCATCAATCTTGAAAGACTATGGTATCGTGCACGACGCTTGACACTGCATGCGAAGCATGAAGGCCCGGGTAGATTCTTATGGAGGATAAGCTGTTACCCAAGCAGCAAATCTCCCCTCTCCACGCCGCTGAATTAGTCCAATGGAAAGGCAGAGCCAATACAGTTGGTTCCAGCTGTGTAGCAGAGATGGGTTAAGGACAGGAGCTCACCCTGTCTTGTGGGGACCCGGGTCTTGAACCCTGGCCTGTGGTTTACAGGCACAGTGTCTTAACCATGTCTACTCAAAAGTAAGTCCCATTGTCCTAATCCTAACCATGTCTACTCAAAAGTAAGTACTATTGTGTTTCACTCTCAGGAAAGTGTCTTTAGGATTGCAGCCTGAAATGGGTTTGGGCTTGATAATATCTTTACTCTGTGTGAAGTTTGGGCATTATTGATTACGAGCTGTTCGTGGTGATCAGGGTTGAGAATCATTGCTTTAATCCCTGGGCTTTTGGAGAGTAGCCAAATCCAGTGTCAATTGATTAGTGTGTCTGCTGCAGTCAGGATCATAGCAATGGAGGTGAGTGGGAAAGAAGGCTGGTTCTCCTGCCCCCTTCAGTATTCTCTGTCTCTATTCAGAATGGTCAGATTTAATTTTTTAAAAACCAAGTGGAAATCTCTATCACTGTTTATCACCCCAGCCTTTGCTAAAAGAATTAAAGGTAAGATTCGCCAAACCCTGTAGGGTAGCCAGAGCGTGAGTAATAAGTACTGCAGATGCCACAATGTGCCCTCTAAGCAGACCCTCTTGCTTGCCATTGGAGCCATTCCAGGAAGTGACAGTAATGTGCAAAGTGCTGAGCTGATGGCTCTGATGGCAAGTTGGAGGCTCTGCTTACATGGTGTGTTGTGGCACCTGCGGTACTTACTGCACCTTCCTTCTCTGGCTTCACTACTGGCCAAACGCAGCCTTCCAGGTTTCCATCAAGGTCCATCTTCTTCCACCAGGGAACTATTTTGGCTGCTATGGTTTAGTAATGAATTGTGAGAACCGGCTGATGCTGTGGTTATTTTGAGCAATAGAAAGAGTGGATAAAAATCTACCAAGTTGAAATAACTGTTTTAACTCTCATTTTTTCTTGTCTGCTTTTATTTGTTAGATTTCCATCCAGATTTTTAGCAGAGTCCCTAAGGCAGCGCACAATTCTCATAAAAGACAACAAATTCAGTACTGTATACTAAAAACCTTACAATTTAAAATTAAAGCATTGTCACACATATAGACTAGCCCTACAATCCAGAGTAACTACAGGAGAACGAAAGAAACATTACATGCACCTGTAGATACTGCACCACCTACTGAAAACCTATGGGAAATTCATATTTCAATCCAGAGCAAACTGTTCTTACACTGGAGCAAGGACTCTGGATTGCTCCCTAAGAGCACCATCCTAACCATGTCTCCTCAAAAGTAAGCCCCATTTTCTTGAATGGGTCGTACTTCTAGGAAAGTGTCTTTAGGATTGCAGCCTTAGAAGAGACATAAAATGTTAAGAGACATAAAATAACAATGTTAAGGCTGCAATCCTATGCAAGCATTTCTGGTAGTAAGACCCATTGAACCAACAGTAGAGGTGGGAGTTCCTGCTCTGTCTGTCTGTCTGTCTGTTGCTTTAAAAATGAAAACGTTCACAAAGCTTCTAAATAAACATGCAAAGGATTGTGCTTTAAGGCTGCAATCCCATCCACATTTTCCTAGAAATGGACATGCCTAGGATTGTGCACCCAAAATGATACTCTTGAAAATAATATTTTTCAATTCTTTTGCTGCGAAACCATTTTGCAAACATTTATAGTTAATCTTTTATTTAAAGGATTTATACTCTGCCTTTCCCCGTGCCAGATCAAATACTCAAGAAAATTTACAGAGCTTTAGAGCACAATCCTAACAATATCTGCTCAGAAATAATACCAAATGTATTCAATGGGTCTTACTCCCATGAAAGTGTGTTTAGGATTGCAGCCCAAGTTCCTTTCCCCCTGCAGTATTCACAACAACTCCGTGAGGTAGGTGAGGCAGAGAGTGAGTGACTGGCCCAAGGGCACCCAGGAGTTTTCATGGCCAAGGAGGGAATTAAACCTGAGTCTCAGTCCACTCCCTAACCACTACATCATCTACTTGAGGGCTGAGGTTAGGCTGTTGTGCAGCTTGGAGAAGATGAATTGCCAGGCTGACATACTCTACTACCTGACAAAAAGCAAACCATCCCAAATGCCCAAGATAAATGTGGCTGTGAGCAAAGGTGCGTGCTTGTAGATGCCCCATTTTGGGTAGGAAAGACGCATTGGTAAATTATACTGGAGGCATTTAATTTGCAAGGGGCGATCTGCATCTCCTGCCCAGTCAACCTTTTACAATTATCCTCAGAAGATCATGTATGAATGCCTATTTAAACTGTATTCTTAAGGTCTGTGCCACATCAGTCTGTGCCCGTTAAAAAAAAAGAGAGTGTTTTCCTGGAGCCTTTTAAAATTGGTTTCAATGAGCTTAGTAATGAATGTTAATTGTCTTCTATGATCTTGGTGCCAGGGAGATGCCCGGCAGAAGTGTCAGTGGCTGTTGGATGGGGCTGTTTCAAAACCTTTGGGAGGAACCCAGATTGTTGTCACCCAAGCCAGCGGCACAGACTATAGGAGCCCAGTGTGTGGCGTAATTTTGCTGCCGATGAGGCCAAGAGAGACCAGGTCATATGGAGAAGCTGCTTTCCCAGACTCACTAGGCCTGTGTGTCAGTGACAGCCAAATCCAGAGTATCTATGTGAGCACGTAAGAGACATTACGTGCATCCATACTTACTGCACCACCTAGTGAAAACCTATGGGAAATTCATATTGCAATCCAGAGTAAATTGTTCTTACACTGGAGCAAGGACTCCCCGCAGTTACTCTGGATTTCGCCCTGAGGCTCAGAAACACAGCCAGGAGGACTTCAGAACACTTTCAAGAACTGAGTTTGTCAAGTATTTTGTGTTTCCAATGTAGATCCAAAATTGTCAAAATTGCTAGCCTGACCCTACAGTCCTGAGTAACTACGGAAGCAAGGACTCCCTGTAGTTACTCTGGCTTGCACCCATAGAGTTATCTTATTACTCAGTTAAAGGATTTATATTCTACCTTTCTTCCTATGAAGACAACCAAGGTGGCTTACAACTTTTAAAACAATAATAAAACATTAAACACAATTTCTTTTTTTAAATACCGTATTCACTCAGATCTAATGCACCATCAAATCTAATGTGCATCCTTTACTTATAATCAAAATACCACATTTACTCAAATCTAATTAACCATTGAATCTAATGCATACCCTGATTTTGGAGACTAAGGGTGCAATCCTAAAGACACTTTCCTGGGAGTAAGACCCATTGAACACAATGGGACTTGCTTTTGAGTAGACATGTTTAGGATTGTGCTTTAAGTTTGGCTGAGCATTAGATTCAAGTAAATACAGTAAATTACAGAACAAACCCCAAGAATCACATAAAAGCAGTTAAAATTGTATTGGTCAAAAATGCCAGTTCATCATGCAAACTCTGAAATACCATAAATAAAAAGGTGTTCTTCAAAGAGGGAGCTGTTCTTGATTCTAGTGGGAGGCCATTCCACAATCAGGATGCTACCTCCAAGGAGGCCCTCGTTTCCATCAATAGTGGCTTGATTAAGAGGTCCCAGGGTGACCAGATGTCATAACCACAAAAGAGGGTGCCCAAGAAAAATAACAAAATAAACATTATAAATAAATAAATGCCGTTTTAGGCTGCATTAAGAGGACTGTAGCTTCCAAGTCATGAGAAGTTCTAGTTCCTCTCTATCCTGTACTGGTCAGACCTCACCTTGAGTACTATGTTCAGTTATGGGCACCTCACTTTAAGAAAGATGCAGCCAAACTGGAGCAAGTCCAGAGGAGAGCGACAAGAATGATCAATGGGATAGAAGGGAAACCCTACGAGGAAAGGTTGGGGGAACTTGGGATGTTCAGCCTGGAGAAGAGGCAGCTGAGGGGAGACATGATTGCCCTCTTCAGATACCTGAAGGGCTGTCATAGGGAGGAAGGGGCTCATTTGTTCATAGCTGCTTCTGAAAGCAGAACTAGAACTAATGGGTACAAACTGCAAGAGAGGAAATTCCGGTTGGATACCCAGAAAAAATTCCTGACAGTTCAGGCGGTTTGGCAGTGGAACAGATTGCCAAGGGAGGTGGTGGACTCTCCCTCACTGGGGATCTTCAAGCAGAGGTTCGACAAGCACCTGTGGGGGGTGCTCTAGGGGGATTTCCTGCTGCAGGCAAGGAGTTGGACTAGATGACCTACTAGGTCCCTTCCAATTCTATGATTCTATGATTCTATGGTTTATTAAAATAATGACAAAATTGACAAAATAAACATTAAAAATACTCATGTATATTGCTTTAATGTGGGTAATTTCAACACTATAATTTCATAATTTAAATTACTAAATTTAAATTTATAATTTATTACATAATATTAATTACAATAAGGGTATGTGCAGCCTGCTTACAGGTGAAAAATAGGACATTGAAGTTTTTTCCAGGACATAAGACTACAAAAGACAATGTGTCCTGGAAAAAGAGGAGATATGGTCACTCTGATCAGGACATCCAGTTAGCCTGATTTGAAGCCAAATCAAGAATGTTCTTGCCATATTTCATGGGACTGGGTCTTTCCTGACAGTCTAATGAGTGATCCTAAGTTTGTGTGGATGGAGAAGAGGATCATATGGTTAGTTGAAGGGCTAACGGAAAGCAATCAAAATGCACACTTTAAAAGTGTGTATGAGTTAATAGACCAAATGGATCTAAGCACATTTTAAGATAAAATAGTATAAAAGACTAGAGTAGATTACTCTAGCAAAGCTGCCTCTTAGACAGTGATGGGCTTCAAAGAAATTAACCGGTTATCTGTCCATCTGGCAGCCACTTTTAAATGGCTATTTTTAAACTTTATATGTACTATCTCTTGTTAAGAACCGGTTCTACAGAGTAGGTGCAAACCTGCTGGAGCCCACCACTGCTCTTAGACATGTATCCCAGGTAGGAGCAAATGGTCCAACTGGCATGATCTGATCTGTGAGGGGCCTTCTTCTTAGTGACTGGTTTGTTATGCAATCCTATATATGTCTACTCTGAAGTAAGCCCCACTGAGTTCAATGGGGCTCACTCCCAGGAAAGTGTGTTTAGGACTGCAGCCCTGACTTCCTGATGGAGTTTGGACTTTTGGCCATTCTCTTACTGCTGTTTCTGCGGTCCAGTCAATCTTTCCGCCCACCTACTATGTTGGCTCTGTCCCTTAAAGACATATGAGTTCTGACCACATGTACATAAAACCAGAAGACATGGATCTATCTTCCTCTAGGCTACCAGCTGAAGCAAGAGCTTGGTTCAACCAGGGGGCTGTTCAGCAGGAATTTGGAATAATTTGGTGAGCCACCTTTGGTAAACTTACTTCCTACACAAGGGCTCAGAATGTCCCACAGACTGCTGAGTACTCTGTACCACTGAGTCTTCCAGCTATGGCCTATGCACTTCTTTTTGTCTCAAGTTCTCCATTTTCAACTCGCATGGGATTCTCTGATGAGACACAGACTCTGGCTTTTTGGTGTAGAATATCCCTGGGCACTCTATTTTCCCCATTTGTGACACCCTGTGCCTGTGACATTGTGCCACAAAACCTTGCATATTATACTTCATTTCTCATTACTCTCAATGCACATTTCCCGTTGGATGGCTCATCCTAAATCAAGCTGGGTCTGCAATCCTAAACACTTTTTACTGGGAGTAAGGCTGCAATCCTAAAGACACTTTCCTGAGAGTAAGACCCATTCAACATAAAGAGGCTTACTTCTGAGTAGATGTGGTTAGGATTGCATTGAAAGCCCTTTTGAATACTATGGAACTTACTTCTGAGTATACAGGCCCAACCTTTTAATACTCTGATTTTTTAATACATGGATATGAGTGTATAAAACACGAATGGCCACTGCAAATCACAGTTTAAAAAAACTGTTTTTCTACGGTTGGCAGTAATGCAAGAAGTCATTCCATTTTTCAGTCCCAGAATCAAACCCCCACAGATAATAAGGTACTGCCTTATTCAATTAGATGCAATAGAGGAGCAAGAAACCTGGAAGTGGGTCTTTAAACCTATATTTCCATTGTTTTCTTTATACCCTGATTTTTTTTTATCCACAGTAGGTTCCAATACAGAACTCTGGTGGATAATGAGGGACACCTGTACATACATAGGATTATAATCTGGATCACTGTATCAGGGAGAACTTGTGTGCTACAAGAGAATAGGAAATAAATTAAGCTTTTAATCCTAAAGTCATTCAGTATGGTGTAACCTCCACTAAACACAGTGGAGTTTGCATCTGAGTAAATTTGCTTAGACTTACGGCACAGTGTAAGTAATGAAGGACTCTGGTATATATTCAGAGGTATCTATCTGCTGCTGTATGTATGATTCACTGCTCTGACCTTGCCCTCTTAAAAATCTTTTTTGTTTCAATTGAAGATCATCAAAATTTTACAAGAGGAAGCATTGCCGCCTTCCCCTGCTAATCAAAACTCATTTTTTAACAAGTCCTGGTAGCAAATAAAAGTTGGTTGTTCTAAAAAAAATGAGATGGTTGTTCTAAATCCAGAGAACTTTATTGTAAGGTATGAAAACAACCTTGCTTCCATAATTATCACTATTATGTGGAATTCGTTGTAGTGGTCAGGGAGAAGCCCCTGGCAATGATAGGTACCTGTGTCTGCTTGTCACAGAAGGGCTGA
This sequence comes from Cryptoblepharus egeriae, assembly GCA_030015325.1. Taxonomy (NCBI): domain Eukaryota; kingdom Metazoa; phylum Chordata; class Lepidosauria; order Squamata; family Scincidae; genus Cryptoblepharus; species Cryptoblepharus egeriae. Next base: position 23,236,211 of record JAREYC010000011.1, read on the forward strand.
TCAGTAGGCAGAGACTCCAGTTACTGTTGGCTGAGTTGTTATGGTCCTAGATCGGGCAGTGCAAAGACGAAAACTAAGTTGGCATGGGAATAATAATAAGAGAAGGTAAGTCTGAAAGAGAAAGAGGGAGAATGGGTATACGCAGCCAAGAATGATAGTAGAAGACAGAACTGCTCTGTTGGCTTGAAATCATCTGTTAATACAGGAAGTGGCACACACACACACACACACACACACACACCCCTCCTATCCCTGTTGTTATGAAGTTGGGTTGTTAAGTGAACAGCTCTTTGTAATATAAACAGATGTTACCTGCCAGACACTTTGTCATGCTGTTTCCTAGAGATAGTTTGCATCATCTTTGCACTTTGTAGTGTAAATAGACACTGCAGGAGGCTATGGAATTCTTGATTGCCTCTATGCGGTCTGTTGTTAAGTGGTCCCTTGTTAAGTGGCACATGCCTGTATTTTAATCTTATCTTTAGTGATAATATTATAAGTAGGGATGCAATGTGCTGACAACTAAGTGGTGAGATTAATGCTGACTGACTAAAAAATGCCACCTGATTAACAAGCTGGACCTTTCCTCTCATAGGCTTTCAGCAGCAAGACAGGTGAGAGCTCATGTCCTGGTTCAGCAGAAGGCAGCTTTCTGGCTACTGTCTCCCTCTCCCCCTTACTTGTTAGTTATGTTCTAATCCCCCACCCCACATCATTCTTTTTGGGAAAAGCCACCTCGTCCATCATCATCAAAATGTAGTACCTGCTTTAGAAAATCATAAAAAAACATAAGAGGAGCCTTCACTGGATCAAGCAAAATACTCATGTATATTGAGTATTTACCATCTAGTCCAGCTTCCTGTATCATACAGTGGCCCACCAGATGCATCAGGAAGCACACAAGACACCTGAATGCATGTGGCCTTCCCTGCATCTGGCATTTTGAGGTTGCCCACATCTAAATCCATTTATTCACATCTACACACACCCTTCATGGCTTGTAAATCGTGATGGTTCTTTCCTCTAGGTATTTGTCCAATGCCTTCTTAAAGGACTTGAAACTATATGCCATCTCCACATCCTGTGGCAGGGAGTTCCATAAGTCAAATTTGGCTGTGGCTGAAGCAAGGTGGGTCTGAATCTTGTGCTTCTGGGCCAGGGAGGAGCTGGGATGTGTGGAGAGTAGTCTCTCTGAAGTCCTCCAGTTATAAAAGACAGGGTATGGCAGCCCCACAAAGCACAGTTGTGGGAAGGACAGTGTGAAGGCACCTCGTTGGAAGTAGCAGGAAAGGGACCTCAGGCCTGGCATGGTGGGAATGACATTGAGGTGTGCCCCTGGAAGGCCCAGGCTGACTGTGGTGAGGTGCAGGTGAGGATGGGGCTAACCATCACCTGTGCCGTCCTGCCTTAGCTTCTCTGAGATCCTCCCCGAATGCCATAAAACTGGAGGAGGGGAGAAAGTCGAGAGGGAGAGAAGAGGCGCAATGCTGCACTGGCTTCTCTGCACAGAAACGCCGTGACTCATGCTCCCAGTTGGCAGAAAAGACAGTGTAATCAAAACACTTTTTTTTAGTTCTTAAACTTAGTCATTCCGCCAGCAAGAATCCAAACAGGCAGACGTGAAGGAGAAGCCAAACCTCCCAAGCACCCTCTTGTGCAATGCAAAAGACATGGTACTTACCCTGGAATGCTTCAGCTTTGTTGAGGATATTTGGCAGCTTTTAATTTTGGAGAGGAGCAGTATCCGGGGTGTGGAATGGCCAAAGGGCAACGGGTGGAGGGGAAGCTGGTCAGACCTGCAGCTTTTCATTGGTGGGTTGGAAAGGGAAGAATTGTCTCCACATCAGTCCAACGAGATGCTCTTTCCACAGCAACATCTGCTTGAGTTGAAAAAGAAAAAATAAGCCACATATGGCGGTTGGGACTTGGCTTAGGGAGGCATGGCAAATGGATGGAGCTATGGTCCCAGCCCACATCATGCTACTACGGGGCTGCCAAACACAGGTCAGCATTGGTGTGCTAAATGGTTAGAGTTGTGTGCTGGGTGCATGGGTGAAGTCATTCTGAGGCCACCTCGCCATATGCCAAAATTGGCCCAGTTCCTTTCTGCTCTTGTATTCAACATGCCCAGTTTGTTCTGCAAGCAGAATCTCAGTCCGGCACTCCAGCTAAAATGGTTTTAGGGAAATTTCTGGATTGCAAGTTTCCATCACAAAAGCCATTCATGAATGGAAATAGCTGAAATGGAGGAGGAGTACCTGCGTTGTGTGCTGGAGATCCTAGTTCATTTCCTTGGCGTCTGTCCCTGAGTTCTTGTGGTACCTGCTATCATAGCAGGTAATACCTGGTTTGGTGGATTAACAATTTGAGATATTGTAAGGCAATTTCTCATAGAAAGTACAAGAGATTTTTCGTGGGGGTACTCACCAGCATCTTTTCCCACCTGCCCTCCTGCAGCTAATTAATTAGTTATATGGAAATGTCATACAGCACTGTGTTGAGCACGGACAGCTTTTTCCCCAGAAAAAAACACTGATCATCATCATCAGCTTAGAGGTATGCCATATGAATGATAACACTGTTTTATCTGTCACACGCCACTGTAGTGAATAACGGCACCTTTTTCCCCAGAAAAAAAGCACCGGAACACTGAACTGTTCAGCCTGGGACATGAGCTTTCTTTTTGCATAAAAATATGGTCTTGACAGAGCCAAAGATTATTTTGTTTCTCTAACCTCTTGTACAAACTTCTCTCACATAACAGAATCCGGACTTGCGACAGAATCCCTTTGCAGTTGTGCATAGCTTTGCAAAAGAGGAAAGACTTTTAAGAAAGACATAGAAACACTAGGTTTGTGTTATGAACAAAGGACTCACAGCCTCATTGTGAAAGAAGCCTGTCCTGGCTGTATCGCCTAACAAATATTACATCTTACAACCAAAGCACCAAAATGTTCCATAGGTCCAGACTTGGCATGGTTAAAGATCTGCCTTCCTGATTACCCAAAGGTTGCAATCCTAAATACACTTTCCTGGGCGTAAGACCCATTGAACACAATGGAGCTTACTTTCAAGTGTACATGGTTAGGATTGTGCTCTATGTCTCTTCCAATCTCATCCTATCTGTTCAGAGATTCTCACATGTTTTAGCCATGCTGGGTTAGCCATGCTGTTGTTTGCAGACCCTTATCTGACTTTTCAAAATTAAATGAAATTTGTGAGTGAGTGTGCTCAGATACCTGTGCTGGTGTGCACAACTGGTTCATTCATATACCACTAGAACAGCAGAAAGAAATGAACTTGGATTCTAAAGTGTGTATGTGTGTGGGCCTTAGCACCCTGAATGGGACTAGAGAAGCACATTTAAGCAGTATCTGGGCTGTGGGTTGCTCAAGCCCTTGAGCACACATGCTTTCAACTTTGTATATAATAATGAGATTACATGAGAGTTATCCATTGAATTGTGATTACTGATTCAGACTTCACACAGGTGGTGATATTATCACAGGGTTATACACTGCTGCCTGGTACAACTCTTAAAATAAATTACTTTTAAAAAAAAATAACAATCCAATCCACAGTGGGGAACTGAATATATAATGCGAAGTCTGTGAGAAGAGTGGAGACTGAAAGAGACAGTGAACAATTCACTGATACTGAACACAATCCCAGTGAGGAAGCCTGGAAGGGATGTACATGCAGTAGCCAAATATATATTTTTTAATCACAAAAGGACACAGACATGTTTGAGCAGGTGGGATAGTATGGTCTGGATGCCAAATAACTGCAAAAACTGCATACACAGTGTGGAATTATACCTGCCAAATTGGTGTAGTTGGCAAGTGAGTCCCAATATATGATGCACACCATGAAGATTTATTATCTGTACGTATAAAGAAATGCAACTGCAGAGATACTCAAGGAATTTTTTTGCTTCATTCTGATACTGTCCTTAGTGACTTTCAGGCTGTCCTGTTCCGGGGGTATGAACAGAACTGAATGTTTTGCAATGCATTCAGCACAAGAGCGGTGATGATCAAAAGCTTTAGCAAGCATCTGCCTGCCTTTGACTGTTGGGGCTGTTGCCCAAATGGAAGTGGCCCCATCTGCAGGTGTGGACAGACAGGCCAGCCAATAGTTCTCCTGCTTTTCTCTGCAACACTTAAGAAGGGAAGCCTTGGCATGAGTTGGGGATCCAATTAGGGTAAGGGATTGAGGCAGGAATCTGGGAGCACAGCTGCCAGTCAGGTGCCGCAGCTGCAATCGGGGCGGAGACCTTGGCTGTGAGTCCGGAGGTGTGAAGCCAAAAGTGTCATAATTCCATGAGACATACCTGTTCTACTAATATTTAAGCTGCACAGCACCTCTTGCTGTGATGGCTCATGGAGTTGCACAAATATTCCTGGATGTGTGTGACCATCGCAGCCTGACAAGTCTGTGCAATTTGTGAACCACCAAACTGAACGCAGCCCAAAATTCATGTTTTGCCAGATGCTCAGTACCCTCCTTATTCCAGGAAGGCAGCACAAACAGGAGCTTTCTCATGACCCTGTCCCCACCTCCAGTATGGGCTACATCTAGCTCTTAGTGGGTCCCAAATTTGTACTACTATCATGGAAGAAACAGTGTGGAGTAGGGGTTAATGTGCTGGCATTGGAGACATGGGTTCACATCTTTCCTCAGTCAGGAAGCTCATTGGGGTGACCTTGGGGTGACTCACAGTTAACAATCAAAGATCAGGCATTGCTGAATACCCATACTCATCCTTTCCCATGTGCTGGTCAATTGAGCCTCAATAACAGATGCACAGCAGAACCTCCCCCAAATGCAGAAAATGTTGGTCCCATGGCCCCAACTATACATTGTGGGTAGATTGCGTACACATTACTAGACCTTTTGGAACATGTTTTATAAATTTTGCAATGTAATGCTCTACTTTTTTTGAACAGCAGTATATTATACAGTGGTACCTTGCTTAACAAGTGTTTCACATAACAAGCAAAATTTCCAAGAAATCTTGCTTCACATAACAAGTTCCGCTTCACTTAACAAGCAAGTGCGCTCTGGGCACACGTGCTATGCAGCCCTGTCACTCCACATGGAGGCTCTTTAAAAGGGCTGCAAGCCACTACTGCTGACTCTGACTGCCCCAACTTGGGGGCAGTTGCCCAGAGGTGCCAGAGGCAGCTGCTGCTAACTGCCCCCAAGTTCCCCCACTGACCACCTTGAACCTCCAGCAGCAGCCCAGGTAAGCCTCCCAAGAAAGTGTCTTTGATTGCAGTCTCCTAACTATGTCTACCCAGAAGTAAGCCCCATTGTGTTAAATGGATCTTACTCCCAGGGAAGTGTCTCTAGGACTGCAGCCATAAGTAGACTTCATAGGATCATGCACATTGAATACATGTTTTGAATTCAATTCTAGTGTTTTGTCATCATTTTTACATCCAGTTAATATTTTTATATGAATATTTTTTGGGTTGTGGAACCAATCATCTGAGTTTCTATTATTTCCTGTGTAAAAATCTGCTTCACTTAAAGAGCGTTTCACTTAAAGAGCATGCCTCTGGAACGAATTAAACTCTTTATGCGAGGGACCTTTAAGCTCTTATGTGAGGCACTGTACTATAGTATGTTTTCTAATATATTTTATGTTATATATATTATAAATACTATAGTATATATTGTATTTATTCAAGCCTAATGCACCATCAAATCTAATGCACATCCTGATTTTAAAAGAGATGAAAAAAGTTTACTGGTGACTATAATGCACAGCTGCAAAGCAGATGTTAAAATTTAATTTTACCGCATACAACAATAGTTACAGGTCCAACCTAGTTATAAATGGATTTTTTATACACAGATTTGACTCAGTGCAAACACCACTGCAAATCACAGTTTAAAAAACTGCTTTTCTACTGTTGTAAAGATGTAGTTATGCAAGCAATCATTCTATTTTTCAGTACCAGAATCAACTCCCTGCAGCTACTGAGGTACTACAGAGGAGCAAGAAACTTGGAAATGGGTCTTTAAACTTATTTTTCCATTTTTTAATATACCAATTATTTTATTCATTGAAGGTGCCAGAACAGAACCTTGGAGGATAATGTGGGGAAACCTATATATGACAGTTATGACAATGGGTTTATTTTATGATTTTTACCTGCTTTATTGAACAGTGGGTTTATATTACATTTTTAATTACAAAATAATAAAATGTTAAACTAAATACTGGCTTATAGGTATAATCAAAATACTTTATTTACTCGAATCTAATGCACCATCGAATCTAATGTGTATCCTGATTTTGGAGACTAAATTCAGCTGAAATACACACAAACACACACACTCACACAGGGTGATTGAAAAGTAACTTCCTTTTTAAAAATACTTATAAATTATTTATTTATGGTAATTTTTGTCTCAATTTTTTGTGTTTGAGCTTTAATGTATGAGAATGTAATCCATAAATTTAATCTGTTTGTATCTGTGTTTCAGATTGATTATTTTGTTTGAAATTTGAAAACCTTTCAAACATGGCTGGATGTCTTACCCTGCAGTAGTGTGCCCAGCTAGCGGCACATTATGAAGTTTGGAAATCCATTGTTCGAGTACAAAACAATGTCGCTTTCATACAGTTAATTTAAAGCACTATGGGCACAATCCAGAGTAACTACGGGGAGTTCTTGCTCCGGTGTAAGCACAATTTACTCTGGATTGCAATATGAATTTCCCATAGGTTTTCACTAGGTGGTACAGTAACTACGGGTGCATGTAGTGTCTCTTACGTTTTCCCGTAGTTACTCTGGATTGTAGGGCTAGACACAATCCTAACCATTTTAGGCTGGTCTAATTCATAGTCCATCTTTGCACTCGAACAATATAGGCAGTTACTTTTCAATCACCCTGTGATTTTAATCGTCTGTTTTCTAATACAGTGGTGCCTCACGTAACAAATTTAATTCATTCCGGAGGCATATTTGTTATAGAATCATAGAATCATAGAGTTGGAAGGGACCTAGTAGGTCATCTAGTCCAACTCCTTGCCTGCAGCAGGAAATCCCCCTAGAGCACCCCCGACAGGTGCCTGTTGAGCCTCTGCTTGAAGATCCCCAGTGTGGGAGAGTCCACCACCTCCCTTGGCAATCTGTTCCCCTGCCGAACCACCCAAACTGTCAGGAATTTTTTCCGGATATCCAACCGGAATCTCCTCTCTTGCAGTTTGTACCCATTGGTTCTAGTTCTGCTTTCAGAAGCAGCTATGAACAAATGAGCCCCTTCCTCCCTATGACAGCCCTTCAGGTATCTGAAGAGGGCAATCATGTCTCCCCTCAGCCTCCTCTTCTCCAGGCTGAACATCCCAAGTTCCCCCAACCTTTCCTCATAGGGTTTCCCTTCCATCCCATTGATCCTTCTTGTTGCTCTCCTCTGGATTTGCTCCAGCTTGGCTGCATCTTTCTTAAAGTGAGGTGCCCAGAACTGTACTCAAGGTGAGGTCTGACCAATGCTGAATAAAGAGGAACTAGAACTTCTCGCAACTTAAGCTTTAAGTCGCATTAAGCTACAGTCCTCTTAATGCATTAAGCTACAGTCCTCTTAATGCAGCCTAAAATGGCATTTGCCTTCTTTGCAGACACATCACACTGCTGACTCATGTTCAGCTTGTGATCCACGGCGACTCCAAGATCCCGCTCACATGTTGTGCTGCCAAGCCAAGTATCCCCCATTTTATACCTGTATTTTTAGTTTTTATTTCCTAAGTGCAGAACCTTGCACTTCTCCCTGTTGAAATTCATTCTATTTGTTACAGCCTAGAATTCTAGTTTATCCAGATCCTCCTGGAGGTTTCTCCTGTCTTCTGTTGTTTTTGCTACTCCTCCCAGCTTGGTGTCATCCGCAAATGTGAAACATTATGTGAAACATTCTTTACGTGAAGCAGATTTTCTCATAGGAAATAATGGAAAATCAGAAAATTGGTTCCACAACCCAAAAAACATTCATATAAAAATATTAACTGGATGTAAAAATGATGACAAAACACTAGAATTGAATTCAAAACATGCATTCAATGTGCATGATCCTATGAAGTCTACTTAGGCTGCAGTCCTAAAGACTGCACAATGGGGCTTACTTCTGGGTAGACATGGTTAGGAGGCTGCAATCAAAGATCTCCCCACTTTCTCCTTCTCTTCACCCTGAGTCTCTCTCTCCTGAGTCTCATGCCCTGAGTCTCTAGACCTGAGCTGCTTCCCTCTTCTCCACTGCTGTTCTCTCCCTCTGCCCAGCGGACGTTTAGCCACAAGAGGAACAGCACGGAAGTGTTGCTTTTGCTATGGGTAGGCGCACTAGGCAGCCCTGACGCTTTTTAAAAGGGCTGCCGGCCAGCGCATCTGCCCCAACTGCCAGCAAGTGTGTTTGTTACGTGAAGCACAGTTTGTTACGTGAAGCAGAATCCTAGAGAAATTTTTGTTTGTTACATGGAACATACTTTACGTGAGGCGTTTGTTACGTGAGGCGCCACTGTATATAAATATATATGTCACAACAGAGTCATTCTTTATAGCTTGACTCACCTGAAATAGTAATTCTGATCTTCCAGTAAACCATACACTATATAAAAATTTTTTTAAGGCAGAAGTCTTTATGAAAATAGGTTGAATTAACATCATGATTTATTTATTGTGGCAAGTTGGACTAAGAAAATGAGACCGGTTAAGAAAGTGTGTGCACATGTGCATGTGTGTGTACTTCCTACATACCAAGGAAAGTGTAAAAATAAATAAGGTTTAATACCATGGTAGACTAATAACCATCTGAAAAATAGTATTGTGAAAATCAGTCAGAGCAGGTAATAAAGAAATGGAAGAAGGAGAAAAATCAAATTTGTTCAGCCTCTTCTAAGTTTGTAGCATATTTTCTAATTATACAACAATCCTTATTCAGTCCATATTACAGCCTGAGACTAAGAAGACATGGCTTGTCTAAGGCCACCTACTGCATTCATGGCAAAGGTGAGATTTGAACCAGGGCACTTCAGATTTACATTTCAGTCTCTTTGGCGGCAACTGCAGTGCAATACACACTTTCGCTGAAGTCAGCCTCACTGGATATATTGGGTCTTCCTTCTGAGAAGTCATGCCTAGGGTTGCACTGTTAACTGCTGTAATACACCAGATCCTATAGGCTGCTAAAACCCACACTTAGGGTGCAATCCAGAGTAACTACGTGGAGTCCTTGCTCCGGTGTAAGAACAATTTGCTCTGGATTGCAATATGAATTTCCCATAGGTTTTCACTAGGTAGTGCAGCAACTATGGGTACACATAAAGTCTCTTGAGTGCTCCCGTAGTTACTCTGGATTGTAGGGATAGCCAGAGTCAGAAAAATTGGTGGAAATTTGAAGCCACCAGTTGGGTGAAGAGTCACATTTACTGGTGTCCAGTGTTTACTGGTGTTTGTATGTCTGCAGCCGTTGCCGAAGCCAAATTCCGGGTATGGAGTTCATACTTGGCCAATAAATAAATCTAATCTAATCAAATCAAATCTAAGCATGTTTGTTGTTGCAATGACCCTTTTGGCAGCTGTGTACCATCGCATCACAGTTCTGCATCTGGACATTTGGCAATAATCAGGTCATCACCAAACTTCTTCCAGGTTGCCAGGATCTACTCTGTGTTCAGCTCAAGTGTGAGATGGGGGGAGGTACATGACCCAAGCTGCTGTGCATTGTAGAGGGAATACTGATGGTCCCCTCTTATGTTTAGAAGGGTGGGCACAACTGTCACTGTTCACCAAATATGGTGCCTTCAGTAGTTGTTGTTGGTATCGCTTTTGGCAACTTTTTACAGACTGAGTCCTTGGGGGACAGGCAGGGTGATCAGATGCTGAACCCAAAAATTCCCTGCCAGGCTCTTCAAAATTCCTACCACCAAGGCAAAATTCCTACCCACTTAAAAAACTGTAGGACAAAATGTAGGACGCATGTAAGACATGTTAAATTAAAGCAAAAATACTCATATTGTTTTCCAGTACTTAATTTCAACAATTTTAAAATTTTTAAAACACCTTTCAAATGTTCATACATACAAGGACACACACACACACACTCACCTTCAGGTGGCCAGAGGGGAAAAGAAGCGGCGCAGTGGCCACAGACGCAGCAAGCAGCGCCTAGAAAAGCGGCACCCAGCTGCCAGAGGTATGACCTGATTGGGGAAGGGGGAGGCACGGGAGAGCCAGCAGCGGTGAGGAGGTCTCCGGGAAAATCTGGTCATATGGTCACCCTGGGGACAGGGAACCATTTATTGACATTTTGCTGCGTAAACAACTTTATGAACTACTTTTGTTGAAAAGCAGTATACAGTATGAATATTGTTAATAATGTACAGATGATGGAAAGAAGATTAGATATAGGGGTGGGATCAGAGATGGGCTGGCCCCATCCCAAGATCCGGTACACCGGAAGTGGGAGGGGCCAGCCGGGGTCAGGGGGTGTTTGCGGGGCAAGGGGCGGGACTGGGGAGGGGCGAGGTGATGTTGGCGCCTGCGCAGTGCCTGCTTAGAAGCCGGCCTGCCAGGCTGGCCTGGCAGGCCGGCTTCCAGGCAGGCTCTGCGCAAGCGCCGACACCGGCGCTCACGCAGAGCCTGCCTGGAGGCTGGAAGGAAGAACGGGAAGAACCGGTACGGGCGCGTAGGCCTGTACTGGTAAGTGCCCGCCACTGGGTGGGATATCACAGTAACACTTCGCTATCTTTTCAAGTGAGAGTTGAAATAATGTACATAGTACTATAAAAAATGTTATTGCAAATATCTGAAACATTAATGGTACTTGGAAGACGACACTGAGAAGTGAAAAGTTCTCCCAGTGACTTATAAAGGGGGACAATATGTCATAACCTCAAAAGAATACAAGGTCCCCCAAAATGTGGGACATACAAGAAAAATGTAGGACATGACAAAATAAAAGCTAAAACACTCTATCTATCTACAATATTTATATACCACATTTTAACTGAAAAAAGTTAAAGAAAATGGTTTACAAGAAAATGAAAAAAATTAATAGCTAATTAATGGCTAATGGGTCACTCATGTATTGCTTTCATATAATATTTCACTCATGTAATATTTCACTCATGTATTGCTTAAATACTATATAAAACTATTATATTTATTACAAGTAATTTATTAATTCCAAGAAGGCTACCTGCTGACAAGGAAAAGGAGGACAATGAATAATTTTTTCCAGGACACTTGGCTAAAAAAGAGGAAATGTTCCAGAATGTTCCAGAAAATGACAACACCTGGTCATTGATAGTCACCCTGGACCTATACATCTGCCAGCTAGCTGTAGTAGAGGTGCAGAGGAGTACAAGAGAGGGACACTGAAGAATAAATTTGTGGTTGTGGAGCCAAGTTTCTTTATTGATTCTGTTCCTTTGCCTCTTTTCTGCTAATGATTTTATTGAATCTTTACGGTCAAAATGCTTTCAAATGGCTTTTACTCCTATGCAGATGTATATACATTTAATCAATTAATTGACCAAGGCTACAATCCTGTTTAATATTGACTTGGGATAATACAAGGGGACTTACATTCAAGAAACATGTACAGAATTGCAATTTTAAACATGTGTAATAAAAAGTAAGCTGCACTGACTAAATATAACATTAAACCAATAATGTTGTAAACCAAAATGGTTAATCAACATGGGGCAAAATCCAGAGTAACTATGGGGAGTCTTTGCTCCGGTGTAAGAACAATTTACTCTGGATTGCAATACGAATTTCCCATAGGTTTTCACAAGGTGGTGCAGTTAATACAGGTGCATGTAATGTCTCTTACGTGCTCATGTAGTTACTCTGGATTTGGCTGTAACAGCCTCACTCAGTCTGCATTTAGTTCTTGGAACAAAGTGAGGTTTATTTACAGGTAAGCGTGCACAGGATAATATTTCTTTTTATCAAGGGACACTCCTAACACACACACACACACACACACACACACACACACACACACACACATATATATATATATATAAAACATTATATATATATATATATAAAACATTATATATATATATATATAAAACATTATATATATATATATATATATATATATATATATATATATATATATATATATATAACATAATATATATATATATAACATAATATATAATATCTATTTATTTTAAACACTCCTAGAATATACAGAGCAACTACTGTATTTTAGGAACATCAGTTTATTTATGTACATGGATGATTAACCTTGTCTTAAAGAGAAATTATAACTGAGAGCCCTATCCTGTGCATGTCTACGCAGAAGTAACACCCACTATAGTTGGAAAGCGATGGGTGGATGGATGGATGGATGGGTTACTCCAAAGGAAATGTGGATAGGATTGGGCTCTGATGTAAAAACAACTTCCTCTGGATTGCAATATGAATTTCCCATAGGTTTTCACTAGGTGGTGCCATAACTATGTTGACGTAAATGTCTCTTAAGTGCTCCAGTAGATACTCTAGATTGAGGGTAAGGCAGATTTAGCTCATCATAGAAGGGTTTAAAAAGCAACACCTGCCTCAATTCCCTCTTCTATGCAATGATTTAAAGATACAGACACTCTGTCCTCCATTTTATATGGCCACCCTGACACACACTGATTCTAATATAGTAATGTTACTATATAGCAAACTAAAGTTACACTAAAGTGCATGTGATACATAAATTCAATTTGATTTTACAACTTATACACCACTTTTGAATGAAAACAAAGCCTACTGTATTGTGGAGTGGAACTCGCTTTATACTTAGTCCACAAATCTTAAGCGGCAATAGATTGCTTAAGCTGCAATCCTATGAATGCCTTCCTGATTGCCACTGAATAGAGTGTCCACTGAATAGAGTGTGACCATATGCCCTCTTTTTCCAGAACATGTCCTCTTTTTTAGCCAAGTGTCCTGGAAAAATCTTCATTGTCCTCTTTTTTCTTGTGAGCAGGCAGCATGTAGAATACTATGAATATTTGTGGGCACTGAGCCCGGGTGGGCAGCAGGAAGCACTGATGGGCAATGGTTGGCATTGGTGGGCATGGGGTATTGGCGGCCAACAGGTACTGGGCACCAATGGGCAGTGGGCATCCATATTGAACAACACTGGGCTTCAGGCCCCATGCGCCCCATGCACTGGGAACAACTGGGCATGGGGCACCACTGGGCAGTGGGCACCAAATTGGTTCTATTTAAAAGTGGCTACCATATGGGCATGGAAGCGGTTGTTAATTTCTTTGAATCACATCTCATATACTCAGAACTCATTCATTCAATGCATGTTCTGCTCTTTCAACTTTCCTGGGAGTAAGACTCACTGAAAACAATGGAGCTTTCTTTGGAGTTGACAGGTTGGGATTGTGCTCAAATTTAATTCTATTAATTAATTAAATGTTAATTTAATGTTTAAATTTAACCACATTAAAGCAATATGTATGGGTTTTTTAAAGCTTTAATTCTGTCGTCCCACATTTTCCTTGTGTGTCCTACATTTTGAGGGGCCCTGTTCTCTTTTTCGGTTATGAAACGTGGTCATGCCAAGACAGTCCTCTTTTGAGCCCAATCCTAGCCATGTCTCCTCAGAAGTAAGCTCCATTGTGTTCAATGGGTCTTACTCTCAGGAAAGTGTGTTTAGGATTAGACTTTCTCTTCCAACAGACTAAGAAGCATTGGCTTCTCCCTTAAAAGGCTGCAGCATTTGATCCTTGTCTGAGGCCTCCCTTTCAGAGCCATATTGCAGTGGTTCCCAAAGTGGGGGTCATGATAAACTGGTTGCCGCCATCTTGGAGTGATGTCACTTCTGGCCATGAAATCACTTCCTGTTTGATGACATCACTTCCAGGGGAATGTCATCAGAAAGGAGTCTAGGTCTAAGATGCTTGGGAATCACTGGTCTACTCAGAGGTAGGTGCTGTTGTCATGGATGGGACTTACTCCCAGGAAAGTGTGTTTAGGTTTGCAGCCTTTCTCTCCCAACAGCTTCTTCCTTAAAGGGCTACAGCTTTTGATCCCAGTCCGAGGCCTACCTTTCAGAGCCGTATTGCAGTGATTCCCAAAGTGGGGGTCACGATAAACTGGGTGCCGCCATCTTGGAGTGATGTCACTTCTGGCCATGACATCACTTCCTGTTTGATTGACATCACTTCCAGGGAAATGTTATCAGAAGGGGGTCCTGGGCTGAGATGCTTGGGATTCACTGGTCTACTCAGTGGTAAGTACCATTGTAGTGGCTGAGGCTTACTCCAAGGAAAGTGTGCTTAGGATTGCAGTCTTTCTCTCCTTTCAGACTAAGAAGCATCGGCTTCTCCATTAAAGGGCTGCAGCTTTTATTCCCAGTCCGAGGCCTTCCTTTCAGAGCCATATTGCAGTGGTTCCCAAAGTGGGGGTCATGAAAAGCTTGGTGCCGCCATCTTTGAACGTCACTTCCTGTTTGATGACACCACTTCTTGGGGAGTGTCATCAGAAGGGGGTCCTGGGCTGAGATGCTTGGGAACCACTGTTCTACTCAGAGGTAAGTGCCATTGTAGTGAGTGGGGCTTACTCCCGGGAAAGTGTGTCCAGGCCTGCAGCAGCCACAGTCTCCTGGGGGGTGGGGGCAAGAGGCTTCCTTGGGCTCAGAGGGACTCCTGACTCCCCCTCAGCACAGTCAGCCTTTGCAAGTGGCAGCTCCGCGGCGCCGAAAGGGTTACAGGGTGAGCGCTCTACGCATGCGCACTGGCCCCCTACTAGCTAGCCCCGCTGCCTGTCACTACGCTTCTCGTGTGACGTCACTTCCGGAAGGCGGGCCTTGCGAAGAGGCGGTGCTTCCGGGACCCGGCAGACCAGAAGAGGGACGATGAGTTGGTGAGTTGGGACGGTGGTGGGAGGGAGAAGGCAGGAGCTGCTCCCCTCAGGGGGAAGGGAGGCCTCCTCAACCCCACGCTGGACGGGAGGCTCCTCTCGCCCTCCTGCTCCGAGAGGGGCACGCACACTCTCTCCCCTCAGGCCCTGGACCGCTCCTTCCAGTTGGGGAGGGTCACTGACCTGTGGAACTCCCTGCCACCGAGTGAGGGGATGGCCTTAGCCCGTGGAACGCCCCGCCACTGGGTGAGCAAACTTGAGGAACTCCCTGCCACTGGTATAAGAGTAAGCCTGAGGAACTCCCTACCACTGAGTGAAGGGTTGGCCTTCGCCTTTGGAACTTCCTGCCACTGGGTGTGGGAACAGAGTTAGCTGAAGGAACTCCTTGCCACAGGTTTTGGAGACAGAGTTAGCCTGAGGAACTCCCTGACACCGAGTGAACGGATGGCCTTGGCTCATGGAACTCCCTGCCACTTGTATTAGAGTTAGCCTGAGGAATGATCCCTGCCAAATGATGAAGGGATGGCCTTAGCCCATTAAACTCCCTGCCACAGCATGTGGGGATGGCTTTAGTCTGAGGAACTCCCTGCCACATGAATTGGGTTTCCGTCTTGACTTGAGAGGGTGTTGGACAGACTGATAGATGAAAAGTCCGTCATCACAGGTGATGAGCCATAAAGGGTCTGTGCATGTGATTAGTCTATGGAACTCCCTTCCACAGGATGTGGAGTTGCCATCTTCATTGGATGCCTTGAAAGGGGAGTTTTAAAGCACAAGCATCAACCAAGCAAAAGCACTGAGTTTATTTAATTCAACAAAGGCTGAAAGATTATTTCCCTATGACTTTCTTTGGTTATCTACCACCCTTCAGAGGCATAATTCATTGCCCACACGCGCCTTTCTTCATTTTACTGTAATTTGTTATGAATTTTGCTGTATTAATAAATGTGTTATTTAGGCTTTTGCAAGTGATAATTATTTTATGTCGTTGGTTTTTGTGTGTGGCTATTTTCCATCTGCACCCTGGAAAAGACCTGATTCCACTTTTCAACTGTCTGCACTTTTGGATAATACTTTATCTACTCTACTAGAGTAGTTTATCTACTCTATCCCAATGATCTTCCACTTTTTTGTTTCCATTAAATTGCCACAACCACACAGTTGAGGCTTCACAATCCCATTGCAGTTTTGACTTCAAGGCTTAAGAAGACAGCTGTATGTTAATAGGAAGGGTTACTAGGTTGGTGGGAGGGCATCTGCATAGCATGCAAGAATTCCCAGATTCAGATTGCAATCCTATCCACAATTTACTTACACTTTGGTCCTCCACCCAATGGCCTAACTGGGTCTTTACATTTTTGGCTTCAACATTTTAGCTGTAAAAGATTAGGTCATTTAATTTCTTATATTAAGAGAACCACTACTATTGGGGTAATAGGTGCAGAATACAGAATAGGTGCAGAATATCTTTATGCCTCACACAAAGAGCTTAATTCGTTCTGGAGGCATGCTCTTTAAGTGAAATGCTCTTTAAGTGAAATGGATTATCCCATAGGAAACAATGGAAACTCAGATGACTGGTTCCACAACGCAAAAAATATTCATATAAAAATATTAACTGGATGTAAAAATGATGACAAAACACTGTAATTGAATTCAAAACATGCATTCAACGTGCATGATCCTATGAAGTCTACTTAGGCTGCAATCCTAAAGACACTTTCCAGGGAGTAAGCTCCATTTAACACAATGGGGCTTACTTCTGAGTAGACATGTTAGGAGGCTGCAATGAAAGACACTTTCCTGGGATGCTTACCTGGGCTGCTGCTGGAGGTTCAAGGTGGCCGGTGGGGCACTTGAGGGCAGTTAGGGGCAGCGCTGGCCAGCAGCCCTTTTAAAGAGCCTCCCCGCAGAGCATCAGGGCTGCATAAGTGCTTGTTAAGTGAAGCGGAACTTGTTATGTGAAGCAAGATTCCTTGGAAATTTATGCTTGTTATTTGAAACGCTTGTCATGTGAGGTGCATGTTATGAGAGGTACCACTGTACTGTTTTCTCCAGCATCATCCCAGAAACCCTCCAGAAAGTCACTAATTATGGAATTGCATTTGTTACCACTAATGCAACAGAACCTCATGCCTTCCCAGATCTATAAGATAACATTGGCTCCATAGTTCTTTGCTGAACATAACTTGCCTTTAGAACTATGAGAGACTGGTCTCTGGCTGTTGTGCATTATTAGGCTTGTAATTATTAGCCTGTACAGTAGCACCCTAATTTTGCTGTACTATACAGGATATAATGTGCCTTTTGCCCCAAGTAGTAGAGCGAAGCAGTCTTCACATTTCTCATGCAACTGATGCTCTATGCGTTTGCTCAATGGAGAAATGTCTGTCTGATCACAGAATGTTTCATGGAAACACTATACACTCTGTAGATCGTAGAGACTCATTCAGCAAAGGACAGAACTTTCCTATGGATTGAGTTAGTTCCTTTCCCCAACAATGGAGAGCTTAATGGGAGAACAGGAACGCCCATAGCTTGTATAGTTGTCAGTTTCATAACCTGTCTTATTTTCCACAGAATTTCAAAGAGCAAAGAATGGGCAACCTATGCCCCCTTTCTGTTATTGACACTCATTGGTTCTTTGTTGCCGCTGATGTCTCCTGTTGGTTTATTAATGTATTTAATTATTCAGTTCCATCAGTGTACCCAGCTCTTTGCTGTGAGCAGGGAGCAACAGGACTGTGCACTGTAACATTTACAGTTTATTTTGTAAGGAAGGGTCAGATAATAAGGACTAACTAAGAGCGTATGCAGCAATGCATATACAGTGGCGCCTCATGTGACAAATTTAATTCGTTCTGGAGACATACTTGTTATGTGAAGTGTTCTTTACGTGAAGCGGATTTTCCCATAGGAAATAATGGCAGCTCAGACGATTGGTTCCACAACCCAAAAAAATTCACACAAAAATGTTAACTGGATGTAAAAATGATAACAAAACACTGGAATTGAATTCAAAACATGAATTCAATGTGCACGATCCTATGAAGTCTACTTAGGCTGCAATCCTAAAGACACTTTCCTGGGAGTAAGCCCCATTTAACACAGTGGGGCTGACTTCTGGGTAAACATGGTTAGGAGGCTGCAGTCTTTCTTCTGAAAGATAAACACTTTCTTCTGTAATCAAAGATAATTTCAAAGTGATTCCCCACTTTCTCCTTTTCATCCTGAGCTTCTCTCCCCTGCTCCCTTCTGTCTAACCCTGAGCTGCTTCCCTCTTCTCCACCACTGTTCTCTCCCTTTGCCCAGCAGACGCCCAGCCACAGAAGGAAAACAGCGGAAGTGTTGCTTTCGCTATGGGCAGGCATGCTAGGCAGCCCTGATGCTTTTTAAATGGCTTCTGGCCAGTGCAACTGCCCCAACTGCCAATGAGTGTTTGTTATGTGAAGCACAGTTCGTTATGTGAAGCAGAATCCTAGAGAAATTTTTGTTTGTTACGTGAAACATACTTTTCATGAGGCGCTTGTTACCTGAGGCATCACTGTATAGGCTGAAACAGGTTCTTTGAGGTTAAGATTTAGGTGAGTGGTGTGTGTTTTTTATGTGTTTCAAAGGCACAAACATTTCTTTGCACCTTTTTAAGATGCTTGCCTATGGTTAGCATTTTTCAGACAGTCTGGGGTGTGTGTGTGTGTTTTTTCCTATTGCAGCATCTGTAAGATCTTCCTCTCTTCTGGAATGAGTTAAATACACTTAGTGAAAATTGAGTGGTTTTTCCCAAAGCAAATTACTCTTCTATAAAGAAATATTTTCATAGAACATAATTGTAAAGCAATTATATCAGGGAGGGACTATGTCTCGAATGGACCAAAATTGAAGTGGGTTCTGTAAAGACATAACATGTTGGTGCTAATCTGCTAAAAATAAAAATGTGCACAAAAAAATATGCTGGAGTATGCCTGACACTTCCCCCTGAGAATACCTCCAGTGCCTTCTCCGGCACCGAAGATTATAGTTGTGACCATCAAGTGTTGCAGAACAAGGAAGCTCAGGATTGTGCTGCCCTTTACATTGATGTATACATTTGCTTGGGAGTAAGTATTCTGAGCTTTGGTTAGCTCAGTAGTTAAAGATGCTGTGCTTGTCAACCTGAAGGTCAGCAGTTCAAGACCTGAGTACCGTAAAATGGAGTGAGTGTCTGTTACTTACCCAGCTCCTGACAGCTAGCAGTTTGAGAGCATGTTTATGCAAGTAGATAAATAGGTAAAGTAACAATCTAGTCTAGTGGGAAAGTAACAGCATTTTGTGTGCTTTGATGTTTAGTCATGCCAGCCACATGACTACGGAGATGTCTTTAGACAACAGTGGAAGTTAAGTATTGGAGCAAGGATGAGCACTGCTTCTGAATTCAGTGGGACTTCATTCTGGATAAACAACATGTAACTGACTGCGCTGTTAGTTTTAGTTTTAAATCAGTTTTAGGCTGCAGTCCTAACCTTTTGTTAGGCCTGCATAAGTGTCTAGTGCTGGCGTGAGGGGTGTCACAAAAGTGACATAAGGCACTTTTGCACAACTCCTGGGTGGGTGGGTGTTAGGCCAGAGAACAGATATGCGATGGCTTCCTTATACCACCATGGGAATGGGAATCAGGTGCGTTATGATGTCCTAAATTGTTTAAGAGAGCACCCTTAGTTTTCTATATTGGACTCTGTTAAAAAAAGTAGCAGATTTAAGTATCTGTGGTTGAACAAATAAAAACGTAACATTTGGTATTGCCATATTTGTTCCCAACAGACAACATCTGAAAAGGTTCAGCTGTTATCTTTTGTTAGGCCAACAAAGGCTAACTCATGTGCAGTGATTTTACCACCTCATTTTCACTTGGAGAGCTGTGTTTTCTGAAGAAGTCTTCCAGTGGAGAACTGGTGCTTTTTTTCACAAAAATTGATTCCTGCTTGAGAACGAGATGGTAATGCCACTGCAGGAGGATCTAGCAAGGTCAGATGCTTTTATCATTGAGGCATTCTTCGAGAGTTCTCTAATAGCAGGCCAGATCCTGCTATTTGGGGATTCCCTGTCTTTGGTTAGTAGTTACCTATTTTTTCTGATTGTGGAATCTAAGTCAGCTGAAATCCAAACCTAAGTACACTCTTGATTGCAAAACCTGAAGTGGGTTCCAATTGCTATTCCGACTCATTCAGAAGCTTGGGAACCCTGTGGAGCCCTCTGGGGGGCTCCTCACACCCCTCAAAGGTTGACACCGGCTTAGGTCAGTAAACAAAGTATAATTTGCAGTAGCAGCAAATTCCTTGTCATCCGTGATCATGTAATCTGCCATCCCCTTGCCCTACTCTTAAGAGACCAGAAGCTAGTGCTCTCATGGCTGAGGGGTATGAAGCAATGCACTAGTTTGGGAACAACTGGTTTAATGAAATGGAAGCCTCCACACTGTCTCCAGTATCAGGGAAAGCCTAGCCAGGTGGGCCCTATAATACGCATTGACCCTTGTCCAGATACTGCCATGGCTGACATCCAATGACAACTTGGATACTGTTTTCAGTGTTCATTCCTTTAAAATTTAAACAAATGAAGAGCTTCATACTGAGTTCTATCTTTAAATTTTTACAAGTATTCTAATAAAAATAATATCAACAGAAGAATTCAACTATAACATTAAACCACACTAAATATGCTGCATTGACATTTTCCTCAATCAACTGTTTCTCCCAATCAATTATCTCAGTTCAGACTTGCAACTGTTAGGAAAACTTTTGTGATATTTATATGCACATAAAATTAACACAGGGACTTTTTGAGGATTGTTCACTAAATAAATCAAATAGGCCAAATCAGATCACAGTCAGTAATCATCATAACAGTGGTGGATTTCTGAGCCAAAATGGTTTTAAAATGCTCTTTTTCCATTCTTTTACTTGGCTGATGTTTGTTCCCCAAATCTGTGAGTTGGGAGCGAAAAGGTTTTCAAGAGCCAGTAGGACTTGATTCAGCCACTGAACAATTGATTCTCACTACAGCAGTTAACAATTTGTGCGGTCCTGTAGCGGAATTTTTATTCTTACTCTGGAGAGAGTAGAACTACCCTGGAATGTAGGAATCACCCCAAATGGTTTGCTGATTAATTGCTTTAGGGTTTATGGCCAGCCTTGTTAGACTGAATCCCGCCTGCCACTCTCAAGAAGTAGGTAATGGACCCTACTGGGAACAGTAGCAGAATGCTCTAAAGTATGTGTGCAAGTGGAATATGCCACAGAATGTAAGGGCAGCTAATTTAGTGGTATGCTATGCTTGTCCCAGAGATAAAAGTCAATCTAAACTGACTTTAAATTGCGAGGTAGGATGCAGGTTAGTTAGATTTAGTCAACCCAGAATTGTCTGTGCTGATCTGATGTGGCTCTCCAGGATTATCCTGGGTTCTTTTCCAGTCCTACCTGCCAGGGATGGTACCTGAGAGCTTTTACATGAAAAGCAGAATCTCTTCCACTGAGCTATAGTTAAATTTTATTTATATCCAGCTTTAGTCATAAAAGAATAAAGATTTATAGAATCCATTCTTAGCACAGCTCCTGCCAACCTAGCAGTTCAAAAGTATGCAAATACAAGTACAGTAAATCAAATTTTCCCACTTGGTGAGAAAGTAACAGCGTTCTGTGCACATGCAGGCCACAGAGTCGTCTTTGGACAACGCTGGCTCTATGGCTCTAGAAACGGCATGAGCACCGCTCCCTAGAGTGGGTCATGACTAGCAGGGGAACCTTTGGGGTCACCTTATACAGTACAGAAGTACCCAGGTTCAGCTTGGTTCCCATTTCACACATGGGAAACTGACAGTGAATTTTGGATACTAAAAAGCTGTGGTATCCTTAGCACCAACTTTTTCTTACTTAAGCTGTTCTCATACTCTAAGGGAGTTTGAGCCTTACTGTGCTTGCGGGAGAGGGGGAAGGCAGGCACATATTCCCCAGGGCTTCATCACCATTCACTACAAACTCCCCAGGAGTTTGGGGAGCCCCATGCCTGCTGTTGCAGCTGAGACCCTCAAAATTGCTATCATGACCCATGTCCAGTTTCACAAAGTGAGATAGTGATTTTGAGTGTCTCAGCATGCTGGGGACCCTTGCAGAGGTGGCACAGGGCTCTGTGTGAAGACTGCTACAGTGAATGGTGGGTGGTAGTAAGCCCTTGTGCCCCTCCAAAGCAATGCAATCCCAAGGATTGTCTCACTGCCCTATTAGCAGACATCAGGGCCCTCAGGATGGAGTGGTGTGATACCCCAGTTTGAGAAACACTGTTTTACTTAGATGTGTATTTCCTGCAGCAGTTAAATACCAGTCATTCAGGTCTTTGGAAGTTCTGGAAGCAAAATGATGCTGAAGATAGAAGTCAGGAAAAATGCTGGGTGCTTTGTTAACTTGAAATATTTTTCTAAATATGTGTTTAGTAAATGTCTATCTGCACAAGGCTTGGTCAGAATGCGCTGTTTCCTTAATGTTTCTTCTGTTTGCTGTTTTACATAGGAAAAAAAGCCTTGGTATTTTGGGACAGAATAGTATTGTTCATCCTAGAAAACAAACCAATTTCTACCAAAGAAAAAGTACAACTTTTCATCCTTACAGACTTGATAGAATGAAGAGTGTTGCTGTTTTTCACAGATCTATCGCATGGGCTGTGTCATCACACCTTCCTCCAATGATGCTGCGCTGCTCTCCTTATCCTTGGTTCCCTTCTTCAGTCATCAAATTTTCCACCAGCTCTGTCTGCCTTGATGCATCACCTGCTGTGACGACTCGGAGCTTAGCGGGTGCAGGCATCTGAGTCTTCTGGCCTCCTTTGTCTTGGCTGCTCTGATAGTACAGTTTGGGAGCTTAGGATCAGGCAGCAGAGTACTAAGGGAGGTGGAAGACTTTAGTCCTTGGACAATCCAATCCAATCCAATCCTTGGACAGTCCTATCCATTTGGATAGTTTTCTGGCTTTGCTTTGAGTTTGGAAAGGATTCTTTACAGAAAGGTTGATTGGTTTTGGAGCTTTTTGATGGTAACAGACAGACACTGCTGACGTATGTAATCATTAGGTTCCTTATTTATCCCCTCTCAGCAATTTTGGTTCAACTGTGCTCAGTTTACAAGTCAAATGCTTGATATTTTTACCTCTTTCTGCCAGCTCTGCAGTTTCATCTTGTGAATTGGAAAAAGTCAGCTGCGTTCTCATTGCCTCCCTTTGTTACCTTGAGTAGTCAAGATTTTCAGATAACAAGGATATTTGACAGTTGTCTTGTTGGACTCCATGCTCTTGCTCTCTCTACTGAAGTTCGCTCTTCAGTGCTTGTAGACACTTCTGTGTATCACAACATTCAGCACCTCTGTCACCCAGCTGTGGTGTGAAAAAGTTGGTCTTACAATCAGTTTGTCCCAATTTGTAAACTACACTTTTTAAGGACAATAGATGATGAGTAATTGCACATCTGTGTTTTGTGTGTGTGTTCTGTGGTTTGAGAACGGACGTAGTACATAACAGCTGAAGTTATAAGTAATTATTGTTATTGCTTAAGAGGCTTACAAATTTGAAATTTCTATCACCATGCATGAGTTTTTTCTTAGACGTGTGGCACGAACAGATCTGGATTTGGAGTACAGAGATCAGTGCATATATCAGGGATTTGAAAGGCAAGTCTTGCTCTGCACCAACCCCTTCAGATTTTGAAGTAAAATCCCTGTTCCCTCTGTGCCTTTGCAGGCCACTTTAATATTAGCCTTCCTATTTCCTTATTGCATTATAAAGTTATCTTCTGTAAAGGAGACTGCCGGGTCTTAGGCAGTATAAAATCTAAAACTGGTTTTTAAATTCAATACTGTACTTGTTATTCTGTTTGGGCTCTCTACTGTAAATGGCACTTTTTTTGTTCCTCTGTAATCACTGCCTGTCTCATCCATGTATTTTCAGGCAGGTTGATGGAAAATTAAGACACTTGCAAGTGCTCATTTTGGAAATCCCTGTAGGAAGGAGTTATAGCTCAACAGAAGAACATTTGCTTTGTGTTCAGAAAGTCCCTCCTTCAATCCTTGACGGCTGTTGGCAGGGCCAAAAAAATTCCCATCTGAAACTCTGGAAAGCTACAGGGTACTCTACTTATTCACGGGCTCACCATCCACAGATTGCGATATATGTGATTCCAAGCTTCTGTTTAGAAGACCTTTTGGAAGGAAGACCTTTTAGACACCACTGGAAGGCAACTCTGGTTAGCAGGTGTGTGTGTTTCCCCCTCACATATTTCATTATCTGTGGAATTTGGTATCTGTGGAAGGTGTTGGTACAGATTCAGTAAGATGCAAAGGGCCCGCTGTGCTAAGTTGGGTGAACAAATGGAATGATTCCATAGATAACATACGGTAATTTTAATATAGACCAGTGGTCTCTAAACTTTTTGGCCAAAGGGCCACATCAAATATGTAGCATAGTGCCGAGGGCTGGGAAAAAATTTTAAATATAAAATTTAAATGTAATTAGAAATGTAACTTAGGTTAACGATTAAATGGGCTCAGATTTCCAAGATATCTGCAAACACTAACACACAGCACAGAAATAAAGCACATGCTTTATTGAACCCCATTCCTCCACCATTATAGCTCCAACTGTATTTGGGCAACTGGCCTGTGACCCTGCACTTGGACAAAGGCCAGTTTTGAGGTTTGTTGCAAGCTGCTTCTGGCCACGTGTCCAGGGTTTGGAGACCCCTGATATAGACCATCAAGATGTGGTAGTAATTTTGCTGCTGGGTTTGTGTGCATCAGCACATTGATACAGTACGTAGATGACCCACATTGGCAATAAACCGGCATGAAAGCCAGAATTTTGGGACCACAGATATTGCGGGAATGTAGCTTGGTGCAGGTTTTGTGTGTCCCAATGAAAGTGCTTATAAACTGGTTTGAAGATCTTGCCCTGTCTCAGTGTTGGAAAGTATTCATCAATTGATTTGAATTAATTCATACATTCTTGTAAGTTCTATCTCTAATAGATTCTTCTATGAAAATTTATGCAAATGATTTTTTCGGCCCCAGCACTGTGTCACAGAGATGATGTGGCCCTCCTCTGAAAATGTGTGGATATCCTTGCCTTATAGGAATGATTTCAAGCTTTTAAGAGGCTATTGGAGAGGGTTGTGGGCCATCCTAAGGCCAGTGGATCATACAGGTAAAGAGAAAACACCTTTGACACCACAATGACTTAAAAGGGAATAGCCCAATATTGGGTACCTATGGTGGGTCATGACCCACCACTTTGGGAACCACTTGTCAAAGCATACATTCATTCAGCTTCCATTCTAAAATAAGGGAGCTGTACTTCCAAATGAGCATGTTTGGAAATGAGATATTATCTGAGCACTTTTTAGTTCCAAACAAAAAGATTTGAGTTTTTTAAAAAATTACAAAATAGAACAGAGCATTATCTCAGCCTTGGAAAATTAGCTCCCTAAAGGGTTTCCTTATTTTAAGAATCCTCCATCCCCCCTTGCGTTTGAGTCAGAGCTTGCTAGAATCTAGAAAATTCATATTATAAAACAAAATCACATTCACAGTTCACACAGTATGACACATTGAAGTAACAATTCTGAGCTGTTCAAAGGGAAAAATACTCGCCCAACTGTGTTGTGGTGGGGAAGCAAAATGGTCTGTGTCCAGATGCTCCATGCAAAGTTTAATGGAATGATTCAGATGAAAGTAAGCTGTTAGATGTTTTTACTTGTAGCTGATTAGAAAGCTATATACACTTCCTTTGCTTTGGCATGGGAAAGGGGAGGTATAAATTCTTTAAATTAAAATAAAATTTAAATATAAGGTAAAAGGTAATTTCTAGGACTGTTGTAGAAACATGAATGGTGTGTGACCCCATAGAAATTTATTTCATGCTTTGTTTTGCTGATACAATGTGGGACATTCAGTCCGCAGATTCGTCTTCTGCATATAAGCTGCTTCTTTGGAAGATGAGGCTTCCGCAGCCTCTATCCAGTCCTTTTTGGCTGGTGATATAGCTTACTGGGAGAGCACAAGCTTTGCTTCAGGAAAGGTTTTGGCTTCAATCCCTGTTTCTTCCAGGTGAATCAGGAAAGAGACTCTAGAGTAGATAGTTACTCCCAATCAGTGCAATCAGGCGTTTCAATCTTTTTTTCCTTCCAAGGACTGTCCCAAGTATCATTTTTATTTGTATCATTTTTGCCAGCATCATTACTGTCATGGAGATGGCATCTATGCTCTGGAGTGTGTGGCTTGCCTCATTATTAGGGTTTCATTCTTCACCTTCCTTCCCCAAATCCTGCCTCTTCTAAATTGCCATGTAGATGCAGAGTCCTATCAGCCATTGTCAATGGAATATTAGGCAAATTTGGCAGTATAGGGGTCCCATGATATCCATTTGGGTTCTGTTCTGCAATCTGTGGATAAAAAAATGTGTGAATAAAAAACAGTGGAAAAGTTGATTTAAAGACCTTCTTCCATGTTCCTTTCTCCTTCATTGCTCCTAATGGAAAAAAAATTCTGCCTCTATATCTGCAGGGTTTCGTTCAGGAACCTTCTGCTGATATTAAAAAGTTAAAAAATTAAGTGTGTCCCTTTACAATGGTTTACAAACAGCTTTTTTACTGTTAGAGAGAAGCAACCAGAAATTAAAGACGCAAAGGACTTCCCCTGTCTTTGCCTAAATCTCCTGAAGAATGAAATGATTGTTTGCATGACTGCTTCAGTACCACATTAGAAAAGCAGTTTTTAAAACTGTAATTTGCAGTGGACATTTGTGTTGAGTCAAATCCATGTTTAAAAAAATTTGTTTGACCTGTAATGGTTTTTTAAGGTTACCTCTAGCTTATATGTGCATACATATATAATTGTAAAGAGGATAGTGGTAGTGGGTCAAATCAAACTACAAATTTACATAACAAGTAACAACCAGCGGCTGTTACTTGTGGAGGTACAATATAACCACATTCATGATATGACCCATGAGGAATGTGTATAGAGTTGGACAACCTCAAGATGCCAGATGTAGGGGAGGGCACCTGGATGCAGGTGTCATATGTGCTCCCTGAGGCATCTGGTGGGCCACAGTGTGATACAGGTTCTGGACTAGATGGGCCTTATGTTCTTATCAGTAAAAAACCACTCCTCTTTCCAGAATCTCAACTGCCCTTTTGCCTCCTCTCTCTTCTATTGCCCCCCTAGCTTATTCTCAGCCTGTCTTATCTGTCCCAGAGACTGTTGAAATGCAACCAGAATGTTGACAGTTCTTCTCCTCAGCTTTCTCTTCCACAGAGACACATGGAAATAGAACCCTCAGCCTGCTTCATTGACACAGAATGTCCCCCCTTGACACACATTGCATAGGTCAAACCTTTTATGTAGATAGATTATTCAGTTGAAAAATCTAGTAGTGAAGTCACTTGATTGGCCGACTATGGAGGAAAATAGAATTGAAGGCTAAAGCACTTGTTTCATCTCAAACTGTAAGGGAAAACAAAACCAAAACTCCTTAATTTTAGTTTTATTTTTATTAAACACTAGCAAAAAGTGTACCCGCGTTGCGGGTGTAACATTTTCCCCTATGCCATCCCCCCATGGCGCAGAAACACCCCATGTGCCACTTCCCTCATGCGCATCATCCCCCATGCGCATCATCCTTCCATGTGCAACGTCGCCTCGTGCAACGTCGCCTCATGCGCAACTTTCCCCCATGCGTATCATCCGCCGATGCGCAACTTTCCCCCATGCGCAACTTTCCCCAATGCGCAACTTCCCCCAATGCACAACTTTCCCCCATGTGCATCATCCGCCGATGCGCAACTTTTCCCCATGCACACCATCCTCCTATGTGCAACTTCCACTCATGCGCAACTTCCCCATGCGCATCATCCCCTCATGCGCAACTTTCCCCATGCGCATCATCTGCCGATGCGCAACTTTTCCCCATGCGCAACTTTCGCCCATGCGCAACTTCCCCCAATGCGCAACTTCCCCCAATGCGCAACTTCCCCCAATGCGCAACTTCCCCCAATGCGCAACTTCCCCCATGCGCAACTTCCCCCATGTGCAACTTCCCCCATGTGCAACTTTCCCCCATGCACATCATCCCCTCATGCGCAACTTTCCCCATGCGCATCATCCGCCGATGCGCAACTTTTCCCCATGCGTAACTTTTCCCCATGTGTAACTTTCGCCCATGCACATCATCCCTCATTGCGCAACTTCCCCCAATGCGCAACTTCCCCCAATGCGCAACTTCCCCCATGTGCATCAACCCCCATGCGCAACTTTCCCCCATGTGCAACATCCCCCCATGCGCAACTTCCTCAATGCGCATCATCCCCTCATGCCCAACTTTCCCCATGCGCATCATCCGCCGATGCGCAACTTTTCCCCATGCATAACTTTCCCCCATGTGCAACTTCCACCCATGCGCAACTTCCCCATGCGCATCATCCCCTCATGCACAACTTTCCCCATGCGCATCATCTGCCAATGCGCAACTTTTCGCCATGCGCAACTTTTCGCCATGCGCAACTTTCCCCAATACACAACTTTCCCCCTTGCACATCATCCCCCCATGTGCAACTTCCACCCATGCACAACTTCCCCATGCGCATCATCCCCTCATGCACAACTTTCCCCATGCACAACTTCTCCCATCCACAACTTCCCCTCATGCGCAACTTTCCCCCATGCGCATCATCCGCTGATGCGCAACTTTCCCCATGCGCATCATCCCCCATGCGCAACTTTCCCCCATGTGCATCATCCCCCATACGCATCATACCCTCATGTGCAACTTCCACCCATGTGCAACTTCTACCCATGCGCAACTTCCCCATGTGCATCATCCCCTCATGCGCAACTTTCCTCCATGCGCAACTTCCTCCCATGCGCAATTTTCCTCCCATATGCGCATAACTTTCCTACATGCGCAACTTTCCTACATGCGCAACTTCCCCCCATGCGCAACTTCCCCTCATGCGCAATTTCCCCTCATGCGCAGCATCCTCGCCAGCGCAACCTCTTCCTCCGAACAACATCCCCCAGTGCACCAGGGTCTGAGCACCAAACTGGCTGGATGTTGTTCAGTCTCCCATGTTAAGTGTAGGACAGAAACACGTTGCCCCCTTTTCAGCCCCTGAAGGGTTAAATTTCTCCAGATGGTTCTTGGTGGGTGTTCAGGTGACAGAAGGAACTCCCAGAATTCCATGCTTCAGGCCCAGCAGTTGGGGCAGAATGTTGCTGAGTCAGCAATTCTCAATGCAAAGTATAGGGAGGAAAATGCGTTGCTCCCTTTTCACCCCCTTCCCGTTGGAATTTCCGAAAACTGGTTCTTAGTGCACCCCTCCGTCACGGAAGGAACACCCACCCCAAATTTCACACTTCTAGGCCCAGCGGTTTTGGCAGGGTGGTGATGAGTCAGTCAGTCAGTGAGTCAGTGAGTCAGTGAGTGACTTTTCTCTTTTATATATATAGATATAGAGCAATCCCTCATTTTTTTCTTGAGCTGGAAAAGCATAAGTTTTTGCATAAGCATTGTGTGCGTGTGTGCGCGCGCGCGCACGCGCGCGTGTAATCATTTGTACATTGTCCTTTTTCCAGGGAACTTGGGGTATCAACCCTGTGAGGTAGGTTAGACTGAAAGATGATGACTTCCTAGATTACCCATGAAGCTTTGTGGTTTTGAATTTGAACCTGAATTTTTCAGGTCTTAAGATTTTTCAGGTCAAATCTTAACCAATTTTCTATCTATGGGGGTAAGGGCAATGCAATTCCGAGGTAAGGGAACAAACATTGCCTTATGGTGATGCGATCTCCTTGACTGCCCCAGACTGCAGGATGCAGTTGTCATACTGGCACAGTTATGCCTATGCTGGAAAGTTCATTAGGATTGTGCTCTAAGTCCAGAACCGCTACACCATTCTAGCTGACATTATAGAATCATAATTATATTGCTTAATCAGGAAAAAAAAAAGCGTACAGCCATCATTATTGTGAATTCATTGAAGGAAGTTGGTCAGTATTTCAGTATTTATAGCTTTGAATTTGCTTGAGTTGAACGTTTAAAACACGGTAATCTTTTTCCTAATTAAATGCTTCAGTTCAAATACTCCTAGAATCATAGAATCATAGATACTTGTGGTATTGTGCAATACTTGTGGTATTGCAATGTGAAATTAACAAGGGTAACTTTTTTAAAAAAAGGTTTTGTTTTACTAAATCAAATAAACATGCTAAATCAGATCATGCTCTATTTAAGGTATTAGAAATTTTTTTTACCAGAGTGTCAGTATTGCTGATCACTAATTGTATACTACTAGTTTTGCTGATTTGAAAGGAGCTAATGATGTCCAGGTTGAACCAAAGTAGATGAACCAGAGGTTTGATTCTGTTTAAAGCAACGTTTTTTCTTTTCTTAGAAAAGAAAACTGCTGTAGGATATACCTGCTATAGGATATGTAACTGGATATGTATAGGATGTGTTGCCCGTAAGAGGCAGAAGAGAGGGTGGATGTCCGATCCTTGTCTTGCCAATACTCCATTTAGCTTAAAGAAACAGAGCTAATTTATGGATTTCAGTTTCATGGCTTTTGTATACAGGCACCTCCTATAATCAGGAAGGGATTGGTTCCGTCTGTCACTGTGGTGAACTCCCATTGTGCAAATGACTTGTCTGCTCTCTGATTGCAGCCCTCCTGTCAGTGTCCCCTCTAGGTGCTATTTGCAATGCTAGCAGGAAACTGGAAGCACTAATAGGAAGAGAGTTGTAGGGCTGAAAACAATGCAATGCTAAGCTCTGTGAATTCTAGGATAAACAAGATATTTGTTCCTATATGTGACATCCCTTCAGATACTTGAAGCAGGCCTCCATCAGTCTTGAAAGACTATGGTATCGTGCTCAGCGCTGCATACGCTGCATGCGAAGCACGAAAGCCTGGGTTGAATTGTTATGGAGGATAGGCTATTACCCAAGCAGCAAATACCGCCTCTCCATGCCACTGAATTAGTCCAATAGAAAGGCAGAGCCAATACGATTGGATCCAGCTGGCATCGCAGAGCTGGGCTAAGGACAGGAGCTCACCCTGTCTTGTGGGGCTGACCCGGGTCTCGAACCGTGGCCTGCTGGTTAAAAGGCACAGTATCTTTAGTGTTGTGTTTTCTAGGCTAGCCATACTGTACTTATAGGAAGCAAGGGGTCCAGAAACCGTCTTTTGTTGCCCTCCTCTAAACCCAATCCAGCTAATCTCTATCCTTGAAATGTGGTGCCCAAATCTCAATGCAGTATTTCCAGTGAGGAAATAGAACAGGGTGAAATTATTACTTTTCATGATCTGGACTCTTGTCAATCTAGCCCATCATCACATTCGTTTTTTTTTTTTTGGAAGCTACAATAGGCTGATGGCTCATGTTCAACGTATGAACCACTCAGAGTCCAAGATCCTTTTCACATGTACTATTGCCAGGTCTTCTTCATCCTTTACTTGGCCCTGTCTGAAAGAGAAGACCATGGAGAGCCCTGGCCTACCAATGTAGACGAGGATGGACTTGATGGACTATTGGCCTATCTCAATTGTATGACAATTTCCTATGTACCTCTAGCTATCTTTCTTTGCTGTTCTGGTGGCCATTTCTTGTTTTGGACATTCAGGTCCAACCTTGTTATATACTTATTTTTTATACACAAATTTGATTTGATGATTACTGCAAATCACAGTTTTAAAAAGTACTATTGTAGAAAGGCAATAATGCAAGCAATTATTCCATTCTTCAGCTGGGTCCTTTGCATTTCTAATCGCTGTCTGCCACTCTACAACAGGAATAAAAGCTGATTTTAAACAGTTGTAAAGAGATGCAATTTTTATTGTTTTAAACTGCTTTTATTTAATGTATTTTTTGGTATCAGCAAAGTCCCTAAATCAAAGCCTTGAAGATATTGAGGCACACCTTATTCTATTAAGAGCAATGAAACTTGGAAATGGGTGATTTACCCACTGTTCTTTTATCCACGAGAGGTTCTGGAATGGCACCCTAGTGGATAACAAGGGATACCTCTACCACCTCCTGATCCAATTGGGTTGACAGCCAGCTCCTCTGAGTTCAAACATCTGGCTTCCTGGTAACTGACCCTTGCCCAGGGTTGGCAGGAATGCCTCCTACAAAGAAAGGTGGTGTGTTCATTCTCTTGCCTCTCACACACACCCTTTCCTTCTTTCGGCACAGGCTCTGTTGGGACCTGTGAACAAGCAATACCAGGCAGCTGTTTGGAAGGGTAAAGCAAGCCAATTGTTCTGTTTCTTGTACTGCTTCTGCTTCCTCCAAGGAGGCCCATCTGAGCCCATTCCTGCGATCTTCTCACTGAACCCTTGGCTGCCATCCATCCTGATGAAGGGGGCTGATTCCACAGCCAGAGCAAGTTTTCTTCAAAATACTGGAAAATATATAGAAAGGCTGCGTATAGTGGAATGCTCAGGCTTGGTCAGATGGAGGCCTGCAGCTCCCTCTTTAGGCCCTTAGCCCAGCTCTTCTGCATGCAGAAGGCTCCAGTTTCAGTATCCCTGTCCGAGGCCTTGGAGAGCCATTACCACTGGAAGTCCTTGAGTAAAGGTGTTGATGGCTTGACCTGGTGTAAAGCAGCTTTGGAAGTTCACTTGAAGAATTGGAGGTGACCTCGTATATCCTGTGGCTCCTGGTCCTTTAAGTGTGCGCTAGGAACATTTGGAAGGGGTGGAAGAAGCTACTGAATTTCTGAGTCTTTCTTTCAGTGATAAATAAGGGTTCATTGTCCTTTTCAGGAATCTGTCATTCCTGCCTTCCTCTCTGGCTGCAAGCTACACGTCAGTCCTTGTGCAAGTTTGGGGTGGGGTGGGGGCTTCAATTTTACATGTGAATGCCGGAAGGATCAACCTCTGGATATCTGTGTGTAAAAGCACAATCGCCCTCAGTGAAAGTTTGTCAATAGCTGGCAGAGACCTGCATTGACTGCAATAGTTGCTAATTCATGCCGAGAAGGCCAAGCTGAGTTCGCTCTGCCGCTTCTTGAATGAATTGTGTTATTCACTCCGTGTCGGAATGATCTACGTCTTCAGAGGGGGAAAGGGTCCTGCTGACGCGCACCCTCAGCTGTGGGAGGTCAGAGTCATTCATTGAGGTTGTGGCAGCACAAGGCATTTACAACATGCGTGGCTGCTGAGGGGGGGCATGTCTATTGTTGGCCGGCTATTGCCCTGCTTCCCAAATGTCAGTGCAGAATATGGCTTGCATTTGTATCACTGTGCTTTCTGGCAGTTCTGCATAAAGAGGAGAATTCACTTTATTTCCAACATTCAAGGCTGAGCGTTTTCTTTGTGCCGGGATCTGCCACTTCTGCTGCTTGGTTTGGATTGCACGTGCCGCCTTTCTCCCAACAATGGCCCCTCAGCCAGGGCTTGCTCGCTGTCTCGTGGCCTCTGTGCGTCTCAAGGGAGCATAGTCTTTATTAAAACCAAGGAAGCTGGTCTTTATTCCTAAATCTGCTCTGGACTTTCTGCTTCCCTAATTTCCCCATCATGAAAATGGGGATAAGGAATTGCAACACATGGGTGTATGGAAGACTTTAATTAACACTTGTGATAGTACCTGATTACAATTATGAGATGGGTGTAACTGGAGTGAGTTGTTCCTGTTCCCTGCTCCCAGCTTACCTTTCCTACAAAAAGCATTGCAGCCTTGTGTCATGTTCTTCCCGAGGGCGTCCTCATGCATTCCCGTTTTTGCAAAAGATAAAATGGCAAACTAGTGATGAAGCAAGACCTGTCTTTCAGGCAACCCAGTTGTCTGGTTCTCCATTCCAAGTTCATAAACCTTTGTCAGGATCATACCACAAAACTTGAATTGAGATGGTTGCTGGCCATGTGAGGCAGGCAAGTTCAGGATTTTTCCTTCAGGCTGCCTTCTTTAGAGGCTCAGACCTGTGTCTGAAGATAACTAATTCTGAGATGCAGACTTTGTAGTAGACCCATCATTTCCACCGATCCTTCTGCTTGCTCTTGATGCATACAGCAAGTCCTCACAAAGTTCTTCTGCTTATAAGTTATTTTATTATAATGGCAACGAGGGAAAAAAGATTACTCACCAGGGCTGCTGTTTTTGAGTAATTTTCAACCCTTTTTATCTCATGGCACACTAACAAGGCACTGAAAATTGTCAAGGAATATCATCAGTTGTTTTTACACTTGACAAGGCACACCAGGCTGTTCAAATCCCCCAATTTTCCTATTAATTGACTGTTCTATTTATTTATCTCATGGGTGGCGCAAGTGGCTAAGACACTGTGCCTGTTAACCAGCAGGCCAGGGTTCAATTCCTGGGTTGGCCCCACAAGACAGGGTGAACTCCTGTCCTTAGCCCAGCTCTGCGACGCCAGCTGGATCCAATCGTATCGGCTCTGCCTTTCCATTGGACTAATTCAGTGGCGTGGAGAGGTGGGGTTTGCTGCTTGGGTAACAGCCTATCCTCCATAACAATCTAACCCAGGCTTTCGTGCTTCGCATGCAGCGTATGCAGCGCCAAGCACGATACCATAGTCTTCCAGGACTGATGGAGGCCTGCAATTTGTGTATATCAACTAGCAGAATTAACCTGTTGTTGTGGGAATTAAATTTCAAGAATATTTGTGGGCCCAGGCACGGCTAGACACCAGCAGGCACTGATGGGTACCATAAGGCACTGGCACTGGGTGACAGGCACCAGCAGGCACTGCCAGGGGGCAGTGGTGGGAAGCAGCAGACACATGGCACTCCTACTAGGCACCAGGCAGTCTTCGACAGCGGGCACCAACAGGCATCAGACAACAGGGCAAAGGCACGACTGGGCATCAGTGGGAGGTAGGCACCCGGCATCAAGCACCACCAGGCACAAATTGGTTATACAGAGTGGGCCCGAAGTCGGCTTACAGTTGTTTCACTGTGGGTTTCATGTTTTAGATCTAATTTTTCCAAACAATAATTCCAAACCAGTATTCTGTATACCTTATCTACATTTTGGAAATGTACATAAATAGTATTGAACAAATATGATTGTAACAAATACATATAAATGTAAAAATAAATTTTTAAAAAAATATAAATTACATACCTACTAAGTGTAAGCCTACTTTTGGCCCACTCTGTATTGTGATGACCAATGGTTTTAAGCAATGAAGTCTATTCAAAATGGTTCTTAGTGGGTCCTTATATCATAGAAGGAATATGCTCCTGAAATTTCATGCTTCTAGGTCCAGGGGTTGGGGCTAAGTGTTGATCAGCAAGTCTTTAATCAGTCTGTATAGGGACGAAAACACATAGTACCCCCTTTCACCCCCTTTCAATTTGAATTTCTAAAAATCAGTTCTCAGTGGGTGCCCACACCACAGAAGGAATACCCACCTGAAAGTTCATGCTTCTAGGTACATGCTTCTAAGCTGCGTTTTCCAAAAATCTTTCAACACCTTTAAGAGAGTATTTTCTGTACATTGTAATTCTGGTGTGGAACATAAACATGGAATCAGTCCCACTAAAAGACCTTTCGGGGGTTAGGAATAAATGTGCATACAGTATTTCTCACATTTTCATGCATTTTGTAAATGTGATGCTCAAAGCTGCTTCACGTGATTTTTTTTAAAGCATGCATCTAAAAGTGCAACATGAATGTGAGCAACACATTTGCAAACAGACCACTATATTGTGCCAGAACACGAGTCATGGAGCCATAATTGGCTGCGATGTCTCCGGAGTGTTCACTTGTAGGCAGACCCCTGCAGTGTGCATGAAACTGCAATGAGGATGCCTTTAGAGAATAGCATAAGGAGTTCTCTCAACTCCAGTCTGCTTATGAACAAAGTTGTCTTTTATTGTGGGGTATCATCTTTGTCACTGGGGTGTTATGCTTCCTTCTATCTGTGCCCACTCTGGAAAATAACCTTGCCATGTTGTCAAGGTTATTTGATTTAGTTATATGCCTAAGAAGGTGTGCCAAGGCAAATTTGCTGCTTAGCTGCTTTGAGTGGGCACTTGTGGAGTAAACATGTACCTGTATCTAGGCTTAAACATGAATAGGCCAAGCTGTCTACAGGCAAAGAACAGAAGTACCGTGACTGGGGATCTCTAAATCTTCCATCTCTGTATAGACAAATGGTCCAGTAAAGCTGCCTTTAGTGCTACAAAGAATTTGGATATTTTGAATTTTGATATTTAGCATCCTTCTGGTGCAACCTTAATTCCATGCAATAGGGAAAAGCTGCTGATGGCTTGGGTGGGTGAAATCCATCTCTTCAAGGAGTACTGGTCAGCCCTCAAATTCCCAGCCTGAAGACAAAAGGGGTGTGTGGAGGGTGGTGTAGTTCAGGTGGTGAGGATGTTCAAAATCCTGGTCCATTTCCTCTTCTGGAATTGGCTGCTGACTTGGGATATAGTGTGTTGCTTGTCTCATGTCATTGAAACTTATTTCCATGGCAGGTTCCTCCTTTCTATTTGCAGAAGACACTGTAGATAAAGCAGATAATTATTTGGCCACCGGGCAACAGGCAGGAATTGATCTCTCTAACATCTTGTTCTTTTTCATTTTAGTCTAAGTACATATTAACAGGATGCTGTTCTGTTGATTTCAGGATAATCTGTTTCCAAGCAAGTAGACTCTGAATAACAGCCCAGCCATGAATCTGCCTTGATTGATCATTACTTGAGATGATCATGATTACTTTATCATCTCAAGTAATGGTTGCAGGTTAAACATGAAGAGCTGTGATACTTCTGGAAGCAGCTGGAAATACCATCAATTTGAATGCATGTGGGCTTTTCAGAATCAAGTTGCGTCCACCATTGGTGCTTCAGTGGCTTACTTGATAAGTGTGTAGCTGCTGTGTAAAGCAATTTTTTAGTTCCTGAGAACTAACTACGAAAGAGAATGCAAGAAAGCCAAGTTCTTTTAGGGATTGAAAGGAATTGTTCCACACAGATTAACTGGTGGTTTTCTGGCTCCAGCAGGCAAATTTGAAGGCTGCTGCTTTTCTTCCTGCTCCCTTAAAGAAAAAGAGGCAGCAGGGATCAGACCCAAAAAGTGGAGACAGAGAGGGTTTTTAAGTGCCACGGTGGCTGCTGTGTTTACTCAAAGAATAAAAGCCTGAAGTGCACGCTGAGAACAGAGCATGATTGCGGAGCCTGTGTTCGCTTAGTTTATTAATGAGCAATTGGCTTTCATGTTCTATGGCCTTCTTGGTTTATATGTTGGCAAGTTCTTATATTAACTGGATTGAGTGCTTGGTATTAATTATAAGGTCAGGAGTCTTCCCCCCTTTTTTGCAAAAAATGTAAAAGTAAAGGTTCTTTAACAATGTAAGCATTACTTAACAATAGTTCCTAAAAGCCCTAATCTCATTCTGGTCTAACTAGGTTTCTTTTTTCCTTTTGTTTGAATCTGTTTCCCCCAAAACAGTGTGTGCAAGGAGAATGTTTTGAGCATACCTGAAGAGGTGAAATTCCTTTATCCAGAGTCAGATGATCACCTTGTCTGCTTTGAATTGCCATTTGCTGCCCTAGAGCTTAGGCAGCACTGCTACTGGAGATCATTTACCTGCAGATGTAAAGGAATGAACTTAGAGCTGTTTGAAGGCAAATTTGCAGCCCTGGGGCTGCATAAAACCCCATCCTGGTTGGGTCATATGGTGGGGTCTCTGAAGAATCTGCTTTCAAAGCAGATCAGAATGCCAATCAGGTCAGTGTCATGGGCAGGAGGAGTCTTGCCTAAGACCACCTAGCAGGTGCATGGCAGTGGTGAAGTTTGAATTTGGGAAAAAACTCTACTCATAGCTCAGGCTCTTAACTGATGCTCTGCCAGCTCTTAAGTCATCATTGCCTTGTTATTCAAATATGTTGTTTACAGTAATAGATTTGACAGGCCCTGGTACAGTGAGAATCTAAAGCTACAGCCCTGAGCATCCTTGCCAGGAAGCAAGGGCTGTTGAATCCTGCCTGTTGGATGAGGGTGCGTATCTCATCGTGTTAGGTGGTGGATAATTGCACGCAGAGATACAATTGTGATCTCAAATCCTTTTAATTTGCAGCCTTTTATGTTTAAGGAAGCCTCTCTGATGGGAGAACGTTGTACTCTGCAATTTGCACAAAAATGCTGTGCTCTAGGAAGAAGACTAGATTCTGCTGCTGCGTAGAGCATGCATATTTTAATGATCTGATTACAACTCATCCTTCTCAGGTGCTCAGGGCAGCATATCTTGAGTCACAGTTCATCCATTTTATCCATGTAACTAACATGTGAGAGAGGGACCAACCCAAGGATACCCAGTGAATTAAATATGTCCATTGTAGATAATTTGTTCTGATCATACAACATTTGCTTTTCTCTAGTTCAGGGGTCTTTTAAAATTTTCAGCCAAAGGGCCACATCAGATATCTGGCATAATGTTGAGTGCCTGATGAAATATTTTGAATATAAAATTTAAATACATTTAAGGTAGATTAATGAATTAATGGGCTCAAATTTCCAGGATTTCTGCAACCACTAACACATAGCACAGAAATAAAACACACACTTAAAATACCCCCATCTCCCTATCATGCCATCATAGCTGCAGTTGTGTTCAGCTGGGTTAGAGGGAACCAAAGGCTTGCCATAGGTCACTTCTAACCCAGGTTTGAAGACCCTTCTCTAGTTGTCGGATTTGCATGAGGTATAATGGTCAGAATGTTTGATAGACAACTCCCTGAGCAGCACATTTTATGGTGGGCTTGGCACTTTCCCTCAGTTTATCCTTCCTCACTAAGTTGTTTGTGAGAAAATAAAGTACATGGGGATAGACCCTTTACAGGGGATAGATCCTGGGCTCCTTAGAAGAAAGTTAGGGTATAAATGTAATTAAGTCTGAACACCAGCTCATCAATGGATCTGCTTTAAGGTAACCTTGCAAATGAGTCCACAAGTTACCACCCCGCAACTAGTTTCACTAGTTCTCCTATCTATATTTAATTATTTTGTGACTTGAAAGTCTCTAGCTTGGGAGAAACCCTCTAGCTTTTGTAAATGTTTCCCTATCTGGTTGCTTGGCAGTAATCATACTAGCCACAAGTGACCAGCAAAGAGCCTGTTTTTGAGACTGACACACAGTGGGCTGCTCAAGGTCACCCCAGTCAGCTTCACAGCTAAAACAGGGATTATGTAGCAAGCATTTGAGTACCAGATGCTTATTCATGTAGGCATATTGAAGAAAGCCTTCTTTTTTAAAGCTCTCAGTTTCAAGTAATGGGGAGCACAAACACTGTAAAATAGGTTTATGAAAAGACTGAAAAATGAAAATAAATGGTGGGCAACTTTCAAGGGATAATACAGGATACTGCTTTACTGGCTTAAGAGGAAACAAAAGGCAGTTGTGTCAAATGCTGGCAAGGATGCAGAAAGGCACTGGAAAATTAAGGCATCAACTTTCATAGGTCTTCTTGGGATACTTCCACTCTCCTGCTTCTTCACACAATACTGGCTCCTGCTCTGGTAGCAAGCTGAGCCCCCAGGAAGCTTCAGATGCTTCCAATAACAGCCCTGGTCAAAGGTGCAAAGGGGTATACCCGAGACCACCTTATATAGTATGTGGATGTTAACCAGACTTTATCTGGATTGGGTATTGTTTGATTGTTTGATATTTGTGTGTTGGTGTTTGCATGTCTGCAGCCGTTGCCAAAGCCAAATTCCGGGTATGGAGTTCATACTTGGCCAGTAAATAAATCTAATCTAATCTATTAAGTTTGGGTTTGTTGTTGCTCTTTTTTAACTTGAGCCTCTGAATTTCCAGCTCTTGGAAATCTGGTAGACTTTACAATCGAATTGCCTGACTCAAGATCTTTACCAGTCAGTTGAATAAGAAGATGCTCAAACTGTGCCTATGAGCAAGCACACTGGCTCCTGAATCTGGATTATTCAGCAGCCCCTCCAGGATGCTGAGACACCACAAAAGTGTCCTGGGTTCTGGACGGGTCCAAATCATGTGAAAAATAGATTCCCAAATAAGTGGAAATTGTGGATTTTTATTGCATGGCCATATGATATATCACATGTGCAGGTGGGTCAAAGTTATGATTGTTGTCTTTTCTGCAGCCAAATTCCAGTTCCTCTAGCATCACCATCATACCCTTAAAAAACTTGAAAGACTGGTATCATGCTCAATGCTGCATGCGAAGCACGGCCTGCGTAGATTGATATGGAGGATAGGCTGTTACTCAAGCAGCAAATCCCCTCTCTCCATGCCACTGAAACAGTCCAATGGAACGGCAGAGCCGAAATGATTGGTTCCAGAGCTGGGCTAAGGACAGGAGCTCACCGTGTCTTGTGGGTCTCAAACCCTGGCCTTCTGGTTAACAGGCACAGTGTCTTAACCACTTGTGTCACCCACAGCCCTTCATCATACCCTACAATCCAGAGTAACTACGGGAGCACGTAAGATACATTTATGTTGATGTAGTTACGGCACCACCTAGTGAAAACCTATGGGAAATTCATATTGCAATCCAGAGTAAATTGTTCTTACATCGGAGCAAGGACTCCCTGTAGTTACTCTGGATTGTGCCCATAGTGTGTTTCTTGTTTCCAAACAGGCAGTCTCAAACCATCTTTTAACCCAAATGAGTGCCAACCGTGTTTCACAAGCTTGCTTTAAGGGGGCTATTTTTGTAGCACAGTCACTAAAACAGCCTTGCAGAGTTCTGCTCGCCCACGCGCCCAGAGTGAGTAATTTTCTTTTGATGGGCGAATAAAATATCATTAGCTTTTAAAAATTTTTTAAATGCTCTTCTTGCAGTGTTTAGGGGATTCTGACTTGGCTGCTTATTCAAGGAGCTCTTATTCAAGGAGCTCATATGAGATGCTTGGGTGTGTACAAAGCCAAAGGCAGGATGACCATAACACAAGAAATTTCCTCATTTGTCCTCTTTTTTAGCCTCCTGTTCGGGTGTCCTCCAAAAGGGCTTCATTGTACTCAATTTTGGCTTCATTTTGGAACTTTTCAATGGTGTGCAGTACCCCATCATGTCATATTTCGTTGGATTTGTATTGAAGAGTAGAATCCAATGCAAAAATCAGTTTTGAAATATCTCCTTCATATCAAAAATTATGGCCAAAAAACTAAAAATCA
Organism: Cryptoblepharus egeriae; assembly: GCA_030015325.1. Classification (NCBI taxonomy): domain Eukaryota; kingdom Metazoa; phylum Chordata; class Lepidosauria; order Squamata; family Scincidae; genus Cryptoblepharus; species Cryptoblepharus egeriae. The sequence continues at coordinate 23,277,285 of JAREYC010000011.1, forward strand.
AAAATATTCATTGAGTTATATGGGAAAGTGCCCAATACCGCAGCTTTACTCGTGAGTAGGCAGAAAGGTCTGCAGAAAGGTCAGGCTGAGAGGAATCAAAGACCTTGCCCTCCTTTTGAGGTTTGGGCATTTGGTCACCCTGTCCAAAGGGAGGTGCCTCAGAGGTCATGCACACAAGCTGTGCTCCTTGATTGACCCACAAGAAGGACTAAACAGTCTTGTGGGGTCTTTCCGCATCCATTCCCCATCCATACTGAAGGATGTTTTCCCAAAGAATGTCACGTGTCCATACTTTGTCATTATTTTCAGATCTCTGTCTTTTATTTCTGCTTCTTTCTTGTCTCAGTATACCCCATGAACACTGCTTCTTCAGCTGTGCCATCCTGCACTGCTTGACTCCTTCCTCTCTTGCACTTGGAAAGCTGTCAGTGACACCTATGTGATAACTTCTGCCTTTGAAAGTCCAGGTCAAACGCTTCTCTTCCATGAATGAAACTGTTGTCTTAACTTGATTTATCTGAACCAGTTTCCTAACCACGAGCAACTGCATTTGCTTAGGTTCATCTGCTGTTTTCTTTTAGCGCCCTTCTCTTTCCTCCCTCTGCTGTCTCTTCCTTGCCACCCCCCATGTTTACAGAGACCTGCCTTTTGCTTATAAAGTGCTGTGATGGTACTGTACAAATAATAATAATTATCTTCTCAAAGAGAATTGAGCTAAGATTAAGTTGCTTGATCCTCTTGCTTCCAGCCCGTTTGTCAGAAGGTGGTCTGAACTCCAGGGTTAAGTATCCCCTTTTTCTCCTTTATGTGCTGCCAAGCTGTAGTGTTGCCTGATTTCAGCATTGCACTTGACCTTTCCCTCTATGTTGCACAGGTTTGAAGTCAGTACAGAATTTGGAAAGGCATCGCTGTCAACAAAAGCTGTTTGTGATCCATTTGAATAATTCTTTCCTCTTGTGCTCTGTGTGGAGTGGTTGCTATGAGTTCCTATATAAGGAAGGGAAGTTGGGTGGGACAGTGCATGCAGTTTCCATGGACACCATGTAACACAGAAGCGAGAAAACCCAAATGACAGGATGTATGATTTCCAATTGTGTCTTGTGTTCCCACTTCACACACCTGTGCAGATCAGAGCTGGGTTTCCCCCCACTCTTGCTTTCTGGGCACTGGGTAAATTGATGGCATTTCCCCAAAAGGTTGGAGGGACAGGTTTTTTAAAACACCTGAAATCTTGAAGGCATTGATGATCATGCTAGGGTAGGGTCTCATAACACACATTTCCCAAGATCCTCCTATGTGACAGGCTGGGTCCAGGATGGGCTTGGCAGATGGAGAGACTTGTCTCTGAAGATGATCTCAGCCATAGAGTCATTGGGTGCCCGAGGGCAAGTATTGCATTCACACACTCCAGTCCCCATCTGCAAAAAGGGAAAAAACTATGACCCATCTCTCAGTCATTATAAGAATGAAGAAGTGGGACTTGGGTCCCAAGAACTGCTTGGGCATGCCCAACGGAATATTGGATAGCTTCCTTTTGAGTAAGAGAGCCCCATACTGTATCACAAAATACCTTCAGATTTCTCCAAATATTTGTGATATGGCCTGAGGATCTGTCACTAGGAAGATGATTCCCCTGGAAAAGCCCAAGTAGTTCTTGGAAGCCAAGTCAAGATCCAGGAAGAGCTGAGAGTGCCTCTGTCCTCCTCCTATACTTCATCAGTGTGCTAAAGAAGAGCCATTGTTTTGAAGTGTGATGAGTTCATTGGAGCTCCTCAGTGTGTCTTTTGAGGGTCTTTTTTATGTTCCAACAGTGGTGCCTCGTTCCATTAACAAATGATGAAAAAAATTGTTATTTTTAGTCTTCATTTAGCGTTTGGTATACAATACATGGAGTTATAGTATTAGGAACTTATCCTTAATATGGTGCTTTACAAAGAGTGAGAAGATTGTCTCTATCCAAAAGGGCTCACAGTTGAAAAATAGCAACGAAAACACCAAGTGTGTAAGTGCAGTAGGCGTTACATATGAAAGTTGTGTGACTTGCAGCCCAATCTGAACCTGCCCAGGAGCAAGCAGGTCAGTGGGACTGCCCATCCCGCACTATCCACAACAGGGTGGGGGCTGGTTGCAGCTTAGCTCAGGGCAAGCAGAATTCAGTTGCCCAATGGTCTACTCAGATCTGTGCCACTGCTTTCCACCCCATACATAATTTTATAAACCTCTTTGTCCCACATTCCTTATTCAAATTGGCTGTATCTTGATGAAAGACAGCAGCATCTTTGATGAAGAGGCAGTGCAAACCATGAGTGGCATTCCTCTTAATTCTTCTTTTACCATCTCAATCTGTTGGAGGTAAGAAGAGGACACAACCTACTAAGGCCTCAATCCTAAAGACACTTTCATGGGAGTATAACCCGTTGAACACAATGGGGCTTACTTCTGAATAGACATGGTTAGGACTGTGCTCTAACCCTACAATCCAGAGTAACTACGGGAGCACATAAGAGACCTTACATGTACCCGTTGTTACTGCATAACCTAGTGAAAACCTATGGGAAATTCATACTGCAATCCAGAGCAAATTGTTCTTACACTGGAGCAAGGACTCCCCATAGTTACTCTGGATTGCACCCTAAGTTACAATACAGGCAGGTGAGACTTTGCTAAGCATGCCTATTCTAATATCTACTCAGATATTTAACGTTATTCCCATTAAAGTTAGTGCCACTTACTCCCTTGTAAGTGTGGATAGATTTGCAGCCTTAGAGCACAATCCTAACCAGATCTACTCAAAAGTAAGCCCCAATGTGTTCAAGGGGTCTTACTCCCAGGAAAGTGTCTTTAAAATTGCACCTTTAGTGAGTTACCTAGGTCCATGCTGCTAGCGCCTCAGAGCCCTCTTCAGGCAGGAAAGGGAACATTTATTGTTTTATTTGAAAAATAAAAAAAAATGATTTAGATAGGTCTGCTCAGAGCTGGCTCAGGGCCAGGACAAGATGCCTTATTGGCTCTTCCCTTCCCTAAATTTTCCTACAAACCAGATGATATTATATTAAAAAAACAAGTTTTTCATTGACAGTTTTAAGGGTACCCAAACATTTTTTGTAATGAATCTATTTTGAATATATAGCTTATCCTGTCACCTGGAAGCCAGGGCCCCAGAATTTTGCCCCCTTCAGCCTCAGATCTGGAGTCAGCAGGGCCACTGGCAAAGGCCTTCTCGTCCAGCATCCCGTTTTCGCACTGTATCTGGCCTCGTGTCTGCAGACAAGCCGCAAAGACGGCATGAAGGCGGTTATTCCCTCCATTGGTTTTTTCTCCTACAGTTGGCACTTAGCGATGAATTGCCTCTGAACACTGAAATACATTTCACTTTTGTGGCTAAGCAGCTGGTAGAGACTGAGAAAGTCTCTATCAGACTAGTAGAGACTGATAGTCTCCTACATGAATTTATCCATTTTCTATTTTCCATTTAAAGATAGAGAATGAGGACTGGGCAATAGTGGCCTTTGCGACTGGCAGGCATCTGAATAGGGCAGGCCTGGTATAAAATTTTTTTTACAAGGTATGATCACCTGAATTGGATCTGCTGCATTCTCTTCTTGGGAATGATCTGGAAACCATTCATCCGGGAACAAGATTGACTCTGGGTAAACCTCTATCTGGCCCTTAACCAGCCTCTGGCCCACTCAACTGAGCACAGCCAGTACTGGGCTCCATTTACATCCAGAGAGTGTTCTGAGGTCCTCAGAACATCTTTTAAGGCCTAAAAACATCACTTTCTGGTTTCCCCCAAAACCTAAATGTAATCTTTTTTGCCCTTAGAAGGTTTTAGGAATGCCAGGAATATTTCCAGCGATGTGCTAATTCTGAGGTGTTTGCTCCCATATATTTAACTAGCAAAAAGAAACCTACGTTGCAGGAGTAAAATTCCCCCCATATGCCATCAACCCCCCATGCACATCATCCCCCCATGTGCATCAACACTCCACTGTAGGATTATAGAATCCTAGAGTTGGAAGGGACCTAGTAGGTCATCTAGTCCAACTCCTTGCCTGCAGCAGGAAATCCTCCTCCTGTGTATCATCCCCCCATGCCCTCTTTCACCCATGTGCACCAACCCCCAAGCACACTGCCCCCCATGCTCACCTCCCATGCGCACCATCATCCTCTATGTCCCAGTGCATCAGCTGGATGTTGAGCAATTAGTCTTCAGTGTTAAGTACAGTGGTACCTCTCATAACAAGTGTCTCACATAACAAGTGTTTCACTTAACAGGTATAAATTTCCAAGAAATCTTGCTTCACATAAGAAGTTCCGCTTCACTTAACAAGCAAGCGCACTATGGTCATGCGTGCTATGCAACCCTGACGCTCCACGCGGAGGCTTTTTAAAAGGGCTGCCAGCCAGCACTGCTGCCTTTAACTGCCCCCAAGTGCTGCCACTGGCCACCTTGAGCCTCCAGCAGCGGCCCAGGTAAGCCTCCCAGGAAAGTGTCTTTGACGGCAGCCTCCTAACCATGTCTACTCAGAAGTAAGCCCCATTGTGTTAAATGGGGCTTACTTCCAGGAAAGTGTCTTTAGGATTGCAGCCTAAGTAGACTTCATAGGTTCATGCACATTGAATGCATGTTTTGAATTCCATTCCAGTGTTTTGTCATCATTTTTACATCCAGTTAATATTTTCATATGAATATTTTGGGGGTTGTGGAACCAATAATCTGAGTTTCCATTATTTCCTATGGGAAAATCCACTTCACTTAAAGAGCGTTTCACTTAAAGAGCATGCCTCAGGAACAAATTAAGCTCTTTATGTGAGGCACCACTGTATAGGCTGAAAATACTTTGTACCCCTTTTCAGACCCTTAGGGGTTAAATTTCTAGAAATTGGTTCATGGTGGGTGTTCCTGTCACAGAAGAAATTCACTCCCCAAATTTCATGCTTCTGGGTCCGGGGGTTAGGGCAGAGCGTCTCTCAGTCAGTGATTCTTTAATGTAAAGGGAGGAAAACGCGTTGTGCCCCTTTTCACCCCCTTTTGGTTGGAATTTCCAAAAACTGGTTCTTAGTGAGTGCCTCCAACACGGAAGAAACACCCTCCCCTAATTTGATGTTTCTAGGCCCAGTGGTTTTGGCTGGGCGTTGATGAGTCAGTCAGTGAGTGTATAGTGAGTGAGTGTATACACACACACACACAGAGAGAGAGAGAGAGAGAGAGAGAGAGAGAGAGTGTATATATACAGTATATAAGTAAAATATATTTAGGTAAGCTGCAAGGGAGATGATGGCATGAGGGTCCATTTAAGCATGGTGTACTGGGAAAAATCCTGGAAATTTGAACCCATTCATTCATCTGAGTCTGATCTCTAATGTATTTACATATTTAAATGTTATATTTAAAATTTAACTTGGGAATAGGATCACACTGTAATTCTGTTATCTCTTGGTGGCAAAAGAAACTAAAGCACTAAACAAATCCCTTTCGAACCTAAAATAATATTTGTGTTTCTTTCAATGTGTAGTTATTGGTTTTGTGAGTTGCTGGTTTTATAGTCTGAACTCCTGGTCTTGGGTTCATAGGAAGACCTTAAGTCAAGAAAAACGAATGTCTTTGACCTGGAAATGGATAAATTAAATCACACCTCCCACTAAGGCTGCAATCCTAACCAGGCTTACCTGGGAATAAGCCCCATTGACTATAATGGGACTTACTTCTGAGTAAATATGCTTAGGATTGGCCTCTTAGAGTTATTTGCTGCTAGTATAGCATTAACCCATTTATGGCTGATCACAAAAGTTACATTACAGTGGAACACTTGGCATAAATGGGTTAATGGTCAGTGAGTGTTTCTTCTCTTCTGGCTGAAAATATTTGTTTCTCATGAGCAATTCCTCTTGAAAGCTTCCATGTTTAACAAGCTGTTAAATATTAGATTAAACAAATCTAGTATTCACTGTTAAGTAAGAAGTCCTGATCTTGCTTAGGATTGATAAACATGAGCGTAGACATAAGGCTGCAATCCTCACATCTTTTCCTGAGAGTAAGCCCGTTGAACACAATAAGACTTACTTCAGAGTAGAAATGCTTAGGATTGCACCCTTCATTTTTCATTTACCTAACCAAAATTCTAGTTCTTGGATCACAGAGCAAATCTTGTAGACTTTCTCTCATCTTACCTCTGCTAGGCACAAGAGTCTCATCTGTTTAATGGAGGATTAATGCTGCTATCGGTTTACGTATAGAGGAGAAGGATGCCCAGATTCAATTCCCTTCCCTAAATAGGCATTCAATTCCATCATGATTAACAGTGATGACCAGTTGTTTAGCAGTGTGTATCATACACAGTATATGTGACCCAGGAGCATTGCATGTGCACATACCCTGCATCCTGATGTGATGGGGGGTAAGAGTACAGCTAGAATGCTGTCAAGTATGCAGCTGTACATAACCTTGTTGGCCCCCTTGTGGCATTTGAGTCCTGCTTAACCTGTAGTTACTGCAACACTTTGGGCTATTAGCCATGGTGATGTGGAGAGCAGGCCAGCAGTAATGTGGAGAACAGGCCAGCAGCTCCCTCCTCTGGCAAACTGCCATACTAGCTTATTTTAGGAAGATCCCGTAGTTCAGAGACTATTGGTCCCTCTAGCTCCAAATTATCTACTGTAGCTGCCACTGATTTTTTTCTAGATTCTTGTCTTTACCAACACTTGTAATCAGAGAGCTTTTAATTGAAAATGTCACAGAGTGAATCTGGAATCTTATGCATGTAGAGCATGTGTCTGTGCCACTAAGCTTAGTCCCAGCTTTGGTTTTGGTTTCTGGTGAGATTCTCCTTCATGCTGGTTGCATGTGCTTGCTTCCTAGACCTTGAGCAGTGATTCATACCTGCCTGCCTACTTGGATTTGGAGCTGGATCAGTAGTCTACCCACAAAAGCACATTTTCTTTACAAGCTGTTCATCACTGCACCACCACCATTGTTCTTACTATTGTTCCTCATGCAGTTTCTTCATCTCAATTCCATGCTTGGAGCCGGACTTTCCTCCACTTGATTCCAAGCCTCAGTATGTGTAGTTTATTTTTTAATTTTATTTATTTATTTACATTCTTATAAAGTACTGTATTGCCCTTCTTCCAAGGAGCTTAGGGCAGTGTACACGGTAGTTGAGGTTCTGGTTCAGATCATTACTTGTTCAGGCTTTCCCAAGAAATTCATGACTGAGCAGGGATTTGAACTTAGATCTTCCAGATCTAATTCCATTCCCCAAACCATTATACCATCTCTAGTTGCAGAATATCATGCAAAGTGCTCAGATGAAGCAAAGTGCTCAGAATGCATGCAAAACCGTGGTGTCCCATTATAAGTGAACAGCTTCAAAGTATATTTTCCCTGCCAATCTGCATCTGTGAAGTGCAGATGTACAGACCAATACTGCAATCCTAAACTCCACCTAGGCAGCAATCCTAAAGACACTTTCCTGGGAGTAAGACTCATTGAACACAATGGGGCTTACTTTTGAGTAGACATAGTTAGGATTTTGCTCTTAGGGCGCAATCCTGAGTAGCTACGGGGAGTCCTTGCTCCGGTGTAAGAACAATTTGCTCTGGATTGCATTATGAATTTCCCATAGGTTTTCACTAGGTGCTGCAGTAACTACGGGTGCACGTAAAGTCTCTTACGTGCTCCCGTAGTTACTCTGGATTGTAGAGTTAGTCTGACATAAATCCTGGATTAAATCATGTGCTGACCTAGGGGTGTCACTAAAGTGCCATAAGGTACCAGTATTTCTGCCCCAGTCCGGAGGAGGATAGCCTAGTGCATAGGCTTGTGTAGACCTCCCCACACCACCACCGGAAGATATGCCTGGTAAATTAGGCCAGCCTAAATTGGTTAGGATTGTACCCCAATTAAGTATGTGATAAATAAATAATCTGACACGCACACAATATCAACATGGTCTGGAAAATGTGCATGTCAGATTTGCACCCTTGGATTGATTTGAAACACAGTTTTATTTGGAAACTCTTCAGGGATACAACTAAATTGTAGAGCATGACACAATTTGAATGTTGAGTAAAATGTTCCTTTAATTTTAACATGGGGGGATCATTTTTTTCCTCTGAAGATAGCATCCTAATCTCTGGCCTGTTTCTTATTTCACACTTTCCTGCTTGTACTTTGAATACATATGTAAAGAAGTGCTGGAACATAATGTGATGTTGGAGAAGATAGATGTAAGTAGAAGATGCACGTAGCTGTAGCAAATTAGTACAAGGGACTTTTTACCCTGTGTGTCGAGGAAACTCAGCTTTTTTGTACTTAGATAAATTAATGATGCACGTCCAACTCATTGTCTTTTGTTACATAAACTGTATTCTGAATACTGAAGTGTCTGCAAGATTACTGATTTTTTCCCTTTTTAAAAATAATATTGTGGTCAAAGAGGATGAGGTAGGTAGCTGCATAGGAGGGAGGAGCTGTGTCCCCTCAGCCCTGTTCTTGCGGGTATTTTGAAACACATCAGTGCTATAGCTGGGAGAGCTGTGTTTTATGTGTGGGAGTTGTGCTGCTAATTTTCACTTGGCCAGTACACCACGTTGTGCTATGTGGCCTCAAATATCCAGCAGTTGCCACTTGTTGGTAGTGAATAGAATCAGTGGTATTTGTGTTCTATTAGTCACACATAAATTTTCCTGAAGGCTGTAATCAGATGAGCTATAATTCTGCCTGGTGTACAGTAGAGTGGTATGATAGTGATGCACAGGTGGTACACTAGTGATAAACATTGGCAGTTCCAGTTTGGAATGCTGTCCTATCTAGGTTTTGTCCTAGATGTGGTGATGTAAGACCTGTAGAGTTAATTAATACATTAATATGCTACGGCTGCAATCCTAAAGGCACTTTCCTGGGAGTAAGACCTATTGAGCACAATGGGGCTTACTTTTGGGTAGACATGGTTAGGATTGTGCCCTAAGGGTGCAATCCTAACCAATCCTAATCAATTTAGGCCAGCCTAACTACCTAACTCATCCAGCATATCTTCCCCTGGTGGTAAGAGAAGGTCAGTATATGCCTATGCACTGGTCTAATTCCTCTCAGGAGAAGGGCACTTCCGTGAAACTTCCAGGTCAGCACAGAACTTGTGCAGAGGTTTATGCTAGCCTAACTGGAGTTTAAGATTGCAGCCTAAGGCCAGGTGAGTCACTAGCCTAAGGCTAAGTGAGATGCATCCTAAGTTCCCAATGTACATACTGGTTTGGTGGTCTGTAACAAAGAGGAGATGTACTTATGGTTTACTTGACTCTTGCTTGTGCAGTACAATTGCACCTGTGCAGAAGTGCACAAGTGGCTGGACGGTGCCTGTGCAAAGCACCAACACAAATATCCGTTATCTTGGGCATCCATAACTTGGGAATCCCATGTACCAGTCTAAAACAATTCTCAATGTTTGTTCTTTGGTGTGCCACTTTCTGAAGTACCACCGGAAGTAATTGTCAGTGACATCATTGCCCATTACTTCTGAGTTGGGAGGTGAGATGCAACTCTAGAAATAGGCTCAGGATGGAGGGCTTTTTGAATGCAGAAGTGCATGCTTTGTTTTACCGCTGTTGTGTTCTTGGTCTCACTGCCAGGTGGCAGGTGTCTAGGAGTCCCATGAGTACGATCAGACACCACCTCAAGTATCACTGATGATAACCGAACCACTGTTGAGAAACACTGGTCTGAAACCTTCCTGTTTGTAACAAGCAATTGTGGCATATGTTAATGACTGCATAGGTATCTAGTTTTGTGTGTTTCATTCCTGACAACAGCAGTCAGAGATGATTGTGTATATGTGAGGCCTTTCTCGTAGAACTGGATATGCACTCTTTCTGTTGCAGGTGCATCTGAAGTTGTCTTTTTATTTTCATTCTCCTTCCCAAAGCCATTTCTCATGTGTTGGTAAGCTTCTCCAAGCCCTTCGACCTGTCATGCTCATTGCCTTTCAAGCTTCCATCTTTCTAATTTGGCTTCCAAGATATGCTCTCCCCAAGATTATAAAAACCAAATTCTCTTATTAAAACTGTAGATCTCTCTCTTTACTCTTTATTGGGTCTATACTGTATATCTCTTTGATTGAACAGTGGTGGAAACCTCTTGCAGGGCCTAGTTTGTCTTTGGGTTAGAAGAGTCTTCTGTCTGCTCTGCTGCCACCACAGCTAGGATCTCATTTCCCACAAGCAGTGTGATGCCCATGAATTTTGTCCTACATTAAATACCACATTACACAAGGTAATCCCATGGGTGTGGAATTCCAGGAAAACTCTTGTTAATTGACAGGTACCTGCAAGAATAACAGTGGAACCACCCCAATCCATGTTTTAGGCCCATGGAAATAAAAGTGACAGGAAAAGAAATAATCCTTTAGTGTCTTAGTTTTTCCTCCAAGGCACCTCAATTGCAATTGACAGTGTAATTGCTTGTTTATGGAAGATGTATGATTCATTGACTATTGAGAGTGTCAGCAAAGCTGGAAAGGGTTAATGGACAAAAATGGTATCAGCCCTGCTGTAGAACAATAAACAGGAAGCACGCCAGAAATTAAATTTATACATTTGTGACTAAGGTTGGCTTGAGCCGCATGACCATTTCAGGAGGGCATGGTTTGCAGGTCAGGTTTATTATCGGTGGCCAAATTATATGCTTGGTTTAGAAAACAATTGTGACACTTGGCTGAGAGGTAGAAAGGAAAGAGGACTGGAGGTCAATCCATGTAACTTTCTTTTGGGTCCTGCTCTCCCCATTACCTGGTCCATGCTGAGGTTTGTTGTATGCAAGGAATGACACCTATAGCAAAGCAAGCTGCTTGCAGATAGTTTTGTATTACAAAGTGGAAACCTTCAAGCTTCTTCTCTTTGGCTCTCCCGCCATCCTTGGATGAGATCTGGGGAAGGTGCCCCCATGTATGCTAGAAGGCAACTAATAAGAAATAAGATCTACTGTATCTGCTACCTTCTAGTCTGTAGCATGCAGGCTTTGTTGCCTGTATTTTTGGTTCTTCAGTTCAGTGCAAAAGTTTAACCAAGAAACACTTGCACTTGGTAGCAGATGCTACTGTCAAAATAAAAAGGGCATACTGGGAGCATGTGTGGGGGGAATCACTATTTACATAGGGTACCCCCCCTTCCCATCATTTCTGTATCTGCAGAGTAGGCCCCTGAACAGTACCCCTGCAGATATTGGGACCTTCCTGCAGATTGAAATGAGACATGAACACACAACTGCCAGGCTTATCCAGATCAGGCCCCCAGAGCCCTGTCTCAGAGCACTTTTGGTTCCTTGAACCTTTTCTTGGTTATCCCCTGCTTTGATCAGTCCCCATCACTTGGTGCTTTCAGCTGCTGTGTTATCTATATTGCTTTATTATTATTAACTGTTCTGTCAGCTGCTTTAAGAATTTCAATTAAAATCAGGGTAAACATGAATTAAATAAATCATTAATGACAGGTGAGAGTTACAATAATAATATTAAAGCTGATTGGAACTCGGCTTGAGCAATTCAGCTGCTACTGCCAGAGATGATGGGAATGTTAGGAAATTTGGAGGTGGGGAGCTCACCCCATATGAGGGTCGCTGGCTGAACACACATTTTTGAGTCCAGCACATGGGTACATTTGTAAAATTAGCACTTTGGTCTCTGGCTTACTGGAGGTCTCCCAAGTCCCCAAAACATCCAATTTCATACACAAAAACATATGTGTAGTAATGCTTGGGTGGAAAGGAGAATGTAAGGAACTACAGCTTCTTCCTTTGTGCTGTAGTGCTTTTGGTTAGTGATGATTGAGGAAAGTCCTATAAGTAAATGTTGTAAGAGCAATATCCTTTGCTGTGCAGTTTTCGAAATGCCGGAATGTCTTTGCAGAAGGCAGAACTTGGGAATTGTTCACACTTACAATTAAACAGAAAAGTGTATAGAGATATTGAGCCAATGAATTGAATGCCTTTAAGAGTGGATTGGACAAATATCTGGAGGAAAAGTTCATAATGGGTTACAAGCCATGATGGATATATGCAACCTACGTACTTCTGATGTAGGCTACCTCAGAATGCCAGATGCAGGGGAAGGCACCAGGCTACGGGACTTGTTGTAATGTGTGCTTCTTAACGGGCATTGCTAGGATTCGCATCTCCCAGTGCAGGAGACCAGCACGTCACCTCCATTCAGTGGGTGGGCAACCACCACCAGTGGGTGGGCGTAGTTATATATCATTATCCTGCTTCCATTTGTTTTTGACCACATTACATTCTATTATAAACACACTTTCCTGGGAGTAGGCACCATGGAATACAAGAGGACATGCTTAGTATTGCAGACATGCTTAGGAGACGTGCTTAGTATAGCATTGTATATTACTGAATATTGCATTAAAAATTATTGCTATACCTTATTATTACGTATAATTTATTAATTCCAAGCAGAATACAGGCTCCCTGCTCACAAGGAAAAGAAGGACAATGATGAGCTTTTTCCAGGATACAAGGCTAAAAAGAGGATGTGTTCTGAAAAAGGGGACATCTGGTAAAAACAGGCATTAGTAGGCTGTAAGGACCCAATACACTCACTTGGAAGAAGGTTGTATCTGCATTCTTTGACACTTCCTGTGAATCATTAATTTTCAACCAGTGTGTCACAGCACAATGCCTTGCCTTGAATGATCCCCAGGTGTGCTGCAGAGATTTGTGGCAGAATTATTTATAGTTAGGGCAGTTGGGGGATACGAGACCCCTGCCAGCACATGGTGTGCCTTGTCAATTATCAAAAAGCTCATGATGTACCTTTACAATTTTAGGACCTTGCCAGTGTGCCCTGAGATGAAAAAGGTGGAAAATCACTGCTCTGAATAGTTAGTATAATTCTCAACATTCTGTGACGTCACAGCAGTTCAGTGAGAGGAGAGGTTTGCTTGCAGACAGCCAGCAGTCATTGTGGTCCATGTATAATTAGAACTGCCTTGGGAATTTTCATAGTCAATGATCAACTTGCATGCATCCAACATGCATCCAACATACCACTGTGATGTTCACCTGTCCAAGGACAGTATGTATGTTTGGGAAGGTTGAGATCTAAAAGCAGCTGTGGACCTCCACTCATGAGCCGCCTGCATCTTGCAGGAAACTCATGTGAAAAGATGAATTCAGGTCACCCAGTTTACCAGATTTGTTTCGGGAGGGAAGGCTGTTCGTGTGTCGAATGAGCCAACCCCCCCCCCCCCCAGAACTGCATCCAAAAATATTCTTGAGGCCATTTGCTGCTTGAGATGCTAGGATTTATATTTTTTGCCTCTCTTCTTCCCACTGTTCCCTATCAAAACATTTCCAGTAGCTTAGCTTCCTTCCTCTCACAATTTGCTTTTCAACATAAATTGTTCAGAATGTGTTCATGCCAATAAGGGCCTCAGGCCTATAGCACATTTGTGTTAATAGGGTCTTCACGGCAAGAGGAAGATTTGTTGCTGGTGTCTATTTAATAGTGGTGGGGAATTTCTTTTTTTTAATTAAATGAAATCAGTGGAGCCCAGAAACAGGTGACTTGTACTGTTACCTTGCCACTCTAGGACTGTGGCACAAAGATCCCTTTCCATCTCGTTCTCCCTAAAGAAGGTGCTTGAGGTAGTGACATAGCAAGAGGGGGACAGAGCAGTCCATTTTGGAAGGGGCGTGCAAGGATCCCCTCCCATTCCATTTTGCTCCTCCGCCACTTGGAGTTGCTCCAAAGGAGAAGGGTCCCTTCCACAACCCCTCCAAGACGGACTGCTCTGCCCCCTCTAGCTATGCCACTGGTTTGATGTGACCTGTGTCTAGGAACAGCAATGTGTTTGCTTGTTTACATTGATTCTATTCTCTAATGCTTTTTATCCCCCCATTTCTCCCTACCCACCCCTTGCAGGATTCCGTTCAAGATTGGGCAGCCTAAGAAACAGATTGTACCCAAGACAGTGAGTAAACCAATCTCCCCTTCTAGATCCAGTCTTTGATCATATGGCTGATGACTCAAGCCAGCACATTAACTGGTCCCAGTTTGCAATATGATGTTTGTGTGTGTAGGAGGGGAAAACATGAGTGAGCTGAAATTACTTCTGTCTTTTGACCACCACTCAGTTCTTTTGAGTGTGGGGGAGTCTCAAAGCTGAGTGGATTATTTTGGTTGCAGGGATCTGGTGTTCCCCCCTTTCTTTCCCTTCTCCCCTACTTTTTTGTATGACAGGAGGGGGGCTCTTCTCAGTCTGGCGTGGTTTTCCTAGGAGATGGTTGAACATGTTTCCTTCCTTCCTCCTTTCAGCAATGGCTTGTTTGTTCATCTTTTTTGAGCAGATGGAGGAGGAGGAGTGGTTCATATTGCTGAATATAACTGTTTCCAAAGGAAGGCTTATTGGAGGAAGCTGAAATGCTTAGTACCCAAGCGTGAATTAATTTGGGCTCCCAAGCATTTGCTTTAAAAGGCATTTTTTTAAACACACACACACCTTCATTTTTTGTGTTCTGTCAACTCCAAATGCCCTGTCCCAAACTGCAGTTTCTTGCAAGAGGCTGTTGGGTATCCTTTCCTGAACAAAATATCTTTGTGCATTGCAGATGAGCTTGCATGGGCTTTCCAACCTCCTTGTTAACCTGCTTATGCCTGCTTTTAATGTATGTGTCTCTTAATGCTGCCTATGTGACAGAAATGTTGGCTCTGTAATGTTCTGGAAAGCTAATCCTTTGTACAGACTTTGAATTAGACTTGGGTATCTTATCCTTCTGGAACACCCATTTAATCATAATTCCTGATGCCTCAAGATGCAAGGTAGAGTTTGTTGCATTAAAAATTTCTAAGCTCCTTTTTTAAGACCCTTTGGAAGGTTGTTGGGGGCTGGGTAAAGAAAGCTTGTCGCTTTTGTTGTGGGGGTATCCTGTGGAGCTGTGTTCGGACCTATCCTTTTTAACTTACTCATAAATGAACTGGAGTTGAGAGTGAGCATGACCAGCAGAATGTGAGCAAGATATCCAGGTGAGCAAGATATCCAGAATGGTGTATGGCTTTGAAAGCTTTGAAAGTGTCTTTTCAGGTCTGTGAACAGGTGGCAAAGCAGCAACGAAGATTTAACGTAAATGTAAAATAATGCACTTTGGGCTAAAAGAATAGTAACTTTACATACAAATTGTTGGGATCCGAACACACTTTGAATATCCAAGAAAAATTATCATGGAATTGTAATGATTTTCAGCTCTATGAAAACATCAAATGGGTCTTCAGAAGCAGTGGAAAAACTAAAATCATCCTCAAGGATACAGTATAATAAAGAGGCTGAAAATAAAACAACCAATATCATATTACATATGTGTACATCTATGCTGAGATTGTGTTTGTCATGTTTAGTGTTCTGGTGACATCTCCAGAAGAACAGCCTATAGCAAATTGCACATCAGGGCCCAATCCTATCCATTTGCTCCCTTACTTTGGACGGTTTCAACCCTGGAAAGTTGGATAGGATTGAGTCCTGAAAAAGGATTTCCTTATGAGCTTAAAAGGCTTTTTAGTTTAGCGAAAAAGGTGGGAACATGTCAGCACGTACAGATGTATTAATAGTACAGAAAAAGAGAAATTGTTCTCCCTCTCATATAATAGTAAGTCTGAGGGTGCAATTAAGAAGGTAGGCCAGTGAAAGTCCCTTGCACCAATCCAGGAGTATTGTGAATATACCGTAAAACGCATTTGCCCACTCCTTTGGAGTCAGCTGAGAAGGTGTATGGATATGTGCTGGCTCAGGAAGGTTGAATCCAGGCTGTGCACTACCTGGACTCAATAAGTTTGCACCACCCAAAGGAGGCCAGTGTGGATGTTTGGAGAGAGGTAGGCAGGAAGGCAAAATGAGGGCATTTTAGGGCAGAGGGAAGGCAGGAGGGCAGACTAGTGAATGGGAGGGTGATGGGACTGGCTTGGGCAACTGTGGCTGGATCCCAACTAGGGCTGAATCCAGTGTTTATCCGAGAGGGAAGTGGTTTGTTGGAGAGACTCTCCTGCTCTCAGGTGTAGGTTACAAACATTATACACATGTAGGAAGATACTGAATAGAAAACAGCTACTGGCTGTCTTGGAAGAGAGAGAAGTGCTCATATTGAGAGCCCAGTATTACACCAGGATGCTTGGATTTGGGCCAGTGATTTCACTGATGCAGATTTCATCAGCCCCATTGGTGACTGGTGCACTACACGGGATAGGAGGTTAAATATCTCTTTGCTGAGTTTCATTGCAGCCACCTCCTAGACTTGTGCTGGATATCACACAGACCAGTTGACCTGCCTATCCAGCACAGGTCTTCAGATTAGGCTGTCAGTTTTACCAGTGATGTTGGTCTGTTGTAGTTTTAGAATGCTTTGCATGGTACAGTGTTAACTTACAGAATTCACTGCCATAGGATGTGGTGATGGCCACTGCATAAGAGACTTATCCAATGACCTTTGTAGTCATTAGTAGTTTCTACAGTAGCAGTTATAGCAAAGTCATGTGTGTCCCTGTCAGAAATAGATCAATGGAAGAAATAAAAAGTTTCAGCATTGTACCAAGAACCAGATGGCAGAGAAATACAGTTTTTCTTTTCACTACCCTCTCAGCACAAATAGAAATAGATCCTGACCTTTGCAGCTGCTCTTGGCCAGCCCCGGATCTGCAGGAATCGCATTCATTGTGCCCACCATGTGCCTTTGAACCACATGTACCTTCCGGAGGACCCTCTGAGGGCTGGTGTAGGCATGTGGAGCCTCCTTGGCCCTCAGAATACTTTCTAAAGGTTCTGGAAGACCTCAGAAGATCACTTTTGTTTTTTTCTGAAAAAAGGAAGTGATGTGTTAAGACCTTGAAAGGCGTCCAAAGGGCTTCCCTGTCCTAACAAAGGCCTTTTAAGGTCTTAAAACAGAACATTCCCAGAGGCTTTAGAAGGTGTTCAGAATACATTCTGGACAGGGTTGCCAGACCTCTAGAATTCCCAGGAGGCCTCCAGAAAACAAGTCCCTCCTCTGGTGCAATGGAAAAAGGTCCCACCACTGAGAAAATGGCTTCCTTGTGGCTGCCATTTAAATTTGGTACGCTGCAGCTGTGCGCGCTTCTGTTGGTTGCATCTGGGGCATGCAGTGTCCTTCGTCCTGATCATCGGGACCATCGGGTGGGAGAAAGAGTGAGCGGGAGAAGGAAGCTCCTCCCCATCACCGCCTCGCTGTGGCTCAGAGCACTTGGCCAGCAAGCTGGCAACAGCCTCTGGAGTGCTCTCCTCAGCTGCCCTTCGCTGCAGCCACCCGCCCTGTGAGTCCACTGCCTGCCTATTTCTGCCTCCGTGCTCTGTAGCCAGTCTCCTGGTGTCGCCTGCCTGCGCTCCTCAAAAAACTGCACTCCTCAAAAAACTGCTGCCTCACTCCGTCGCCACAGTCTCAGCCTCCTGGCTGCCCATTGACCTCCAGGTGAGGTGGAGGAATTGGAAAGTGTGTGAGCCCCATGCAAGTTGTGTTGTGTCTACCCAGAAGTAAAATCCATTATACAATGGGACTTCCTCCCAGGAACATGTGCCAGTATAACGGAGTTTGTGTCTCTCTCATAGCCACTCTGAGCCTGAGCCCCATGCTAGTTGTGTCTACCCAGAAGTAAACTCCATTGTACAATGGGACTTCCTCCCAGGAAGTGTGCCAGTATAATGGAGTTTGTATCTCTCTCACAGCCACAGTGAGTAGAAAGTTCCATCATTTTTCAATTTTAAAAGAGGTGATATAGTATTGAAATTAAGTACAGGAGAGCAACACTGGTATTTTTAGCTTATTTTAAGATGTCCTATATTTTTGGGGTGTCCTACAATTTTTTTAATTGCAGGAATTTTGGCTTGGGGTGTAGGAATTTTGGCCTTCAGGCAGGAATTTTGGCCTTGGCATTCAGGGATTTTGTGTTTGGCATCTGGTCACCCTGCTTCCTGAGGCAAGGGGCTCCCAGCGCCTCTGGAGGGTTACAGGGCTCCAGGAGTCTCTGGAGAGCTAGAAACTCACCGGGTGTTGAAGGCTTGCTACGACCACATGGAGGCACACTGTGAGCCACATCTGGACTGTGGGCCAGAGTTTGGAGACTACTTCTTTAGGAGGAGAGGTCTGTCATGTAAAGTCATTGTGAAGTCTCTTCAAAAGAGAACTAGTGTCACAAAACCATAAGATTTTCAGATGCAATTGTTTATTTTAGATCATCAAATTGGATCTGGCTCTGATGTAGCTTTGCTGGTCACGACTCCTGGTTTTCCTCCCCATTGCAGACCTGAGGTATTCCATCTGTGCAGGCTTTTTGAGATCAGAGCAGGAGGGGTTGGACCAGTTTTATAGTTCCGTTATATTCCAGATGTTGGCCTCTGGAGCTAGCTTCAGGAAGTGGGGAGGTGAGGCATCTCTAGGGCTGAATCCAGTGTTGATCCAAGGGGGAAGTGGTTTGTTGGAGAGACTCTCCCACTCTCAAGTGTAGGTCACAAACATTATACACATGTAGGAAGATAGTGAATAGAGAACAGCTACTGGCTGTCTTGGAAGAGAGAGAAGTGCTCATATTGAAAGTTCACCAGAATTTATTTTTTGGACAGGAGGGAAAAAACTGCAAATCTCTAACACAAACATGGTTTTGTAGCAGTTGTTCTAGGAGATGGTTGGATTCGGCTGGAGGAGACATTAGTCATACTTTAGCATGCCCACTTGCTGTCAGTCCTCTGAGGAAGGGCAAAATTTCAACAGTAGGTTTAGTGCTTCAGGTTCAGTGGAAACCCCTGGACAAGATACCAGCGAGTGAACTGAACTGATCCAGCCTTCAGAGCCATCAGGGCAATACTTTCACCTTAACCTGGCCAAATCCAATTCCAGACAGAGTAATCCTTTTCCTGAAAAGAACAGCTGTCATTTGGCTAGTGCAGACACAGAAAGAAAATCTAAAGGCTAGTCTGCTGTGGAACCTTATTGGGCACAGAACCAGTTTGGACCACTTTTGATGTGCCTCTCTACCTTTGGTATCTCAGTAGAGACAGCCAAGAATCTGCATTAACACCTGAGCAGTTGTATTCATCACAGTCTGAAAGATGGTTTGCCTGCAAGACAGAGGAGTGTTGAGTATGTAGTAAGGCTCATCCTTAGTTCACAAAGGTTGGTGAAGGGACATGGAAGTCAAGCCTGAACCCCATGCAAAATAAATGTGCAACCCTATTTCATGCCCCAGAATTGCATTCAGCTCACCCAGGTGTCTCAGCAGACATGTTAACCAGTTTGGGAAGCAACTGTTCTTCTGTGTCCAGTACTGTTACTACTATAGAAAGTAGTAGTTGGCTGAGACTGAATTGTACCCCCAGAGCATTTTAACCTTTAAAGAGGTACCTGCAGCAGTGGGTGTTCTCACTGATGATGCTAAGACAACAGGACCGTGAGGTTGGAAGCAATTTTGGGTGGAGTCGGATACTTTTTGTTCAGATTCTACAGTGGTTATGAATTCCCTCCCAGGAAAATGTGCTTGGCCCCTTGTCACCATTTTAGATACCTTGTCAAAAGCATCTTATTCAGGGCTTGAGGCCTCAAATGAGATTGGATTTTGATTTGTTGTAGTAGTTGATAGACCAGTCTACAGGTGAAAGTTCTTAAACTGTGTTGGAGCTTTTGATTAGATTGTTGCTGTATGCCAATAAGTAAAGCAGCCTCTACATTTTATAATAATACGAATAAACATTGCAAAATTAGGGGTTAGCCTATATACTTAAAGCAGACCCCACAAATGTTAAGCGGGAGTGTGATGCTTGAACTCCTCTTTTTCCCATCTGCTTCCTAAAGGAAACTCTGATGTGAGATTCAAGAAGAAAAAGGCTTCATTGTGGAATTTTGATATTGTTGTCATTGCCAAAAGACTGCACAGCCAGTCGGGCAGGCTGCTTTGTGTATAGTTATTTGCAAAAGGCAACAGGAAAATGTTAGAAGATAACCATCCCACCTGCTAAGATTGGCATGTGGCAGACGATTGGCCACTGCCACCTGCCTGACAGTATCTAAGGACAGGTAGGAGTGCCCAGGTGGTAATGAAATTAGACAGAGCTATGACCTCTTAAGTTACTTAAGATCAAGCTCCTTGTATGTGTTCCAATCTGACTCTCTCTGAAAATCTTTGTGTGACTAGATCCACCTAGATGTACAGTGGTGCCTCACATAAAGAGCTTAATTCCTTCCTGAGGCATGCTCTTTAAGTGAAATGCTCTTTAAGTGCAGCAGATTTTTCCATAGAAAATAATGGAAATTCAGACAATTGGTTCCACAACCCAAAAAATATTAACTGGGTGTAAAAATGATGACAAAACACTGGAATTGAGTTCAAAACATGCATTCAATGTGCGTGATCCTATAAAGTCTACTTAGGCTGCAATCCCAAAGACACTTTCCTGGGAGTAAGCCCCATTTAACACAATGGGGCTCACTTCTGAGTAGATATAGTTAGGAGACTGCAATCAAAGACACTTTCCTGGGAGGCTTACCTGGGCTGCTGCTGGAGGTTCAAGTTGGCTGGTGGGGGCACTTGGGGGCAGTTAGGGGCAGCTGCCTCTGGCATCCCCAGGCAAATGCCTCCAAGTTGGGAGCAGTTAGAGGCAGCAGCGCTGGCCGGCAGCCCTTTTAAAGAGCCTCCATGCGGTGCATCAGGGCTGCATAGCACGTGTACCCATAGTGCGCTTGCTTGTTAAGTGAAGCAGAACTTGTTGTGTGAAGCAAGATTTCTTGGAAATTTTTGCTTGTTATGTGAAACGCTTGTTAAGCAAGGCGCTTGTTAAGCGAGGTACCACTATATTGGATTCCAAAACCCAATGCCTGGAGTTAGTTCAGTAAGGGATCACTGAAATAGACACACAAAGAAAATATTTTATTTTTGCTTTATTGCTATCCTCAGACTACTAAGCCTTTTTTAGCCCATTTCTACTTCTTTTTAAATTAATCCATTGATTCTTTGCAGGGGTTTCAAACCCTGGCCCAGGAGCCAGATGCCGTCCCTGGCAAGCTTCCATATGGCCTTCAGCAAGCCTGTAAGCCTCCTGAGGCAAGGGGTACTCTACTCCCCACACCTCTTGAAAATATTCTGATAGCTGAGGAGGCTGCAAACATCTACACTGTGTATGAAAATGCTCATGAATTGGTTTATAGAAAACCCCTTTCTCTGTGTTTCAAAGTGTTTATCAACTGATTTGAATTCATTCATTCATTCATTCATTCATTTATTCAAATAAGTTCCATCTCTAATATATTAATTTATGTAAATTTTTTACAGCCCCTGACACAGTGTCAGAGATTCATATGGCCCCTTCTCCCAAAAAGTTTGGCCTCCACTATAGAGGCCTTTGGAGGATTCTCCACAATGTAAATTACCAATTTTCTATGAAACAGTAGCAGCATTAATTACCAATTTTGTCCTAGGATTGGGTGGGAGAGAGAAGGAGAGAAGCAGACCTGAACAGGTAAAAGCTCCATGTATGGAAGCTACATAGAGTATATTTATCCAGGCAAGATCTGATTACTTGTCACACACAAGGACACTTGAGGTGGTGTCCAGTGGTATGTGTGGGACCCCAAAACCTCCACCACTTGACAGCAAGCCCAGAAGCAGCAGTAGGAGAATTGACTAGGCAGGGAGAGCTCCAGCATGCACTTTTCAACTCTGTCTTTGGAATGCCTTTGTCATAGAGGAACTGTTGTCATTATTGCTCTTACTGCTTAGGCACGAAATAAAAATTATTTTTCTTCCCTTGTGCAGATACCCTTAATCTGCTTGTGTTATTCTGTTGCTGTTGCTGCTAATTTGCCCGAATTGTGTTCTATTAGATTTGATAAGACATTTTTGTTGTATTGTATTATTATTTCTTCTGTAAACCACCTGGCCCACGTTTGTGGAAAGGGGAGACAGAAACATTTCACATTTAATGAAGTAAGATAAGAATTTTCCTTCTAGACACCCACAAACAAGAGTGTAACTTTTCCCAGCTTTAGATAGCACCTGTTTTATCCAGTCTGCATAGCAAGTGAACTTTCTGCAGGTACTGAAGTTCACTTATGGTCATTGCACAGTGTTGGCAAGAAAAATGAGGGGTTTGCATGTAAGAAGGTCTTTACTCTGTTTTGCATGTAAGAAGTTCAGTCCATGCAAAGTTCAGTCCATGCAGTTTCTCCAGGTAGGGCTAGGAAAGAGCTCTGCTAGAACTCTGGAGATTCAGTGTTGGCATAAACCAGAGATGTCAAACTCATTGCATAGAGTGGACCAAATAAAATCCATGGTGCTAGCAGAGAGACAGAAGTGATGACATTAAAAAGGAAATGTCTTCATTAAGTGGGTGATGATTAGAAATAATCACTTTTGGAACTGATTAGCTGAAAAGAGGCAGGAAGGAGTGGTCTGGAGGTTGTGCTGTTTTCTTGCGTGAAAAGGCTAAGAAGGTTCAGTTGTTTGGGTGGGAGACTTGAGACCATTGTCTGTGTAGAGGAGTACAGTGTGGAGCAGCTAGCTGGCAAAAAATCCCAAACTGGACAGCATCCTTGCGATGTCAGTCTGAAGCTTAATTTGCACCTGCCTGCAAGAGCTTGGAAAATGCCAAAAGCCGGCAGCCAAGATGAAAAATGAACTATGATAATTTCTGAAATCATCTCATGGAATAATATTTATAAAAATCTCATTGAAAAATGGATTTATGTTTAGCCTATCTTTGTAAGTTGCCTTTAGTCTGTTGAGAAAGGTGATATAAAAATTGTAATGATGAATGATGTGACATGGGGAAATCTGGCATGGGGAAAGAGTGTAATAAAATAATGGAAGAGAAAATATGCAAATCTTGACCATATTTTCAAGATATGAGAGAGTCTAATTTATCACATAGTCCAGTGGTATTTCAGCATTTCAGACAGGGACCCCCTTTCAAGCTTAAAAATCTGTCTGGGACCCCCTGTCAAACTTAACTTCATGTCTACTTGAAAGAAAGTCCCATTGTCTTCAGACTTACTCCCAGAAAATCCCAGTGCCAGATTCCAAGATGATGGATCCCGCTCTCTCGCAACCCCCCCATCCCCACTTTGAATACAATTGTTCAAATTTTCAGCAGTACTGGTTTTATTTATTTAAGGAATTTATACCCCCTTTCCCATGCCAACACAAATGCCAAATGCTAAACTAACCTTTAGTTCCTTCTCTCCTACTGCTCTCACAACAACCTAGTCAAATAGATGAGGCTGAGAGTGAGTTACTGACACAAGCTCATCCAGGAAGTTTCCTGGCCCAGGGGTTTCTTGAACCTGGATCTTCCAGGTCTAAATCCAACTCTCAAATCACTACACCATCCTGGGACTGATAATTGGTCTCTTCCATAGCACCAGTGTTTTCTTCTCCCACTCTCTTTGATCCATTCCTTGCCTTCTCCTTCTTTTCCTTCCTCCCAGAACCTTGACAGAAGTGGTGCTGCTGTAAAGGTGACACTAGAAGACACAGGATGCAGTCCTAACCTGTTTAGGGCTGCAGTGCGATGGGGAAACCAGTGCATAACCATGCTCTGGCCTAACACCACCCAGGAGTGGCACTGAAGTTCCTTATAGTACTTTTGCAATATCTTTAGGCCAGCATGGGACTTATGCCAAGACTTGTGCCAGTCTAAATGTGTTAGTATTATACTAACAGTTCTCATTTGGGGCCCCTTTCATAGCTGATGGGTGGTTCTGGGATACTGCCAATGAGTCAGAGAAAAATGGGCCATATACTTGACATCGCTGGCTTACACTTAGATGAGCTAAACTTCTGAATCAACAAAAATCCTGTGACTTATGGTCTAAGGCCACATCTTATCTTTGTCTACCTTGGATTGCTTCCTGTCTTTCCCAGTGTGTGTTAAAGCACTAAAGTGGGAGGGCAGGAACCTCCTGTGCGGACATGCCTGAGCAGTGGCTATGTTGAGATTAGTACTCTATTTTGAGGTCTTCACTGTGGGCCTAGCTGTCTAAAGGGCATCTGGTTCCCCCTTGGGTGATGTCACACTCTTCAATGAGGCCTGGGTCATCAGAGTCAGCAGGTGCTTGAAAAGGAAGGAGCCGCTGCCTCCTCCACCTTGTCCTCAGAGAGCTTCCAGGCTGGAGAAGAACCTCCCACCTGCTGCCAGGTTTAGAGGGAAATTGCCCCCCCCCCCCATCCATTTTCTGTGTCAAAAGACTCCAGTGTGCCACCAACTCTGAAAATCAGCCCTGAAAGAGAGAGGCAGTATGTTTTGGTCAAGGGCCTATGAAACCCATGTGCCAAAATAAAAACTCCAAATGGCAGGGGGTGCACAACAACACAAGTACTTATATGGGGGTCACATCTGGCCCTCTGTAGATCCCAAGTGGCTTCCTGGATGCAAATGAAAATGCCTTCTGATTGCATCCAGGAGAAGGTCTGAGCCATGTGGAGGTCACACATGGCTTCCCACAACTCAGAACCCCGTTAATGTTACTTGTAGGTACTTACGGACACGCCTGGGAGGCCCTTTGAAGCTATCCAACAGTCAGCTCTGCATCTTTGAATATTCAGTTCTGCAGGTGCCAAGCCAAGGTGCCAATAAGGAGGACCTGCTGTAAACTCAAAAATCAGCATGCAGTCTAAAATGGTGTCCTAGGTTGTTGGTTGAGAGCATAAGTAAAAACCACACCTTGTTTTTGAAAAAGTATCTTAGTTCAGGTACAACTGGTGACCACACAGGACCTCCCGCTCAGTTCCTTTGGAGCAATTCAATTACATTCTATGTCAGGCATTTGTAGAAAGAGGGAAGAGAATAAACTGGCATTCATTCAACTGGGTCTCTGTGGCACATCTTCCCTGCTTGCAGAAGGTAATGGGTGTGTAGCCAGTCCAAAAGTACATGAATAGAAAATGCAGTTGCCCAGTCTGTTGATTTCATAATGCCATCTCTAATGAAGTGTAGCCTGGCAAAATGAACACTGTATGGCCAGGATGGAGACGGTTTGGCTAATGCAGTGCAAAATCAGCATATGTTTTAAATATAGTATTGTATTACAGTTAGTCTAGCATCATGGCCAAGAGAACGAGCCCCGGTCCAAGAATTGCTTTGTTCAAGTCTTGCCTTTGCCCAAGGCAACCCACTCTCTCTCTGTAACCAGTCGCAGGCATACTATATACTGTAATACATACTGCCTAGCTCACAAGGCTGTTGTGAACATTGCTCTGCCAATGTAAAGGAGAGATTTCAAACACTCCAAAAGCATTTTATAAATGCAAAATATTGCTGTTAGCATATTTTTAATGGATCTGGCACACCAAGGAGCCTCAGATTATGAACATAAGATTAATGATACCTGCAAGGCAATTTTATATGCATATTATGTACAGAGTTGTTGCTTGGCTGTACTCCCCATCACAGCCCTGTTTTGTTCCCCACCCCATCCTTTTTTAAATACTTATTGAAGTGGGAGGGTGACAAAGACTGATGCTTGCTGGCATTGTACATGGCGGTGGTGGGGGCATAGGATACTACAGCTTTCAACACTAATAACTACCCCAACCTGGCCTTGATGCGCCCATAACTTAACTATAATGGAGCTTACTTCTGAGCAGACATGCATAAGATCAGGGTCTCAGTGTCACTGGTGCACACACAGGGCTGCTAGTCAAATGAGTTAGTGACTTTAGCCTTACCACCATTACCGTAAGAGTTCTATCACTACAAGTCTCGATAGAATTGCTCCTTAGTCAACATAAGCTTCCAATACATGCTCATTCATGGAGAACCTGCTTTTACAGATTCAGTCCAGCTAGCCCAATACTGTCAATGGGTTTACAGTCTCAAACATAGTACTTTCTGAGCCTTACAACTTGATATCTTTTTAAACTGGAAATGCTGGGAATGGACTCTTGGGATCTTTTGCCTACTGAGGATTATAGCCTATCCAGTAGTGTTCCCTCTACTTGTGACTGGGGAGCACACTCTGTGTGCTGCTAATATAGCATTCTAATTAAATTTACTCTGGGAAGCAAGTGTTTTTTCCCATTTCAACTGCGCCAGGCGCTTAGCAAACAGTAAATATGAGTAGCTACACGTTTCTGACCAAACTCTGCCCTTTGTGTTAATGCTCAGGCTTTCCTTTCAGCAGAATGAATGGTGAACCCTCTGCATTCTCCCATGTCCAGAGATTGATTTTTTTGTTCTTTAAAAAGAAAATCATGCTTCAGTTCTGTTTGTATCCTGTACACATACATGCAAGTCTTTATACACAAACTGTTCTGTATGATGTAAAAAATAAGATCTCCACCTCAGGTTGCCCTGGTAGTCATGGCTGACTCCAGGGAACATTGCTCACCCAACTTACAAGGCCAAAGAACAGATGTTGTCCAAAGATGCCTCCATGGTCTTATGGCTGGCATGACAAAATGCCAAAGTGTATGGGACACTATTATCTTCCCACCCAAGTGGTACCTATTTATTTCAGAGCTGGGCAAGTAATGGGAGCTCACTCCTTTGTGTGGTACTCAGGTCTCGAACTGCCAACCTGCTGACCTTCAGCTTGACAAGCACAGTGTCTTTAATCACTGACCCATCACAACTTTATGCATATTATAGGAAAATATATTTGTGAGCTTTTGGGGACAGGGAACCATTTATTTATGTAGCAGAGTAAATGGTTTTTGATGAAAAGCAGTAAACAAATGTTCTTAACTAATGGAATTTACCCAAGTTGTGGTTGGCGTAAAACCTCAAGAATATTTGCTGGGCACTGCACACTGGCATTGGTGGGCACTGCGCACTGGCGTTGGTGGTGGGCGCTGGAGGGTACCAGGGGGCAGTGGTTACAGCAGCATGCAAAGTGCATCCCTACCTGACACTATTGGGCAATAGGCACCACCAGGCATCTCTACTGGGCACTGGGCACCACCAGGCACCACCATGTTGTGGGCAGTAGTCACAGTAACACTTTGTTTTAAACAATAGTGAAATTAATTTTTAATAAATATTGTTTCTTTTTCCTTTTTTAATCTTTAAAATGTGGGCGATATTTCTGCCTCACCCTGTATATATAAATACTAAATATTTATATTTATATATTTTATATTTAGTATTTATTATATATTTATTATATTTATTTATTAGTATTTATAATATTTATTTATTTTATATTTAGTACTTATATATAAATATTAAAAATTCATATCTCACCTTTCCATAGAAATGTCCCCTGCAGGTTATACTGCTAGTCATGACCAACTGTAGGGTGCGGTGCCCATCTCTGTTTCTAGAGCCAAAGAACCAGCATTGTCTGACATGTGGCTCGCATGTGCACAGAACGCTGTTACCTTCCCACTGAAGTGGTACCTATTTATCTACTTTCATTTGTACGCTTTCGAACTGCTAGATTGGCAGGAACTAAGGATGGGACCTTAGGACTTGGGTCTCGAACCTAAGGGTACCAGATTAAATGATAACATTGAAATCTGGGATTTTAAACACCCAGAATACAAATCGATCAACAATGAAGCCAACTCAGCAGAAGAGAACCTGAAAACCACATTGAAGCACAAGTGAGTTTTGCAGTCCAAAGAATGTTATATCATCATGCTGAATGTTTTAAAGCAGGGGTCCTCAAACTTTTTAAATCAAGGGCTGGTTCAGTGTCCCTCAGACACTATCTGGGGCCGGACTAAATCTGGACTTTTGGAGGATCTTGTCCTGCATTTTTTTAAAATGTAGGACCAAATGTAGGTCATCCTACATTTTGCCCTACATTTAAAAAACATGGGGCTCACCTTGTTTGGAGCTTCTGAGCCCCCCACCGGCCAGCCGGGGGGTGGCTGTAGCCGCGCGGTGGGTGCCCCTGAGCCCACCTGCAGGCCGGGAAGAGGCTGAAGCAGTGTGGTGGTGCCGCGTGGGCGCCCCTGAGTCTCCCTGGGTGGCTGAGGAGAACCTGAAGCACTGTGGTGGTGCCATGCGGGTGCCCCTGAGCCCCCCCAGCCGACCGGGGAGAGGCTGAAGCAGCGCAGCCATCACCACAGAGGTTGCGAGGGGCTGGAGCTTGGGCTGGGCTTCCAGCCCAGGGCCAATCATGAGGCCGGGGAGGGACCTCCTCCTGGCCCACCTCCATTTTTCTGCACTGTGAAGCGCAGAGGAGTGTGTGCACTGAGGTGTGAACACAAACTAAAATGCCGAGCCGCCCTCCTCGCCTCCAGCTTTTGCCGCCGGCATCATGTTGGCGGGCCAGATGAGGATTCTGGGGGCCGTATCCGGCCCATGGACCATAGTTTGAGGACTCCTGTTTTAAAGATTATATAAATTGAATATATAATTAAAAACAAGTGTCAACAACCCTGGGTAAATGGCCCAGTTGGCAGGCCATGTCAGTATCTTCTAAAGCAGCCAGGATAGTTCACACATGGATGTAAAAATAGAAGTGGCAATTCATCAGCTATTTTTACCACCGGAATAACCATAGGATAGTTGGGTGGCTTTGCTTTTAGTGCTTGTTACCTGACCCGAAGGCATCAGCTGCTGTGGGTTTTGGCAAGCCTCTAACATAGACAGTGGCAGTGCAGACATCCTACACAGTGCTCCAGCCTGGTCCCAGGAGAACCACTTCTTGCAGCAGCTAGACTTGGTGGCCTGTGCATAGCTCTTCGGGGGTAGGAAATGAACAGAATAGCAGGCTCAGAACAGGTACAATATTGCAAAGGGCTGGCCAGCACAGCCCCAAGAGCCATCAGATTGGTTTGCTGCTGGACACTTGCAGACAAAGACGGCATTTACAGAGGTGCTGTCATGAAACGTGAAGACCGTTTACATCTGCAGGCCTTTGCTTTGAAATGGAGGTCTGTGGCAGCATTAATTAAAATCCAAGTGGGGATTGAATTTGAAGTGTTGCTCTTTCTGTAGGTGTCTTTTTTGCATCTAAGAACTTTGGTTCATGAAAGCCTTGAGCAGAGTGATGGGATCGTCCCCCTCCCCACATTTCCATATTCTGAATCATTTTTATTATTTTGGGATCTAGCTTTTTCCTGGCTTCTCCTCTGTGTGCCCACAGTTGAGTTGCAGGAGGTAGTAATAATAAAATCATATTTTGGTTTCTCTTTTGACTGGGGCATCATATCACATGGAATTATCTGGGAGGAATTATTCGGTCCCTGCTGCCCAGATCCGGTGACAATCTCATCTGCAGCTGCTTATTTTGTGTTTCAGCTAAGTTTGTGCAGCACATCTGATTCTTGCAATTCACTCTCAGAGCGTGATAACCATGTCTACTCAAAAGTAAGCCCCATTGTGTTCAATGGGTTTTACTCCCAGGAAAGTGTCTTTAGGATTGCAGCCTCAGACAGTCATCTCCTTCATTGGAAAGTGCTTTAGAGAGTGCAATAATTATTATCCACTGTGTGTTGAACGTTTTCCTTCATGTAGATTTTCCATTTACTTCCATATGTGGCAAGAATGATTGCTGGACCAGTGCAGGCTTTGTAGTCTTCTGAGACCAGTGCGGATAAACTCTGGCTATCTCCTAACATACCAAATAACAAAAGGCCTGCATCCTGGTGCCCTCTCCTGCACCTGGCATTCTTAGGTAGCTTACTTCTAAAATCAGGAGCCTACTTCTATTAGGTAGGCCACTTCTAAAATTACTTCTAAAATATATCTATCATGGTTAGTGATTTGTGATGGACTTTTCTTTCAGAAATTTGTCCAATCCCCATTAAAGGCAAATAGGCCAGATACCATCACTACATTCTGTGTCAAGGAGTTCCACAGACTAATTGGGTAAAGAAATATTTTCCTTGAAATATTTTCGTTGACTTTCCCAACACTCAATTTTAGTGGATGTCCCCATGTTCTTGTGTTGTGGGAGAAGGAGGATAATATCCCTGTATTCACTCTATCTATCCCCTGCATACCTGTGTATGTCTCAGTCTTATACCCCTTCAGATGCCTTTTTTCCCCAAGATTGAAGGTCCCCAAATGCTGTTGCCTTTCCTCATAAAGGAGATACACCTGCCCTGAAACCATTTTAGTCAAACTTTCCTACACATTTTCCATTTCTGCCATTTTTAAAGATATGGTAACCTGAACTGGATGCAATACTCTAGGTCAGGCATGTCAAACTGGCGGCTCAAGGGCTGCATGCAGCTCTTTACAGGCACCTGTGCGGCCCTTGAGTGATCTCCCACCCCAGAAGCAGCTCAGTAGTGGTGGCAGCACACTTGATTTTGAGCTGGAGAAAGAGCCCAGGAGGAAGGAGGGCTCATGCACTTGCACAGCAGCAGCAGCTTCCCAGGGCGAGAGAAAGGAGGGCACTTCTGAGTAGATATGCAAAAAATTGGAATGTGGCCCTTGGGAGACACCATTAATGCAAATGTGGCCCTTTGGGAGACAGCATTAATGCTAATGCGGCCCTCTGTATGAAATGAGTTTGACACCCCTGCTCTAGGTGTAGTGTTACCATCGATTTGTACAGTGGCATTATAATATTATCCATTTTATTCTCAATACGTTTTCTACTGATTACTTGGTGTAGGCTGGCCTTGACCATACTTTTTGCTTAACCAGGGTTTGGATGTAGCACTTCTTGTTTTAAGATAATTCCAACCTGTCTTTACGATGGTTTCAGACAGTGTCCCACTTTAAAAATAAGATAACTTGGTTTTCACAGAACTGTCTGCAGGAGTTACCTGCAGAAGCACTATGTAATAGCATTCATTTTGGATTATGTCTCCAGGTTTGGAAGCATTTGCTGATGGCGACATTGAGGAAAGCAGTGGCGCTAAGGAGTCTCCTAGGAAATGATAAAGAAAAAAAATATTCTAGAGTCATCTGTGGGTTGTGGGTGGCAAATACTGAAACCAGTTAAGCACATTGAAATGGCCTAAAGATGTGAGGCAGAGGAGCAGTAAGGACGAAAGAAGTTGCTTATACTTTTTTCAAGAGCAAGGGGTAAAATTTCTAACAAAGTTCAAACTACTTCTAAATTTTCCAGTGTAATTTTCTGCTTCTTTTTCTTAAAGTTCCCTAGATATAAAGCACTTTCCTCTTTCAGAGGAAATTGTTGGAAATTGCAGGGTGATAATGAGCAACTATGAATCTCCAAAATTAAAGTGATGTGCTTGTTTTGCAGCAGTACTTGGTAGTCATCTGTTAGGTGGAAATTGAAGCTGTGTAGCAGGGAAGACTTTCCTGTTTCTTACCAAGCCTAGAGCATTGGACACCCTGGTG
The DNA here is from genome assembly GCA_030015325.1 of Cryptoblepharus egeriae. Taxonomy (NCBI): domain Eukaryota; kingdom Metazoa; phylum Chordata; class Lepidosauria; order Squamata; family Scincidae; genus Cryptoblepharus; species Cryptoblepharus egeriae. The sequence goes on from JAREYC010000011.1 coordinate 23,308,539, forward strand.
ATTCCAGACTGTAGGGTGTGGTGTCTAAGTGGTTAAAGATGCTGTGATTGTCAACCTGAAGGTTGGCAAGTTGGTGGTGTGAGACCTGGGTACTGCATGATGGAATTAACTCCTCTTACTCCAACTACTTGTACAGCTCACTTTTGCACCCCCTATCTGAAATGGCTCTGAAACGGAAGAACCATTTGCCCACCACATTGAAGCTCCCACCAAAACTGACTGCTCCACCCCTTCTAACTATGCCACCAACTTTGAGCAAGTGGTCCCCTAATTTCTGAGACAGAGACCTACCATTGTGCTGCTGTCTGCTTTCTTAACCTAGTTAAGAAACCCCAAAAAAGATGCCGGGCCAAGAAGTCAGCCTACTGCAACAGTGGACACCTGGAATGCAATGCTAGCAGGGCAGATGCCGCACTCCTTCCCTGCCTTATGGCGTCCTTGTGGCTGCTGCTTCCCTTAGACTTGACAGGCTCCCAGGACAAAGGGAAGTGACAGCTAATGTGCTGTCGTGGTTTGGATGTGGGAAACCAGCTTCAAGTCACTGTTGGTTGATGAAGCCAACTGAATAGACTTGGGCAACTCATTGTGTCTCACCCTAACTGACCCTGCAGGGCTGTCAAGTTAAACTGGCATTTAGAGCTCTTTAGAGAAAGGAAGGAATTAAAAAATTGCATAAATAATTTGTTTTTAATATGGCAACAGGAAATTTGTCCCAAAGACTGGCTTTCATAGGAAGCCAAACTGTGGCTTCTCTTCATTCAAGGCATTGAAGGAGATAGCAGAAATGATGTGCAACCCTCACCTAGTCTGCACACTGCCTTTGTTCTGCCATATCTGGCCTGTGGCTTTTTAAGGTGGAAGACCCAGAGATCCCTGGCGGACAGCCTGACTTGCTTGTGAGGAGTCTCATTGTGTATGCCTTTGAGCTACTTGTTAAACCAAAGAGGATTTGCTGAGCTTGTCCAGTGTCCAGTTTCACTTCTTCCTTTTTTTTGTTTGGAACTTGTTACTCTTTGAGATTACAACAGATTTATACATTTTGGCCTTCAGTTAGTGAATTTGTTAGTGGCATTTTGTAAAGCTATACCCTAATGCCCTCTTTGATATTCATTGACTCATAAGTCAAAGGTTACACATGCATCTGGAGTTCATTCGTTCATCCACTGCTAAGGTGGAATATGGGAAAAATATAAAGGGCTTCTTAATAAACCTAATTGGGCACTGATGGGTTTCCTCTTTCTCTCCTGCTACTACCTATACTTCAATTGTGATTTATCAACATTTTGTTGATACTTTGAAAAAGTGTAAGTGATACAAACAGAGGCAACTTCTTCAGTGCTTGTACCATATGGGTGACAGTATCAGCTAGTAATGGATTGGAGTTTCATCCAATCCACGATGGACGTGACTTGGGGACATCTGGCCGGCCTGTTGCAGGGGCCTCTCATCAGGGTGTTGTCTTTCCCACCAAAGTGATACCTATTTATCTACTTTCATTTTCCTGCTTTTGAACTTGTAGGTTGGCAGGAGCTGAGGATGGGAGCCCACCCCATCTGGCAGTACTCGGGTCTTGAACTGCTGGCCTGCTTAGCAGAATTCTGGTCAAGCAGTGTTCTAACTCCGGTGTTCTAACCACTGAGCCACTGCAGCCCTTAAGTTAAGTTATACAAACACATCTGCAATTCTTCTGGGCTGCATAAAAGTGTGTGCTGTCAAAGTCAAAAGGGGCTATAACTCAGGGTGCAATCCTAACCAATCTGGGCCAGAGCAACTCACCTGTCTTCCTGTTCCTGTGGTGGTATGGGGAGGCTGGCACATGTCTGTGCACTGGCCTGAATCCCCCAGGGATGGGGCAGAGGTGTCTTACAGCACTTTGCTGATACCTTAGGCCAGTATAGGATTTGTGCTAGCCTAACTGGGGGTTAGAATTAAAGCCTATGTTTCTGTTTTGCAACATCTTGTGAATGGTGTTGGAGAGAATCTGAAATAAAAATTGATGCTGTTTCAGATTCTCTCCAACACATACACAGTGTTGATAAATCACAATTGAAGTACAGGTAGTAGCAGGAGAGAAAGAGGAAACCCTTCTGGTATATGGTTGTGCTATGGACGATGATGGTTTTTAACAAATAATGGATGTATGTCCTTAAGCAAGCAAGATCTCTGAGTGGAATGTGGTGTGTTTTGTCTGTTTTGGGCTTTGTACCTGGAAACTGGGTGCCAGCTGCTATTAGTAGAATGGGATTTCTCTCTTGTCCTCTTTTGGCTTATTTGGATCTTGCTTGCTTTTGCAGGTGGAGAGAGATTTTGAACGCGAATATGGGAAGCTTCAACAGTAAGTGTTGTTAACCTTCTTGTCATGGTGGATCTTCCTTCTTATGCTTTGTTCTTTCCTTCTCAGACCTCACATGGGCATGTTACTGCATCCCTCCCCTTTGGTCCTATTCTTGTTTTATCATGTTTTATGAACACTTAGTTTAGAGAGCAACAGTTGGCTGCAGCTTTCTACCCACCTCAGCAGAACATACAAGTGTCCCTTTTTATCCATTAGGGTTCTATTCTGGAATCTCCCATTGATTTAAAAATGCAGATTAAAAAACTGTGGAAAAATAGATTCAAAGACTCACTTCCAGGTTTCTCCATTGCTCCTGAAAGAATAAGAGTGTGCCTCAATAGTGGCAGGGGATTGATTCTGAACTAACTCCCTGCTGGTATCAAAAACATGTTAAATGAAAGCAGTTTAAATGTGTGTGTCCCTTTACAATGGTTTAAAAACAGCTTTTCTTACTGTTGTAGAGAGGTAGTCAGCAATTAGAAATGCAAGGGACCTCTGTCTTTGCCTGACTCAGCTAAAAAAATGGAAAGATTGTTTTCATGACTGCCTTTCTACAACAGAAGAAAAACAGTCTTTAAAATTTGTGATTTGCGTTGACCATTTGTGTTGAGTCAGATCTGTGTATAAAAAATCCAAGGTTGGACCTATATTTCTATTTCTTGTGTGAGATAGTTGCTCATACCACAGATCATTTTAATTCAGTACACAGTTTAATTCAAAACACAAATAAATAAATAAATAAATAAAATACCTAAAAGCAAATTTCTTTTTTGTGGGAATTTTGTAATATATGAAACAGTCCATGCTTCTCTATAATAATAATATAGATAGTCTCAAGAAAATGTGCACACTTTATAACAGCGATTTTTCAACCTCTTTTAACTCACAACACACTGATAAGGTGCTAAACTTTTCAAGCCACACTATCAATTTTTTAAAGGATATATTTGATCATTTTTTTAAAAAAAGCAAGATAATAGAAATAAAAAAATTCAATTGCACAAGCTTGCACAGAATAATATAGCCAAGCAGACAGGAAGGAGGCGGGGCTAAATCAGCTCCATTAGCGCTGCAGTGGCTTTCCCAGGGTAAGGGGAAGCAATTTCCATTGTCCCTGGCTGAGCTACTAGGATGGCAATCCTAAAGACACTTTTCTGGGAGTAAGCCCCATTGAACACAACGGGGCTTACTTTTGAGTAAATAAGGTTAGGATTGTGCTCTACATGCCTGAACCTTGTGCTGGATACAGTGTAAGCTTGCTGGCTGGCCTGTTTCAGCGCATTAGGATTGCACTGTAAGTAGTATTATTAGTGTCACTGCTGTGTGGGTTCATGGCACATTCCAAGTGGGGAAGTCCCAATTTGCATCTTGGTCTCTTTGCCACAAAACCAGTTTGCCAGTTCTCAATTTTAACCTTGGCCTGGCTTTCAGTCAACAAGTTGGCCTATTCAGGATGGTGAGCCACCTCATTTTGGCTAGTCTTTTTGGAACAGTGTCACTGCAGACTTGGCTTTCTGCCTGGCCTCATCAAGTTTCCACTCACTCCTGCAAAGATTTGTAGCCCTCTAGTTGTCTCGGTTCTGCGGAGAAGCATATCCTGCCCCCACATCTCAGTCCACCATGGGAGAGCCACTTTGCAAGTTCCTGGCAACTTTCTTCACTGCTGGATAGTAGGACAGCAGAGAATCAGACCAGCCATGGTCATCAGAGGAGGCACAAACCATGCTCAGTGATCTCCAAAGTCATCTTTCCAGCTAAAACAGAATATAAACTAACTGAATTCATTGCAAGGCCAACCATTTCGTCTAGTTTTCATGAGTGGTGTAAATAAATCTACAGTAAATACTAGCCTTCACAGATAGTTGCTAGCCTATCTAAGTGTGCATTTACATCATATAATGATGATCAGAAAAATGAAGGATGCCCATAAATGTATCTTATTCACTATACTATAGCTAGCCAGCTGAGTGGCTTCTTGCAAGCCTTACTGTCATCATGTCTACCAATACAGTCACTGCCCCTGTTTCACCACATACTCCTGGTTTTCCTTAATCTGCAGACTGCCTTAGAATATCAGTCAATCAATCAACAGTATTTATATACCGCTTTTTAACAAAAGTTTGCAAAGCAAACTTACATAGGGACTCACCATCACACACTTTAAAAAGGAATCAAAGCAAATCTCTGTTTGCTATTTTAGGTTGGAAGATCAAACTAAGAAGCTCCAGAAGGACATGAAGAAAAGCACAGATGCAGACTTAGGTAAGTAGCATTGATTCTGTAAATGGGAATAAGGCTATAGGGGTTTTTCCTTGAGGTTTTAGGTTGGCTGTGTGTTGTGGAAGTGGACATTTATTCACAGTTGTTTGATGGATCTTGGCATCCATCAGTCTTGAAAGACTATGGTATCGTGCTTGACGCTGCATGTGAAGCACAAAGGCCTGGGTAGTTTGATATATAGGCACCCAAGCAGCAAATCCCCCCTCTCCTGAGGGGGATTGAAATAGTCCAATGGAACAGCAGAGCCAATACAATTGGTTCAAGCTGTGTCACAGAGCTGGGCTGAGGACAGGAGCTCACCTTGTCTTGTGGGGACCCAGGTCTAGAACCCTGGCCTACTGGTTAACAAGCACAGTGTCTTAACCACTTGCGCCACCAACAGTCCTGCAGCTGTTTGAGTACCTGCTGTGTTTCCTCAATGCCAAGAGCATTTTGTTTTACATGAGCACTGTGGAACAGAAGCTAACCAATAAATGATGAGCAAATCCTTTTAATTTTCCAAAAGGAAAAATTATCCTGGCTAATATTTGGCTTGGTCATGATACAGTGATAAGCATGTGAGCAAGTCTCTGTCTCTCTCACACACACATACACACACAAAACTGACACAGCTGTTTCCTTCTAAAATTTCTGAGTGAAACATCTGGCACAAAAGTGTGCACTTATTCTGTATATCAGCCATCCTGCTCAGTTACTAAAGTGTCTTAAGTGGGAACTCTGGTTCAACCGCATTGTACAATATGGAATTTAAATAAACATGGGTAAAGTGACAAGCCTAAACAATCCAGAGACAGAAACTTGTAGAGAAGGAAATTACAACCACCAGTTTAAGAGCATGGCTGGGCAGATTTAAGAGGATGCATATATTCATAGCTGCTGGTTCTCAGAACATAGCATAAAGTAAAATAAAGGCTAAACGGCCTGAGTTAACCAGGACTTTCCTTATTTCAAATCTCACCTCTGTTATGAATGGTCCTAGGCAATTGTTCTCAGGGATCCTACGCAGTTCACTGAGGTTGCAGTCCTAACCAGTTTAGGCCAGTACAACTTAACCCATTGCTTTGTTCACATGGTGGCATGGGGAGGCTGGCACTAGCCTAACTGTGCACAGGCCTAATCCCCGCAGGAGTGACGTAGAAGTTCCTTATCCGTGCTAACTGAGCAAGAGACACTCTTTCAGATGGGATTTCTTTTTTTATTTAGCAAGGGAAGAGTAACTGGCCCTGCTCTCCCCAGCAATGTCTGTTCTAGTCTTCCCTAATATGGGAATAATATTTTCTCACCTTATAGCAGTGGTTCTAAAAACCCATGGGACGACCCCCTCCCCCCTCTAGGGCAGCAAATACAGCTCGTAGTTACTTGAAGTTACTGGCAATCAGGATGACCATATAGAATGGTCATAAAATTTTTGGTTAAGAGTAAACATAGAATATAGGACTGAGTGCCTCTCATCATTGCATATAAGAGGGAAATTGGGCAGGTTTAGCTCAGCATAGAAGGGTTTAAAAAGCAGCACCTGCCTAAATTCCCTCTTCTATGCAATGCTTAAAAGTTAGAGACACTCTTAACTCTGTCCTATACTAAATGGTTACCCTGCTGGCAAAGTCATAATTGCCAGTGATTTCTGGCCACATCATCCCAAGGAGCCATGGGCCTCACAGTTTGGGGACCTGTGCTTTTGGGGACCTTTGTTGCAAAGGTAATATAAAGGTAAAGATTTTGTATTATGTAGCTCTTGCACACTCAGAAAACATTGCACAATTGCTAAGTATTTTTATTATGAAGGAAAAATAAGGAGTGTCATTCTTTAGAACTCCAAATAATCCATTCTCTTTCATCCTCATGCATTGAAAAAAGGTGAGCCTTGTCTAGGAAAGATGCTGGGGAGAATAAGTTGTATGAAACCTAAAACTAGAAAATTCTCAAATGTAGTTTGATGGACAGTACAAGTTTTATGATTGGCAGAATAGGAGAACCTAACATATAACTTAATGAGGAGATAATTAAGCTTTGTGCAGTGCAGAAATCAGATGGATGTGAAGTTCTTTTTTCTGAATATGGCCCACAAGAAATGAAACAGGGATGCCTCTGTGAAGCCTTGTCTTGCATCTGCTCATTGAATACTGTCTTAAAATATGCACTGTGGACATCTCATAGTGTGTGGACCCAATTTGCATGGTCGTACCCCAGAACGACTGTACAGATTGAGCCCTTGTGTGTGTGACTCATTTTTGTAAATTCCTATTTCGGCCTCCACACACAATCCCATACGTATAAAGCCCACTTTAGACACTACATCAATTGTGAGGCAGGAGTGAGTGTGTAGCAAGCATCTTGGCCAGGGGTGTCCAAAATTTTTGGCAGAAGGGCCATATCATCTCTGACACTATCTTGGGGCCGGAAAAATTATTTACATTTCAAATTTGAATAAATTGATTTGTTAGCAGAATTCCTGATGGGTGTTTGAAATAAAAGTAGATAATAGTAAATCCTGAGTGCATCAATGGGCGGCATGCCCTAATATGTTGTTTTAAAGTGGTTTTTCCTCTTAAACCTTTTAACTTGTATGTTTGACCTATCTGGTATGTTCTTCCTGTATGCTTGTTCTGTTTGATGCCAATAAAGGTTGTTGATGATGAGGAGGATGATGAATTTGAATAAATATATATATATAAGATTGTATTAGAGACATTATAAGGCTTGCCCGCAGCCCAATACAGGGGTCTTTCCGAGGTCCACATTAAGGCTTGCTGAGGGCTGCATTCAGCTCCAGGGCCAGGGTTTGGACACCCCTGATCTAGGCAGTCATAGCAGCCTTGATCCCCAATGCCTGTTGGCCCTTCATATTTAGATCTCTGATTGTGTAAGGCTGTGCTGTTGTCATAACAAAAATATTGTGTATTTATGTGTGCATGCCACAGAAGTATGGATGCGCAGAATTGTTTCCCTGTTTCTTAAGAAACAATTTGCAAGGCTTAGAATGTCCTTTCACTAGTCCGAGTAAGAGTTTCCTTGTGATGGATTCCACTCCCCTCCCTTCCAGTGGGTGTTTTCAGATGTATCAGTTCAAGCCCCAAAGGAGGCTGTGGGAGGACTCTTTTCCCCCTTCCTCCGGCTTCATGGCAACATAACAAGTATTGCTCAAGCCCTGTCCAGAGAGCAAGAGATGATATTGCATTTAAAGACATGTCAACCTGAATTACAGAGTAGGGACAGGATTCTGCTCATCCATCCTGCTGGTGAGCGGAAACTGGGACAAACCTAAACCTGACTGGATGGGACTAGGCAAATCTAATTACACAGTTAGGCCCTCTCTTGAGTGTCCCTGGAACTGAAGTACAAGCTGTGCTCTGTTGCTGTTAATTTTAATTTCCAGAGCCCCCTCCTTCCATTACATCTGAATGATTGAAGGCTTATGTTTACTTTCCTTGTGCTGTAATGCTAGACTTGGGTCAAATCCCCATCTACCACTGCAAGCGGTTTCTTTTCTCCATACCAGTGATATATGTAGTGGTAAATTTTAGAGTGCAGGGGCTAGTCGCTGCCATAGGGTTGCACTATGGCCACATGCAATAACAAATAACACTATGGCCACATGCAATAACAAATATTACCTTAATCTTAAGAACATAAATATAAGAGCCCTGCTGGATCAGTCCAGCTTCCCGTATCTCACAGTAGCCCATTAGTCTTCACTCAAGAATGTTCTTCTCGTGCCACTGATTCCTATTAGAAGTTCATCACACTACTTAAAAAAAAAAATCTAGTTTATTTCTTTCCAAACCTTTAGAGTGAACTGCATATTGGAAGATGGGTTTAGTAAGTATCCCAGATAAATACAAAAAGATAGAACAATGATTCCTACACGCTTAATTACAAGCAAAGTTGATTGTGTCCAATAGGACTCAGTCCTGGATAAATTAATCTAAGATTATAACCTTAGTGTAATAGATGCTATATATAGGTGTACCCTAATTATATGTGATTTTATTTTGTCTCAAAGCGATTGAGATTGGCTCTTTAAATTGGAAGATAAGTTTTTCTTAAGGAGCAGTTAATGGCTTAAAAGCAATCTGCTTACCATGACAAAGCAATTAAGCTTGTCTTAAAGTTCATGAACTTTTAGTTTTGTTTCTGTTTCAGCCCCTCCCTTCCCTCAAGTGATAATCACTTGTGAATTGCTCTGAGTTGAAACTGCTTGCAAATTTGTAGGAGCCCAACTCCTTGCAGGGCTGTTATCAGTCACTTCAAAGCGAAACTTGATTCATCTTGATTCATTTGTTACCATGATATCAAATTGCCTTGTATAATGCAAAAATAGTTAATTGCACCAGTTCTTGGAACCAAATGTCACAATGGGGAGGTTCAACCTATATTATCTTCAGACACCCTTCAGGAAAGACAGTGGCCTAGCTTGAGACATTAACATATACTGATTTTTCTTTTTGGTTAACTGAACAGCATCAAAAGGAACACCTGAGCACATCTGCTGATTTCAGCTCTGCCTCTGCTGTCAGGAAAGTCCTGGAGCTTCACTCCCCCTTGATTTGTCATCACTTAGACATAGCAGTGTGTGTTGGGGGAAACAGCAGGCAGGATCCATAAACTTGATAAAGTCTTCTCTATAAACCATTTCCTTGTCTTAAAGTTTTGTTTTTCTTTTGAATAACAATCGCTGTACAAGGTAACTTTTTTTGTTTTGCCATCTTGATTCATCTTAATAGTAGAGACACTAATGGTGTTTTTACAAGATTCTTATTTGTAGATATGGTTAATGCAGCATGTAACTTGGGAAAACAACATTTTAAGTTCAGATAGTTCTAGAAATGTGGTTGACAAAATAGAATGATAAAGTGTTGGAGTGACTGGAGGACAACAGTGCCTTGTCCCCTTCCTGTGATCAGATTTGTCTTCTAGGTCTTGAAGTTCTGCCATTGGTTGGTGGAGTTGCCACAAACTTTGCCACAAGGTGAAGTTGGTATCTGGGCTTCTTTCTCGAGGGGGTGGGGAAGATTCCACTACAGGAAATAGTGGGCATGATTTCTTTCTAAGATTGCAAATAAACTGTCTTTGAACATCCACAGACTGAACCAGTTTGATATTACCCAAACAGATATTATCATGGAACATGGGAATTTCATGGGAGAAGGAGCCTTTCCTGTGAAAGTGCCCTAAATGACCAAGGGTGCAATCCAAACAGTTTAATACAACTCATCCATCTCTCCAGCCCAACAGTTCCATGGGGAGGCTGCTGCATGTTTGTGCACTGATGCAACCCCCTCCCTCAGCAAGTGGCACAGGAGTGCCTTATGCACTTTTGTGACAGCCCAGGCCAGCATAGGACTTGTGCCAGTATAACAAGGGTTAGGATTGCTCTGCCAGAGGGCATCATCTGGTTCAGGCAGACCTCACTGCTGCTTCTCCATCCAGTGTAGGTTCCCTATGCAAGTATGCTCGTGGCCTTTCAATCTGGATCTGGCCCCACTTGTAAAGTATATTCTTATTTAGCAAGCCCCATTCCAGGTCTGTCTGTTGGAAATAAGTACCACTGTGCTCTTCAGAGTTTACTCTCAGGTAAGTGTGCATTGGAGTGCAACCTTTGCTTTACCTTCATTATCTTGTCATAGCTGCCACAAGATAATTTTTTTTCAAAACTACTGGAAAGCTGCAAAAGCTTAATAGGCTGCAATTTATTTAGTTGTGAAAGAGCCGCAGAGAGATTAAGCGATGCTTAAAAGTCTGTTGAGAAAAAGACAGCTTCTCGCCACCCCTGTGCCTGTTTTAAAGAGTGTCTTATTCTGCCACATCGTAGGTAGTGCATTTAGTAGTATGGACTTGATTACATGTGAGCGATTATCTCGGCATTTGCACAAATTCTTTAATACTACATCTCGTTTTCCAAGGCATCGGTTAGTGTTCCTGGAAAGTTTCCCATTAACGTTGTAAGCACTGCAGAGTATCTGTTGTGTTTCCGATTTTCTTGGCAGAGAATAATGAACTGAGTTCCTGAAAAGCTGGATTATTCAACACTTGACCCACCACAAGAGTGTTTGCATCTGGACTTAGAATTGTTTCAGATAAATGCTGTTTGGGTCATCCTGAGCCACTGACATGCTAGTTTGGTAAAATGATGGTAATAATCACACAGCTCTTGTTTCTAATGGACTTCCTTCTTCTTTTCCCGGGCTTGGTTCCAACTACAGCAATGTCCAAGTCGGCTGTGAAAATCTCATCTGACTTGCTGTCCAATCCCCTCTGTGAGCAAGACCCCAAATTCCTTGAGATGGTGACAGCGCTGGACACGGCCATGAAGAGGATGGATTCCTTTAACCAAGAGAAGGTGAGCTTCAGAGAGAGGACACATGAGTGGAGTGGAGAGAAAAACTGTGTCATCTCTGGATGGCTTTAGCTCTTGTGCGTTTCTAGCTTATTTGTACACAGAAAAGCCCATCAGACCTTTTCTGAAGGCCCAACTTTAGAATGATACTGACTTTACATCATGGGCTGTGCCAGTCTGCATGGCCTGAATCTGGTGTCCAGCCTTAGATTCATCTTTCCAATGTTTTTGAGTCCCAGGTTTTATTGTTACATGTGACATCTTCTGCTGACCATTGGTCCATCTAAACATTGTCCACACAGACTGGAAGGTCTCTCCAGGAACTTTCCTTCCCCTACCTAAGAAATCAGGGATATAATCCAGGATCTTCTGCATGCATCTTACATCTTGGTTCAGACACCTGCAAGTCCCCTAAAAATGGCAGTCAGAAGGTTTGGCAAATGGTGAGGGCTTTTCTAAGTGCATGAAACCCTTACAGAGGAGCTCTTCCTGTCTCCTCCCACCTGTCTTCTCCCACCTGCATTAACCAAATGCAGGTTAATCTTGTTCTTACTGCTAGAGGGTGGGCATCCCAGAATGCCCCAGTGTATGCCTCACAATGCCCTAGGACACTATTTCTCAAACTGGGGAGTCACAAACCCCCTCCCCACCAAAGAGCCCTGTGTTACTTAAGGGATGGGGGAAGGGGGAAGGCAATGGTGTGATCTCCAAGATTGCAGTGCTGCAGGCATAGGGAATTCTCTTAGACAAGTTTTACCTAGGACCTGTTGCGGGGGGTGGTCTGGGGAATTCTACAGAGCCCCCTTCAGGGCTCCCTGGATACTGGCTCAAAGTAAGGCTTGTCTAAGGCATGATCCTGGGAATCACGTCACTGCCTTCCTTCTGCCAAGACTTAAAGCAGTTCAGACTCTCGCAGTTTAGAAGCAAGTTTGGGAACCTCTGCCTTAGGGTGAAGCCCCCATCACCCCATTTGTAAGGCTTTCCCAAAATTTAGTTCCAGGAACTCTTGCTTCCAAAGCACAAATCATACTGCTAGCCTATACCAACATGAGTAATGCTGCTTCCATCACACAGAAGATGTTCTTGAAGCAGCAGTGTTGCAAAGACTTCTGGAATGGCCACTTATTGCTGAGTAAAGAGGAGTAGCAGAGCTTGGTGAAGTTACCAGAATATTTTTGAGAAGACTTAAAAAATCAGGGCAGGAGCAGATGTGCCCCCACATATGTGTGTTTACCTAACTTGCATTCAATTATACACAGTGCTTTTCTACGAGGGGGGCTTGAAATCAGAATTTAGGACAAATCAGTCCTCCAGTGTTAGATGAGCAAGTGCTAATCCTTTAAGATTCGTACTGCAGAGTGATGCAACTCACACGTCAAATGCTGCCCTTGTCATTTGAACAGCGGACATGCGCATAACGTAGCACAGTATACAGTATAAAGGACGCCCACCGATTCTTCCATGGATACGGGAATCTGCAGGGGTGCTCCCCCCTGCAGATTCCCGTATCACAACACCACAATTACTCACGAGAAGGCTATCCAACATCCTCAGAAGGCCTCCCAGGCATGCCCAGAAGTCACTTTTCCACACCTCAGAATACATCCAGATGTGCCTGGAAGTTCCTGATATGAACCAGAAGTGACCTCTGATCACATATGGGAATCCCTCTGTGGTGCAGGAAGAGATAGATGCCCAGCAGATGTGAATCAATGGAGATGAGCCCATTTACTGCTTATCTGCTGTGCAGTGGAATTTGGCTTCTGCCCTGAGCATTTATCCATCATTGCAGTTTGTGCTGTGGTCCTGCTGTACATCTCCTTGTAAAGCAGAAGCATGATGCAAAGCATTTCCCTTGACAGTCATTTTTAACAATTTTTCTTTCTCTGACAGGTGAACCAAATCCAAAAGACAGTCATAGAACCCTTGAAAAAGTGAGTAGCAACATTTCTGTATGAAGTGCACCAGCAGGTGTACTTCGGTAAGCAATTCTTACCAAAGTACATGATTTAGCATGGGGGTGAATGATTTTTGTCAAGCCCATGATTTTTGTCCACGGATTTTTGTCAAGTCTATGAAAGCTTATGAATTTCTACAGATCTCAGCATATATTGAAGGGGGTGGGAAAGGGAATCTAAAGCATATGAAGAATCCCACCTGAAAGTGTTTTCACTTGTATCCTCAATCTCTGATACAACCCATTGTATCCTTGCAACTCCTAAAGATACTCTCCAAAGTAGAAAGTGAACATTAGCATCAAGCATAGACTTGATGAATGCTTTTAACTGTGCTTAAGATTCATCTGACCATGAACGCCTTAGGGCGCAATCATAACCAGTTTAGACCAGACTAACTCACCTGACATAACTCACCCATTAGCCATTAATTTTTTATTTTCGTTGTAAACCGCTTTGTGAACTTTTTAGTTGAAAAGCGGCATATAAACATTATAGATATCTTCCCATGATGGGGAGGTTGACATATGCTTGTGCACTGAACTACCTCCCCCCAGGAGTGGGGCAGAAGTGCTTTACAACACTTTTGTGACACCCCCAGATCAGCACAGGACTTATGTTGGGCTTATGCTGGCGTAAGTGGAGGTTAGGAATACAATGTGTTTGTAACATAAAGATGTGCTTGAGTGAGCAGGTCTGCCACACACAATTTAGCATCTCTTGTAACTCATAAAAATAAAGTTTGGTTAGTTTGTTTAATGGAACTTAAGCTACAACCCTGTATGTACTTATCCAAGAGCAAGACCACTGAACTCATTGGGACTTACAGCACTAGTCTATGCATGTCTATTCAGAAGTAATCACAAATGTGCTTACCTGGGGATAGAGCAAGCCCTTCTAAGGAAACAGATGTTTGATTCGGCTGCATGATCCAGAAATTCACATTCACATCCATCTCACTGTATACTTTTAATGGGGCCTTGCAGTTTTTCTTGGTATGGCTTAAATTAGAAAATGCATAGTGAATTTATTTATGGAACCCTAAAGAAGACATCACTGATGCTTCCACAGTCTAATTTATATTAACCTGACCTGGGGCAGGATTAGAAAAGCGGTATTAGGTTCACACATGCACATAACCCTTTCTTGAATTCATTTGAGAGAACCTTGCCTCTTCCTATTATTAGCAGACCCCAGAGCATAACTTCAGAGCATGTTATGAGGCCACCATGATGATGCTGAGCAGGTATTCAGGTCCAACCTTGTAATACATGAATTTTTTTATACACAGATTTGACTCAACAAAAATAACCACTGCAAATCAATTTTTAAAACTTCTTTTTTACTGTTGTAGTGAGGGAGTCATTCAAGCAATCATTCTTCATCTGAGCCAGATGAAATCAGGGGTCCTTTGCATTTCTAATTGCCGACTGCTTCTCTACAACAGTAAGATAAGGTGTTTTTTAAACAATTGCAAAAGAACAAATTTTTAATTTTTTAAACTTTTCTTATTTAACATTTTTTTGTATCAGCAGGTGGTCCCAGAATCAAACCATTGCAGATACTGAAGGTTGTTACCTTATTACATTAGGTTCAGTGGAGAAAAAAGGCACTTGGAAGTGGGTCTTTAAGTCCATTTTTCACTGTTTTTTTTAAATCCACAGAATTTTTTTTAATCCACAGGAGGTTCCTGAATGGAACTGTACTGTATAATGAGGGACATCTTTACTTCTGGTTAGTTTTTGGCTCAGAGACTGTCTGGGAACACCATGGTTCCCAGAAAACATACTTTCTAAGATGGACATCCTTTGTAATTCGTAGAAAAATAATAGGAGGGTCATCCTTTGTAATAAGCATTAAAATAATAGTAGTAGAAAAGATTAAGAAGCATTATCAGTATCATGCAGATGTACAGTATGCATGTACTTGGGATGCATACTGTAAGACTAGCTGTGGAGTTCTGTCTTCCGCTGTTGCAGAATTTGAGTATCAGAGCAGATTTTGGATGCAATCCTAAAGAATCTTCCTGGGAGTATGACCCATTGAATACAGTGGGGCTTTCTTTTTAGTAGACATGGTTAGGATTGTGCTCTCTGCCTCTAAGAATGTGGTATACACAGCCCTGTAGTGACACATTATGCTTAGGGTTGGCTTGATTGGGTGACAAGTGAATTGATGGTCCTGTCTTCTGGACAAGGGGCTTGGACAACACGGCCTTGTGGTCTCTTAAAGAGTTCTGCTTTGGGGGAATTTTGTCATCTTTGTTGCTGGAAATGTCATTTCCCTTCCCTAGGCAAATAAAATGTGAGGATTATTTCAAAGCATGTCCTCAGCCAACAGTACCTCCAACCCTGTAGACATACTTTTATCCTTTACATCTCTTTCTGTGTCTTAAGTCTTATTAGCTGAAGCTATAAGCAAGCATCAGAGGCTCCTTAAATGTTTAAGGAGAATTTCAGTTACTACTGCCAAATGACTTCAGAAAGAGTCACGTCTTTATTACAGGGAAATAGTTCGGGAGAGAATCAAATGACTTTAATAAGACAGTGAGTGAGGCAAATTGCTCAATAACAGCTTTAGTTTACAACTGACATTTGTGTTGTCTTTAATCCCAAGCAGGAAAGTAAAATAATACAAATTACACACTTTAGTATCATGAGCCAAGCAGTTGACTTTTCTGAAATTCCAGGATTCCATGCAAAATTTATATTTCCCCCCCCCCCCCAGCAGGTTCAAACCAGAGCCAGCATCTAAGAAAGCAGTTCAGCTCCTCTAGAGCCCCCAACCCCACATCAGCCACCCATTGAGGACAGCTCTAGGTCTTATTAAGGCTGCAGTTATTTCAGTGTCAAGGAATAAGACCGCAGTCTGAAAAACACTTTATTGGAAGACCCATTAAACACAATGGGGCTTACTTTTGAGTAGACATGGTTAGGATGTGCTGTTGGGTGCAATCCTACCCATTTTAGGCCAGCCTAACACACCTTCCTGTGGTGGTGTGGGGATCTTGGCATATGCCTGGGCACTGGCCTAACCCTCCCAGGAATGGGGCAGAAGTTTGCTTTATGACACTGTGACACTCCCGGGTTAGCATAGGACTTATTCTAGGGCTAATGCCACCCTAACTTGTGGTTAGGATTGCAGCCTAAGACTGACTTGACCTTCTGGATTGATTCCGTCTGCATGATCACTGGAATCAGCTTTTAATTATTTTTTTTAAAAAAGGAAGATAAATGCCTGTTTTTGAACTTCTAGTAATTTTCTTTTCTTCTTCTTCTATATATATATAAAAGAGAAAAGTCTCTCACTGACTCACTGACTCACTCATCACCGCCCTGCTAAAACTGCTAGGCCTAGAAGTGTGAAATTTGGGGTGGGTGTTCCTTCCGTGACGGAGGGGTGCACTAAGAACCGGGTTTTGGAAATTCCAATGTGAAGGGGGTGAAAAGGGGCGCAACGCGTTTTCCTCCCTATACTTTGCATTGAGAATTGCTGACTCAGCAACATTCCGCCCCAACTGCTGGGCCTGAAGCATGGAATTCTGGGAGTTCCTTCTGTCACCTGAACACCCACCAAGAACCATCTGGAGAAATTAACCCTTCAGGGGCTGAAAAGGGGGCAACGTGTTTTTGTCCTATACTTAACATGGGAGATTGACCAACATCCAGCCAATTTGGTGCTTGGACCCTGGTGCACGAGGGGGGGGATGTTGTTAGGAGGAAGAGGTTTCACTGGCGAGGAAGTTGCACATGGGGTGAAGTTGCGCATGGGGTGATGATACGCATGTGGGGATAATGTGCATGGGTGGAAAGTTGGGCATGGGGGAAGTTGTGCATGGGGGATGATGCGCATGGGGGAAGTTGCGCATGGGGAAAAGTTGCCCATAGGGGGAAGTTGCACATGGGAGTTGATGCGCATGGGGAAAGTTGCGCTTGGGGAAGTTGCACACAGGGGGATGATGCGCATAGGGGATGATGCATATGGGGATTGATGCGCATGAGAGGTTAATGTGCATGGGAGGTTGATGCGCATGGGGGAAAGTTGCCCATGGGAGGAAATTGCACATGGGGGTTGATGCGCAATGGGGGAAGTTGCGCATGGGGGAAAGTTGTGCATGGGGGATGATGCACATGAGGGGAAGTTGCGCATGAGGGATGATGCGCATGGGGGAAAGTTGCGGATGGGGGAAGTTGCGGGTGGGAGAAGTTGCGGATGGGGAAAGTTGCACACAGGAGGTTGATGCGCATGGGGGGATGATGCGCTTGGGGGAAAGTTGTGCATGGTGGAAAGTTGCGCATGGGGGTTGATGCGCATGGGGGATTTATGCATTTGGGACTGATGCGCATGGGGGGAAGTTGCGCGTGGGGGGAAGTTGCGCGTGGGGGGAAGTTGCGCGTGGGGGGAAGTTGCGCGTGGGGGTTGATGCACATGGGGAAAGTTGCGCATGGGGGAAGTTGCACACAGGAGGTTGATGCGCATGGGGGGATGATGCGCATGGGGGAAAGTTGCGCATGGGGTTGATGCGCATGGGGGATTTATGCATTTGGGACTGATGCGCATGCGGGGAAGTTGCGCAAGGGGAAAAATTGCTCATGGGGGAAGTTGCGCATGGGGGAAGTTGTGCATTGGATGTTGATGCGCCATGGGGGGATAGCATATGGGGAAATGTTACTCCTGCAATGCGAGTATGCTTTTTGCTAGTAATAATATATATAAGTAATTTTCTTATAATAATATAAGTATTCTTATACTTATATAAGTATAAGCCTATATTCTAAAGTGAAATTAAGCCCCTTGCTCTTGAGCAGTTAAGATGACTTTCCATAAGAAAATACTAAAGGGTGATGTAACTGCGTGGACCCGTAACTGCTATGGATTTTGCCCATATGCTAATACTAATATACTAGTATACTGATGAGTATTAGTAGAATCATAGAATCATAGAGTTGGAAGGGACCTAGTAGGTCATCTAGTCCAACCCCCTGCCTGCAGCAGGAATTCCCCCTAGAGCATCTCCAACAGGTGCTCATCGAGCCTCTGCTTGAAGATCCCCAGTGCGGGAGAGTCCACCACCTCCCTTGGCAATCTGT
The DNA here is from genome assembly GCA_030015325.1 of Cryptoblepharus egeriae. Lineage (NCBI taxonomy): Eukaryota > Metazoa > Chordata > Lepidosauria > Squamata > Scincidae > Cryptoblepharus > Cryptoblepharus egeriae. The sequence goes on from JAREYC010000011.1 coordinate 23,326,536, forward strand.
TCCACTGCCGAACCGCCCTCACCGTCAGGAATTTTTTCCGGATTTCCAGCCGGAATCTCCTTTCTTGCAGTTTGTACCCATTGGTTCTAGTTCTGCTTTCAGAAGCAGCTATGAACAAATGAGCCCCTTCCTCCCTATGACAGCCCTTCAGGTATCTGAAGAGGGCAATCATGTCTCCCCTCAGCCTCCTCTTCTCCAGGCTGAACATCCCAAGTTCCCCCAACCTTTCCTCGTAGGGTTTCCCTTCCATCCCACTGATCATTCTTGTTGCTCTCCTCTGGACTTGCTCCAGCTTGGCTGCATCTTTCTTAAAGTGAGGTGCCCAGAACTGAACACAGTACTCAAGGTGAGGTCTGACCAATGCAGAATAAAGAGGAACTATAACTTCTCGTAACTTGGAAGCTACAGTCCTCTTAATGCAACCTAAAAAGGCATTTGCCTTCTTTGCAGACACATCACACTGCTGACTCATGTTCAGCTTGTTATCCACGGCGACTCCAAGATCCCGCTCACATGTTGTGCTGCCAAGCCAAGTATCCCCCATTTTATACCTATGTTTTTGGTTTTTATTGCCTAAGTGCAGAACCTTGCACTTCTTCCTGTTGAAATTCATTCTGTTTGTTACAGCCCAGGATTCCAGTTTATCCAGATCCTCCTGGAGGTTTCTCCTATCTTCTGATGTGTTTGCTACTCCTCCCAGTTTGGTGTCATCTGCAAATTTGATCAGGCTCCCCCGTATCCCTTCCTCCAAGTCATTAATGAAAATGTTAAAGAGAACCGGTCCCAAGACAGAGCCTTGGGGTACCCCACTTGAAACTGACCTCCAGGTTGACACAGAACCATTTACTAAAACCCTTTTGAGTGCTGCCATCGAGTCAGTTGCAGATCCACCTAACAATTGCCCTGTCTAGCCCATATTTTTCCAACTTCCTAATTAAAATGTCATGTGGGATTATAATATATAATATAGTATTACAATAATAATAATAATAATAATAATAATAATAATAATAATAATAATAATAATAATAATAGTAGTAGTACTTCTTGACTTCCAAATAATTTTATTTAAAACCACTTTATTAAACTAATGTTTCTGATCAATCCCAAGCATTAATCTAAATGTATTTATGATAAAAAAACATACACAAGATGACCAGTGAGATATAACAAGTCATTCGCATTGCAGGTACAATTACAGGGGATGCACAGGGTAGAATGAGCCAGTACTATGAGGCCTCTGTTGGCCTAGTAACACTAATACAGAGGTTGTGGCATGATGTAACACTAACCCTACAATCCAGAGTAACTACAGGAGCTCATAAGAGACATTACATGTACCCGTAGTTACAGCACCACCTAATGAAAACCTATGGGAAATTCATATTGCAATCCAGAGCAAATTGTTCTTACACCGGAGCAAGGACTCCCTGTAATTACTCTGGATTGTGCCCTATTACAGTAACAGTAATACAGAGGTGGTGGCATCATGGAAAAGGGCTGGTTAAACCTGTCAACCTCCAAGAACAGGAATAAGCCTGGCTGGGAAAGGGGTCAGTGCACACAAGTCAGTTGACCACTGCAAATACCTGTCTCTACATTGCGATTAACACCACCCCACACACACACAGAAAGAGAGAGAGATTTAGGACCATACACTTATTGTCATGGACCTCCCACCTCCTGCCAGTCTTTTACTGCAACAACTAAGGGATACTGTGGTATTTTATTTTCATGGCACAGTGAGGTTGAATCTCCAGGGCAAGCTCTTTGCTCTTCTGGAAGTTAAATGCAAACACAATTTGGGTCCAGTGCCAACTCTTCCACCCTTGGACTACAGAGGCTCTCAAGTCTAAACCACAGTCCAGGATACTGTCAGACCACTTCCTTTTGTGCTGGATTTCTGACCTTGCCATTTTTTCATCCTTGGGCTTACCTTTTTCTAACTCCCTAATTTCCCTTGTCCCCCTCAAAACTCAAGTTTTGCAAGGTGAGTGCAGAAGCATCCAGCATTAGATGTGTCCCTTGAGATTCACATTGGAGTTGACTGCACCTTTGGGTGAATATGGTTGGTTCCTTTTCCCGCTTTACTTCTTTTGAGGTGTGTGTGTGCAAATGTGGTTCCTGTACATTTTTTAAGGTGCTGTGGGATCTATCTGGGTATTAACAAGAGGTAGCAAAGATGTGCAGGCCTGTTTCTTTCCCCCCTTTTCCTGATTAAGGCTCACTCCCGTCATATGTTTTGGAGATTAATGCACCACTGCTCTGGGGTTCTTTCACTTGTTTCCTGCTAGGTATTCCTCTCCCAGGGGTGCTCGTCCTCCCTAGCCTCTCCCAGACTCGCCTTGACCTAGAAATGGGCTTTGATTTCTAACAGCTGCACTTCATTACTCCCTTCAGTGGTGGTCCTTACAATTTATTAGCTAAAGACATAGATAAATTCAACCCAGGCAATTATCGTTCATGGCAATATATTGTAATCAGAGTCGCATGCAGGATAAAAACCCCTATTCTCTGGGGCAGCAGTACAAAGCTCGAGGAGGCGTTTGGCCCCTTGCCGAGTGCAATAGCTTCTCTTCAAAAGCAGCAGCTGACTCAAGGGGGTGGGCCCAGCATCCACAGCTCCCTGGGTAAGGATCAGAAGTTGTTCCTTTTACTTTTTCCTCAATTAAAGCAGTCCCCTTGTGGGGAATTGCTCAGGGTTAATTCCAGAGCATCCGATTTTTAAGTGAGAATGTTACGTTCTTTAGTATGTGGGTTGGGCAAGGGAAGGCTGAGCTAGGTGGGATGATTCACCCCAAATCCAGTTCAGCAAAAAGTCAGCTGTACATCTGAGGCTGCATCCCCCACTTCACCTGTTGCCCCGGGACAGGACTGGGAAAACAGAGTGCGCTGAGTGCACCTCCTAAGGACCAGCAGCTCTCTTCTTTGATGCTGGTGGCAGCCAATTCTGCCTGCACTGGAGAGTGGGATGAAAAGTCAATGAAACTACGAGGCCATAGCTAATCATACAATGCTTTCCATATTATTTGATGAGCCTATGAAGTTGCCTTCCGCTGAGTCAGTCCAGTGGTTGCATGCTCTACAAAGTTTTAGATGTGTCTTTTCCAAAGTGTCTATTTGAACATAAGAGGTGCGCTGGTGGATCAAGACAAAGGCCCATCTGGTCCAGCTTCCTGCAGCTCACAGTGACCCACCAGATGCTTCAAGGAGCACAGTTTGGACCTGCAACCTTCACACACTTGGATTTGGCAGTAAGAGATAGCCAACTTGTAGAACCATCATGACATGAAACCTCTGAGGATAGACTTTTCTTTCAATCCCCTTTTCAAGGCACCTAGGCCTTGCTTTGCCACTGAGCTGTGGCCCCGACTCTGGTCCAAAAATCCAAGTTCAGCTATCTTGCACGAATCCTTATTAAGCCATCATTGATAGCAAATAACTGCTTTGCCCACCCCCCACAAAATTTTGGAGCCCCAGACTTACATGGTCCAGTGGGTTCCTGAAGGTTTATTGGTTGCAATTATCCTGGACAAATTATTTCCAGATAAGTCAGTGTAATGAAAGACACCTACTTTTTTGGTCTTCATTTTTGGGAGATGAGAATGATCACCCCTGTCCACACAACAGCCTCAATTCTGTTGCCTAGGAAAAGGGGTAGCACAAATGGTATGGGCTACACTGCCTTATTATTCCTGCTTTGGGCCCTAGTCACTCAAATCAAGATGACTTACATTGCTCTCCAGCGGTGTCTGCCTGCTGCTGGCCTCGGTGTTGCCCAAACAGTGCACTGAAGACAGCAGCTTCTGGGCTCTTGAATTACTGGGCAGAACGAGATGATCCCTGCAAACTTCCTTTCACAGCAAAGAACAGGGTGATGTATTGACTGCTCTGGCACAAAGTCAGAGAGGAAGGGGCCAAAATAGCCACCCTCTTGACACAGTTGGCAGTGATCGGGTCAGGCTGTGCTGATTCACATAGAGTTTACAGTATGTTTACTCCAGCTTCCATTTCATTGCAAGAGACCCAAACTTAGGGGTGGGTGGGAGATAGAACATGGAAAAAGGGCACAATCCAGAGTGAGGGCAGTGAGGAGTGCCCTAGCTAGGCTGCCCCAACTATTCTGAATCCAGAGCAGAAAGTTGTGCCAGATTCAGAGAGCCAGGAAGCCTAGGCTGCCCTGCTACTCCAGAGCATGATCAGTAGGCAGCAAGCGACACCTGGGAAGGGCTTGCTCCGAGGAGACCCCCCTCAGATCATCACAGATCAAGGAACAGCTGTGGTGCCAGCCTTATAAGGAAACCCAGAAGTTCCTGACAACCAGTAACAACTACAGCTTGAGACTCCAGTACAACAATACCTCTAGAGAAGGATGGATGCAAGGGGCTTGTTGGAGTGGCCTGCTGTATCCACAGGTTAGTGGCTGCCATAGTTGTGCCATATCCTGAAGTTGAGAGGCAAGGGTTGCAGCTAGACTAGCCAAGAACTCAGATTTTTGGTCAACACTGCCATTCTTACTCTGCCTTATCATGGATCCCTATGGGTCTTCTCATTGTTATACCTGCTCCTGAGGTGGTATAACTCTGAAGAGCTGGAAGAAGGAATTTCTGCCCGTGAAACAGGCTATGGGTATAATATAACTCCTATGTTGCCTTAGGCTGCCCCAAGCCTTTTCCAGAATAACTAAGGTGGCCCATCTTGCAGTTGGGTCAGCCCAGTGTTTAGATAGGGTAGCCCAACAGCACTTCTAGATTGTGCTCTAAGTGAATATAGTGAGGGGAGCTTGCAGAGAGCTTGTTGGGGTTTGACAGAACTGGTGCTGTAGATGTTTCTTCTGGTCATCCTCTGCCTTGTACATTTTGCATTCCCCCATAAACTTCAGCTCATGAGTGAACTTCTGAACAGGTTTCCACTGCAACTGGAAACTTGTGGCGGGTGTGAAAAGAAGATCACTGCTTCTTCTGTCCCAGAGGCTCATTGGTTGTGTGAAAGGCTTCATCAGACAGGTCAGCTACAGCAATGGTCCCCATTTCAGTAGCACTGCCTGGGCTTTTCTAGGGATTGCTGCTTTTGCATGCCCACATATGCAGTGTGCATATGAACCTTCCCACTGTGTCCTCATAAACCTCATAATTTAATCGCAGGGTCTGAGTCTGTGCATCTCTCTGACAGTGAAAGCAGATAACCCAGCCTTAAGGCTCCCTGGGGGGGTGTTGGGGACCGGAAATGGCCAAAGCTGCTTTATAGGTCTCTAATGAGGATTTCATGCAGAAAGCTAGCCACATGGCCTTCCCTCCCCCCTCCCAATTGTACACTCTCCCTCATCTGGGGGCTCTCAGCCTTAATCCTGGGTTCCCATTGGCTTGAACTGTCGTCTTATTTTCTGTTGCTTTTTTGCTGTAGACAGAAAGGATGGTTTTAATTTCCCCTTCCTGGTGGGTGGACAGGCCTGCGACGGACGTGTGGGCATGGATTGTGGAATGGCAGGCATTCCTGAACGGAGCCCAAGTGCTTTGGCCTAACTCTGCACCAGCCTGGCTCTGTCTCACCCTTCCCTTCCTCCCTGGTTTTTCCCCCCTTCTTCCTGTTGCCTTTTTAGGCAGAGCTGCTATTTTTTCCTCTTGATTTTCCACTTCTTTTCCTGAATCCTGTTTGTCTCCACAGTTCCCCATTCCTGTCTGAATTGGAGGGACACACTTTCTTGCTCCCTTCCCATTCTCCTGGCATGCTCAGGACCACGCATGCTTTTCAAGGAGCCCCCAGCTGGTCAGATTCTGGCCTTAGCTTTGAATGGGTGCCACTTCTGAATGGCTTCGCATTGCCGCATTGCTTCGAATGGCCTTTCACAGCTCGGCAAAGGCATAGGCCACAACGTGTTGTATACATGCTACATAATTTGACAGCCCAGCCTGAGTGTGGAAGAATCGTTGACAAAATGTTTCTTGGAAGGGGAAGGTGTTGTCAAGGAGGGATCTGATGGAAATTGTGGGGTCGCTTGAAGCCGCACCGAGATAGATAATGACAGCACTTAACATTTTTTCAGCCCCTTGTGTTTTGAAAGCAGTCGAGAGACAGACAATTCAGATTGCCCAGTGCACGGCTTAGCTGTTCTCATCCCTGTTTCTAAGAGAAGGGAATGCACTGCCAAGTATTGTTTAGTGAGCTTGCCTAGTAGCCACCCCCCACCACCACATCAGCAGTTGAAAACTTTCTACTTGCTGCAGATGGATAAGGCCTGTGGGGCAGCTCACATCACCTTCCTTTATCTTTGACATCAGTAATGTGTATAAATCTGGCTTGCCCTAACTTGTGTCATGGGCCTTCTAGCCAGTTATGACTTGAAGCAGTGGCATTTGGCACCCGAGGCCCAGAAATTTTTTGATACCCCACGTGTCAAAATTATTTAATTAATTAATTTCAGTATTAATTAATAAAATTAATTAGATATTAATTGATATTTTCGTATTTTAAAAAATCACTTTACCAATTAAGCCTCTGTTTTATTCCTTTTTTGGAGGAGGTGAAGCTGATTCTGGAGCACTTGTTGAGCTCTACTTTTACAGGATTGGGACCATTCTGGTGGCCTTGTATAACTCTGTGTCTGACCTGAACACAAGCCAAGGCATATTTGCTTACTTGCAAGTAAACCCAGTTGTATAGCTAAGTTTCACTTTCCCTAGGGCTCAATGCATTATCAGAGACTTCCTTCTGAGATTATTTGTAGGGGCTGCGTTCACTGGATCAGGATAATTTGGGGGGCATTGGATTGTTATCAGTCTGCCCTTTCTAACAGACTAAAGATGCAATCCTAAGCCTGTCTGCCCAGAAGTAAGTCCTATCATATTCACTCCCAAGAAAGTGTGTTTAGGCTTGCAGCCTAAGGAATGTTTGCCTACTTAGAATCATAGAGTTGGAAAGGACCTAGTAGGTCATCTAGTCCAACCCCCTGCCTGCAGCAGGAAAGGATCAGTATGCCTTAGTTTCACTTTCCATAGGACTCCATGTATCCACTTTCCATGTATTTTTTGGCCATAAAATTTTTTGGCCATAATATTTGATAGGAATGAGATATTTCAAAGCTGTATTTTTTTATTGGATTCTACTTGAAAATAATCTTCCAATGATATATGATGGGATTATTCAAAATGATTCTGGTAAGTTTAGTGATTTTGGTCACCCCAGTGTGTGATACTCCCCCCCCCCCCCCCGTGGGTGGTACCTGGGTCCCTAGAGATGCCACTGACCTGAAACAGCCATCTCTAGTATTTCCAGGCCCAATTGCCTAAGATGCAACTGGGATTCAATCAAAGACACCAGGTTTGAACCTGGAACCTTCTGCATGCAATCGGTGTTCAATACGCCATGAAGTGTTGTGTGTAATACCCATGAAGTGTTGTAGTTTTAAACTCTTTCAGTGCAAGTATGTTACTGTATTAGGGAATGAAAACGAAATACTAGGTGTTTTTTTTAAGTGAAATGCAAGTTCTCACACTTTTTGCAATGGCAGCCATATTGAGATTTTGGAACCACACAAATGTATTTGATTGATTTAAATGTAATGAACAATTAAAACAGGCCATTAATGAACTAAAAATTCTAGTTGACAGTCATAGCCAGAGTTATTCACTTTGATTGTGATGGTAAAACTATGCCACCCCTACGCGAGCAGTAAGTTCCCCCTGCTTCCAATTCCCCCTTCCCTGAAGTAATGGTGATTGTTCTCTTAATTCATAGGAAATTGCCTCCTTTTGTCTCTTACCCCTGCCCTTGGAGCACAGCATGAGTGTAGCAGTCCCTTGCCGGTACACAAACAGCATCTCTACCTCTCCCCCCGCCATTCACATAGCGGCTTCTCCCCACTGAGTCCCAGTGGTAATGGGTCTGTGGCAGTCACTGTGTCGCAACTGGAGAGAGAGAGACAGAGAGAAAGTTTCCATCTCCAAGTAACAGACTTGTCAGGCAGGTTGACTAGTTAATGAATCCAGCAGCGATGGGAATCCTGATGGTTGCTTTTATCTTTTCGGGGCACTGTCTCTCAATCCTCATCCGCTAATTATGGGAAGCTGAAGGGAGGAGACAGATTCGAAAAGAAGTGGCAATATTATTTATAATTCAGCATATTTTCTAAAGTCTGCCGTTCTTTTCCTCCGAAGGTTAAAATGTCACCCCATCACAGTTTCCATCATACATTCCTCCCAATTCTAGCAGAGGGGAAACAGTGATTTTCAGTCTCCCCATGCTTCTGACTACCCCAGCATTGGTTGCATTTGTGCTCTAAGGACTTCTCCTTTCCCTCCGCATCTTCCCCACTTCCCCCAGGAGAATCTCCATCTGAGGAAGGAAGTGATTCTAGCTATCTCTGAGCTCAGGAAAACCCATGTGGGTCAAATGCTAGACACCCTATAGCAAATCTGAATGGCAGTTCAGCCTTGCAAATGGCAGCTTCTTATTATCTCTTTGTCTTTTCTGGAAAGGTGTGTGGCATCTCTAGTTTTTACTGATCTGTAGTATTAGGACCTGCTAAATTACACACTTGAAGTAGGGGTTGGGCATGGAAACCCCTCTCTAGTTGTTTGATTCTTTAAAGGCTTTAAAGCTCCAATCATTGTTTCAAGTGCTTGCCTGCCCTGCTTTATTGGCTCCTCTGCTTCGTTCTCATTCTGCAGCCCAGCTTCCCCCCCATCTGCCTCAAACTGCGTGTAACACAGTGCTAGAGTCATGTGTTAGTAAGTTCCTGATTGCATCTCTTGGTAGAGCTGAGAACGATCACTTTCTGGAGCACTAAATTACTGCAGCATGTCAATGCAGACATTTATGAGCAGCAGGTATAAGGCAGTTTCAGTTCCAAGACGCTTCCCGCATGTGAAGCAGGTGCCCCATCCCTGAGCTCCGCCTCCTCCCTGCACTTAAGTTTTGCTTCCTTGATGTCCAATTTTCTTGACTTTTGCCCTGTTGACCAAAAAAAGTGCACATTAATTGTCCACAGTGAGAATATTGGTACCCATTTTATTGACCAACGAACAGAATTTACCCATGTTCATGAGAATAAAATTTCAAGAATATTTGTGGACCCCGGGAATTACTAGGCAGTGGTGGGCAACGGGCACCCCGACTGGCCAACTGGCAACAGGCACCATCATGCAGTGGGCAGTGGCTACTGTGACACACTAAGCTGGACTAGTTCAGCCATCGGCCTGATTCAGGAGGGCTCTTTTCCTTCCTCCATGGTTGCAAGCAGCATTTTATGCCACACTTTATTGTAGCCCAAATAACACCCACTCTTAGCCACATCATGCTTGCTTTAAACAAATGCTCACATTCTGCAAAAATGTAAGTGTCAGCAGCTGAAGAACCAGCACCACAGATGTAGCCAAGTTTCTGCAAAGTAGTTCATTTTTATGAACGTTCTTAAATTTGTATAGTTAATTTTGTGTGAGTGGCTTTGTGGGCAGGATGTAGCTTTGTTCGGTACAGAAGGGTAGGCCACCAATTTGGGCAGCGTCTGATGGCATTCTAGTCTTTTGCGAATATGCTCCTCCACACACCTCCATCATCTAGCCTGGCTGTGAAAAGCTGTTCTTTTGCTTATGAGTGCAGTGTTTCAGGTGTGACATGTTAGGTTTAGGTAAGTTATAGAGTTTAGTTGTCTCCCTCCCACCCCTCCTTCCTCCCATCCCTCCTCCTTCAAGTATGGTGTATGATCCATGCATTTGGAGCTCTTATGAGACAGCCGTTGCTGTGTCTGCAAAGTAGCTGCCTCCTCAGTCCCTGCTCTATTGCTATTTTTAAAGCAATCTGTTGTGCTGTGCCCCTCCATTAGTGCCTGGAAAAACATCACTTTGTTAAATCAAGGCTACTAGAATGCTGTAAGTAGGAAAAACAAACAGACAAGTTAATTAGTTTTTAGGAACAGATTTAACTGGAATGAAGCTGAATTGGTGTGGAAGCTAATGGCCATATTTTTGTGTCCTTTACATCAACTCTGGCAATTTTTTTTATCTCAAGAGCAGATGATTATGATGAATATAGCACCATTATAGACTTGGAGCTTTGTAAAGTAACTCAAGTAAGAAATACAGTTTGCTCCTCCAAGGAACTTGCAGTCTCAAAGAAAGGGAAGAGCATCAAAGAAAGGGAAGAGGTGAGTGTGGCCAGGGATGAATGAAATCAAATGCAGGCTAATCAAATATGTAGGCTTCATTTTGTTTATGGGTGGGAAGGGGTTCAGTCAAAAGTGTCATTGACCCAGGCCAAAGACCAAAATCATATTTCCCACAGAGACCCACCAGCTGCTCCTAGAAACCCACAAGCAGGAGATGGAGGCACACCTCTCACTCACCATTGTTGTCCCACAAAACTGCCACTGAATTCAGATGTATTGCGTAATTTTTGATATTAATAACCAATGATTTACTTGCCATTCAAAATTTGTCCAGTCCCCTTTTATAGCCATCCAAACTGCTAGTCATCAGAACATCATGTGACAGTGCGTTTGACAGTCTAATGATGCACTGTTCAATGAACCTCTGACCCTCCCTAACAGATCCCCTCCACCCCAATCCTAGGCTGGTTCAAGTGTGTACTGGGAGGATGCACTTCCCTGCAGTCCATCCCATCTGTGCCTTGGTTTGCTGCCAGGCTTGCAAGAACTACCAGTACCAGCTTTCAGGAACTACCTTAATAATGTTGAGCCTTTTTATTCAGAGGGTTGGGTACAATAATCATTATATATATATATATATATATACAGGCATTGAAATAGTCAATGTGAACATTTAAGGTAAAGGTATTCCTGGCAGGTCGCCCTGTTATTTGTGACCACAGCATCTTTAACCACTGAGCCACCTGCAGCCCTGCATGTGAACAGTTAAACCTGTTTAAAACCAAAGAGAGTTTGGAGAGTTGATAATTGTCACCATTGGGAGATAGGCAGAGATTTCAGGAGTTACTCTTTTAAGATTTGGCCAAGTTTTACCCTTTTCTGTTCCTCCTCCCATCTAAATCTCACTGTTCCCCAAGGCAGTATTTGTTCTCTTAGGAAAAATCTACAAGAATTCCCTTTGTCACCCATGGAGAAGATTGTGCCTACTGTCTGGGCACTGATGTGTCTGGAGAGTGATTTGGCAATATTATGGGGCCTCATTTGCTAGGTTAGCAACAAAGCTGCCCAATTTTGCCCATATCGCACCAGCTGGCATTAAGCACTCAAGAGATCTTTCTCATAGTGTTTGGTAAATCTCAACTTCTCTTTCTCAGATTCTCGCAGAAGATTCTCCCACCTGAAGTTGCTTGGGCAAAATTATGGAAGTAGGACGCTGTGAATATATGAGAAAATGTAGGCAAAATGGTATTAATTGCATAATTTGCATAAACGAGAACTACTGTAGCACAGTGACTAAGGCATGGAATTGTGAACCAGGCAGCCCTCCTCCCCTTTCCCTTCCCCCAGTTCTCTTCTTGATTCTGCCACTAAGTTGTGTAGGTGGCCTTAAGAAAGATGCCATCTTACCCATGCGCTGCAACAATGGGGGCAGTAGTGCCAGTCTGCCTTGCAGAACTGTTCTGAACATTGCCCTGTGTGTGTGTGTGTGTGTGTGTGTGTGTGTGTGAGTGAGTGATTGAATATTCAAAGTGCTTTACGTGCTCTAAGTATTGTTATTTGTTTATTACAGTAACAGAATTTAGTTTATTCTTCTGATAGTAGAACATTTCATGTATATATTTATGTTCCACCCGCCTTCTCACTCCTCTCCCATGGCACAGCAGCTAGGAATGCTTGGGTTCAGAGTCCTCAGCTCAACTCATCTGAAGAGATGCAACAAATATGCATGCAATTAATTTCTGGGCTCTGCCTTCGCAGCGCCTCCGGTGCTGACAAATTGTTGGTCCTCATCTTATGAAGATAAGCCACAAAGATCTTCCACGCAAGTTGTGCATAAAATAAATGTGTGAGAGCAGCAGTAGCACCTTGAGGCAACTGATTGGTGCTGTCTTTGTTTGATTCTCGGATTCCGTTGCAGGAGTGGGGTGGGGGTGGCACAGGGCTGCTACACTGGAGGGGAAATGCTCAATCAGCGTAGGCATCTCATTCAGCACTCAAAGAATTTATGATATTTCTAATGAGCTGAAGGAACAACATCTAATTGCTTTGGTGCCTTGCACCAAATTAATGTGATTTGCACATTAGATTTTAACAGTGTGTAGCAGGTGGCAAGCATTGTCCTTCATATCTCTAGTATCCTCCCCCCAAAACCTTTGTCCACAGCTGGTGAACTGTTGGACTCTTAAAATATGGACTCTTAAAATATGGATTTGTGGTTCTGAGATTCCCAGGAGCTGAAGCTGTGATGACTCTTTATCTTAATGGTTCCATGCTGCTAATATTACGTTCTTCACAAACCAACCTGCTTAATTTTTAATGAACACTGGACTTATACATATGGACATCCATCTATGCCAGCACACTGTCAGCGCAATCCTTACCCCTGGTTAGTCTGGCACAAGTCCTGGCACAAGTTTCATGCTGACCTGGGGTTGTTGCAAAAAGGCACTTCTGCACCTCTCCTGGGCACATAGAAATACATTAGCCTTTCCTCAGCACCATGACCATGTTGCTGTTCTGTTGTGGGAGCTCCTACAGAGCAAGAGGACAGTGGTTCTTAGCTTGCTCTTTTGTTTTGTAGGGGAAGCTCACTTTGAGGCAAAATGTCCCTACTGTTTTGCAGTAGTTTGCTATATATGCACTTCCATGCAGCCACATCTAGCTACCCACAAATCTTAAAAAAGGGGGGATCTTCTGTGATTGTATCTGTGCTGTATAGTTGGAATTCTCTCCTATCACAGGACCAGCTTTATCTTATGTTGTGCTTTTCAGCTTGGAAATATAAGGACCTAGAATTCCATCTATATATATAAAAGAGAAAAGTCACTGACTCACTTCATCTATCTACTATCTATCTACAGTATTTATATACCACTTTTCAACTGAAAAGTTCACAAAGCGGTTTACAAGAAAATGAAAAAAATTAATAGCTAATTAATAGCTAATGGGTGCCTGTCCCAAAAGGGCTCACAATTTAAAATGCAAAAAGAACATCAGCAGAAGCTACTAGAACAGACATTGTTCTACATGGGGTGTGTAGGGCCAGTTACTCTTCCCCTGCTAAATAAAAGAGGAACACCCACTTGAAAGAGTGTCTCTTGCCCAGTTAGCAGGGGTTCATCAACACCCAGCCAAAACTGGTAGACCTGGAAGCATGAAATTTGGGGTGGGTGTTCCTTCCATGACAGAGACAGTCACTAAGAACTAGTTTTTGGAAATTCCAACCAGAAGGGGGTGAAATGGGGCGCAATGCGTTTTTCTTCCTATACTTTGCATTGAGAATTCCCTGACTGAGGGATGCCATGCCCCAACCCCAGGACCTAGAAGCATGAAATTCGGGGAGGGTGTTCCTTCTGTGACACCACACCCGCCAAGAACTGATGTGGAGAAATTTAACCCTTAAGGGGCTGAAAAGGAGTGCAACATGTTTTTGTCCTATACTGAGCAATTCAGTGCCCAGTGCCTGGTGCACTGAGGGGGGGGGGTGTTGTTCGGAGAAAGGGGTTGCACTGGGGAGAATGCTGTGCATGGGGGGTTGCGCACGGTGGGTGTTGCGCATGGGGAGTGTTGTGCATGGGGAGATGATGCACATTGGGATTGATACTCATGAGGAGATGTTGAGCATGGGGGAGATGATGCCAATGGGGGGTTGATGCACATGGACTGATGCGCATGTGGGACTGATGTGCATGGGAGACTGATGCACATGGGGGGATGTTGCTCATGGGGGGGTTGATGCGCATGGGGATGTGCGTGGGGGATTGATGCACCGTGGGGGAAGGTGTATGGGGGAATTTTATGCCCACAATACGGGTGCGCTTTTCACTAGTTAATGATGTTTGAGTACTTCAGCCCTTGTCTCCTAAGAATTGTGAAATAAACACACTCTTGAAATATTGAAGTCCCTTTTTGATACTCTTCAAAACTTGCATCTTGGTTTTAACTCAGTACCGAGTTTAAAATGTAGCAGACTGTCAGGCTGTTTTTAATCCAATAGCAAATATAGCTAACTTGCCTCTCTCAATTTCTCTGTTGTTTATTGTTATTTATCATTGTTTGCTTTTCTGTTTGGACCTGAGTCCTGTAAGGTGTGCCATCTGCTGATGGATAAAGATGCGCACAGTGGACTTCATTTACTTTTAGTGCCTTTCAGTGACTTCTAATGTATCGTGAACAAACTTCACAAGGACTGGCAGATGCTTGGGTTCGGTTGGGCAGATGCAGTATTCGGGGCAGTAGGATGAGCTGTGCATACAAAATCAACAATAAAGGTTCCTTAATACTGTACTGTGGTTCCCAAAGTGTGTGCTATGGCGCATCTTCTTCCTGACTCGCATTGTCCTTATGATATCTTGCATGATAGCATGAGAGTTCAGCAATGGGGCCACATGATGCTATCGATGGAGGGCACAGCAGTGCAGAAGTAAGTTTTGAAAGCACCGCTTAAAATATTCAAGCATTCTGCTGATTACACCCAGGTATTCTTTGTAGTTTCTGTGTATAGAAGCTGTTTTTATCAGTTGTATGTAGCTATTTGTGAGGTATTTTCCCTACCTTGTTCATATATGTTCCTGAAATGGTGGGGCTGCTTCTGGAGTTTTCTATAGCCAACTTCAGTGGGAGGTTACTTCTGCCGTATCCCAATTGCAGCAGCTTTTGATAGAGATGTGGCCAGCTGCTGGGAGGAAGATTTTGAGAAAGGTTTACTCACTAATAGACTTTTATGAGCATTTGACAGAAGTTGTTTAATGCATCTGTAGATCCCACCACAAGGTTTGCTAATGAAATGAACTTGGACAGCCAGCATATATAGAAAGCTAGCTTTTCAGAGAAAGGTCTAGGTTGGAACTCTTTGAGTTATTTTTCTTTGTACAGGTTCTGTGCATTTGTAAGATAGTATGATCCAAAATTATACAGCCCGGGTGTAGATTTCATACCTAGATGTAGTCGACAGTGCTAGCTAGAGGGGAGCAGAGCAGTCGGTCTTGGAGGGAGCCTCACCCCTTCAGAGCCATTCCAGGCAGAGAGAACATATGGCTTCATTTTGCTTCCGCCACCTGGAATGGCTCTACCTACCTACCTACCTATCTACAGTATTTATATACCACTTTTCAACTAAAAAGTGCATAAAGCGGTTTACAAAGGAAATTCTAAAATTAATAACTAATTAATAGCTGATGGAACCCTATCCCAAAAGGGCTCACAATCTAAAATGCAAAAAGAACACCAGCAGGAGCCACTTGAACAGACATTGCTGGGGTGTGTAGGGCCAGTTACTCTCTCCGTTTCTAGATAAAGGAGGAACCACCACTCAAAAGAATGCCTCTTGCCCAGGAAGCAGAGGCTCCAAAGGGATGAGGCTTCCTCCAAGACAGACTGCTGTGCCCTTCTCTAACTACAGCACTGGTAGTCAGCACTGATTACTCTCTATTCATATGGTTTAAATACAATGGAAGGGCCCTCGAGTTGTGCCTGTGTGTGCGCACACATGCGTGCGCATGTGCTGTACGTACACACGCATTCAGTGAGCCACTCAACTTCTGTACAAATCTATATATAGATTTAAATCTATATATAGTATATAAATCTATAGCAGTATAAATCTATAGCAACTGTGGCATGGCTAAGATTGTGATGTTAGTCCCTTAAATCACAGCCGTGATTATTCTGAGGCTCTTAAGAACTTCTCCATATTGTGGAAATCTAAGTATAGAAGCAGTCATCAATAGCTCATATGTTTTAAATAACACTTTGATGCCTTTCATGCTGTTCTGTCATTCGTACAGGCTATTACAGGTGAGCAGGTATTATGGCTTCAATTTTACAGTGCAGCAGCATCAGAAAGATCTTAAGAGAGCAATATGATACACCAGTCAAAAGGTGTGGGAATCTCTGGGTGCTGCTGATCCATGGATCTGGATTTCTGCTTTTCGAAGAAGTGCTAGAGGCCTGAAAATAAATGATAGTTTATATGAAAATAAATGATGATGGGTCCAGCTTTAGTTTCTCTCATCTTCAAACTCCCAGCAGAGAGCTATGGTAAATGTTCTGACAGTACCATAGCTATGATAGACCTTTTGTCTTCTTTATCACTTACAGGTTCAGTGGCGTCTTTCCCAGCCTGAACATGGCAGTGAAACGGCGGGAACAGGCTCTACAGGATTACAAGAGGCTGCAGTCCAAGGTGGAGAAGTATGAGGAAAAGGAGAAGACGGGGCCCATCCTGGCCAAGCTGCATCAGGTACAGATCTCAGACAGAAGAGCCATCCCACCCACGTGGGAGAAGATCTGAAAATTTCCCAGTGGGACTAGAACACATTAATGTTGTTTAGGCACAAAGAATTTCACTTGTGTATAGTAACTTGCCATAGAAAGCAGCCAACTTTGTAGGGAGACTTTTAGGGCAATAACCCCTTGGTTTGCTGTAGCACTTTCCTTTTGATGTGGTGTGAGAAAGGGTTGTTTTGCCTTGTGTCACTTTTTCTGCGACATCCTTTGTGCTTAATCCATCCTTGCTGTCTGGCTTAGAGATAAAATCGTAGTCTTGAGTCAGTCCAGCACCTCTGAAGTCCCTATTGATATGTGTCGCTAAAGGCGTGTGCCACAGAATGGCTTTCAAACTCTCACAGTATTGTTTGTGTGTTAAATAATCCATCAAGATACTTCAGATCTAGGCTTGTCTTATGGGACTACTCCTGCATTTTACAATAATATTGAAAGAAGCCAGGAATTGTTTGTTCAAGTGCTGCTTTAGCTCTAGCTCTGAAGCCACTTCACCTCCTGAGAAAGTACTTCATTGGAACTAGCTGATGAAAAGCACATTGAGTATGAAAATCTGAGTCACTTGGGGGCTGTTCGCCCCGCTTTTCTGCTTCCTCGGACTACCCTGAAATAAACATGTGAAGGGCACATGTGCAACCTTAAATGCAGTCGGCATGCTTATGGGAGTCACAGGCAGGGACCAGATATCACAACCACAACAAAAGCACCTCAAAATGTAAAGCATGACAAAAGCTAAAAACACTTGCATATTGAATTCAGGAGGTTAATTTTTAAACACTATTTTACTAAGTAGTGTTAATTAATTTAAACACTGTTTTAAACACTAATAGTTAATTTAAACACTATTTTAAATTTAAAACTAATACATATAAATTATTGATTGCAAGAAGACTATGCTCTGCCTATAGGACTTCAGTCACAGGGAAAAGGAAATCATTTCAGTTATTTTCCTGGACACAAGGCTAAATAGAGGGTATGTCCTGGAAACAAAGGACATTTGGTCACAGGCTTCTCTCCAAGTGCTTAGAGATTCTTACCTGCTGTCCATATGTAGCATGTTTACTGTGGACATGTGCTGGTGAACATGGTTACTCCATGAAATAGCCCTGTGTTGCACATTGGTTGCTTTTTGTTCTGTGTTTTGTTTTTTTGGTGGACCTGAAAGAGCAACTCTCAACAGAATCGGAGAATGCAAATTCTTATAACTCTATAAATTGGGTACTGTATTGAAGAATTACCAATATCAACCTTAAAAGAAGAGAATTGCAGATTAATAGTAAGAAGCTTAGTATCCTTCTTGCTCCTGCATAATCTAAGGATGTGGAACAGTGAGCTACTTTGTCCCGATGACTAAGGAGGAGTTTTTCCTCTCCAATAAATTTCTAGCAGGAGTGTGCTGAAAATGGTGTACAGGGCAAATATTTTTATCTGCATCAAAAAGCATGCAAAAGCATTGGATTGTGAGCCAGTTTAAGCAGGGTCCCCATTCATTTCAATGTGTATTTTATTTTGAATATATTTGACTTGATGCTCCCATGGTTTGTGAGATTTCATTTGGGGAAATGTTACAGACCTATGATTTTAACAGGCTATGTGTCATGCTTTTCACTAGGGCTTACTCTGGGGTATGTGTTATTCTAGAGTATGTGTGGCCCTTCATTATTTTAAATACATTTTAAAAACATTTAAATGTATTTATTTTAAATACATTTTAAACGTATACCGTTTTAATGTATTTGATTTGATCATGCAGGGGTGTCAAAAATTTTCTTGCTTGATGATGTCAGTTCTGGGCATGACATCACTTCCAGATTAACGATATCACTTCTTGTGGGTCCCAACAGATCATGCCCCGGTAGGGGATTTTTCACCTTCCTATGGATCCTACCAGCCTGTGCCTGTGTTTGAGGGGCTTGGGAAGCTCTGAAGAGGTCTGATTGCTTTGTGAATCCCCACACAGCCAAAAATAGAAAGTTTTTGATGATCTCCTGCTCTACTGCTTTTCCCTCCTTTTCCGTCCCTAAAAGGGTCAGGGAGACCTTTCCTTAAACGGGAGTTGCAACACCTCTGTATGAAAAGCACTGATTTAGAGCCAGGATGGTTGTAGGAATTTGGAAGTTGGATCTGGAAGACCTTGGAGGAAGGATGGTATAAAGAGATGGTTTTGCCTTAATTATGGAAGCAGACAAATATTTGACAATTGTACCTAACAGGACATACCAATCCTTTTAAGTGCCTCTGAGAATTTTTGAGGACCACTTTGCGTGTTAGGGTTTTAATTTAGCCTATTGGGGCTGTTTTAGATCCTAACCTTGGAAAGAGGGAAGGGCCTCAGATGACACCCAAAGGCAGAAGTGATGCCCATCTTCTGTTCTGATCTTCTTTTCCGTTCTCCCAGGCCCGTGACGAATTGAGGCCGGTGAAGGAGGATTTTGAGACAAAGAATAAGCAGCTCCTGGAAGAGATGCCTAAATTCTACAGCAGCCGTGTCGATTACTTCAAGCCTAGTTTTGAATCTCTGATCCGGGCTCAGGTACAACTTGGGGCAACCAGCTCTTCTTCCAACCTGCTATATTTTATCAGTGTGGATCCTGTATAACAGCAGGGCAGTTGGGTGATCCTTTAGTAAATGATAACCAAAGGCCATGGATAGATACGATCAATATTAGTGGGAATCTCCCTGCCCCAACTATTTCAAAGGCTTTGGGTGAATGTGTGAAGGGGCACGAGAGGGGTCCCATACAGTGTTAAGGTGCTTCAGTCAGTTGTCACCAGGGAAGCAGAGGGTGCCCATCAGTGTTGTAGTTGGGGAGAAGGGGTACCAGGGGTCCCATCCCTTTGGAGCCTTTCCAGGCTGGGGGAGCCAAATGGAGCCATACGGCCAAACAGAGCCATACGGCTCAGTTTAGCTCCCCGAGCCTGGAATGGCTCTGAAGGTGTGGGACCCCTGACACGCCTCCCTCCCACACTCACTCTTCTACCTCCCTCTTGCTATGCCACTTGTGCCCATATATGGCTTTGAACTGATCAGACCACAAAGACCAGACCACGTCATCTTCTTTGTGGTCTGCTTAATTAAAGAACTGTACATAATCTCTCCTTCCTGGTCTGCTGCCGGAACCTGCCTTGGTCGGATCCTCCTTCACCCGTTGAGATCAGAGCAGGAATTAGCTCATGTCCAAAAGCCAGAGAGTTGTGAATGGTGTGAGCGTTGCCCCAGCTGGCTCATTCATTCAGCCAGTACTCATTCATTGTGTGTGTGTGTGTGTGTGTGTGTGTGTGTGGATGCCTCAGTACATTCAGTTGGTATTATATTGCACTATTTCTGATCTCATCTTCTTGTGCCTTTTGAAGTGTCAGAATCACTGTCTGGGCCACAGCCCTTCTGGGACGGAGAGGCTTGAGTGAGTGACCAACAGGTGGACCTTGAGTTTTCTGAATGGAACGAGAAGCAGTGGCTCCTAGAAACTGCTTTTTTAGCTCACCCATTTATGCAGTTCTGTGCCTCTTGGATTGGAGAGGAAAACGTCTTTTTTGGGACAGGGACCATTTCTCGGGAGACATGTGAACAACATGTCCGTCAGTCTTGGAAGACTATGGTATCATGCTTGGCGCTGCATATGCTGCATGTGAAGCACGAAAGCCTGGGTTAGATTGTTATGGAGGATTGGCTGATACCCAAGCAGCAAATCCCCCCTCTCCACGCCACTGAATTAGTCCAATTGAAAGGCAGAGCCGATACAATTGGATCCAGCTGGCGTCGCAGAGCTGTACTAAGGACAGGAGCTCACCCTGTCTTGTGGGGCCGACTCGGGTCTCAAACCCTGGCCTGCTGGTTAACAGGCACAGCATCTTAACCACTTGCGCCACCCACAGCTGTGTGGCTGTGGCACAACAAAGATTTTAAAGGCCTTATTTAGGTGCTTGACCTGTATCCTTGCCCTTTCAACACCCTTATTCTGATTTATATACTGCATTTGCATCTATTTCACCTTTTATTTTCACTGTTCTTAAGGTGGCAAATCAAAATATATTAAAATAGTGCCCTAAAATCAAACAACTTCAATTCACAACAATAATAGAGACCACCAGAACCAATAAATTATCACAGGAGTCACAACCAGGCAGTAGCTGTTTCCACCCAGAGCCCAAATGCCTGACAAAAACAGAAGCCTTTTAAAAGACAAGGGATCTTAAGACATGTTGCACCAGAATAGGAATTCCTCAGTGCACCGTCTTCTGAAGCTAGTGTAGTTTGGTGGTTGGAGACTGGGTTGCAAGTTACCAAGAACCCATTTTGAATGACAGCACAGGGCACCTTTCAGATAAGCCATTCTCTCCCAATGTCTCCGTTGGTTTTGCAAGTCCCTATTGGGCAGCCTTACTGGGGTGTTCTATGGGTTATTGAGACATGTGTAGGAACACACATTAATCATCTTGGGAAAGTGCAAAAAAAAACCCTGAATACTAAAAGTGTGGCAGGTTGTTTGCCTTTCACATCTTAATTGCATTTTGCATTGGATAAAACAATCACAAACACAGGCCAGTTCAGCTGCGGGCAGATGAGTCCCAGATCCAAGATTGCTCAGGGATTCCTGCCCAACAGGACCCCTCCCAGACCACCCTCTGAGTTTTTCCGGATTTATTTATTAGCAGCTGAAAAGCTTGAGCCACGGGAGTGTTTGTGGTGATTTAGCAAGCGTCTCAAAATGTTCCTTAGCAGATCAGCCTGAATGTTGTTTCCCGTCTACGGTTGCATAATTATTGATCATTATTGCATAACGATAACGATTGGCTTGACTGTATACCTCAGAATGGTTCAGAATTGTTTACCATCCCAAAGCAAGGAAAGTGCCAGCAAAATGTGGATGTGGCCAAGTGATTTGGATGGTTCCATTCACCTGGCACCCAGTTGGTTAGAAGGGTAAATTCTCCCCTTCTCCCATAAGCTCCCCCCAGTTGTGTGGATGTCTACAGTGGAGAGAGTGCCATTTGGGCCAAAGCTCTGTTTCAGAAGCCAAAGGGCAAGCACATGGAAAAGGAGGCCTTTGCCACACCGAGTGAGCTTCCGCAGCCCAACTCTGAACTTTTGTCATGCAGTTCACTCTCTTAGCAAACTTGTACAAACACCTCTTCAGTTGATGTAACTTCACCAGCATTGTGTCTTCTTGGGAGGAATGCCCACTTTAGGTTTCTTCCCACCTCTTCTTAGGGGCACCTCTTAGTGTAGAGAGAATGTGGGTGGGGTGGCTCTTGGGAAGTTGTTCTCAGTGAAGTGAGAATGATCATCACAGCCTCATTGAGAAGCCTGGCTTCTTCTGCAATGAGAAACATGGAGTACTCATTCTCAAGTAGCCAATATAAAAGGGTTGAACTTTGCCTGTGTGAAGGCAGCTGAATTTGAACTGTAGAGATCCCTGCTTGCAGTCTTCCCTGATGGCAAGGGCTGATGCCACATCCACCCCACTCCCTTCCCTGGGAGTACTGAGTGTCGTGTTCTGCAGCTAAATAGTTCTGCCCACCCACAAGCTTCAGCTGTATGGCTGGAGTCAAATATTTCCCCTGTAGTAGTCTTTGAAGTTTCCACACTAAGATGGAGGGGGAGAGCCTATTCGCCTGTGATGGAGGGGCCTGTCAGAAACACCGTCTTCTTTCCCTGCCCTCATTGTTCCTCTCTAGTTTTAGAAAACAGAATCCCTTTTATGAATGTTTAAGTAATCAGGAGTTTTTAATATGTTTGCACAGGAGGTGCATCAGATATGTTTTGAGTGGCTTTTGAAGCTTGATGGCTTCAAGCTTCAAGATGCTGCATTTGTCAACTTTAAGATCAGTGGATCAGCAGTTTGAGACCGAAGTACCACACAACAGATGAAGTGAGCTCTTGTCACTCATCCCAACTCCTCCAACCTAGCAGTCTGAAAGCATTCAAATCCAATTAGTTACCAAGATACCACCTTGGTGGAAAGGTAACAACCTGGCAATAGGTCCATCAGTTTCCTCAATGCTGCATCAAAACATGGAGATGACTACTCTGATTGGTCTGATCCAGAATAGTGAACCCTGTCACAACACAGGACAAACACTGAAGTTGCCATGTTGGGGGGAAAATGAGTTTCACTGTGACAACTTTTCAAAGAAACTCTTTGGAGTTTAAACTATTGTCAGTGTTTTTCTTCTCACAGCACACTGACCTCCGATCTCACTGGTCTTCACCTTTTGTGATGTCACTTCCAATTTTTGGGAAACTGGAATAGTGCAGTGCCAATCCCAATCCCAATTACTTGCAAAGAGCCTGAACAGGAGGAGAAGGAGAGCCATAAAAAGGGGTGGAGTGACAAGCAAACAGGTGGGGGGCGGGAGGTAGACAGCTAAAACTTCTGATGTGCTCGTGGAGTTTCTGAAGGAGTCTCACGGGGCCCAGGGCACTCAGGACCATATGTTGAGAAGTATTGCTATAGTAGTAGTACGTGGCAGGTATATTTCTCACCAGTGCTTTCCAGAACAAACGTGGTCAAGTGCTTGGGAGTCTCAGTCTGGAAGGTCAGATTCAGGGGTGGGGAAGACTCCACACTGGAAAGCGATAGAAGTTTTTTCAGTTCTTAGAGGCTCTACTATGCTCTTGCAGGTTTTTTAATCAGATTTTGTGTCATACTGAAGGATGTGTTATATGTTCTTGTAGAAGGATGGAGGTGGCGATTACAGAAAAGAGTGACCAAACTGTACTCCTTTCCAAAGTGTACTTTGAACCAGGTCAAGCCCTTTATTCTGCACACACAAAAATGTGTGCAGAATCTGGGATCATCTTAACTGGCCCAGAATGCTGAGTTTCCTTTCTGTTTTTATAAAATAGATCAAGTTCCCGTAAGATTGCAGGAGTTGTTGTTGGGGGAACATGCAGGCAGCGCCTATAGGAGGCTCCTGAATTGAAGTCCCTTAGATGCTCTTTCTTTATTTGCTCTTTCTTTATTCAAGCCCATGTCCATGATTTGTCTGAACCCCTTTTCTTACAACAATTTTATTCGTTGTTTAAAGGGGGAAAATTAAACATTCCAAATTCTATTTTTTTAAAAAAAACTTTTAACAATGAATTTGGAATAAAGCACCCAAATTGAGAACATATCGGCAAACTACACAATTTGCATAATTTATTCTGAGTAGAATCTGTGCTGCATTTAATTAGCACATTAATAACCTTTATTTCTAAGTGCAAAGCTTTGCCTTGATTTCCAGACCCCCATAATTTTTACAAATTTTCTACACTTTTGCCATTTTTAAAGATTTAAATATTGTTCAAAATATGCATTTTAGGGGGAAAGAAAAGCATAACATTTGCATAATTTGGTATTAATTGACACACTGTGATTTGTTAACACCGTGTTTTATTGGTATAGGAAGAGGTTTTTGGAAAGGGGGAGTCAGCACATTTTGTGTTACGGTAGTTTTCGAATTAGGGATTTTCTTAGGTAGTTAAATAACATTTCCAAAAAAAATGGCTGCTTTTGTCAGGCTTCAGTAGTTGAACGAGAGCTCTGCGTATCCAGGAACAAGAAACTCCAGGAGGCAGCTTTGAAGAATTCTGGTTGATATGTGGGTTTGGGTGCTGGTGCGTTGGGCTGTTTTGTTTCTTTTTTTAAGCCTTTGTGGACTCAAAAAGTTTTTTTATACATTAATCTCCCTAAATCAGTAGGAAAGGTAGTGCTCTGCCTGGAGTGTGGTGCCCTCAAGTGGATCCTTAACGCTAATGCCACTCAGTCGGACCCTCCTCCCTCATTCCTTGAGAATAGAACATTTTCGTTCGGGGAAAGTGGATGCCTGTACAGCCTCTCTCTCCTATAATGGAATGTGTTGCTCTTGCTTTGAACTGGGGATGCCCTTTTCCTTTCTGCAGGCTATCTGGAAGGGAGGTTAGATCAATGATTGGACCACGGACAGAGAGTTCCTCTTCCCAGGAGGAGTGGACCAGAATCCGTTCTGGACTGTCATTGGCTCTGCCTGGTCAGGCATGGATTCCTTATCGCTTATAACAAGAAGCAGTTGTGTAAAATAACAGCAAAAGATCTAAAAACGTGTTCTGGAAGGAACAAGCAGTGCTGTATTAAGTTTATCAAGCAAAACAAGCCCAGTCATCCACCTCAAATTGACCCACCAGGCGTTTGGCCCCCGGTACCTCTCTGGCAGGCCCACCCTTTGCATCCTGGTGGCTGCACTGAAACAGCATCCGTTTCCTTAAAATGAAGTGCAGTCAACAGGAAATTCAGCAGAAGCACCGTTGAAATGAACAGGTTATGAGCAAGAGCACTGCCATACTCTTCAGGGTGCTTGCACAGGAGAACTTGCCAGTTGATTGTGTGGCACTGAGCTGTCTGTCTCCTGCTTCACCATCCTTAATGCTCTCCAAATCCACTGTGTGAGACTGGCCTCCACACAATGCTTTGTGGTAGGTTTTCTCCTGCCTTTGTAGCCTGTGGTTGCAAATTTAGTGTGGGGGGCACATCTCCCCCAGGTTGCTTTCCAGGTCCTGCTGGTCAACTATGGTCAATCCCTGGATGTGATCAGAGCCTGTAAGTCCAGGAATGTTTGTTTTTGGGACTTTTGCCTTGGCCAAGGGGGAGAGGGTGGAGAGGCACCTGTTGGCTCTCCTTTGATTATTTTTTCTTTGGGTGGGATGAGAGCACTGCCCCACAGCCTGCTTCTGCCATGTGGAGTCCTCTCTGAGCAGCACAAGCTGTCCAGTGACTCATGAGTCACCAGGTGCCTTTTCAATCCAATGGACCATTTGCCTTTCCATTAGCATTTTGCACTGGGTTCCATATAACTGTATTCTTCACACTGTTGCTGTGATAGGTTTGGATATGCAGCCCTGTCGGGGTCCTGGCCAGAGTGCTTGTCAAACCCTGTTGTTAATTCTGCACAGGAAACCCATGTGCTGCTTTCCCAAGGAAGCACACCAGAGAGCCCCAGCCAGAGCTGGTGCAGTCAAAAACCAGAGATGTGTGGCATTTCTTTTTCATTCCTCTACAGTTGTGGAGAGGCTTCCAGAAGAAAACACAAAAAGGTTTTATAACCACAAGATGCTCTGCACTAAATTTACCAAAGTATTGGTTTTATTTTATTTAAAAATGTTTTAACCTCACTTTTAAAAAGATCCAAAGCCTGGTAAAACTAAGAAGAGATCCACCTGCTTTTAGGGACTGTAGACTCACTTGAATTTGACTTCTTATTCCAGATGCTTCACCCAGGCCACCAATCTTTTCCACAGAAGGCTGTAGCACAACTCACAGGGATTCCCACTATTCATTCCAAATGTGGTACACCCACTAGCAGCATGACCAGGATGTTACAGGACATAGGAAGGTGGCCCTTGGGTGGTCCCAAACCTCCTCCTTCAGGTAGAGATTCCTGGATTTGAGATTCAGGGCCAGTTGAAGGGTTATTCCCACACTCAGAGAGGAGGCTACATGCTGGGCATAAGTATGGATCAGTTCAGGAGTGGCCAGGTTTCCAGCTCTGTGGCTCAGACAAGAGTTTATTTCTGCCCGGTTAGGGAGGCATCTTAAGAGGAAAACCCACACAGTTGAGTTTCTGGAGAGGGTTAGGTAGATGAAGTATATGATGTTCACCAACAGAGCATGTGAGGAGGGTCCTCCTCCATGTTTGAGATGCTTAATGGCAGCGCTTGAATCTTCCCCACTCACTCCTTGGCAGTTTGGCTTCTCCTCTTTTGGTGGTTCTGCTGTTGCCAACTTGATTTCATTAGTCATTCTGCAAAGCAGCAGCCCTGCTGAATCACCAGAAAAGGCAGAGCAGATCCCCAGCAATTGGAGGGGAAGCAGTGCCATGGACTGCAGTCTCCTGGTGCCCTCCACTGCTCACTCCAGCTGCTAACTGATTGGCCCAAAGGAAGCAGAGGGGGCAGAAGGGGATATGGGGAGAGCTGGACCACCCCAAAAGCAGCAGCTCTTTCCATTCAAAGTGAAAAGCTGTGCTGATGACGGCGGGGGGAGGCTGTCTCCATGGAGATCTTTGCCTAAACCACTTGCCTTTGAGTCTGGTGAGCTTCATTTGAACAAGGGCTGGAGTAGTTTTAGGAGAGAGGCTGGTGAGTAGGCCAGTGAGTGGTTTTTGCACCATCCCCATTGCATCCTGTAGCTGAGGCTAGACCTCTTGCTGCCACTGCTGCCTTCCAGCACATTAATTTTTCTCCTGGGAGTAGTGGGAGAGAAATAATGCGCTAGCAGGGAGCACTTTTTTGCAGAACAACTTTTTCTTATATTCAGGCAGACACTGGCTTGGAAGGTTTAAAGACAAAATAAATTTGAGTCCATCTAGGAAAGTGGATACCTTTAGCTCAAGTGTTAGATTTACACTCACTATAGCTCAAGAGGTTCATGATCTTGTCCACAACGTGGCCTTCTTAGCATTCTTTGAAGGTTCAGCTCCTCTCCGCATGGAATCCTGCTTCTAGTGGCATGTTGATCTGTCCTGCTTGTGGTCTTGCGCACTGCTACTCTTTTGGGCATCAGATTCAAAGTGTTCACAATTTTTCTTGCCATGCCTGCAAAGTTGTTGTCTGTTTTGTTTCCTTGGCTTTTCCATTAAGGGCTCCCAGGCAGCCTCCCCCCAATAAAGACACTGGCCAGAGCTAGGCTAAGGAGCATCAGCAGAGCAGCTGTGACAGGTGCTTGGCCTGGGAAGAAGAGTTGGTGAAAGCCTGTGCTAATTATCTAGTGAGGGTCCGTAACGTGTCCCCCCCAGTGGAAGGGGACATTGCGGACCCCCAGCCCTGCTTCCTGCCAAGAGTCGGATGCTGACCAAGGGCAGAGTTTTCCTTCAGGTAGATTTCAGGGTGGTTGGCATGGCAGGAGTGTGAGAGACATATCAAAGAGGAAATGGGGGGCTCCCTGGGGTCAAACAGAGCCTGAAGAAGCACCGTGTTGGGTTTCCTTCTGCTTGAGTGAATGCTTGAGTTGGGGACACTTTTTTGAGCTGAGCTGATAGACAAGTAGATGACTGCATGGGACAGCCACCCAAGAGTGGCACTGGTAGCAGTGATGGAGTGGGATTCAGACCTCTCGCAGAGCTTTCCCCCATCTACTTGTGTTGCTGTGGTGAGGGTGTAAGATGGTGCCTGCAAGGTAGGCAGTGTTGCGCAGTGGGCTCAGTACAAGCCCCAAGGTGCCAAATCCCCCCCCCCCCCCGGCTGTGATACCTGCTCTTCTTAACCTGCTTGTGTTGACCTTGAGGATTGCCACCAGGCCCTTTGGACACCCGTCAGTCACTCAGCAGATAAGAATAGCCACTCTGTGGGCGTGTCAGGAGGATTAGTCTGTGTTTGTGAAAATCCTATCAATGCTTGGCTTCCCCTGAAATGCTTCCAAGAAAGAAAGTGTTAAGCCAGGCCTGTGTGTGTGTGTGTGTGTGTGTGCATGAGTGTCCCCATCCCTCCTTTACGGAAACGCTGGATCTGCCTCCAAGCGCATGCTGCAAAGGTCGGAGTTCATGACTCATCCCTGCTGCCTCGGCTGTGTAGGAAGAGGGTTTTTGTCACTGTCTAGTCACGATCAGGCCAACTGATCCCCTTCAGATGTGGCCATGTAATCAGGACAGCTGAGATCTAGCCGGGGCCGCCTCCTCCAGGTCTGCATGGTGGGGGGCGGTGGCAAAGGGACACCGGCTGACTGCATGTGCCTCTGTCCTGTTGATTGTGGGTCATGGATCCAGCTTTCTTGATGGAGTCTGGTGTTTTTGGACTTGATGGAGTCTGGTATTTTTTTCCAAGCAGCTGTTTTGACTTTGTGACTCCAGCACTCCATGCTGATCTAGTGGGTCTCTCACAAGCACACACTATTTTATCAGGACCATCACACAATTAAACCTCTAAGATTACATGTGCATATCTTGCCTTTTCTCTGTTATTTTAAAGAGAAAAATGGATGTTTTGTTTTTCAAAGGCATGGCAGTGTCATGGAAAAGGCAGCTGTTCTTTATCACCCTTGCAGGATACCTTTTTGTGTTGATTTGTCACAAACATTGTGACAAATTGTGGACATTGTGTTGACTTCTTCAGGGAGTTCTGCACTTCCAGGAATATTGCATGTAGATGACATGGCCCTGTTTATCTGTATCTTGGAGTGGTTAAGAGAATTGTGGAAGGAGTTTGGTATTTTGGTATTAGCAACAACATACTAATAATTATAGTAAAACTAAAGTGATAGGTTTTGAGACAATAACAAGCAAACCTAAAAGAAGCATGAATAGTTGTAATAATGAACAGCTGAGGAGGTTTAGGTATTTGCTAGGGCTTTTAAACAAGCATTTGACCTGGAAAATAGCATAAAGCTGCTCTTAACACTAGCAGGCCTCCGCCAGTCTTCAGAGACTATGATATCGTGCTCTGCGCTGCATACGCTGCATGCGAAGCACGAAAGCCTGGGTTGGATTGTTATGGAGGATAGGCTGTTCCCCAAGCAGCAAATCCCCCCTCTCCACGCCACTGAATTAGTCCCATGGAAAGGCAGAGCCAATATCACTAATGGTATCTTAAAGTCCGCCAGAATTTCTCATGCTACAAAGGTGGCTGATTAGGAGCTCCAACTAGAGAATGTCATCACCCGAGTGTTGTAGGGTGTTCAGATGCCTTTTGCTCCCTTGAACACAGCACCAGTTTCTAAGCTTTTTGAATCTGCCTTGGTACACCAGTGACAGAAATTTCAAAAGTGAGCTGAAATTGGCTTCCTTCTGTCAAGCCCAAATCATAGGACATTGCTTAAGCATTGATTTAAAATAAAGTCAAATGCCTTGCAGGCATCAAATGTGGGTAAGACAGTGCTGCTTTCTATTGAAAGGATTCCCCTGAAATGCTTCATATGTTAAGCTAGGCCTGTTCAGAGCAGTTGAAATAGTTAAAAAAAAGTTCAAAGTTGACTATGGCTCATTCATTCACCCGTCCAATACATTGTGCCTTCAGTACAATGAAAGCAAAACTGCAGAGTCAGGACTGCTAAGAAGTACTCAAATATGGAGTTCTGATTTATCATTGTGAGTGTGAATATGTGCAAGGCATCTGCTCTGTATTTCAGCTTGGAGAAAGCAGCACTTTCTCTTATCCATATCTGCTAGAGATAGGATACCCCTGTCAGCTCTGTCCCTGCCCCTTTACTGATTGCGCCTTTCCAAAGGCAATCCCTATTCTGCCAAGCATGCTAACTGCACATAGAACTGGCAAACGTACACCCACCAAACTGCATTTAGTTTCAGCAAAGAATTGTGTCGATTTCTTGGCACAGAATTGAGTTTGCTTAGGCTCTTTATGCTTCCAAAGTTGATGAATGAAGGTTTAGCCTTGGTTAAAGTGCTGCAGTCCTCAGATTTGACTTATATAATCATATTGAAATGTAACACTATGTTCTTTCTTATTGCTTGAGACTGTTAAGGTTAACTTGTGGTTGTGAATTACAGGACCAGCTCCGAGTGTCTGTTCAGCTGTTGAGAAGATGCTTGTTCAGAGCTAACAGACCTCCTGTTCTTTTCCACTAGGCTGTGTACTACACCGAGATGTACAAAATATTTGGAGACTTGACAGAACAGATTGATGAGCCTGGCCTGACAGACGAGCAGCGGGAGAAGGAGAATGAAGCCAAGCTGAATGAACTGAGGGCGCTCTCCATCGTGGCTGATGACTGACCTCCAAGCTGGCAGCTGCAGGAGCCCTGGGGTGGCATGGTGTGGCAGCTTCTTTTGCAGGCTCCCGAGCCAGTGACCTGCCTGACTTTTCACCCCTTGCAAATATGCTATTTCTGCTGCATTTCTCCAAGGCTGAGCACTGGCTCAAGACAAATGGGTAAAACCGTATTGCTGCAGCTACAGACTAAGTCTCTTTGGAAATGGGCACCAGCAGATACTTGCCATGAGACATGATCATGTATAAGCTTTTAATGGATGCTGCTTCAGTTTTTCAGAGCCTATAGGAAAAGCTGTAGGAACTATGTAAGTTTCTAAAGTTGGGAAGGTATATGATGTAACTGCAACTGGCCAGACTTAACATTGGGTTGTGCCTCAAGAGGAGGTCTCATCATGCTGTGGCCTTTTTTCTAAAAGGAGCTGGTATGTTTTTGTACTGGGTCACTGTACTGTTAACCTTTTTATAAAGTGTTATGTCATACAACTATTATGGCCCCAGGAAGGAAGCTGTGAAGCAAGAGAAAGGCAGTGTTGACAATACTTCATTGACTATACAGGGGGATTCAAAATGAAGGGGACAATAAGGCAAGCAACCTTGTCTTTTTGTCCCATTCATTTTGAATCACCCTGTATATATACACCACAGTTCCATGGATAGCAGTAAGCTGTGTTTGGCTGTATGTGTCTGTATATGAAAGTCTACACAATATCTTAGGGGATGGTTTTCTGGAAAAAAACATTCCTACCAAGCAGAAAGACACAAGGCAGCTCCTCCTATAGCCATCCTTTAACTCATGACTAATCAAACTTGAATCAAGTAGGGAGATGTTTCTGTAAAATTGTATCTATTCCTGTAACCTGTGATTTTAATTTTATTTTTGCAAAAAAAATAAATTAAAACTAAGTTACTACTTTCCTGGCCCATTTGTTGCTCTTTAGTACCTAAACTTTGCTGCCCTCTGCTGCTTGAAAATACCATATTGCATATGGCCAGAGTTAATACTGCTCCGCTACACGATCATAGTAACTTCCAACTTACAGGAACCATGTGGACAATAACTAGAACAAGCTAGGGAAGGTGGAAAAAACCACTGAGTGATGGAGGGGGTAGGTGCCACATTCCTTGCTAAGAACATCGGAAGAACTTGCTGGATCAGGCTTAAACTAAGGCAAAGCCTGATGATAACCTCTTGCATGTTTTCTCATCACTGCAGAGCTTGTGTAGCCTCCTTGAATATCCTTTTTTATGAGGGAAGGCGGAAAATAATAAAATTAAAAGATATAAGTAAATGGAGCGGTCAGCAGATAAACTAAGATCATAGCTTTACACTGATTAAATGGTGACAGGAGAAAGAGCTGCTGTCTGGCGGCTGAAGGTGTCTCCTGACTCAGTTCAGTGGGAGAAAAAGAAGCAGACAGACCATGTGAGGAAGAGACTTTATAAAAGGGAACTTGGCCAGTTAAATACATGTTGTTACCACATTTACAGACTAAAAGCAACACATCCAGATGTGACAGACCCCCTGCGAGGTGGGGGAGCAGAAGCAATTGTTGCCTGCCATGGGAGGGCCCCCGCTCAGCCACATCTGCTACTCTGCTAAAACTACCAAGGGCCCCCAAGGAGTCCCCTCCCACCGCCATCTGGAGCTGTCCCCCCCTCATGGAATTTAAACGCATTGCAAGCCCCCAATTGACAAGACCTCACAATGCTCAGGAAATTTCACTTACAGTTGAGGCTCAGCTGGGGAGGTGATAAAGCAACAAAGGGGACCTGGCTGCCTGGGAGGACTCGAGTGGCATCTCCTCCTCCCAAAACCAGCCAGCACACTGCACTTCAGGGGAGAGGGTTTCAATTCAAGCCAACACATTGTGGCACCAGCCACAGACTAGCCTTCAGCCCTCAACTGATGACCCACCAATTCCTTTGCAGCTTTCCCAAAGCACCTTTCAGTTAAAAGGCTGGCAAAAAGCCCCACCTGAGCAGAAGCTGGGTGGGAAGGGAAGGGGGTGGGGTTGCAGAGACAGTCTCCATGCAGTACAAAGAGGCTAGTCGTGCTTTTCCTCTGCAGCAGTCCACTTCCAGCTGCATCAGGCCTGCCCTAAGAAACTCTGTTCCAACGCCTGCTGCTGCCCACAAACAGCCTGAGAATCCCCTGGCTGCAGCTGCTGCTTCTCCACTCACACAATAGACCATCAAAACTCCTACCTAATGGATATCCTTTAAACAATAATGGTGGCTCCAGCGTTATGAACTGTGGATCCCCAGCCATTCTTAGACTAGGTGGCCCTTTCCCCAAGCCTGGGGAGTGGAAGGCAAGGATGAAAGCCCGCTCTGGCTGGCCTTCCCACGAGGTGGTGAAAGTGTTGAAGGTTAACCACTAACCCACAGCCCAAAATTACCAAACCAGGGCACTGATCTTCCCTGCTGAACTCTCTTCAGGGAACATCAGTTGCTGGAAACAGCTGGTGTCGTTTCCTTCTTTTCTAAGATGTTGCTGGACTGGAAAAGACAAAAGGGAGGGAGAAGGCAACAATAGTCAGTGTAGGACGGCTTCCTTTTTCAACATGGACCCCCTCCTTTATAAGAGCAGTTGCAGTGCCATCAACTTAAGAGTGGGCAGCTTCAGTTTGTATTAACACAGAATTCTGCAGAGAGGCTGTAAATCTCAACACACTGACCAGGAAGCAGATCTGATTTTCAAGACACAATCTCAAGAGAAAAGCTGCAGACATGATCCCTGCAATGTGAGTACTGCATATGCACCACCCATTTGTGACTAGAATATGTATAAGAGGCACCTGCCAGCCCAGGGCAGCATTTGCGTCTCCCTTGATTTACCAAGCCAAGGTTAAGGACATGCTTATAGACCCACAAGTGTCGGTGCCCTGGCTAAAATATTGGCCAAGTTCCTCAGAGGGGAAGCGGTTACCTTCTCAATGATCTTCTGGATCTCCAGCTGCAGTGGCACCAGGCGCTTCTTATTCTCCTGCAGCAGCCTCTGGTAAAGGGACTTTTGTCTCTCGGCTGCTTTGGCTTGTTCCTCCATCTCGCTAAGGCGCTTCTGCAGCTCCTGTACCTCGGACGACAAGGCCTTGTTGGCAGCCTCCGTCATTGAGAAGCGGCTCTGGGTCTCTTCTGTAAATGCAGCACAACAAAATCAGCTTTGAGGGCACAAAATAGGACAGATGAAGCTTTCAGGCCAGAAGGAAGGGCAGCCACTCCAGGGGACTTGAGACAAGAGTGGACACTCCAAACACCCCAGAATCAAATGAAAAGGTAGAATCAGCAGATGTTATCTGCCGAGGGCTGCAGCCCAGCCCAGTGTGCTGAGGCCATGCAGAATCTCCTGCGGCCACTCCCTGCCACCCCAAAAGCCCAGGAGCCCCACTGGCTGCCTATAGCTCAAACTCCTGAAGGACTGGGGGGAAACGGCCAAGAACAGGCAGGGAGCATTCAAGCTAGGAATCAGACAACTCCTCCCAGAGCACAACCACCCACAGCCTTGGTTGCCAAATTGACCTGCTGCACCTGTTTCTTTTGTCTCATATATTTAGGTCAGAGAGTTGTGCTTCTCCAAGGGATAGTTTGGAAGTTAGGGGTGCCCTGGGTTGAAATAAAGGGGGGCTTGCAGGTGGAACTGGCCGTGATGCAACTGCTTCGGAATAACATCCAACAGTCAGTCACTCCTTGCTGTCCAAGGAGTCAACCCTGCCCTCTTCTTGCAGCAACCCACCCCCTGCTGCTCACCCAACTTGAGATCCAGGTTATGGATTTTGTTCTCCAGGTAAAGGCGGCTGTTTTCTGTCTGCTGTGCTTTCTCTACCAGTTTGCCCACATTGAGGACAGTCCCATTGTACAAAATCAGGTCGCCATGCTGAGTTTCTAAGGTGGGCTTGGTGGGTCCTTTGGAAGGGGAGACAGATGAGCGCAGCAGAGGAAGGTTGCCTGCAAGAGCAACAAAAAGTCATTTACACCACTTGTCTGAGACAAGAGACCAATGAGTGGGGAAAAAAGGGTTCACACAACTGTCATTTGGGTGTGAAACACTTCTCCTTCCCTTTGCTGCAGACATCTCATAACTGTCCAAACAGAAGCTCACCCTGTTTCTAGAACAGCTGAGCCAATACTGCAATCCTAACGCCTGTTTGGGCAGGCACAAGTCCTGTGCTGGTCTGGAAGCGTTGCAAAAGTGCTGTAAGGCACTTCTGTGCCACAGCTGGGGGGAGGGGGGGTTAGGCCTGCGCACAGACACATGCCAGCCTCCCCTTGCCACCATAGGAACAGGAAGATGGGCGATTTGTGCTGGCCTAAATAGATGAGGATTTAAGAATATCCTAAAATGTTGGTGGGGCTTTTACAATCCTTTCATTACTATTTGGATGGTCCACAAGTACAGCTGAGCTGTCAAGAGCTTCTAGAAGCAGAAGGGAGAAGTAGAAGCGATTCCTCTGAAGCACTGTCTGTCCTGCAGTGATCCAATGGAGACAATTGGATACTCTTGATCTGAGGACAGGAGTGAAGGGAGCCAAACTGCACCCCAGACCCAATACTGGAGATTTAGCTTCAGAGCAAAAAACAGGGACTACAGACCTCTGTCCACAAAACTGAATGCGCCCTCACCCCATTTGTCACCTACCTAATGGTTCTTCACCAAGGCCTGGCTCAGTCCCTTCCTGCCGGCTGTAGCGTAGGGTGCGGTAGCGGCACACGAACTGCGTCAACACCCTGTTCACCAGGCGCTTCACCTGCCACCAGATGAGATACCCCCCCCCCTCTGTGAATGGCACTGGGACAGGCAGCCGGGAGATCCTAGTGCCCTCAGCGCTAACCAAAGGTTGACCTGCATCCCAAGTCATTCAGAAACAAATAGGGGTGCTGCTCACCTGCTCTTTGCACAAGTGTAGCTCCAAGGTGAAGAGGATCTTTTCCATATCCCTCCGGTGCAGGTAGCCACAGAAGTTCAAGTCAAAGTAAACGAAGGCAAGGAGGGCATCCAGTGGCAACACAGCGGTCGGATCAAGTTCTCTGGGCTGGGAAGAAAATTCACACAGCAGACTGTCAAACTGCCATTTGTGTTTTCTGATGTACCCAATGCCCTTTCAAGGTATGGTTGAAAGGGCTTTGGGTACATCAGAAAACACACTTCAACACCCAGACGCTGTGGACAGAGGGTGTTCCCACAGCTCCTAAAAGCCTTAAGGGCTGACACCTGCAGAGTAGGCATAGACCTGAAGCTCAGAAGCAACATGAACTGTTAGATTAGCACTAAGATTTAGGCCCCAAGGGTCAGTCCCTATACTAGAAAGAATGAATACCAGGAATTTGCCTATGGAAAGGATGGATGTGGATAGAAAGGTGGGCTGAAAAAGACCCAAACAGCTACTTGGTGGAGAGGGGTCTGAGGGACCGAATGAGGCAGTCTTGAACTGGTACATCACACCCAATCTGCTCCTACATACTCCCTCTGCACTTCTTTCCACGGAAAAAAGCACTGGACAAAATGAACTTCCAAGATCCCATGGAACAGAAATCTGCAGACACAACCTTGCCTCAAAGCTTAGAATAGCTAAAGCTAAACCAGACAACTCTTAATCAGATCCCAAGATCCCCACCTTCCACATTAAAAATAAGAATTTTCTTGTCCTTGAATATAAGACAGACCTGGATCCCAGGGGACAACTGCTATGCAACACTTATAAATCAAGAAATATCCAACTCAAAATTCTATTTTATATGTGTGTGTATTTACTTTGATACTGATAAATTGTGCTGTTATTATTGTGATGAACAATCAAGTCTCTCTCCTTTCAAAAAGTATGATAATCAGGAATGTGTCTGCTGTCAAATAGCCTATCCCAACTGACGTTCCTGTAGGTCTGTCCAGACCTTAACCAAAAAAGGTAAGAAAAATTCTAGTTTTATTTTAAAAAACCAAAAATAGTGGTTCACAATCAGGCCAGCATTCAGACAAATTTCCCTAATTGCAAAACATGATTCTGATGGTGCAATCCTAACCTAGGCTGGCACAACTCAATAGTCATTCCATTCCTGTGGTGATGTAGGGTGACAAGCTCATGTCTACACTGGCTTGACCCTACCCTAGGAGTGGCACAAAAGTGTCAGAACAGCACTTTTGTGACATTCCCAGGGCAGAACAGGACTTGAACTGGGCTTCTGCCGGCCTTAGTGGAAGTTAGCATTGCAACCTGAGTCACCTACAGCGCTGCAAGAGAGGAGCCGTTCCTTCCATATAAACACCTAGACTCACCAGGCCAGAGGCAGCCCCACATAGGGGCAATATGCACCTCCAGACAGTGACCTAGGACAGGGATAAACACTCTGCACAATTCCCAGGAAGCAAGAGGGAAAGACAAGACTGATCACTGACCACATCATGAAGGGAGGAGAACTCCATCTCCGACTGATTGGATGCAACTGATCTCACTTCAGCATCCTCCAACTTGACACCTGTGGGCAAGGTTGCAAAACCCATTTTTGGTGCTAGCATAAGACTGTTAACACACTAGGCAATCGAGAGATATAATACACCAAACCTTCAGGTCATGTGCCATGCACCAAACCTATGTGCCATGGACCCTTGATATCCCGGGGTGATTTGTTCTAGGACCACCCCGTGGATACCAGAAGATGTAGACACTGGAATTGGCCAGGACCCCCAGATATTATGCCAGCCTGCTCAAAAGGCCTTCCAAGGCATGGCAACTTTCAGTCTTGTTTGGGGAGGGCGACTTTTCTGGTGCAAGTTGGCACATGTGGCCTTCTCCTGCCTTAGAACCCCTCTAGATACAACTGGCAAAAACCAAAAATGGCTTCTCTGCAGTGCAGGCTTGACATCCAAAAGGCCACTGTACATTGCTCCAGATTGCACCCTCCCCTGCAGGACTGCTGCACTCTACAACAGACCTACCAAAGTCCTCCTCTTCATCATCTCTTAGCAGCAGCAGGTCATCCTCCAGGCTCAGGTCACAGAGGTCGTCTGTGGAATCCTTTGGGTCTGCTTTGACATTCCCACTGACCTTCTCTTCCTTGGCTGCAGTGGTCCCAT
This sequence comes from Cryptoblepharus egeriae, assembly GCA_030015325.1. NCBI lineage: Eukaryota > Metazoa > Chordata > Lepidosauria > Squamata > Scincidae > Cryptoblepharus > Cryptoblepharus egeriae. Next base: position 23,363,667 of record JAREYC010000011.1, read on the forward strand.
CTTGACAGCCTGGCTTCTCTTCCACATTCTTAGACTCCTAGAAGAGAGAAAAGCAGCTGAACAGGATGGCGTGCTTTGTGCAAAGAACAAAACAACAAGAGTCAAACCGTCCAATCCTGCAACATACGTAAGTTGCAAAAGTCTCTTGTGTTGTGAATGGTCTGCTTTTGGCCCCACCATGGGGAAAAATCAAAACGTGTACTACCCAAACAACCAGGACTATGCCAATGGCCTGGGAGACAGACCCACCTGAGATTCCTCCTGGTTGTTGGCAGGCACCTCCTCTGCCCCCAGATTCTCCTGACTCTCCTCCTTCATTTCAGTGTCTCCCTCCTTCTCCACTTCAGCAGATTTCTCCAATTCAGGATTCTTTGCCTCCAGCGGTTCCTCCTCCTTCTCTGGCAAGGCCATTAATGCCTTGTAGATCTTATAGCCAAAATCCCGCTGAAGCATCTCTTGGAAGAAATGTGCCACCACTGCCACCTCAGGTACAGAGAAAGCAAGGGCGAAACCAGTGAGTAATGGGGCACAGGGAAGACACTGCAGCCTGCATCAGCCACCAGAACCCAGAAAGTACATTATGGGCATGTGCAGAATTTGTAACCCTCAATACTCCACAAGAGAAGGCATTCTGTGTTCTCATGGCTGCAACCCAAGTGACAATTCTCCTCTCCCCACACCATTCCTCTCCATATATACCTGTATTCCCTCCCATTCTCCCAGCTCTAAAAACATATCATCCTAGGGTCCCATCAATCAGGTGGCTCCTATGCCATTGCCTCCCTGATTCCCAAAGCATGAAGCTGGGGCCAATAAAATGTTTGTTGAGGTGCTCTGCAGTTCACCCAAGATCTGCCCTGCTGCAGCACTCCTATTTTCTTTACAAGACCCACTTGAAACCTACCTCAAAAGAGAGTTTTTCCCGCTGCCGCCTGAATTCCAACAGAGAGGAAAGTGAGATATTGCTGCAGCTGGGCTGTCCACCTGGCCCTTGCTGGGGGTGAGCAATAATGGCCGGTTCCAAATGGGGCGTTGAGACCTTTTGCTCAGACACCAAGTGTTCAAGAGGGTTAGCATCAGATGAATCCACTTCCTGTTCACAGGCCTCCATTTCCTGCTCCGAGGCTGGGTCAGAAGCATGTTCGGGCTCCCCTTCCTGTTTAGAAGAAGCATCTTAATAAGCATTGGAACTAGCAACCATGTCTGTTTGGGCAAATGCCTGGTCTCCTTGTGTTCTTTATATTTATAACACCACCCTTTATCCATTAATTCAAGAGGACATTTCTAGACATTCTCCAGCCTGCTCGGGTTAAGCACTGCATATCTTCAGAACTAATATGACACAAGACCACCGGGCCATACACAAAATGTGTCTCCTGTCTGGAGCCCTTCTGGGCCAGGTAGATTACAACATCAGCAGGAAGCAGCAGTGCGGGAGGCTCAAGGCCCCTCACTTATGGCCATTGTACTATAGACTATCTAGGCACATCTGAGCAATCCCTGCTCGTGTTCGCTCTCTGCCCACCTCCAATCCATCCTCACCGTCTCCACTTCTTTCTCGTCTGATGAAGGTGATGCCTTCTCCGCTTTCTGCTTGCACAAGGCCTCCCACTCCTCAAGAGATGGCATGCAGCTCCAAATGTCTGGCAGGAAGACCACCGTCTGTTCTGGGTGAGAAGAGCTGCCTTCACGGAGGTATCTGAACTCAGCAAACCGGAACCTGATGTGGAGGAACAAAGAGGGGGGTTTAGCCAACAAAAGGTTGAGACCTTTTGCAACATGATCTTTTGCAATGTGGAGCATGAAGCCTTACTAGGCAGAGTTTAAATGAGAGGAGGCTGCAACAAGAACCTCTTATTTCTTTGCTTTTGACACTAAGCCCTTTTTTGAGCTGTGTCCATGATAGCTATTCTTCTCTAGCAGCCCCAGCTGATGACTTCCCATTAACATTTGCAGGAAGTGGGTAGTGTCAAAATTTCTACAATGGGATTAAACTATGAAAGCTATATAGGATAGTCTTCACTGATCTACATGCTTTATTATCACCATACAATAGTTTTTTTCTCAGGGAATAGGACAGTGGGGAGAGGAAGAAGAAATGGGACCCACTGTATATTAATCAGTAATGGGCAACTATCAGTAGCCTGGCAGGACATAACTCATAACTTTCTGTTATGTGTAGTTTGGTCACCTGGTGATCTAAGAAAGGTCAAATATCAATTCTGATTCAAACCCAGGTTCAGCCAAATTTCTCAACCTCATTACAGGAACTGTAAAAACGGCAACAACCCTCTTCCCCATGTAAGTTCACTAACCACCCATTTTAAGCTTAACTATAATCAATTGTTTTTAAAGGTGTTTGGTAAACTCTGAATAGGATTCATACCCGAAACAGTGTCTGCCAAGACTCACTGTTTAAGTGGGGTCTTATATCTACCCCTCAGTGTGACTGTGGTGCTCCTTGACAAACCATCCCACTGAGTTTGACTGAAAATGGAGAGCTTATATGAGTCCAGTGCCTATTTTTTCCATTATAGACCATCCTTGAATGGCTGGATGGACTGGACATTTAAATCCAATTTATCATAAGTCCATGTATTGTATGCCATAAGTGAAATAAATAAATAGAGAGGGGGGAGGGAGGGAGGAAGGAAGGTTTGGGTTTCTCAGTACATTCAGGGAATCGGAAACAAGACTTACTTTGGGGTCTTTTTACTTTACACAACAGCAAACCAGTTGTGGGCTTGGCACTAATCTGAGCTTTCTAACAAGCATGACACTTGTGCAGACGTTTTACACTTTCACACTATATATTTCCATAAGTAGACCAAAAAGATGATATAATAAGTGACCACAGAGTGAGCGGAGAAGCTCTGCTCCAAGATGGAGCAGATGTTCAAAGAACAAATTCAAGTTGCTCAACTGAGTTGCTCTATACAGAAAAAGGAACAGCTCTCTCTGTTCCTGATTGACCAAAACCCCATGATCCTACCCTCCTAACAGGTATCTATTTCACCCACCACAACCACTGTGGATGTCGCCAATACTGGGCTTCTCTCCAAAATGTCCTGGTTTTACTTGGGGGCTGCAAACAGAAGGAGCAGGTTCCTTCTCTCCAACCCCAAGTCCAAATTCAACAGGTGGCAAAGCTTCAGCAATCCAGAAGCTCCCATCTTCCTTCATCTGTTGCTTCCCAAACAGTCACATGTGCAGCCAGGTTTAAGCAAAATAAGATCAGTCTCCATGGTTACCCAGTGCAAAGTGTCTATATATAGCCATGTTGAAACCAACCGAACTGGTGTGCTCCCAAGTTCTGGCTTCTTTCTCAGTATTGATTGGTCATAAGATCTGATCTTATGAAGTTCCAAAGTGCTCACGTGCAAAAGCATCTGCAGGAACTCCAAGGAACCAGAAGTACCTCTTGGCAAGGTCTCCAACATGCCAGCAACTGTCCCTGGAAGGAGCTGCTCTTGCTTGGATGCAGGAATCAGCAAAAGCCCAGAGGCTTGACCATCAGCTGAACAAACCATCAGCTTGGCCAGGGTGCACAAAGCCAGGTCTTCTGAACCTTTCCCTACTTATGCTTTCTATATGCAGAGCAGATTCTTGCTCTCCTAGCAAAAAGTTAAGAAAACACTTTCTTCATTTGACTAGGATGGGTGGGAGAAAAAGGGATGGGGCAAAGAGGGTCTGAAGACACCTGGTCCATCCAGCCACTGTGCTAAAAGTAGGTCTCATGCCTGGATAGCAGATGGCCTAGAATCCCCAAATACAGATATCGCTAGCTTGCTGACAATCCACTCTTTCAACACCTTTCAATTATATCCAGAATGCATTTATTCAAGGCATGCTCTGTTCTTTCAACCTCTCTCTGCCAACTTTGCCCTCCACCGTGTTGTAGTTCCTGATTTAATCCCATCCCTGAAGGAGTTAATGAGAATCATTTGCAGAAATATTTGTGTGGCAGCAAGAATTTGCAAAGTAAAAGGGGCATTTGCAATTTGTAGCTAAAAAACCAGCAACAAAAAAGATTGGGTTCCACTTCTCAACAGTTTCCATTTTTGGACAGTGCTCCAAAAATTCACCATTTGAATGCTCCAGGTGCTCCAGGTCACCATTATTCTTAGCTCACAAATCACGAGTGATAGTCTATGGCTTATAGTACAGGACTCTGGGTCCATAGGGTGAGCTACACATTTAAATATTACTACTTACCAAATCAACTACTGTTTTTAAAAATGGGATAGTGGTGATGTAGGGGAAGTGTGGAATATAAACACTTTCTGTTAAAGAGCTTCCCATAAATGCTTTTGGCCTCAGATCAGCTCTCCAACCCCTTGGCTCCAACCTCACCATTTGCCCTCTATCCATTCTCCATGTTCTACTCTTGGTTTCCAATATAAAAAATTTAAATAATTTTAACTCCTTTACATAATTTTGTTTTTCTATCTTCAGGTATCTAGAAATTCCTTACAATTGCAAACTCTTGGCATCAAGAGTGTTTGGTGTTTCTGTACTACACCAGCTCATGGAGATCCAAGACCTCCTTCAACCAGCACCTCCTTCAACGCTGACAACGTTCAACGTTCCCTGCAAACACCTGGCACAGTCACCCTGAACAGCAGGTGTCAATCAGGAAAGAAAACAGGGCTCAATGGAATTGATTCATGCACTGCCAAGACAGTTGTTACAAGAGGCAGCCACCTAGTGGTCAGCCTGACCAAGTGAAACCGCAACCCTGAGCATGGAAAGGAAGAACCACCTTGCCTGCAACACTTGAGGACTTACCCAGCTCACCAGACCAGAAAGGCTTACAGCACTATATATCTGTGAAAGAGACAAGCTACTTCTTTGGATTAATGGTTATAGACTCAAACAGCAACCCCACAGGATCTATAATGACCAAGAGTGGAAAGAGTGCACAAACATACACAGAAATACACAATCATAGGTTCCATGGCTTTTCATGTCATACAACTATTCCCCCCCCCCCCACACACACACTGTATATGCATGTGTTCATATTATTTTGCTTGGAGGAGTCACAGCTGTAGAGTTTTTCTACAGCCATATTCCTTTTATTTTCTCCAAGATAAATGAGATGATCTTTAATGTGCATAAAGCACAAATCACTGGCCTGTTTTGCTACTTGAAGACCAGTATCAACCTGGTGACCTGGATTCTGGTCCACCCTAGACTGGTGAAGCAATAAATATGTTAGCCTTTGAGGTACCACAAGACTCTTGATTGCACCTTATTGAAACAGACTATCCAAGTTTCTTTTGCCTCTCGAGCACTTTGGATCAGACACTAGCGGGCTCAGAAGGAACAGTTGATCAGACTGAAAGGACCACTCACCATTTGGTGCAGGAACTCAAGTCCAAACCAGTTTGCGCTTTTGTGCAGCGAATGGCCGTGCGAATCAGAACCATGGGGTTTGTAGCTGGGTCTGGACCATCTAGGGAAGGGGACCAATCCCCACCAATCAGCACCTCTTCATCTGCTTTCTTCCCTAGAAGGAACTAAGGACAATAATCTGTAAGGAAATGCACTTTGTTCATCAAGAGAAAATGGGGTCACAAACTAAAGCCTTGTCAGTCTCAATCATCACTGAAGCCTTCTCTATATCCCAACCCCTCTGATTCCAGATTCTTGGCTGATCCAGCCACATCAGCCACACATGCAAGGCCGTGAAAGTTGTGATGCCTCATCTCTGGAGCACTCTCTGTAGAGTGGCTGGCCTGGCACTAACTCTTTCTTCTTAGCACCAGAGGAAACCCTTTTTCTTCTCCCAGTCATTAAAATAATTTCTTATGCTTTTTTGTAATCATCTGGTTTGGCCCCTGGCACACCTTACTCCTTTGGCCCCTGGCACACCTTGGTCTTTCCCTCAGTTCTTTAGGTGGCTTGGACTAATACTTAGACTCCTTAATACTTAACACTCAGCACAGGGCCAGTTCTAGCCCATCTATACTGGTGAGTCCTCACCTTTATTTGCTTTGTTGGGTGTTCAGGGCTTTCTCTCTGGTCGCTGGAATCTTCAATGTATATTAAACAATTGCGGTAGAATTCTTCAATGCCCGGAGATGACAGCAGCAAAACCTATGTGGGGGACAAGCAGAAACTTAGGACCAGAATAAACCAATGCAAGCAGAAGGTTCCACATTCAGTCCTTCAAGTCAGAGGGCTGGAAAAGACCCCTGACCAAGACCATGGCAAGCTGTCTAGAGCTCATGCTCTTCCCTTTCAGGGGCAAGAGCATCACAATAAAAAGAAGCAATAAGAAGGAAAGGTCTTCCTCTAGTCTAAGCCTTCTCTCAATTCAAGCTGGGACACATAGCAATTGATCCATTCTCAGGAATTGTCTGGAATAGGATTCAAAGGACATGAAAAGGTGTGACCAGGATTTGTGAACACACTCCAGAACCTCCAAGCACAACAGTTTGATACTTGACAAGGAACGCAGCAGTTTGAAAAAACACATACAGTAGAAGATCTGTTTAGTCAGCAGTAGCAGATGGATACTGGGGGGGAGAGTGTGGTTTGGGAGAAGAGCACCTGCCCTTCACACAGAAGGTCCGAGGTCCAGTCTCTGGAACTGCACAGACAGGGCTGAGAAAGATGCCTGAGCCAGAAAATCTTGGGAGAGACACTGCTTGCCAAGGTAGGCAGTACTGAACAAAATTAGGAAGGTTAATACAGGATAGGAAAGTAGATAAGAAACTGCTCAATCCTATGGGCCTGATACAAAATGCCCAGCCATAACATAAACACGGTGCCAACTCTGCATGTGACAGAGCTACTGGTGCAAAACACTGAGCAACTCCCTGCATGTGCCATATTCTCACCTGGGCACCACAATGGAGCAGGTAAGTTAGCAGCGTGGGTGGTTTGGGGGAGGTTTGAGCAGGGAGGGAATGAATCCCAGCAGCAGTGACTTGCATCAGCATGCTATCTCCTCTTTTGCCTCCTTCCTTTCCTCAGACTTACACCAGCTACTGCATGGGGAGACCTACTGCTGATTAAACGGCCAACCAAAAGGCAAGTAAAAAATCTTACCTCTTACCCCATTACATGCTATTGTGTGGTAGGAGATCGGTTTGGGCTCAAAATACAAAAGTAACCTTCAATTTGGCTTAAAACTCTTTTTGTATCCTCCAATTTTTACTTCCTATGTTTGCAGACTGTTGCTGCAATCCTGTTTTCGTTATTAGGGAAGTCAGATCCTTCACCTTGGCAGTGAATGTACAGTTGACATCCTCTGGCCGAGTATCTCGAGTAACGCCTTCATCAGGCGGTGGTGCTTCTTCAGCAGGATCGGCCACCTGGATGCGGCTAGGGTGCCTGAGGTTCAGTGGCTGTGAAAGTGGAAAGGTGTCCATCCAGCAGAGGCGGACGTCGTAGAACTCTGAGGGCAACTCAATGCTGGGGTAACGCCTGAAGATTTCCATAGCATCACAAAAGGGGCTGGTGAGACATAGACAGGCACAGTTCAGATTTTGCAGACAAACTCTGAGGGCACAAAAGCTCTTCAAAAGGGAATCTGAGGCTCCAGTCAGCATGTCAATTCTGAGCAGGGAGACGATCAGTTTCCCCATTTGTGGGGGGGAGGAGAGTACTTTTAAAGTGACACAGAGCTTTAGATCTTATGGTAACTGTTTCACCTCTAAAACAAACATGCAACTACATTTACTAAACACCAATCTTGCAACACAGTAAAGCCTTCCACTGTTCACCAAGAGAGTAAGCAGTTTGTTCCTTTACACAGGGCCAGACTGTCCAAGACATGCAGCTGTCTAAGACAGCTGCTTCAAGCAGTAGACTGGCAGAGTAGCTCACCTCCATCCACTGCCTCTCCTCTCCTCCTCCTGCCAATCTCTCCCTTGATTGAAATGTCCAGGAGAGAAGTAGTGAACTAGTGAAAGACTCTCTAGCCCAGTGGTACTGAAAGTGGGACCCCCCTGGGTAGGATCTGCCATCTTGGAATCTGGCACTGGGCTTTCCTGGGAGTAAGTCTCATTGAACACAATGGGACATTGTTTCGAGGAAGGTATAGAGGAGCTCTGATGTCACATCCCTGTAAGTTTAACAAGGGGTCCTGGACTGATTTTTAAAGTTTGAAAGGGGGTCCCAGGAGGAAATGCTTGAGTACCCCACTTCCTGCTCCTCTACACTTCCCCTTTTGTCCCATCCTCCTCTTCCCTTTTCACTTAAAGAGATGGAAGTAGAAGAGGTCTGTATATAACAAGGTAAGATGGGGAAGAATTTGGCACACCACCATAAGTGCCAGGAGATCCTGAAGCCAAGCCTCAAATCTCTCAGTTTCTTTGTATCTGAGCCAGAACTGAACTCCTAAACAAAAAGATGGCCTACCAACTCAAGCTGGGTAACTCAGTAAACAGAAACTCAAATTGCTTTAGTATGTACTAGGGAATTTTACCCACCGTTGCGGGAGTAAAATACCTCTCCCCGTGCACCATCCCCCCACAACTGTGGGCACCCCTTCTGGGCACCCAACATTTGGAGCTGGATATTGATCAATCTTCAATGTTAAGTATAGGCCAAAAATGCACTGCATCCCTTTTCAGCCCCTTAGGAGTTAAATTTCTAAAAATTGGTTACATCATGTAAGGAACTCCTTCTGCAAATTTCATGCTTCTCAGTCCAGCGGTTGGGGCAGGGCCTTGATCAATCAGCGATTCTTCAACGCAAAGTATAGGGAGGAAAATGCATTGTGCCCCTTTTACCCCCTTCCAGTTGGAATTTCTGAAAACTTATTCTTAGTGGGTACCTTCATCACGGAAGGATCACCCTCCCCAAATTTCACACTCCTTGGTCCGGTGGTTCTGGCTGCGCATTGATGAGTGAGTGAGTGAGTTTTACTTTTATATATATAGATAATGCTTTGTTGCTCTATATCATATCCTGTTATACGTATTTTGTAGTTGAAAAAAACCCTTTAAAATGCAAAAATAAGTTAAAATAATAAATTATTATTGTGATATTTATTATTATTTTAATGGTGTTTTATTCTTCTCTTATGTTAGCCGCCTTGGGCTCTCCCTTTAGGAAATAAATAAATAAATAAATAAATAAATAAATAAATAAATAAATAAATAAATAAATATTCCACATGAAAAACAATGTAATCTAGTGCAAAACTTGTCTGAAGTGTCTTCAGAGGAAGTGTTTGAACTTAAGAGCCTAAGTTTCTGAATGGTTCAGCTGCCTGCACATGACGCCAAGTTGAGCATCAGTTTTGGAGATTCACTCCACTTTTCCCTTCACAAGCAGACTCCTTCATCTCCAGATCTCACCTGTTTGCAGTGTAGCAAGCCAACTGAACCCGGTATTGGGGGGGTTCATGTCGTGGCTTTTTCACTCCCCAGGGCTCACTGCCTTTCTGCTTCCGCTTCTTAGAATCAAACTCATCCCTGAAAGCAGGATATACAAAAGGTGGGTAGGATACACAAATTTATCTTTTCAAATAAAATAAAAAATGATTTTGTGGCAGTCATAACACAGAACTGAAAGGCACAACCCTCAAAGTGATAACTTTCAACAGTACTCAGTACCAACACAGAAATCTTTTAGAAAAGGGAGGCAACAAGGACACCAAAAGGTGGTGATTCAAACTTTTCATTGGCTAAATGAATACCCAGACACAGAAATAACTCATGTGGGCCTATAATAACTGCATCCAGTGGTGTTTCAAGTCCTGCATGATAGCTCACCAGTCCAACAGGAGACTCCCATTAGAGTTGCAGCAGGAACAGATTCTGCTTGGCTGATTTTTAACTGTGGCAATCCTAGTCATATGGCAGAAAAGCATTAGGATTTAATGGAATTAGAATAGTGGCTCCCAAACTTTTAAGCATCAGGACCCACTTTTTGAAATGACACTGTCAGAAGCCAGCTAAGTGTTTACAAGTTTTAAAATAACTCACTTTAACAGGTGCCCAAGCTTCCTTTTTCATTCTCTTTACCATGATTGGGGGTGTCTTGTGGAGCATTTGTTGAGCCGCACAATCATAGAATCACAACTAACCTGATAGCCTTCCAATCCTCTTTGCCCAGCCTTCAATAAGAGCTGAGGCAGGTTGCCTACTCAGATACACGTGGCTCAATTTCACTTTCCATAGCATTCAGTATGTTTTCTTTGTCAGCTAACAGCCTATCAGTTTCACAACCCACCAACCATCAAGTTGCAACTCACAGGTTGGGAAACACCAAATTAGAGTATCTCAGTTTTGTTGGATCAAACTTAATGAGTAACTAACCAGCATTCTCTTTCCCACAGTGCTAAGCCTGAATCCCAGAATCCCATCAACTAATGTTAAGTAGCATAATGGTTCTGAAGCTGCAGGTTCAACTGGTATCCTAAAGCTATTTAGGAATCCTGGCTGAATGGGACACTTAGGGTGCAATCCTAACCAACTTTCCAGCACTTACATATGGACAATGCATCACCAAGGTGAGGGAATAAACATTGCCTTACCTTGAGGAGGCCTCTGTGACTGCCCCACAACTGAAGAATGCAGCACATGCTGTACTAGCACAGCTATTCCAGGACTGCACCCTTAGACAAACTTTCCTGGGAGTAAAACCTATTGGACCCAGTGTGACTTACTTCTGAGCAGACATGCAGAGGATTGTGCCCTAAACCTCTTAATAGTGAGAGCTGAATAATTCTTCGGGAGCAGGAAAAAGGGAGGGAAATCACAACAGCAGCACTGACTTACAGCAACAACATTTGTTGAAAATAAAAAGGTGGGAAAGGCAAACAGATGGATAAAGAGCCAGATATATCCTGACAGAGTGGGCTAACTGTAATACAAAGCATGGCATTAGTACTTGGGTAGAAAGGAACTGTGTATATGCAGTATAAAATGTAGAATTCTGAAAGGAAGAGATATCATAGGGAGGAAGGGGCTCATTTGTTCATAGCTGCTTCTGAAAGCTGAACTAGAACCAATGGGTACAAACTGCAAGAAAGGAGATTCCGGTTGGATGTCAGGAAAAAATTCCTGTCAGTGAGGGTGGTTTGGCAGTGGAACAGATTGCCAAGGGAGGTGGTGGACTTTCCCTCACTGGGGATCTTCAAGCAGAGGCTCAACAAGCACTTGTCGGAGATGCTCTAGGAGAATTTCCTGCTACAGGCAGGGGGTTGGACTACATGACCCTGTGGGTCCCTTCCAACTCTAGGATTCTATGATATGGGAGTGGAGAGACTTCCTGGCACAGAAGACACAGTCCCAAGCATGAGATGCTCCTTAGGAAAGTGCATTCTTTTTCATCTGAAGGAAGAGGAATTTTATGCTAACTTATGGTCCTTACCATCGGCCTGTGTCTTGCCTGCCCTTTGGGCCCCGGCCACTGTATCTCCCAAGGTGACCCAGGTGAAGAGACGGAGATGTCTGGAAAAGGCTCACGGCTGAGGAAGAAACGTACATGCAGTGTCTTATTCCCAAACCTTGGAAAATCCAACAGTCTTCATGAGTCAGGATCCAATCACTATATGCAGCAACACTTACGTTTCTGAGGAAAGAGGGGTGGGATCCGGTGAGGCTGAAAGAGCAGCTGGGGCTGGGCTCCCAGAATGCCTTGTTTCTGTCCTAAGGAAGCCACATGGAGCAGAGGTGTGGGGGGCTTCAGAAGAGGCTGTGGAACAAAAAGATACCGGTAGTCAGGAGCTTACCTGCCAAAAAGGCAAATTTGCTTTACCCCAATAATGCCAGAATCACTTTTTTAAAGGTGGCTACCAAGAGTAAAGAGACAAAGGACGGAATGTACTGCTCAGCAATCAGCAGAGAAGGGTCAAGTTCTTCCTGATCCAGTGGCGTTGCTATAAGGGGCGGAGAAGTTAGGTCTTGGAGGGAGTCTCACCCCCTGGGAAGCATTTCAGGCGGGGGGAGCAAAACGGAGCCATACAGCACTGTCTTGTTTCCCCCCCCCCCCCGCCGCCTAGATTGCCTCCCAAGGGGTGAGACTCCGTCCAAGACTTGTCTGCTCCACCCCCCTCTAGTTACGCCACTGTCCTGCATTGATTTGGCAAAGAAATAAACAGGAGGAAGGGTCTATGACTGTACACAATCTAGTGCACTAGCGAGAAATAATTAGGACATTTTTTCCTACTCTGCTTCCATCAGCAGCTATAGCAACAGATGGTCTTGAGCAAGGAATACTTATTTCAAGTTTGCACCTTTGGCAGGTCCAGAACCTCTGGTCTTCATATGATGTGACCAAACTTTGAATCCCAGGGGTAGGGGAAAAAAATCTGTTTTATACCCAGAGAAGTAGCAAGGGATACCTGATTTGATAGCGTCTGAACCTTCAGGGCGTTCCAGGGTACTGACTGGGTAGGGTTGTAGACGGCTTTCACCAGGACCTTCTCACCAATTTGTGGCATCCGGCCTTTGACAACACTGAAACAGATCAGAGGACAGATAACACATGTGCATACGATCTGCTGGAGCAGGACTTTCGGGACACCAGAATCTCCAGCTGCACCAAATGCATACATCATATACAACAGGGGTATCCATACCCCAGCCCTAAAGCCACATGTGGCCCACAATGAACTTCAGTGGAGCCTGCAGCAAAAGTCCCCATCTGTCTCACAGGCAAGCCTTATAATCCTCCAGGCCTGTCTCTAATGCACTCATATGTAAATGTATTCAGATTTGAAATGTAAATCATTATTCCAACCCCCAACACAGACACAATGCTGAGACACGATGTTGTCCTTCTGTATACAGAAGGGGTCTCCAGGCATTTTGGCAGGAGGGCCACATCATCTCTGACCCTGTGTTGGGGGCCAGAAAACTAATTTACATTTCAAATTTGAATAAATTTACATAAATTTACATATAAGATTATACTGGAGTGGATTACAAGGCTTGCCCAAGGGCTGCATAGAGGAGTCTTGTCAGGGGCCACATTGAGGCTCACCGAGGGCAGTATCTAGCCTCCAGGCTGGGGTTTGGAGATCCCAGGTACAGAGCAATTAATGTGGCAGGCACTATTCAGTAAAAAGTCAGTTTTCTGCCCTGAGAGGCTTACAAACAAGGGATCAAAACAAGGGAGACAAAGGAGGAGGCAGGGGTAAACAGAGAAGCGTGTGTGATTTTTTTCAGTTATATTTATTCCGTTTAGTTACAGGGTGAGGAGCTAAAGTAATCCGATATGCTAGAACAGACTGCTTTACTGTGGAATACTGCCAAAAGGAAAACAAGTTCAATGTTCTCTTGCATTAAAAAAGCATCTCTTCAATGTGGGACAGCATCCAAAAATAGCTTCCCAACCTGAAGTCTGAGGCAGTTCAGTATGTTCTGCCATCTCATCCTGCTGCTTGTGTGGATCAGGTCTTGGTTTCACTCCCCACAAGACAAAAGTAAATGGAACAAGAGTTCAGGATTTATTCAGCATATGGCAAATACGCTGACTTATGGTAAATCAGATGTTAATGTCCAATCCACCCAGAACAGAGTGGTCTACATTGAAAAAACCAGGCACTGGGCCAGTATAAGTTCTTGATGGACACACACACAATGTAATGAATATTTTGTTGAGGAGTACCACAGTTACACTGAGGGGTATTTACAAGTTTCCATTAAAAACAGTGAGTCATGGCAGACACTGTGTTGGGTAGGAATCCTGTTCAGAGTTGACCAATTCTGGCGAGGTAGGTCAAAACCTGGCACTATTGGTGTAGGAAGATGCTTTACCCCAGGGAGCTTGATCAGTGATAGGGTGCAATACATTATGCTACCTTTCTTCCAGAATGGTACTCTGGGCAGCAAACAAAGGGCTATGAAAATGTCTCCCATCCAAACACTATATTGGCCATCCCTAGATATGCTTAGTTCAAAAAAAAGGTGGCTGGATAGCCTTCAAACCATGCTCTGGACCATCAGCAGTCATCTGCTGCTCACTTTTGCTCCAACAGCCCCTCTCCTTACCTTAACTGGAAGAAAACTTCATCATCCACCACTCCAAAGTAATCATGGAGACCGGTGACAATTCCCGTAAAAACTCGCTGCTTGTCTCCCCCCTGGAAAGCCAAAGTCCGGGGAAATCATTGTAATGATAGGTCACACTTTGAGCACCAGCATCTCAAATCCCAGTATTTTTACACAATGTCCCCAGGATCAAGTCAACATACACAATCATTACACACAGCAGATGTGACCCATGTTCAAGCCATCTAATTAGTTTTGTCAATCACTGAATATATTCATCACAGTTCTGGACCCTTGACAGTGCTGTCTCAGACTGAGGGTGCAATCCTAACTTAGGCTGCCACAACTCATTAGTCTTCCCGTTCCAATGGTGACGTAGGGAGGCAAGTGCAAGTCTGTGCATTGGCTTAACCTTGCCCCAGGAGTGGCACAGAAGTGTCTTTTGTGATACTCCCATGACAGCACAGGACATGCCGGGGCTTAGACCATCCTAACTGGAGATAAGGATTGCAGACTTTGAACAATGTGAACATCAGAACCATCACAAGCCTCAACTGTTTTCAGGCTCAAACTCTTTTACAGAAGAGCTTTTGCCTTTAATCAGCAACTCTGGAATCTCTAACATGATGCCAAGTAGTAAATAGCTACACAAGCACAAGTTTACACTACTTTTTTAGTAGTACTGAATGAGGAGTGGCACCAAAACACTGCTCCCATATGGAGGAAGTCACAAGAAAAAGGGGATCCATGCAGGAACTGAGCATCAGTGATGTGTCTGTAGTTATGTGTGTTTCTAGACATGAACACTTGGTTCACATTAGCTCCTGGTGTCAAGTGTGTATGATTACAACAGCCTATAAATATGGCATTTCAAAAAGCCTTTAAGAAATATCAAAGGCCCCTCCCAAAAGAGGGAGCTCCATATATCTCAGCTTTAACTGAGACTAGTTGACCTTAAACTGTGAACCTCATAGGTTTCTGCCTTGCCTATAGAGTGGTTAACAGGAGCAATTGGCTGGCTGGCATCCCACTGGGATATTTGGGTAATCTTATGTGGGGTAATCTATGGAGCCAGGGATGCAGGCAATACCGTAGCAGTTGGAATAATGTAAGTGTTGGAGGCTCAGTAAAAGCACAAACTTAGTAATGGAATAACCAAGGAGGTATAGGATAGACTTATTAGTGCTGGATTATTTATGTCAGTTGATTGACTCCAAACGGCCAAAAGCTTATTGCTATACATTTCATAGTCAAGGCCATTTGCCAATTGTCAGTAGTCAATCTAACTTATAAGGAAGTCCAAAATATCACCCAAGTATTTTTGTTGCAAAAAATAGCCTGCATAGACTTTAGAAGTGAACATTTCCTTGTTTGAGTCAAAATTATGCCAGCCTAGCAATGATGCCAGTGAGACACAATTAAAATTATTAATTGTGGTAAGTGAGCAGAGCATGCAGCACTCCCTCTCCAGTGCTTGGTACATGTCTTTCCACCTACCTGGTCCTGCAATGGCTAAACAGGCACCATGCTATGCATGCAGCCTTGGTTTCAGGTGCAGATGAAATTTAAAACCACATGCCTGAAGCAGCAGTGGAACCACAAAAAACGTATCATCTGACCACTGGCTGAAGATTATTTTGGCCATTATTTTGCCATTATTAATGGCCATTATTTGGCCATTATTTTTATTTTTTTTAATTGTATTTAATATTGTTAGCCATTTTGCGTGCCCTTTGGGGAGAGAAGCAGAGCGTAAATCTAATAATAAATAAATTCACCTTGCCTAACAAGACAAGACTGCCTTAGCACATAAACAGAATGCCTTAGTACTTGAACAGTTCATAGCGCTGTCAAATGAAGGAGGCGTTCCTAAAGCAGATCCTACTGTACATCCTACAGTTCCTAAAGGACCCTCTTGGTTGAATAAAACCATACTGACTGTTCCCATTTAGGAGCTGAGACATCCAAACAAAAGAAAGCCACCCTTTGCCACATACCTGAAGATGTCGTGCTGCCTGAATAATGTCTGCCGAGATGGGAGGATTTAATAGGCCAGGTGCAGGTCCCAATAAAGAGGCTGGCTGAGTTCCTGGTGAAAAGGAACACATGCAGATCTAATCCCCAGAACAATCAATATTAAAAGTACATCTAGGACTTTATGCACACAAGCACTATTACATCACCACCATGGGCTGCAATCCTAAACACACTTTCATGGGAGTAAAACCCATTGAATATAATGGGACATACTTCTGAGTACACAGGTATAGGATTGCATACATAGTCACTTAAAACGGTAAATGCATTTTTAAGTGCTTAAGGGCCAATCCTAACCACCAAGCAGTGAGGTAAGGGCAATGCCACTCAAACGTACAGGAGCAAACAGTCCCTGATTTTGAGAAGGGTTTCATGATTGCCACCCAACTGCAGGATGCACCATGTATCCATTGGCACAGCTATGTCAGGGCTGGAAAGTTGGTTAGGATTTGGGCCTATAGCTCTCAAATGCATGCAGTTACACAAAAAGGAGCTGAAAGGAAGGACTAAGAGCAGGGCTTTCTTTTTAAGGGAAGCTATGTTCACATTTTCTATGCTGTTTTTCATCAAATAAAAGCAAAGAGGACCAAGCATAAATTCAAAGAATCAAGGAATGCAGCTCATCCATCAGGAAATAAGTTGTGGTAGAAGGAAGGGAGGAAATGTAAAGACGCATATATGCACACATACACAGCTTGGGCAACCTCATAAGTAGCTGAGAGCACATTTATTGGACCACCATACCTGAAAACGACCTAGCTCCCTGAAGATTACTGGTTCGTAGCGACTTCTGGCGCTTGAACTGGGCCATCATGAACAGTGTTCTTCGATTACTTTCTAAAGGAAAATAAAGAGACAAATAAAGGATCCTGCAATGTCCCATTTGAAAACACTGAAGAAAGGAGTACAGGAAAGAGACTGTTAAATCAGGGGTCTCCGAACCCCAGCCCTGGATCAGATGAGGTCCATCGTAAACCTGAATCCTACCCATGCCCAGTCACTATACATTTCTCACTGACTTGACCAAACACAACTGGAGCTGAACTCTAGACATGTCTGGAGAGCATTTTGAGGGTCTAAAAACCAGAAACCAGAAGTAACTTTTTGTGCCCCCTGAAGGCCTTAGAAGTGTGTGTGTGTGTGTGTATATATATATATGTGTGTGTATACACACACACACACACACAGTAACTATACAGTATAGTTATATTAGCTCAGTAATGCATGAACTGCCCAAATTTTCAAAGCAAGGGGATTAAGACTACAACTTTTAGGGTGCAATCCTAACCACAGCCATCACAACTCACTGGACTTCCCATTCCCATAGTGATGTAGCAAGGAAAGCACATGTGCCACTGGCCTAACCCCTCCCCAGGAGTGGCGTGGAAGTGTGTTACAGTATTTTTGTGACACTTCCAGGTCAGCACAGGATTTATGCAAGGGCTTAGGCTGAACTAACTGGAGATCAGGACTGCAGCCTTAGCCACCAGACATAGCTGGCAAAAAAAGAAGATATTGAGATGCTGCCAGATTCCTATCTGGGAAGGAAGTAGCAAATCTTTAAGAAACTAGAACAGAAACAACATGTACTACTATCTGGGGAAATGTGGGAAGGGAACTGAAGCAGCAGGAGGCAGGTAAGCAGCACCTGCCAGGGCTCTGGGGAGAAGCCTGCCTCTTTCCTGCACGTGGGCTTCCCAGAGGGGGTCACCATGGGGAAAACGATGCTGGGCTTTGGCCTGACCCTACAGGGCGTTCCTTACGTTTGGTGTCTAGGAAAGAGGGCTTCTGAGCTGTGAAAGCAGACAAAAAACCACCTACTTTAAGCCATCATCAGATCATCATCATGATCATCATCATCATCACACTGCCTGAACATCGCTTCTCATGCACCTGCCACAAAGATACGTACATTAACTAGTAGGGGAGGCCCATTGGTGGCTAGACATAATTCCCACTCCCAAGCCTCACCACTCTGTTTGTGACTAGACATAATTCCCACTCCCAAGCCTCCCACTCCCAAGCCTCACCACTCTGCTGCAATGCCCACTCTGTTTACGATGAGTTCATGGGGGATAAGGGGGTCCTAGGGAGGGATTATAACTCCATAGGAAGCACCTGCTCTGCCTGCATGAAAGAACCCTGTTCAACCCCCAGCAGCAGAGGAAGAAGCCCTGCCTGAGAGCAGCCAGCAGTATTGACAGCACTGGGTGAGGCACACTCAGGACGGGACCTTTGCTGCAATCCTAAACTCAACTTAGGCCAGCCTAAGCCCTAGCCTAATTCCTGTGCTGACCTGGAGGTCACTTCTGCCCCACTCCTGGGGGAGTTAGGCCAATACCCAGGTATATGCCGACCTCCCCACAACATCATGGAAAGACAGCCTGGGTGAGTTAGGCTGGCCTAAATTTCTTAGGACTGCACCCGCAGTGTGATAATATATACACACAAACACACATATTTTAATAGAAGAGATGTTTCTATAATCCGGTGATGGAGAGATTACTGCCATCCTCTGACTAACACCATCTGCACATCCTGTGGCAGAAAGTTCCACAGACTAATGTCATCCCCACATTCAGTGAAAAGGAGTTTCACATACTACAGCCATCCCCACACCTGGTGCAAGGAATTTCAAAAACTAACATTATCCCCACATCACACAGCAGGGAGTTTAACACATTAAACTGAGCCTGTGGCAGGGAGTTCCACAAATGTCATTCCCACATCCCATGACAGGGAATCTCCATCTCCACATACTATGGCAGGGAATTCAACACATAAAGCCATCTTGTGGCAGAGAGACCCACAGATTAACACCATCCCCACATTCTGTGCAAGGGAGTTCTGGAACTTAATGCCATCCTCACATCCAGTGTCAGGAAGTTCCACAGAATAATGTCATCCCCACTTCCTGTGGCAGGGAATTCAATGCACTAAATCCATCTGCGCATTTAGTATCAGAGAGTTCCACAGAGTACCACCTTTCCTACATCTTGTGGCAGGGAGTTCCACAGAGTAACACCGTCCCTACGTCTTGTGGCAGGAAGTTCCACAGAGTAACACCGTCCCTACATCTTGTGGCAGGGAGTTCCACAGAGTAACACCGTCCCTACGTCTTGTGGCAGGGAGTTCCACAGAGTAACACCGTCCCTACGTCTTGTGGCAGGGAGTTTCACAGAGTAACACTGTCCCTACATCTTGTGGCAGGGAGTTCCACAGATGCATGAAGGCTTGTCCCTCTGACAGACTCTCTGTCCATCCCCCTTCGAAGGCAGCCAGGCCAAGAAACCTTCCCTTGGGAGGGAGTTCCAGAGACTCCCAGTGAAGTGGCGGGGAGTTCCAGAGGCTGCCCTCCTCCTTGAGGTGGGCACGGGGCTTGCACTGCAGGGCTGTTGTGCGCCCCTCCCCCCTCGCGCTGAGGGAACCCTGGAAGGCTCGAGTAACGGTCACTGAGGGGGAGGGCCGGGCGGGGCGAGGAGAAGGGAAGGCGCGGGGCGGGGGGGCCGCGGGGGACCCACCTGAGGCGGCGGGGGGAGCGGAGGCGCAGGGTCTGCGACGGCGCCAGGGACAAAGGAACCCGGAAACGCCGCCCGGATGTGCCTCTCAACGGCCACGCCTCCCGCGCGCCCCTCAGCCCCGCCTCCACGGCCTCCCTGGCCACGCCCACTAGCACTTCTTGACCGACTCTGGCCACGCCCACTCCGCTCCTGTATAAGCCCCGCCCACCGCAGGACGCTGGCCACGCCCTCCGGGAGAAGGAAGCGCTTCCGCCAGGAGAGTAGCCACGCCGGAAGTGGAGCAGGACTGGCAACAGAGCATAGCATAGCACAGCACTCAGCAGAGGCTCAGCAGCAGCAGCAGAAGAGCAGGAGAGGCTCCTTCTCTCTCCCCTCCTCCTCCTCCCTCATTTTCTTATTCTTTCTTCTCATTTCCTTTCTTTCTAGTTCTTTCTTTTTACTTTTCTTCTTTCTCTTTCTTTCTCTTTCTTCTTTCTCATTCTTTCTGTTCATTTTTTCTTCTCATTCTCTTTCTTTTTTCTCATCCTCTTTTTCATTCTCATTCTTTGTCTTCCTTCTCTTTTTTCTTCTCATTCTTTCTTTTTTCTTTTCTTTATTTCTCATTCTTTCTCTTTTTCCTTTTCTTCTCATTTTTTTTTCTTTTTTCTTTTCTCCTCATTCTCTTTCTTTGTCTTCTTTCTTTTTTTCTTTCTTTCTTTCAGATGACTGCAGGGGAGTCTGGAGATCTTTCCCTGCAGACGTGGGTTTGGCTTCTGTTGTGGTTGCCTTGAAGAGAGGATGGGAGAGGCTGAAGGAGGCAAAGGGCTTGACCAGTGGTTCTCAAAGAGGGGGTCATTACCCCCTTGGGGAGTCCTGACTTCACTTAAAGGAGTTTCAAAGAGCTTGGCTCCACTATCTTGGATTCTGTCCCTGGACGCCACTATTTTGGAATAGGACAGCCAAGCCACTTTCTTAGGAGTAAGTCTCATTGAACACAACAGGAATTACCTCCACGTAGACATGAAGGCATTTGCCTTCTTTGCAGACACATTACACTGCTGACTCATGTTCAGCTTGTGATCCACAGCAACTCCAGGATCCCGCTCACATGTTGTGCTGCCAAGCCAAGTATCCCCCATTTTATACCTGTGTTTTTGGTTTTTATTGCCCAAGTGCAGAACCTTGCATTTCTCCCTGTTGATGTTCATTCTATTTGTTACAGCCCAGAATTCTAGTTTATCCAGATCCTCCTGGAGGTTTCTCCTGCCTTCTGTTGTTTTTGCTACTCCTCTGCAAATTTGATCAGGCTCCCCTGTATCCCTTCCTCCAAGTCATTGACGAAAATGTTAAAGAGAACTGGGTCCAAGACAGAGTCTTGGGGTACCCCACCTGACACCAATCTCCAGGTTGAGATTGGTTGAACCATTCACTAAAACCCTTTGAGTGTGGCGGTCAAGCCAGTTGCGGATCCACCTAACGATTGCCTCATCTAGCCCATATTTTTCCAACTTCCCAATTAAGATTTCATGTGGGACTTTGTCAAATGCTTTGCTGAAGTCAAGATAAATGACATCCACAGCATTGCAACTGTCCAGTAAGCTCATAACCCAATCTAAAAAGGAGATCAGATTTGTCTGGCAAGATTTATTCTTGGTAAATCCATGCTGGGATTTTTTGATCACTGAGTACTTGTCTAGATGTGCACAAATTGTGTGTTTTATGATTTGTTCTAATATCTTGCCCGGGACTGAAGTCAAACTGACTGGTCTATAATTTCCCGGGTCTTCTTTTTTCCCCTTCTTAAAGATTGGGACTAGATGCTTCATCGCAAGAAATGGATCTAGATGTTTCTCTATTCCAAACAAAAAATGCTACCAGTATTTCTTTCTAGCTCACCGTTTTTAAAAGTGTCATAAAGCACGGTGGGTCCTGATAGTGTTACAGTGGCGCCTCACGTAAAGAACGCCTCATGTAAAGTATGTTTCACATAACAAACAAAAATTTCTCTAGGATTCTGCTTCACATAAAGAAAGTGCTTCACATAAAGGACACATTTGTTGGCAGTTGGGGCAGACGCGCTGGCCGGCAGCCTGTTTAAAAAGCGTCAGGACTGCCTAGCGCACCTGCCCATAGTGAAAGCAACACTTCCATACTGTTCCTCCTGTGGCCAGATGTCCGCTGGGCAGAGGGAGAGAAGAGCAGTGGAGAAGAGGGAAGCAGCTCAGGGCTGGCCAGAAGGGAGCAGAGAGGGAGGCTCAGGATGGAGAGAAGGAGAAAGTGGGGAGACACGTTGAAGGTGTCTTGGATTGCAGCCTCCTAACCATGTCTACCCAGAAGTAAGCTCCATTGTGTTAAATGGGTCTTACTCCCAGGAAAGTGTCTTTAGGACTGCAGCCTAAGTAGACTTCATAAGATCATGCACATTGAATGCATGTTTTGACTTCAATCCCACTGTTCTGTCATCATTTTTACATCCAGTTAATATTTTATATGAATATTTTTGGGGGTTGTGGAACCAATCGTCTGAGTTTCCATTATTTCCTATGGGAAAATCCGCTTCACGTAAAGAATGTTTTACGTAAAGAACATGCCTCCGGAACGAATTAAATTTGTTATGTGAGGTGCCACTGTATTTATAATAGTGGATCCTGTGCTAAAAAGTTTGAGAAACACTGGGCTCGAGGAGTGGCAGGGAATTGAGGCACAGCTAGCGAGAAGTGGAAGAAGATGCTGTCCCATATCTCTTACCCCATCAGAGCATCCAAGGACTGGACAGTTATGGAAACTGTCTCTATGTTTTTAAATGGACACTGTGCCAATAGAAAATAGAGGTCATGCTGGTCTTTGACCGTAATAATAAAGATGATGATGAAAACAGAGGTAGCTGCACTGATGGTGGGACCATAAATGAGACTGTCTGACTATGGGCAAAATCCAGAGTAACTATGGGGAGTCCTTGCTCCGGTGTAAGAACAACTGGATTCCATTATGAATTTCCCGTAGGTTTTCACTAGGTGGTGCAGTAAAGTCTCTTACGTGCTCCCGTAGTTACTCTGGATTTGGGGGTATGCCAGCCTATGATGGCTCAACTCTGATGCTCTTGTCATAGAAAAAAGAACTGAAAGCTGGCTGAAGGTTTGAGGTTTCTATTCCACACACAAAAATCTCTAATTCTAAGGAATAATTAGGAAGGTGAAAACAACAGCAACCACTACTACTAAATTGCTACTAATACTACTATACTACTGCTGCTGTTACTGATGCAGTTAAAATATAATTATCTGGGCAACTCCTTGCCACAGGATGTGATGACAGTACCCAGATTACATGCCCTTACAAGGAAATAGGACATCTGGATGGAGAAAAAGATAAGTTTACAAGCCTTGATAACTGCAGGCAACCTCGGGTTTCAGAGGTACCTTATATCTTAGTGTCAGGTCAAGGGAGTGGCACCAGGATGCAGGTCTCTTGTGTTCTTTTGTGTTGCCAAAGTAGGATTGACCTCCTGTCAGACTTGCCAGTATGTGAATGCAGTTCCCCAAAACTGGGATTGTCCCTGTTTTCCAGGACATATGGCAACTCTATGCCAGAGGCATCTGGTGATCTACTATGAGATGCAGTGCTAGGAAAAAATAGATATATTGCTCTCTCTCTCTCTCTCTCTCTCTCTCTCTCTCTCTCTCTCCTGAATGGTCCAAAACTGCTGGATATCTGAAGTTTTGTGCCAAGTGTTCCCCCCTTTATTTTCTCAGTAATGTGCCTGCCTCTTCCTGCACTTCTTTCAACTGACCTCATGAAAAGGGCCACCCCTGAATTTATGGGATGGGACGCAAACTTCTTCCAGGGCTCTTTTCATTCTTTTCAGGTGCAAGACTTAAGGGTGCAATTCTAACCAACTTTCCTACAGCGACATACAAAATATGGGGGGCTTAGCTGTCACAAGTTGTTTCCCCTGATTTTGTTTGTTTACAAGATTTGTATCCCACCTTTCCTTTGTCAGATGTCAAATATTCAGGGCGACTCATAATTCAAGATTTAAAGAGTGCAAAAATGTACAATATATAACAGAATTTTTAAAAATCAGAAGTGCAATAAATATATGGAGGAAGGCAACCATTTAAACCAAAGCACTGCTATAGTTGTGGTGCCACTACAGAGAAGGTTCATCCCTGTGCCAACTTGTCTAAATGTGGCACATGCAGGAGACCCCCTCACATAACTTTAGATATGGGTATTATGGACATTAACAGATGAAAAAAGGCTTCACAGGATTTCGTGCCCTGAGAATATAAGAGGAGAAGGTTCTTCCTCCCTCTTCTCAGCAGTTTTTCCCGCTCCCTCCCTGTGCTGTTCTCCTGAGGGAAAGGCAGCCATTTTGGACTGAGATGTGCATTCTGGGTTTAACTAACAAAGGACTTATAATAACACTTCTGCAAATGTTTTCTTTTGTTTCTTTTGTTTCTGCTCCCTGAAAATGCCATGGCAGTCCCATGACAAGGGATGCTGAGGTACTTTCATTAGTCTACACCTGGCTGGGACAGTCCTGGTTTCCCAGGACATATGGCAACCCTACTCGAAGGAGACCCCCTCACATAACCTAAGATATGCACATAATAACATGGACCCTAAGAGACAACTAAGAGGCTTCACTGGATGAATTCCCCTAGGAATATAGGGGAATAAGTTTCTTCCTCCCCCTTAGCAGTTTTTCCCGCTCTTTTCTGCCTGAGGCAACTGGGCTCCCTGTGCTGTTCTCCTGAGGGAAAGGAGATGTGGATTGAGATGTGCCTTCTGGGATTAACTAACATTCATGAAAAAGTTCTCCCATAACATACACATTCCATAGTTGAAGGAAAACACAATTCAGTGTCCTAAAATGTGTGATTTTACTGTCCATGCCTGCTCTGCAATGGCTGCCTGACCTTGCCCAGCAGACACATCCTGAGGGATGCTGAGGTACTTTGATTATTCCATGTCTGACTGTGCCAAGCTTATGCTTAGGATGAAACTGACATTTGATTTAAAGCAGCTCCCTTTGTTCATAACAAGATGTCCTACTGGTGTGCAAATGCACTGATGGTTCACACCGCCTATGGTGGGATTCAAAATCTTAGGGACAGGAGACTGAGTTGTCACAAGTTTGTTGTTACACAAATTTATGTGGTGTCCAGATGTGGGACTTAGGGTACAATCCAGGTTTCTTTAACAAAGGACACTGTGAGCACAATCCTAACCATGTCTACTCAAAAGTAAGCCCCATTGTTTTCAGTGGGTCTTACTCCCAGGAAAATATCTTTAGGATTGCAGCCTGTATATTCCTGTAAAAACACTGAAGTTCTCTCATAACAACCACATGCCATGCTGAAGGAAAACACAGTTCAGTGTGCTAAAATGTGTGATTTTACTGTCCTTGCCTCCTTCAGTCAATCTTTATTTGCTTTGACAATAAGCCATAGCAATGCAAACAACCATCAACAAATACATTAAATACACAGACATTAAAATGTATTTCCATACAGAGTTCAAGTAAAACTATTTGAGACCATGAATAATCTTGTTTTGATTGCTGCTGCTAAGAATTTTGCCATTTGTGATTTGATCTGCCAAAAGGAAGGCTGTAGAGAACTCTGAGGATCGGCCTGGGCACTTTGCTGATGGGGGAGATGAGCTCTCTGCGGACATCTTTATAGAAGGGCATCTTTATGACACAGGCTCCATAAGATGCCCATCAGCAGACCCTCAACCACGTGTCGTAGAGACTTATGATTAAGAAGTCGTCTATCCGTGGTTGTAGAGGCTAGTTTTTCCCATAGATGTGAGCGGGGTATGGAGTCAAAAGCTGCCTTAATAAGATCAATGAAAGCTGCATACAACATGCCTCTTTTCTTTCTTATGTATTTATCAATGAGATGGGCTAATGTAAAGCAATGGTCTAAAATAGATCATCCTGGACTGAGTCCATGCCTGCTTCGCAACGGCTGCCTAACCATGCCTCAACTGTCCCATCCTGAGGGATCCTGGGTTATTTTGATCGTTCCACACCTGACTGTGTCAAACTTATGTTTAGGATGAAACTGACATTTGATTTAAAGCACTCCTCCTTTGTGGAATCTGATAAATCCCTAGAGAATGTTGGTGGCATTGCCAAGAAGTGCTGGAAAATGTGGCATTTGCTGACCACTTCCACCAGCCTGCTGTGCACTCACTCGCCCATCAGCCATGCCACCCTCTGAATCCCTTCCTCACTTGCCTTCTCTTCCTTCCCACCAGCAAAGGGGCTGAGCAGGTGATGGGCTGGAGGTGGACGAGGTCAGGTGCTGCTGCTACTGTGGTTGTCCTTCTGTCCAGTTTCCCTCAGGTGTGAAGGAGAAAAGGGCAGGGAAGCCCCTTGCCATGTTCTCCTGCCTTTTCCCAGCACCTCTGGTTCGGCTTTTTCATTTTTGGTTTCTGTTTGACATTGGGTGTGTCTGAAAGGCGCTGTTCTGAAAGTTGGGGCATAAAGAAGTGGACAGCCCAAACTGGCAATGGTAGAGGCGGGCATGGAGGTAAATGCTTAGTTCCTTGGGCTTCAGCAAAGGTCACTCCTCAGAAAACCAAACTGTTTCGGAGAGGACGCATTCAGCAACATATGTGACTTTTTTGTTGATGACGCAATGGAAACACAACACAACATTTGGCATTTAGCATTTTTGTAAATGTATGAAAAAGAGCTTGAGATAGTTATATGATCTTCCAAACCCACCCTTTGGAAGCCCACCAAATATCAGGTCATGATCCGCCAACAGGTCCTGACACACAGTTTGGCAACCACTGCCACAGATAACACAATGTCCATAAATCTTTGCCTGGTGCAACTTCTGCCCATTCTGAACAAAGTTCCAGGTCATTCCCCAAGACCCCCTCCCTGTCCACAGGGGTATTTCTGCCTCAGTTCAAGCACAGGCCACTCTCTGATGTCAGAGTTCAGCCTCCCCCCCCCCCAGCTCTGGCAGACACCCATGTCACAGTGCCACCAATGCCATCTACACTGCCAGGGCTCATGTCAGCTCAGTAGAGGTTAGACTGCCTAGTGGTGAACCTCTAGTGCTGTACCTCTAGTGCTGTACAGCAGTGTTGGAACTGCTTTGCTATTGTTTTGGAATTGTTTTGCTAAAACAGTAGAATGGAGGAGGCCGTCTACAGGCCAAGACGCCGACGTTTACCGCCCAGGACCATCTGCGTAAGATTTGCTGGCCAGTCTTGGCCAGTGCAGGAGGAAGAGGAGGGATGGGATAGGAGGGGAGGAATTTCAAGATGGGGGAGGTCAGGGGAAATGAGTGCAGCAACAGCCCTAACCTTGTGCTGGAAATTGAGCAGGCCATACCGTTTACTTGCAAAAGGCTCTGCCTATAGATTTTCAAGACAACTACAATCTGTACGTATCACTCCCTGGGTGAAAATCATTGTGTATTCTCATCAGCTTCCAAGCCTTTCGCTCCAAATATCCAAATCAGCTTGAATCCAACAGATAATTCCATCAGAATATCTTATAACTGGTATTGCCCAGGAGTTCATAGAATCATAGAATCATAGAGTTGGAAGGGACCTAGTAGGTCATCTAGTCCAACCCCCTGCCTGCAGCAGGAAATCCCCCTAGAGCATCCCCGACAGATGCTCGTCAAGCCTCTGCTTGAAGATCCCTAGTGAGGGAGAGTCCACCACCTCCCTTGGCAATCTGTTCCACTGCCGAACCGCCCGAACTGTCAGGAATTTTTTTCAGGAATTTTTTCCATTTCATTTAATGGTCTTAACTGTGTTCCCAACTTCGGCATTTTTCTAAGTTTCTTTCCTCTGGGGTTAGAAAAATCCTTTTTGCCAATGATTTTCATTTTTTTATGTTTGGTGTCACCAGTTGTAAAATGCCAAGATATTTATAGCCCTCGTTATGGCTGGGCTTTATCATTTGGCCACTTGGCATTTCAGTGACCTTGCCTTCTGTGATTCTACCTCTCTCCAAAGCCAGTGTGGCACATTTTGGCAAGCCAAATTCCATGAAAATTTCAGTACTCAATATGCAAACAGAATTACTGGTCAATGACTGAGGCTGCACTCCTAATCCCCAGTTAGGCCACCAAAGTCCTGGCACAAGTCCTGTGCTGGCCTGGAGGTGTCACAAAGGTGCAATATGGTGCAATATGACACTTCTGTGACACTCCTGGGAGGGTTAGGCCAGTGCACACACATGTGCTTTCTGTTTCTGACTTACCATTGAGCTTTTATGCCATCCATATAAAGCAACAATTCAGTTTTTTGTGAATTTTTGACTGATATCCCATGCTTGTTTTATTTAACTGATAATGGAATTATGGCAATGATAAGCAATAATGGTGAAAGTGAATCTCTCTGAAAAAGAACTCTCCTGATTTGACTGTACCATAGTATCTGTATCCAACCATCAGTTCTGTTCTCCACTGTTTTATGGTGTTCTGTATTAAAGGTATAAAATTGAAGTATTAAAGGTATAAAATTGAAGATTGACAAACTCACTCATTCCTAACACCCAGACAAATGCTGGACTTGGTAGCATGAAATTTGGGAGGATATTCCTTCTATGATGTAGGTACCCACTAAGAACTGATTTTTGGAAATTCAAACTGGAAAGGGGTAAAAAAGGGGTGCAGTGTGGTTTTGTGCCTGTATTTAACATTGAAGAATCCATGATTGATCAAAGCCCAGCCACCAACCCTAGGACCTAGAAGCATGAAATTTAGATAGCCTATTCCTTCTGTGATGTAGGCACCTACGAAGAATTGATGTTTAGAAATTTAACCCCTAGGGGAGTATAATGGGGTGCAACATATTTTTGTCCCTATACTGGACTTAACATTGTAAACTGATTGATCAACAACAACCAGCCCCAGCCCCTTCTTCACTTCCTCTTTTACCGCTTTGGGTGTCGAGGTAAAGTCCTGGGTGTAGAAGCATGAAATTTGGGGAGCATATTCCCTCTGTGTTGTAAGGACTCTCTAAGAACCTATTTGGTGCCCAGTGGTGCCATGTGCCTGATGCCACCCAGTGGTGCTGGTACTCGGTGTCTGGTGCCCCATGCTTGATCGCTGGCATGGATGCTCAGTGCCTGGTCCCTGGTAGGGGTGTCTAGTTCCTATTGCACACTGCACAGTAGGAGTGCCCACTGCCCACTTGGTGGCACCCACTGCCCACTGGTGCCCAGTGGCACCTACTTTCCACAGGTTTCCGGTGGCACCTATTGCCCACTGGTGCCCAGTAGGGATACCTGGAGGTGCCTGCTGCCCACTGTGCAGTGGTGTCCAGGAGTGTTCGCTACACACCGCAGCGGTGCCTTCTGGTGCCTGATAGGAATATCTGGTGCCCACTGCCCATTTTACTCCCACAGTGATGGGTAAATACTCCTAGTAAAATTGTATGTGTCCTTTAGATAATTTTTTGAGGTTGCTGCAGCCTCCCCACAGTGAAAGGAGATTTGGATTTCCACAGATTGACTGATATCATCAGAAAGCCTTCACAGACATGTATGGGAGTCCATAAGTATCTTTGTTCTTCTTCTAATTATCGGGGGCCATTCTATTTATTGGGAAAAGCCTGCATGGACAATATTGGAAGATTCATATATATCCCTTCTGGCTAGGTGGACAGCACAAGAACATCATGGGTTCAGATAGACGGAGTCCCTCCTACAATTCCATCAGTCAGATATTTATATTCCAGTCTGGCCATATATATAAATTTATCTCTTTACTCATGCTAGGTCTACTCTCTGGACCAATCCCAAATTAAAAATTGAGGGGAAACCTTATTTAGGAAGAGTTGGGTGATATTTACTATTATTTTAATGGTGTTTTATTCTTCTCTTATGTTATCCGCCTTGGGCTCCCTCTTGTAGGGGAGGAAAGGCGGGTTATAAATTAGGAAATAAATAAATAAAGTAATTCTTCCTTTGGTGAAATCAGCTGGTTCCTTTGACACAATGAATAATAAATATGAATTATCGGCTTCAGTTGAATGACAATTTTTAATTGTAAATAACTTTGGCCAAGCTGAAATATCAACATCTCAGGTGCCATCAATTTTTGCAATATCGGTTATATTAGTCACCCCCTGGATGGACCACCTCCCAGACCAGAATTTAAGATTAAAATCAGTGGTATAGCTAATTGTGTAATCTGGTGCAAAGCTCAAAATGTTGTCCCACAAGTGATGTCACAACTGAAAGTGATGTCATGCCTGGGCTTTTAAAACAAGAAAATTCAGGGGAAACCTGCCTCTGCCCCCACCCAAGCAGCTCGCAAGACATTTACTCTGGTGCCTCTCCCCAACTAATGTCAAAGCTGAGACACCAACCTGCTTTCTGGAGTTGAAGAAATGGCTGAAAATGGGGTGCAACATATTTTCCTCCCTATACTTTACAATGAAGAATGACTGACTGATCAATGCCCTTCACCAACCCTTGGACCTAGAAGCATGAAATTTGGGGAGAGCATTCCTTCTGTGAAGTGAGCACCCACTAAGAATTGACTTCTAGAAATTTAACTCCTAAAGGGGTGAAAAAGGATGCAATGCATTTTCATCCTATACTTAACATTGAAGACTCGTAAAACCCAGCCTCAAGCTTTGCACCTGGCTGGTAGGGTAGCCTGCAGTTGAGCTGATTGTTGCACGGGGCTGATAGTGTTGCACTGGGGGGTGTTGTACTTAGGGGGGGTTGCACTGTGATGGTGTTCCATAGGAGGTGTTGTAGAGGGATGTTGCATGGGTGTGTTGTACAAGGGCGTGTGTTGCACAGGGGGATGTTGCACAGGAGAATGCTGCGGCATGAATGAAATCCAGTCATAGGATTTGGGCCCAGAGTAGATGACTGTCTACTCTGAAGTAAGTCCCACTGTAGTCAATGGGACCTCCTCCCAGGAGAGTATGATTAGGATTGCAGCCTTTGTGTTTCATACTTGCTCACTGGCTTATCTTACTTAGTACTGTATTGAACAAAAATTACAATGTATATATCATTATCATTCAAACTTAAATGTCCCTGTATGGGAGTCCATAAGTATCCAGCAACATGAATCTTCTTAAGATATTTCAGGATCTCAATATTCCAATCCAATATATCAAACAGTTCCTTTTAATCAATTCTTTTTGTCAATCATCCAATATATCATATGAATTAGATATGATAAACCAGTGAGCAAGCGTGTTTGTGTCTCTATCTTGTGTACCCACACAAACACTTCTTTGTTAATGTTTCATACTGCTTTTCCCTTATTTTGATTGTTAATTTATGTTTCATACGGCACTGTGTTTCATTATGTTTTCCTTTTCTGGTTATTTAGCAAAAGTATTTGATAGCATTTAATGCTACATCATCATTTTCTTAGTGTTGTTCTTAGCATTGTTTGTGCTCTATGGCAGGGTCCACTTAGAATCTAATTGACGCGACATGGGAAAACCTGGCCAGCCTGTCCTAGGGTCCTGTCGCCACAGATAATGCCACATGGTTTGTTTCATTCCAAGCCCTATGAAATTGCCCAGGCAGACAGAAATGGGGGCTGTGAGGATGTACCCAATCACCCTTGGAAAGCCTTCACAGACAGTAAGAAGATCACAGGTTTAGAGGTGGAAGCTAGAGGTGGTGTAGAAAGGTGGTGGTAAGCGAGAATAGGGGATCAGCACCTCAGTAGGAGGTGGGGAGCCCAACAGAGGCAGATCCCTGAGTCTGATTTCCAAGAGCATTAAGAGTCAAATTAACACCCTTTCCCAGTGATGGTCCTGGTGGTTCTCCTGCCGGGAAAACCATTTACCTCTCCCATTTACCTTCCCCACCAATATGGATGCAATTGTGGTGTTGAACCAGTTCTGGTGTTATGTGAAAGCAAAAATAGCATCTCTATCCACTCTATGCATCCCTTTGCATAATTTTGTATGTCTCGTATTCCTAAAAGTTACAATTTTATACTGTTGTCCAGTACTGGTGTCATTCTCCCTGTGCACGTTCCCCGGTGCAGCCTCATCCCCAACTGTTGACTCTTTCATCTCAAGGGCTCCATATTCCTCCCCTTTCTCCAAATGTTACTGACTCAATGATGAAACTTGCATTCACAGAATTGCTGTCCATGTTTGGGCTGGTTGGCGAAAAACAACATTGATCAACCTTGGAGGAGGCTTGACAAAGTTGATGAGGACGACCCAGTGGTAAATATTTCCTAATGCGCCAGACCTCTTGTTTCTCTTATAGAAGGGAAGGAAGAACCTGGTGAGTTAGTAAACCCCAAAGCAAGGAGGACTCTTTTGTACACTTGCATTGGAAAAGGTCTCATGACGATGGGAGGTTGTTGGAAGGGGCTCCACAAGGTTGCACATCATCCCCCCTCAGACTGAGCATGTGCATCAGTTGTATATGCTCACTGTGTCTGGGATGCATGAGCAACTGGTCCAGGCAAGTCGGCTTGGTACTGGGTTTGGGAGATCAGGGGATGGTATATTAGGGAGTGTTGCACCGGAAGTGGGTGACACAGTGGAGGGGTTTCCATACCCCTCCAGCGCGTCACCCCCTCCAGCTCAGCACTCAGTACAACAACACCAACCTCACCACCCTCTCAATGGCACTTGCTATGGGTTCCCAAGAAGGGAACCTCTGTATCAGTTGAGTCTAACGTAATTCCTCCTTCTCCAAGAAGCCCCATTTTCCAGTGATATTTGCTAAGGGGGACGTTCCATTCTTCACTTGTCCTTCCTTGTTTTGAGATGCAAAGGTCTCTGCTTCAACGGACCCAGGAGTCCCACCTGCTCTCTTCTTGTGGATAGGCCCAGTTTCATGGTAGGATAGCTGGCAAAAGGCAGGTTGAAACAGTTTTCAATGAGAGGAAAGCAGAGCTGGCTGTCCTGGAACTAACCAGGTGTTGGTTCTTTCAATCCCAGTTTTGGCGTCCGGGACCAATATTCAGGCGGAAGCGTGGAGGACCAGCGACCACCACCCAGGTAATATCTAAGAGGAGTTCACAGACCCTGCAGAGCCGGAAGCCAAACCCACCCTGAAGAGATAGACCTGGTCTTTCCCCTTTTCCTGTCATAGTGGGCTATACCAAAGCAATGGCCTCTTGCCAACTTTTCTTGCAAACCCTCCACCCATTGGCTGCTTCCCCAGTCTGTACGGAACAATTCACTGTTGAGTTGCTGATCTTAAGGGGTCTATCAAGAAACAGGGATATGCATCAGAATAGGTCTAGAGGCCTCCTTATCTCTCTGAACAGGGTCTGGCAAGGGCTGTGTTGGCCAGACCCTGCTCAGAAAAAAGCTCAGCAGCATTGCCTGAAGTTCTTCCCTGCCTCTGACCACCATTCAGCTGTTGGGGGCACTTGCAGGGCCTGCCTCTGTCCCTTCCCTGACCAGTTCCTCTTCAATCACACACAGGCCCCCAAGGTTGACGTCCTGGAGACACTCTTTAGGAACCGGACGTTGTCTGAGGTAGCGCAGGTGAGAGCTGAACTTGAGGCCCGGCGGATGGAAGAAGAGCGGGTGAGAAAGAAAAAATACCTCACTCACATGCACACACACACAGACACACTGACACACTCACGCACAGATCTAGATGATATTTTTGGATCAAGTACTGTTTGGTATTCTCCTTCTCAACATTTTCTCTTTCATATATTTCAATTTGCTAGACAATTGACCATTTTATTTTCTACTTAGTGTTCCATTTATATGGTGCACAATATTTTTCTTTTGAACTTGTTCAAAAAGTTGTTATTGTTGGTTATGTAACCATAAGTTGGTTTATTTCATGCCAATTATTAGTTCTTACTTCTGCAAGTGCTGAGTTGACATCTCTTAGTACTTGAGCAAGATGCTTTTTAGCTACAGTTTTAAGAGCTGGAAGTCGTACCCTGGTGTTTGCTTGGTTCATATGTTTGTTTTTTTCTGGTCTATTTCTTGGTGCTTTTCTGTTAAATGACATTCAAGTTCTTGGGGTGAAGGCAAAGAAAGGGTTGCCAGATTTTGAATCTGAGATGGCTGAACACAATCAGCCAATGGGGGTTTCTCTTCCTCCACTGTTTTACTTGCTAAAGTCTTTTCTGCCAGATTTTTGAGACAAATGTAATTGTATCACTTTGTGGCTAAAGAGCAGTGGTTCTTGAGTATTTCTGGCCAGTACCCTCTTCTAAGACTGGCAATCTGTCCGGGACCCCCCAGAAGTGATGCCACGGCCAAAATATCAAACAGGAAGTGGCATCACTGTGATGCCAGACCTTCTCCATGTCTACTTGTAGGTTAGTCCTATAGTGTTCAATGAGACTTACTCCCAGGAAAGTATACTGAGATTCCCGTTCCAAGATGGTAGCGTCCAGTGCCAGATTCCAAGACGATTAGGGTGGGCTACAAAATCTTCTTTGGCCCCAGAGAGCTGCTGGGTGCTTGAGCTATTCTACTAGCTGGGGCAGGCACCAAAATGAAACTGGTGACGAGCTAGTAAGGAGGGGGGAAGGTGGGCTTTCTTTTTTTAAAACCATGGGTGTGATGGCACTTCCAGATGTGGCATCACTTTCAAGGCAGCATTTTAAGCCTTGCACTAGGCTACATGGT
Source organism: Cryptoblepharus egeriae (assembly GCA_030015325.1). Classification (NCBI taxonomy): domain Eukaryota; kingdom Metazoa; phylum Chordata; class Lepidosauria; order Squamata; family Scincidae; genus Cryptoblepharus; species Cryptoblepharus egeriae. The sequence goes on from JAREYC010000011.1 coordinate 23,397,760, forward strand.
TATTAGCTATGCCACTGCTACATTTTGTGTCTAGTCTGGTTCGGTGATGCTTTCACAGCAACTAATGAGGTGATCAAGTGTTGCATCTGCTTCTTTTTGGTACTGCACATGCTGCTTTTGGTTCTTCATTCCAGCTTTCCTTTTGCTGCATTTAAGTAAACTGAAAATATTTCTTTTTTAAAAAGATCATCTTTTGAAAGGACCTTCAAGTTAGGTGGTTTCCAACTTCAGTTCATTTTAAAAAGTAGGTCCTAAGGCCAAAATGTTTGTGAATCACTGCTCTACGTGGCTGTAAAGTAATTTTTTAGTGATTTATAGACCCCATCCATCAAAATGCCCAATATGTCCAATAATATCCTCTTCACCAAAGAATCAAAATCTTCTTACCACCAGTTACAATAACTTCACAGATGTCAAGAGCATAGTTGGGTTTGAATTTATGTTCCTAGAGTAGGGAGCAGAATGTCTCAGTCTACTGAAACTGGTCAGAATTAATCATGTAACTCAGGGGTTTCCAAACCATGGCCCAGGACCCAAATCCAGCCCATCATGAGAATTTCTGGTCCAGTGCAACACGATTTTGCTAGCATTTGCTAACATTTGACATTTTCACCCATTATTTATCATTTGGCTCTTCATATGTTTTGTTGTATCTTTGTCATGATCACATTTTTTCTCACAAAGGTGCGTGCAACAGCAGACGAGGACAAGAGAGAGGAAGGACCAGGAGGGGCTGCACCCCCACAGGACAGCAGGGAGGAAGGCCGAAGTGGAGCTGCACCCCCACAGGTGGGAACAGAGGAGGAGAATGATCAGGGAAAGGTAGGCTTTGGATTTTTTCAGCTTGAACTTAGTAAAATGTGGTCCTTGTACTGGTGTAGGCAGCTACCCCGTTGTTCTCCTTCATGCTGTTTCCCAAATCCTTTACAAAGCCAGGAGGAAGGAGCCGCAGAAGTGCCGCCAGGAAAAAGGATGGGATGGGGAGTGGTCAGTCTTGGTCAGGCCCACTTTGTTGTGACCCACTGGTTTGGGTTCAGAGAACAGGAGCAGGGAGGGTCTGAGAGGGACTCTGGATATGGTGTCTCCTGGGAACAGGATCCTGGATTCCATGATCACTGTGGGGACCACCTGACTTGGAGACAGCCATTGCCCAGTCTGCCTCTGGGCAGGAGGGATAGTGTTACTCAGAGTAAATATGGAGACAACAGCTAACTTTCTGTCTACTCCTGCAGACATCGAGGCAGCAGAAAAAATGCAGCCAAGTGGGCCTGAGAAAATGCCGACGCCCAGGAGAAGGATCATTTAAATCCCCTCTCCACCTCGGCTGGGCACCTCCGGTGAGTTTGCCCTTGCCCTATCTTATGGGAAAACTGTCCCAAACACAGAGTGGGTCACGATCCTGGAAAGCAGTCTGCTGCTTGTTTAAAGGAGAGACCTGTATTCCAACGCCGGGTGGGGGGGGGGACTGATGGGGGAACTCTGTTCAGCAGAGGCTGGCTAGCTGGTGGTCAGTGTCAGGGAAGAACTGTGGGCAGTGCAGCTGAGTCTCTGAGCAGAGTCTGGCAAGGGCTATGTTGGCCAGACCCTGCTCAAAGAAACACAGAAGTGTTGCCTCCAGTCCTTCCCAGCACCGATCACCCTTCAGCTGTTGGGGGCACTTGGAGGGCACGGCCTCTGTTCCCCCCGAATGGTTCTTATTTTATCACATGCAGGTTCCTCAAGACAAAGACCTTGACACGCAGTGTCACAACAGGAGGAAGGCGGAGTTCCTAAAGAGGAGGGCAGAGGCCAGATGGAGCACCCAGGAAAAGAAAAGGCAGCCTCCACAGGTGAGGAAGAAAAAAATCTCACTCATGTGTACACCTGTGCAGACACATACAGATACATGCGCATATAGGCACACTGACACACTTTTCAAGAGCTGGAGGAGATCCCGGTTCTTGAAAAGGAGGGCAGAGGGCACAGGAGAAGAACAGAAAGGCTCCACAGGTGAGGGCACAAAACACCTCATTCATGTGCACACACATGCAGACACACATGGACGCTTGTGGTAATTTTGCTTGCATTTCTTCACCCTGCGTTATTCTTCATGCCCAAATGGGTAACCTCATGTCTCCTCCTGCAGACATTCAACCAGCAGGGAGCATCCTCTAGTCACCTTGGCCTTGCCCCACCGGTGAGTATGCCCTTGGCCACTTAATGGGAATATAGGGGACATGCTGGGAACATACTGATAGCTACTCCTCTCTAGCATCTCCATAGGATGGAAGATGAACACTCCCAAACACAGAGTTAGTTGTGCTCTGGAGATCAGTCTGCTCCTCATTTAAAAGAGAGACCTGGTTTCCAAGGACCACGGCTTGAGGAGTTGTGAGGGTTCAGTGGAGGCTGGCTGTGTGGTGGTCAGTGCCAGGGCTCACTCCTCTGTTGGAGGGCACTGTCTCTTTCCCTCCCTGACCTGTTCCTCTTCCATCACATGCAGGTCCCCAATGCTGCAGACCTGGACAGACTGTTGAAGATCTGGCAGAGGTATGACCACTTGGCCAGGAAGTCCAAGGCTGAGTTTCTGCAAATGATGGAGAAGATGAAGTCTGCACAGGTGAAGAAGAGACACCTCACTCATGGGCAATAGATGATATTTTTGGATCAGATGCTGAATGTATGTCTCTTCCTTTGTCAGGGGGGCATGCAGAATGTGGGGAAGGATGTGCCACCGACCCTGAAGAAATCCTAAGTGGACATGGAATAACTGGTGAGTCGCTTCAAAGCATGCAGAGCCAGATTGACAACATACTGCTGTGCAGGGGACGTATTGTTAGATACAACTGTTGGTGCGTAAGATCCTACCACATCCCCCAACTATCCTCTCTCCCCAGGAGTCCACCACAGCAGAGGCTCTAATGCCCATGCAGGGTACAGTTCTTTCACCTGACAATGGCTCCTCACCTCAGGCAAGCCACCCTAGCCACAAGCTTCCAACTGCCACCACCTGGTGCCTATGGTTGCAGGAGACGTCTCCCCAGACGTCATCCCAGTGGCTCCACAACCACAGCAAGCCAGACAAGGGTGGTGTAAAACCCTTCCCCAGTAGTCTGATGCTTCTCTCCGAACCCCATTCCTTTTATGCCTGGTTCCGTCTTTCCTCGAGCTTTCCTGCCCTGCCTCTTTCAGACTGTCCCCTCTGTCCCCTTTCTCTATTCCTCCAAGGTCAGCGCTGTCTCCTTTTTTCTAGGACTCTTGAGTGGTGAGACGGAGGCCCAAGGAGGCTGGACCTCAGACAGGTGGAAGATAGATGGATGGAGGAAAGAAAGATGACTGCAACCCATCAACAGATACGATCTGTTTGTGACACCAGCAACCCCACCACAGCCACCATGGAGGGTGGCCCTCCACCATGGTCCAGCCCCACACACCAGGGACCTGTTACCAGGGTCCAGCTCTGAAGGAAGAGCCCTGCACCTTATCAGAAGAGGACAGGATGGAGGCCAGATCTTTATCACAGCCCCTGATTCAAATGGGAATGCCGTACCTGGAGTGGCATCTAAGGATCAACAGACAATGCCACACTCAGACAGTTCAATGTCTCCCTTTGGAAGTCATCTCAATGCCGCCACACACGGCATATTTGTCCAAGCCCAAGCCTTGGAAATTAAATGGGATTGTGGATTACTATCCACAATCTGTTAAATTTGTGGGTTTGTGCCCAGCTGGGTTCAAGGTGGGCATTAATTAGTGCCAGGTGGAGACTTGGCAAAGACAGTGTGCGGTGTGCACATTCAGCAATACAACTGGCATTGTATACAACTGCCAATACAGCTATCAGTTTACTTCCAGCCGATTCCACCTTCTAGTGTCAAAGGTGGAAAACCCCACTTTTGGGGTTCTGATGGTGGATTAATTAGTCACCCACAGTAGTGCCAGGTGGAGACTAGGCAAAGACAGTGTGCGGTGTGCACATTCAGCAATACAACTGCCATTGCAGAAGCTGGGACTCGTCTTGATCATGAATCTACTTGGATAAGCCTTTGCACATTGGTCAGTTGTGAAGAACAGAAGAAAAGAAACGGAGAAGGAGAATTTTCTGAACTGGCCGCTCTTGGAAAGTATGAAAAAGCAAATGTTGGCACAAAAAAGATGAGAATTTGTTGCATGAGGGAAGCAGGAATTCCACAGCAATTTTTTATAGCTATCAGTTTACTTCCAGCGGTTTCACCTTTTAGCGTCAAAGGTGGAAAACCCTACTTTTGGGGTTCTGATGGTGCATTAATTAGTCACCTATAGTAGTGCCAGGTGGAGATTAGGCAAAGACAGTGTGTGGTGTGCACATTCAGCAATACAACTGCCATTGCAGAAGCTGGGACTCGTCTTGATCATGAATCTGCTTTGATGAGCCTCTGCACATTGGTCTGTTGTGAAGAACAGAGGAGCAGAAAGGGAGAAGGAGAATTTTCTGAACCAAAATTGGTTCAGTTTTTGGTTCAATTTTCTGAACCAAATTTCAAAATTTCAAATTTTCAAAATTGGTTCAATTTTCTGAACCAAAATTGGCTCTTGGAAAGTATGAAAAAGCAAGAGTTGGCACAAAAAAGATGAGAATGTGTTGCATGAGGGAAGCAGGAATTCCACAGCAATTTTTTTAAAGCTATCAGTTTACTTCCAGCAGTTTCACCTTTTAGTGTCAAAGGTGGAAAACCCTACTTTTGGGGTTCTGATGGTGCATTAATTAGTCACCTATAGTAGTGCCTGGTGGAGACATGGCAAAGACGGTGTTCGGTGTACACATTCAGCAATACAACTGCCATTGCAGAAGCTGGGACTCGTCTTGATCATGAATCTACTTTGATGAGCCTCTGCACATTGGTCTGTTGTGAAGAACAGAGGAGCAGAAAGGGAGAAGGAGAATTTTCTGTACTAGTCGCTCTTGGAAAGTATGAAAAAGCAAGAGTTGGCACAAAAAAGATGAGAATGTGTTGCATGAGGGAAGCAGGAATTCCACAGCAATTTTTTTAAAGCTATCAGTTTACTTCCAGCAGTTTCACCTTTTAGTGTCAAAGGTGGAAAACCCCACTTTTGGGGTCCTGATGGTGGAGGATCAGTAATGATAGTCAAGAGAACTTGTACTTGGCATTCTTTAGAGGACCCATTGTTTGCCAAGCCAGTTCCAAGAAGTATTGATTTAACATATGAAGATAACAGGAGAGAATCTTTTTGTCCAAAGACCAACCTCGGACAGGCAAAATGCTTTTAAGTTATGGAACTGGGACAGTTGTGAAAGAGGGGAGGAAGTTGGCCCTTCTGCAACAAGTCAGTGAAAATGAATTGTTTTGATAATTCTGAATTATCAGAAAAGCTTTATTATGATAAGAAATTATGGTAATAAGATATGATAAGATTTTATTGTATAATAAGGGTTAGTATGATAAGATATTATTATGGTAATAAGATATGATAAGATATTATTGTATAATAGGGCTTATTATGAAAAACCTTCGTATGATAAGATAATTATGAATTGTTCTGAAAAGCCTCGGATAACTGTACAATAAAGATAAGAAGTCTATTCCAGTTTTATTGTGGTCATTTTACCAGAGTAATGCAACATTCTCATACTTCACGGAGCAGCCTGTAAAGCTCACCACACCTATTGGTCTGGATCCCCTTCCGGTTAAGTAGCACTGTTTTGTTTTTGTTTTTTACAGTTTTTGAGATGGTGCAGTAATGAGAAGGTTCTTACCTTCTTCAAATGAGAAGGTTCTCAAAAAGCATGTGTTGCACCGCCTTAGGACACTGTGGCACACACACGGGAGAGCCGCCATCTTGGATCTGGCAACATCTCACCAGATTTGGGTGCTGATCTTTAATCTTGTGAGATTCCATGAGATCCAAGATGGCATTGCCCAGTTCAGCTGAGTAGAACTGGCTGCCGGGAGGTCATCATCCATGGGTTGGAGAACCACTGATCTAATGCATTAACAGATCCTGAAGGTCAGCTCCCTTTGGCAGACACCACCGGGTATCTGTTGGGGGCTTAAAGAAATTCATTCAGCAGCAACAAAAGAAGAGTCCAAAAGGGAGATAAAATGTAGTTTCATTTGTGGTTTATTTCATTTTGAAAAAATAAGAACACATATGCAGGACAGGTATATATAATTTGATGCACTTTTTTTGTAAGGGAAGAAAGGAAAGGAGACAAAATTTTATATGCAGGAAAAGACACGCATGATAAATGTGAACTGAATACAGCTAGCTATTCTTTGCTGCAATCACAGCCAAAAGCACAGGTTAATTTCAGGCAACTTGTGAGTCAAGGCCTGCAGCTGTGCTTTGAAGGAGTCACAGGGTGTGTGGAGGAGCTGTGAGGTAAAATAAGATAGGATAAGATAAAAACTTTATTATGGTCAGAAGACCAGCCATGGAGGGGCTGTAGAATTCAGTTTATGAGTAAACCAACCCTGTAGAGTGGGCACACTCTTCCCCAACATCTCATCATCACATGCTGGATGCAGGTGCCGTTTGTGCTCCCCGAGGCATCTGGTGGGGCGCTGTGTGATACAGGAAGCTGGACTAAATGGGCCTTTGGACTGATCCAGTGGAGGCTCTTCTTAAGTTCTTAGCTCACAATTCCTTTCCCCACCAACTGCAGGATGCAACAGGTGCCCTTCTGGCAGAGCTATGCCTGTGCAGGAAAGCTGGTTAGGCCTTGGCCTTAGAGCCCAATCTTAGGCAGGTGGTCTACCCATTAAGTAAGATTCTACTAGCAAGTAAGTCCATAATAGTCAATGGAGCTTACTCCCAGGAAAATATAGATAGAATTACAGACTTAGGTCTATTTCCACCCTAAACCCAACAATGAATGGAGTGAGTCTGGGTTCCCTGGTCCGATAAGCTTGCAGTCTCAACAGAGATGCCAAGGCAGCCTCCCTTCCCAGCAGGCAGAAGATGCCCTGGGATTTACCTCCTTTAAGGGGGATTCCCTCCTTAGGGGGTTCTGTAGCCCCTGTGATGTCATTGCCGCCTACAAATGGTGGCAGGAGATCTGCTCTGGGGAAGTGGAGGAGGGGCCTGAGCAGGATGGGACTCCTCAAAGGCAGTGCTGACCCCAACCCAGCTCATAGATGGGGAGGACAGGATGCCTGGGTCCCTCTTATGGGGTGGAGGTCTGGAGGGGACCCTGCAGCAGGGCTGGGACTGCACTTCCTCCTTGTAGAGCTGCTGAACGGCAGGGCAGGCTTACTTCTGAGTAGAGCTGCCTAGGATCGGGTCCCACCATGGCAGCCTGGCTGGACACTGGGAGAGGGTTAAGGGAGTGAGGGTCAAGAGGTTGTCAGTGGGTGGAGGTCAACGGAGTGACAGTGGGTGGGGGTCAAGAGGGTGTGGGTGGTTGGGAGACAAGAGGTCAGCAGGTGAGGGTCAAAAGAGTGTCAGTGGGTGGGGTTCAAGAGGGTGACAGTGGGTGGGGGTCACCTCCTCTTGGGCACAAGCAGAGCACCCCTGATTAGGCACCTGGAGTGGGGGGAGGATTCTGATGTTTTATAGATTCACTATCAATGGGCTCCTTGCCCTGTGTGATGCACCCTATATGTGGATGGTGTGAGAGGGGGCTGCTTTGCACAGATGCTCCTCCCTGCTTTCTGCTAGAGACAGTCATGAGGCTCTCATTGGGGCAGATCAGCAAATATAAGTTGCCAGGAAGTTTCTGGGCCCCCTTTGGACCCTGAGCCTGGGCACACCTTAGTCCCCTCTCATCATTTCATGGGCTCTGTCCCTAGAACATTCTAGGGCAGCGTTTCTCAAAGTGGGGTCAGGACCCCTTTGGGGGTCGCCTGGAGCGTTCCTGGGGGTCACCTAAAGACTCCTGGTGCAGGGGGCCAGGTGGGAAGACCTGGCAGAAACACTGGAGCCGCTGCGGCTAGAAGAAGCCACTGAGAAACAGCTCAGAAGGAGCCTCTGAGCAGCTGTGAGACGGATGTGGCGCCTTGGGGGCAGGGAGGATTGCAGCCTTAGAGACCAGTTCTGTGCATGCCTACTCAGAAGTCAGTCCCATGATAGTGAATGGGACTTACTCCCAGGAAATGTTTGCAGCCTTAAAGCCCAATTCTATGCACGTCTACTCGGAACTCAGTCCCATGATAGTGAATGGGACTTATTCCCAGGAAACAGTGGCTGGCTCTGCTGCCTGAGATCCCAATCCTATGGAGATCTCCTCTCACCCAGGTACTTACCTTCCCATTCCTTCCTTCCTTCCTTCCTTTATTTCTTTCTTTCTTTCTTTCCCAGTCACCCCCTCTTAGCTATGCCACATCTATCTACCTATCTACCTATCTATCTATCATTACGTATTGTTTTTATGATTAATCGCTATGCTTTAATTATGTTCAATTTGTAACAATGAAAATACACCCTGCATATCAGATATTTGCATTACTATTCATAACAGTAACAAAATTACAGTTATGAAGTAGCAACGAAAATAATTTTATGGTTGGGGGTCCCCACAACATGAGGAAATATTAAGGGGTCGCGGCATTAGGAAGTTTGAGAACCACTGTTCTAGGGACAAGTACTCTCTCGCCACATCCCTGCAAGGCCAGCACAATTATCTCAGGTCTGCAGATGGGCAAAACAGGTTGAGAAGGAGTGGGGACCAAAGGACCACCTGCTGAGCTCATGACAGAGCAGGGGATCCAAAGTCTGAGTAGCCTCTTGGTCTCTCACAGTGCAAGCCATTCTGGTCTCCTTGGAAGTAAGTTCAGTTCAGTGTGACCCATCCCTGGTGCCTGTTTTCCGGCTCCTTTTTGCACCACGATTCATTTAATAGATAAGGTTTATAATGATTTCCTGGGTTTAAATGTGGAGTCCACAGAATTAGTGCAGTACATAAGTTTAATGGTCAGTTGTGAATACATGCATTTAAGAATAGAAATTGTAGTTAAATATTGCAGCTCTCAAACTGTCTCAAGTTCATCATATGTGGCTCTTACACTAAGCAATTTTTGGGTACCCCGTTTTAGAAGCAGAAGGCATCACTGACTAGACACTGGGACACATGTTAAAGAGGTGCTCAGACGGTGGCAATTTTAAAGGAGGGAGCCACACAGTCTGGGTCATCTTGATGGCTGTTCTCTGCTTTGGATCTCCAGGCCTGGATGAACGAGAAGTTTCCCCAAAGTCTAAAGTGGCTGAATGAATCAATAGAATCAAAGAATTGGAAGGGACCTAGTAGGTCATCTAGAAATCCTTCTAGAGCATCCCCGACAGGTGCTCGTTGAGCCTCTGCTTGAAGATCCTCAGTGAGGGAGGGTCCACCACCTCCCTTGGCAATCTGTTCCACTGCCAAACCACCCTCACCATCAGGAAATTTTTCCTGATATCCACCCGGAATCTCCTTTCTTGCAGTTTGTACCCATTGGTTCTAGTTCTGCTTTCAGAAGCAGCTATGAACAAATGAGCCCCTTCCTCCCTATGACAGCCCTTCAGGTATCTGAAGAGGGCAATCAGGTCTCCTGTCAGCCTTCTCTTCTCCAGGCTGAACAGACCAAGTTCCCCCAGCCTTTCCTGATAGGGCTTGCCTTCCATCCACTGATCAATCTTGTCACTCTCCTCTGGACTTGCTCCAGTTTGGCTGCATCTTTCTTAAAGTGAGGTGCCCAGAACTGAACATAGTACTCAAGGTGAGGTCTGACCAATGCAGAATAAAGAGGAACTAGAACTTCTTGTGACTTGGAAGCTACAGTCCTCTTAATGCAGCCTAAAATGGCATTTGCCTTCTTTGCAGACACATCACACTGCTGACTCATGTTCAGCTTGTGATCCACGGTGGCGACTCCAAGATCCCGCTCACATGTTTGCTGCCAAGCCAAGAATCCCCCATTTTATACCTGTATTTCTGGTTTTTATTGCCCAAGTGCAGAACCTTGCACTTCTCCCTGTTGAAATTCATTCTATTTGTTACAGGCCAGAATTCTAGTTTATCCAGATCCTCCTGGAGGTTTCTCCTGTCTTCTGATGTGTTTGCTACTCCACCCAGCTTGGTGTCATCCGCAAATTTGAACAGGTTCCCCCGTATCCCTTCAAGTCTTTGATGAAAATGTTAAAGAGAACCAGGCCCAAGACAGCTCTGGGGCACCCCACTCAAATACCTCATATAAGTAATTGTTATAATTATTTTGTTATAATTTACTAATTGCAGTACAATTAAATTTTCACCTACTTTGTACCTGCACATTGCAATAGCCAGAAAACATTTTTTTGTATCTCAAGATTTTAAAAATTGGGATGTGCATTAGATTCAATGGCACATTAGATTCAAGTAATTATACTTCCACTACAATAGGATCAGGATACTGCTGTGCATAAATATGGCTCACTCATTGGTGTAATCTGGGCAATTAATCATGCAATTAAAATAAATCATCTGGATAAGTGTGCGTGCATCTCTCAGAAATCAAAATCACAGGCTTGCAGCTGTATTAGAGCACAATCCTAACCATGTCTACTCAAAAGTAAGCCCTATCGTGTTCAGTCTGTCTTACTCCCAGAAAAGTGTCTTTAGGATTGCAGCCTTCCCCCCAAATCCAGAGTAACTACTGGAGCATATAGACTTTATGTACACCCATAGTTACTGCACTACCTAGTGAAAACCTATGGGAATCCAGAGTAAGTTGTTCTTACACAGGAGCAAGGACTCCCCGTAGTTACACTGGATTTTGTCCTTAGTGGGATAACTGTAAGAGGGATGCAGTGGCCACCTAGTGACCACTTTGGGAGGTATCTGTGTATAGCGATTCTGTCTTTGGTTTAATCTTCAGGGAAGTTTCATCCTCACTTACAGAGGGGTAGCTTTATCACAACAGCAACACACACACACAAAAATCATACAAATTATGATCACATTTTAAATAAAATGAACTGTGGCCCACAAATCCTATGCAACAAAAATGTACTCTTTCTAGGGGCAACATAATTCTTTCCAGTCTGTTCCAGGTTGATGGTTCTTTAGTCTATAGAAGGCAAAGAAGGCAATTCTCCCCCTCTGTTGGATTAAGTAGCATGATGTGATTGCGGCTTCACTTGGCATGACAAAGTTTCAAATGGTGCAGTCTTGGAACATGCTGGGATCCCTAGCATGTACACACTTCTGAAACAGCGACGTCTATGCTGGCTTGGACATGTCGTGAGAATGGCCGATGGTCGGATTCCAAAAGACCTCCTGTATGGAGAATTAGCACAGGGAAAGCACCCTAGAGGGAGACCACAGCTGCGATACAAGGACGTCTGCAAGAGGGATCTAACGGCCATGGGAATGGACATCAACAACTAGGAAACCCTGACTTCTGATCGTTCAGCGTGGAGGCAAAAGACGCAGCATGACCTACTTCAATTCCAAGAGACACTCATTCGGCAGGCTGAGACAAAGAGGCAGTCCCAGAAACAGCAAAATCTGGGGGCTGGGCAGGGGACTGACTGTATCTGCCCTCAGTGTGGAAGGGATTGTCACTCTCGAATTGGCCTGTTCAGTCATAAAAGATACTGTTTTAGGACCTCCACTTCTGAGCACGATACCATAGTCTTTCGAGACTGAAGGATGCCAATGAATGACAAGCAAAGATACAAGAATTGTCAGGCAGTGTTTCCTGATAGGTAGAGTGTTGAATGGTGAAAAGTCCCATCCTAAAAACTTCCACTCAGCCATACTGCTGATCTGGGTCACTTATACATTCCTCCCCCCCCCCCCCCCCGTTTTTTCCCATCCTTTATTTATTAAAAAAGAAGTAGAATCAACTTAAAGAACAGAGCAATTAAAAAATGAAAGAATGGTATATACATACGGTAAATAAAATAAAAAGTTGCTGTTATGTACCCTACCTTTCCCATGCTAAAGCAAATGCCTATGGCTACTTACAAAGTTTAAAAAAACTCAAGTACAATGTAATAAACAAGTAAAAATATAACAAGGACAGCTTGACAGCAGTCAATATCAAAATAGTGACAGCTTTCCCATTTCATTGTTTCTGTATTTCAGGCTAAAAGACATATGAAAAGCAGGGTTTAGTGGAGCAGGTCTGTTACTGCTGCCTAGTCTCACCTAGTTCATCTCCCAGGTGTTATTACAAGGCTGAAATACTGCTCCCTGCTGGATGGGCTACAAAACAACGTAGGCTGCAATCCTAAGTAAACTTTCTTGGGAGGAAGTACAGTGGTGCCTCACATAAAGAGCTTAATTCATTCCAGAGCCATGCTCTTTAAGTGAAACACTCTTTAAGTGAAGCAGATTTTTCCATAGGAAATAATGGAAACTCAGACGACTGGTTCCACAACCCCCAAAATATTCATATAAAAATATTAACTGGATGTAAAAATGATGACAAAACACTGGAATTGAATTCAAAACATGCATTCACTGTGCAAGATCCTATGAAGTCTACCTAGGCTGCAATCCTAAAGACACTTTCCTACAACTAAGCCCCATTTATCACAATGGGGCTTACTTCTGGGTAGACATGGTAATCAAAAACATTTTCCTGGGAGGCTTACCTGGGCTGCTGCTTAGAGGTTCAAGGTGGTCAGTGGGGTATTTGGGGGGCAGTTTGGGGCAGCTGCCTCTGGCACCTCCAGGCAACTGCCCCCAAGTTGGGCAGTTAGAGGCAGCAGCACTGGCCAGCAACCCTTTTAAAGAGCCTCCAATGCAGAGCGTCAGGGCTGCATAGCACGTGTGCCCATAGCGCACTTGCTTGTTAAGTGAAGCTGAACTTGTTATGTGAAGCAAGATTTCTTGGAAATTTTTGCTTGCTGTGTGAAACACTATATTTAGTATATTTAGATATGCAGTGGTTACCCCCTTGATACACCAACATTACCCTAACCCTGCATTCATCCCTTCCCTAGTGTCCTTTGCTTCCCTTATATTGTTCCATTACCCCCAGGAATTTCATTTTTACACCATTTGGGGTAATTTACCCCTGTTCTCTGACCTCTGTGCTAGAGTATCTTTGATGAATCTCAATTAAATATTTTGATACTTTTGGCTCAATGAAAATGCTTTGTCCTTGTTCTGACAAGGACAATTTCCAGGCCAGATAGATCCAGAAGTTTACTAGATTAGCAGGGGGAAAGTATTTCTTCCCCTTGGTTGCCACAGAACATGTATAGCCACAGCAGAAGCCACAGCAATAGCCAGGGAATGAATGATTCCCATTATTACCCACCATCACACAGCTCTGTCAATCATCTGTGGAGTTCATGCCACAGAAGCAACAAATTGATTATGGTCATCAACCTGAATGACTGTAAAAGAGCATTGAACAAACTCACACTGGACAAGTCCATCACACTGATTGTGCCTCCAACTTCAGAAGGAGCATTCCCCTCTAATGTAAGAATACAACAATTTGAAATGAAGACAACCTTCATGTAGATGGCAAATGAGAGGAAATCAGGTTCTGGACCAGAGAAAACCTTTCCTCCGGTTGTGTCAGAACATTTGATAATATGCTAGCTATCCAGGTGCATGAAATATCCCCCTCTGTCACCAACTACAGAAGAGCTGTGAGACAATCTGCAAACACATTTAAGAAGTCTGCAAAAACATTTAATTTCCTGTTTTAACACATCTTGCGAATACAACCATTTTCATATACACATACATGCACACGTGTGACCATTTGGCCATATAAATATACAATATAGAGCCCGCTCCATGTGTGAAGTCAATGGCTGCACAGAGGCACAATCAAAGGAATGTCAAATCACTGGTTGGAAAGGAAAGAAATAATACCAAAGATGGGTGTGACTGTTATTTCACATTATACAAATACAGGGATTTCCTGGTGAAGACGAGGTGACAAAAGACGAGAAGAAAAATCTCAGATCCATCTTCTGTGTTGACTTACAGGTTCCTGAAATATTGGGTAGCCCAATAAGAGTGGAGCCTCAGGAGAGCAGCATAATCAGGGGAAATCTAGTTACAACAGTACATTAGAATAAACTGCGGATAGGGCATATCTGGAGCACACCTCAAACCAACTTTCTCAAGTGGACCAGCTTAAAATAGGAACGGACCCAAACGCAGTGCAAGAGGATGGAGAAACAAGGTTGACAACGACTAGACATACAATTTAGTAGAGCTGCATTCAAAATGGGAGCTGCCTTCACTTAAAATACAGTTTTGCAAACCATGGTTATAGCAAACCATGGTTAGTAGAAAATCTGGTTTGCCATCTGTAGCTTTGAGCTATAGACTGTGTGTTGGTAACAACGCAGTGTGAAATCATGATTACTGATGATTAGAACGGGAAGAGGATTAATTGCCCCAGAGAAACAAGGCTCACAAAGCTTGCTCCCAATTTGCAAACCAAAGTTTGTAGGGGTCAGCAATACATCTATCTGTATTCCACGGTATGAGGTCAACTGGAGATGTCTGAACATCTCTCCTCTTTTGCCAGGGAAAGGGCTGGAAAACACAAGCCTATCTTCTGCCACCAATCACAGTGAATGGGGTTCTTGCTCCCCAAATCTTGGTTGAATGTCTTTTTCCTCCTCCTTTACCCTCTCAAACTGCAGGCGATTCAAATCCCCCAAACGTCACTGAAGCAAATCATGCTTCTTGGGTCCGAAAGGGCACATAAAGGGTGGGATAGTTGGTGCCATGTAAGTCTGCAAATCCATTGTGTTTCCAAGAGGTCCTCCTGCTTCACTGCATGGAAAGTGGTTTCGATCGGCGCTTCTTCGTTCCCAAGGTAGGCAGAAAATGCCGCCAGGGATGAGATTCTTGTTTCTCCATCACAATGTCTGTTCTATAAGGGAAACAGAGAAGGGTGAGGAAGGTAGGTGGCATTCAATGGGGTTTTTGCAATACAAAATTAAAAGACAAGCACTGATTTCAAAATTCAAGCACCAGCACCAGTTCAAAAATGATACTCATATCTCCAATGAGCCCCTTCCTCCATATGACAGCCCTTCAGGTATCTGAAGCGTATGATCAGGCTGAAAGGAGACCTGATCGCCCTCTTCAGATACCTGAAGGGCTGTCATATAGAGGAAGGGGCTCGTTTGTTCATATCTACCTCTGAAAGCAGAACTAGAACCAAACTGCAAGAAAGGAGATTCCAGTTGGGTATCAAGGAAATCCTGATGGTGAGGGTGGTTCAGCAGAGGAACAGATTGCCAGGGAGGTGGTGGACTCTCCCTCACTGGGGATCTTCAAAAAGAGGCTTAACGAGCACCTTTCGGGAATGCTCTAGGAGGATTTCCTGCTGCAGATAGGGGGTTGGAATAGATGACCTACTGGGTCCCCCGACTCTAGGATTCTATGATTCTAATCCCATGCACAGCATTGCTGTGCCAAAAATCAGGCACAGGACTGCCAACACGTTGCAGCTCCAAGAAATGAACATAGAGAGATGATGGCCCAGTTCAGATTGAATACTCAACTAGAGTTTTGCTGAAGCTTTACTGCAAGCCTTGAAGACTGAAAGCTCACTTTTTGTTTTGAATCATGCACGGGGAAACCATGGTTTGCTGTCATTGTGACCAATTCAAACACAGCTATTTCTTCCTGGTTGATTTTCACTAACTACAATTAAATGAAACTTCAGTCATAAGAAGAAACAGTGGTTAATTCAAAACCCAAAGTGGAAAGCTCTACTTTCCAGGGAGCTCCATGGCTAGCCCTCTGCAACACAGCCAACAAGGGAAAGAAGTGGGTTTGCATACCCAGCATATGCAAAAAGGTGCTGACACTGTGCAGAAGAAGGGCGAGTGATCTGAGGCCCCAATCCAGCACAATCAAGGGGAAAAAAGCAGAAGACAAAAATAAAGAGGAGAGAACAGGTGGCAGAGCCTTTGGGGGGAAATGGACCCCCTCCTCTGTTTTCCAGTGGGCGGTGAGAAGCTGACCCAAATCTGCTGCCAGCGGCCAGGTCATGCTGGGGATGTCCAGGAAGCCCCACTCTCCCCCTTTCAGGAAGAGCTACCCAAATATAGGACTGACCCCAAACATGGCGATCCCAATGGAGAACTTTCAGTCTGCAATCCTAAGCCCCAGTTAGGCCAGCATTAAACCCAGACATAAGTCCCATGTTAGCCCAGAGATGTCAAAAAAGTGCCAAAAAGGACTTCTGTTCCACTTAAGGAGGCCTTCCCCACACCACCACAGAAACTGGGCGACAGATAAGTCATGCTGGCCTAAACTGGTTAGGATGATGCTCTCAGTCTCCTGCATGCAAAGTGAGAAGCATTGAAGACCAACTCAGCTCATTTTTCTAACACTAAATGATGTTCCAGACACAAAATCTGAATTCAGCCTGTGTGCAAAATGCGCTATGACTGCACAAAAAGCATTCTCTCTTCGTATTTATTGGGGCTTAAATAGCAATACTGGTTGCTACAGCAAGCAGACATGTAGTCCCTGTCAATGTAACCAAAGAAGGAAAAATACAACTTGACAAGATTACAATTTGAAAAGTCTAAGCACAAAAACAATTGACAATTATCTCATGAGTCCAGGATTAGGTAGTGGTTTAGGAAGCGGACCTGGGAAATTGAGGTTCAAATCCCTGCTCAGCCAGGAAGTTTCCTGGATAACCTTAGGCTAATCCCTAAGACTCATCATTTCAAAGGGCTGTTAGGACAAAAACTACAGTATGTATTCAAGTCTGTGATCCTCAAAAGAAGGGTGGTATAAAAATGTAAAAAATAAAAATATATGCTTCAACCCAAACTAGCTAGCCAGGAGTGGAGCCACACAATCCTCATAAATGTGATGAGCCAGAACACTACCCCTGCGCCAGTCACACTCTTTCCTCCTCAGCCCCCAAAAAGTATGGGAAGGACCATGCCTTTGCCCTGTCAAGTTCCAGAGGCCAATCTCACAAGAGGATCATGCAGGGTTTTGGTACGTCCACAGTGCTACAGTGTCCCAGTGCCACATTCCTCACAGAGAAGCTTACCTGCACTGTCCACTACCAGAGGCAGGATCGCCATGCGGGGCTGGTTCAGCAGCCCGAACAGACTTCCGTGTCATTCTGTTGATCAGCACCTTGACCTTGCTCCAGTGGGAGTGTTCGTTCTGAAAGATGGAGGCACAAGGCAATGAGGAGACAGCAACAGCAAAACCAAAATGACACAGAAATTCAAAATGCCAGTGAGCATCCATGCAGGCAATTCCACTTTCTCATCCCAGGCGCTTCCTTCAGAAGTAAGGCAACAAGAAGTCGACACAAGGGAAATCAGTCAATGGAAGTAGATCAATTTTTTCCTCTATTTTTCCTCTCATGGACACTGTTCTTCATAGTTTCTTGTATGGTCTTATGATGTCAATTCTGGCTTTTTGGAGACTCTTTTGGGATCTTTGGCTTTGTTTCTAGGGCATCTGTCTGCTGTAGTAAAGAACTGCCTGCTTCTCTTCCTCCACCACCACATTCTAGAGTCAATTTTTTTCAGCACCAAGCTCCTGTGGCACACCTGTGGCTCTCTCCGAGCACACTAATGTGCTGAACATCAAAGAATCCAAGTGGCATCATCTCATTAGAGCCACAGATTCCAGGAGAATTTTTCAGCACTAAACTCGCATGGCCTCTTTCCTGGGAGTAAGTCTCACTGAACACAATGGGACTTCCTCTTGAGTAGACATGGAGGAGCATCCTGTTTGAAAGGGGGTCCTGGGCTGAAATGCCTGAATACCACTGCACTATTGCAGGGTATTGCAGTGGCCCATTCCAGTTGGCTTCTCTGTTATTTATTGGGATTGAGTTGAATTAATTTGATGGCATACCTCGAAAGGGGGGAAGGAGTGGTCAGTCTTGTAGGAAGTTGCAAAGGGGTCTTCCCCACTTGTATGGTTCTGTTTTGTTCCTACTGCCTTCAAAAGGCTCCAAAGAGAAGGGGCCCCTTGCACACCTCTCTCTAAGAGTGACTGCTCTGCCCCCCTCTAGCTTTGCCACTGGTCTTATTTAACATAGATAGCACTATCCTTGAAGACAATACTTTTATCTATAAAATTGATTCACATGTAAATAGGTACTCATGTAAAATCCACAAATCACTTTACATATGACAAGAATGGCCTCTGCCCCAACAGGCTTCCAATCTGAAAAAATAGAAACTGGGAAGGCAACTGAGGGAAGGAAGGGGGAGCAAGGCAAGCTTGGTAAGCGAGCCTCCCAAACCATCAGGCCACTAAAACAGAAGAAGGGACACATTTTATTTTCTCCTTGGTAAAGTGGTATAATGACAGAACAAGCCTCCCATACACAGACTACAAGGCATTGATTCCAGACATCACCTTTAGGTGGCCTCATCAGATCAATGACCCAAGTTTTCTTTTCCTTGCTGGAAGCATAGCCCTTGTACCCGTTGCAAGGTGCTAATCTGTTTCAAGGCTCTCCACTATATGGGGGTGGCCCCTGTATCAGTGGGAGACACATTCTCAGGATCCATCCCTGCCAGGGTGACCATATGTCATAACCGCAAAAAGAGGACAAGACCCTCAAAATGTGGGACACCCAAGAAAAATGTTTTATTCTGTTTATTCTGGTGTTTTATTCTGTTGTTAGCCGCCTTGGGCTCCCTCTTGTAGGTGAGGAAAGGCGGGATACAAATCAATTAAAATAAAAAAAAATGTAGGACCTAAAAAAATTAAAAAAAATAATCGCTAAAACCACTCAAATATATTGCTTTCATGTGGTTAATTTAAACACTGTATTAAAAGGTTATCGCGAAGGCCGCCCTGCTAGTTTGACTCTAGGGTGTGGTGCTTATCCCCGTTTCTTCAGCCATAGAGCCAGCGTTGTCCAAAGACACCTCCATGATCATGTGTCCTGCATGTGCACAGAACGCTGTTACCTTCCCACCGAAGTGGTACCTATTTACCCACTTGCATTTACATACTTTCAAACTGCTAGTTTGGTAGGAGCTGGGCAAGGGATAAGAGCTCACTCTGTCTTGCTGTACTGGGGGCTTAAACTGATGACCTGCTGATCTTCAGACCTTTAACTGCTGCAATCTTATACACTATATTATTTATTTTAGAATTTAAAACTATTATGTATAATTTATTAAAAGAATTCTTCATGCTGCCTAATCACAAGGTAAAAGAGAACAATTAAATTTTTTCCAGAACACAATGCTAAAAAAGAGGACATGTCCTGGGATAAGAGGACATATGATCACCCTAACTTCCATGAATACTGAAACTGCAGCTACAAGTAAGCCAGTCTCTTCCTTTGCAGATATGCTTCTTCTTGCCCATTTTATGCTTGTTTGCTGGCATCTCTGACATTTTCAACAAGTCTACACAAGTACACACCACAGAGCAGAGAACAGAACTTGTACTCATTCTCACGGTACAGGCTACAAGACCTTCTAGTGTTCACTCTACATAAGACAAAGATGTCTGAATTTCAGAATACAGTGGCACCTCTCATAACAAGCGTTTCACATAACAAGTATAAATTTCCAAGAAATCTTGCTTCATATAACAAGTTCCTTAACAAGCAGTTGTGCTATGTGCATGCGTGCTATGCAGTCCTGACGCTCCGTGCGGAGGCTCTTTAAAAGGGCTGCTGACCAGCGCTGCTGCCTCTAACTGCCCCCAACTTGGGAGCAGTTGCCTGGAGGTTCCAGAGGCAGCTGCCCCTAACTGCCCCCAAGTGCCCCCACCAGCCACCTTGAACCTCCAGCAGCAGCCCAGGTAAGCCTCCCAGGAAAATGTATTTGATTGCAGCCTCCTAACTATGTCTTACCAGAAGGAAGCCCCATTGTGTTAAATGGGACTTACTCCCAGGAAGTATGATTCCTCCCTCCTCCCTAGGATTGCTGCCTAAGTAGACTTCATAGGATCATGCACATTGAATGCATGTTTTGAATTTCAGTGTTTTGACATAATTTTAACATGCAGTTAATATTTTTATATGAATATTTTTTGGGATGTGGAACCAATCATTTGAGTTTCCATTATTTCCTATGGAAACCTAAAGAGTGTTCACTTAAAGAGCATGCCTCCGGAACGAAATAAGCTCTTTATGTGAGGCACCACTGTGGTTTGGATTTTGGATGTCCAGATATACAATAATCTACAATAGGCAAGAATGTGCCTTTATATTAAATGGCATCAGTCTCCGTTTCTTCATGGTCACCTCACACCCAGCATTACTCAAAGACATTTTTTCTTAATTTAAGAAATGTTTTTTCCTTTGTTTCATACTCAGGTTTGATACTTACAGCCCTATCCTATGCATGTCTACTCAGAACTGAGCCTCACAATGGTCAATGATTCTTACTCTCTGGAAACTATGCTTAGACAATCCCATCACCTGCCCCACCATGGCTCACCTTGAGCTTCATGCCTGATGGCAAGGTTTGAGACCCCACATCTGGCTCATCCAGCAAGCTGGGTGAACTGGCAAAGTGTGCTGTGGCTGTCCTCGGACGATCAGGCTTGTTCCCTGCAGTGATGGTAGAAAAAAATTATTTTGACACAGCAAAACACAAGCAGAAGCTTAGCACCACAGCTCTTGCTCCTCTGCAGTCACATTAGGAAGGGGCATCATGCTCCCTGACAGCATAAGATCTCCTGATATCCAAGTCAGATGTCACCCAAAAAAAGGAGGATCAGCCAAGTCAGACCAGAGAGTGGAAAGGAGCCCACCTCTCCCTGAATTCAATTTTATAGTTACTAATGGGCTGAGACTTGGATGACTTGGACTTGAGTTGCAAAAAAAAAGTTTGGTCTCTAGACACACATGTCAAAAACTTGTCAAAACTAACTCCAGACTTGAGGGTTTTACCCTAAAAATGAAAAAAAAAATTCAAATAGTCTTGTGTGTGTGCTTGCAACTTTTGTTGTTTGTGTGTGGGGTTTTTTTTTTTTTTGCGCATGTTTGCTTGCTTTTATTTGTGGCTCTGCCCAAGTTGCAACAGCTGCCATTATGATTTGTGGGCAACTGAAGTCAAAGGGGGACAGATACTCAAGATTAGAGTCTTCAGCTGTGGTTCTGGCACTTCTCTGAAAATATTTAATAAAATATGTTTCAAAAGTTTTTAAAAACCTAAAGTTGTGCAGAAAGGTTTTGCAAAGATGAAAAAGCAAGAGTTGTAGTTATTTGTTGGGCAGATTTAAAGTATGGCCTGTAGTACAGTCTAGTCTGAGCAGTGTTTCTCAAACGCTGTGTTGCAACCTGATTTCTGATGGGTCTCACAATGCCATCCATGACCTCCAACGCTTACAGATTGTTGAGCTTTTACATTTTATAAATGTGAGAAGCCTGCCTCCAGAGTGCGTTCCCATTTTCATCCATAACACAATTTGGTTCAGTGTAGGCAGATACCAGAAATGAGCACTGAGCAGAGCATCCCATCAATGCCCACACTTCCAGGTTGGGTTGCAGGGTGGAAATGTTTGAGAACCACTGGTCAATAGAGTACAGAGAAGTGCCTGTTCCTGTTATCTTCCCTATGGAGCTGCAGATAGTCCTCACTTAACAGAGGCAGAGCTATTGTCCAAGACGTACAATTCTCATGAATTGTATCTACTCACCCAGATTATGGGCTGTGCTCCGCAGCACAGTTTCAGAGGCAGAACGTGGTCGAAAGTGGTAAGAGTTCCAGGAACCCAGTGATCTGGGATCCTTCTCTTCCTCCTCCTCAATTTCAGGAGTGGTTGGATCCTCGGGCAAGGATTCTACTGTTGTCTGCCCTGGATCATCTTCAGAAGGGATTTCCTGCCAGATAAATGGTATTAAGAGTTGATGTTGAGCTCCGTTCTGAAGCAAAACCCCTCCAGGTACCCAGGATTCATGATTCCAGGATAAAATTCATGTAATCTATTCTTGAGTACAGTTGGGATGCTGAATCCAAAAATGGCATTGGCCCTGTCTGATAGGCTCTAGTTTTGGAGGTATGGCATAGATGTTTTATGTGACAATTAATGTGCCAGTTCAAGCAGTTTCTTTGTGAGGAAGCTGACCATGGTTTTCTCATGAGGAGACTACTTAAATTGGCACATAAGGTTGCTACACTTTACCCCCAAAATCAGTGCCGTTTTTGGATTCAGCACCCCCAGATATAAAAAATTTGATGAACTATCCTTGGCAACTAAAAAAGTGGATTTTGTACATATGTGATTGGCTCTGCATTGTCCACGTCATGGCAGTGATACTGCACAGTCTCAGGTCATTTCCCAGTCCTGGAGATAAGGTCATGCTTTCAGATCGGGGCACTCTGCAAGCAATGCTATGTGCTCTACCACAGACCTATGAACCCACAGCATTTACCATCATGGATAGAATCAGGACATTGATCCTTCTAGTTTGCAGAGAAAGGCAGAGGGTCTTCATATCATTGGTTTCCAGCCTTACCTAAAAACTGAGCCAGGCAAAGAACGTACAGTAGGACTCCTTGCATGCAAACCTCTGAGCTATACCCCCTTTCCCACCCTCTGATTATTCCAGCATGGCGAGAAAAACTGCTACAACTTTGCTTCCCGTTAAATGAAGGTTCCCTAACCACCACCCCAAAATACAAATTGGTTGCTGTACTCATGATCAGTATTCAGTGGAATTTACTCCCTAATAAGTTGTTCTTAGGACTGTACCCCTGACTCAGCAGCACCTTCCCCCTTACATTTTCAGATTCCTGAATCCTAAGCTGGCACTCCATGACTTGTTGCTGATGCTGCAGTCGCAGGTTGGCCCGTTGCAGCTGTGCAATCTTCTCCAGCATCTGACAGATGTGTTCCAGGTACCGGAGGCCCTGCCCGGGCATGCTCAGTAAAGGTTCATCCAGCACCTACAAAAGAGGGCATCACAAGGCATCAGAAGCAAATTCTCTCTCTTTCATACATACATGTACCACACAGAACGAAGGTGAACTGAAAAGGGTTAGGTTTTTTGGTACATATGGGTTTTGTACATATGGGTCTGTGGGTCTTGACCTACTTGGCAGGTCATGACCCAGTACATGACAAGTCCTGGGCTGAGCCTTCCCACCCACACTTGTAACTGGTTGGATGGGTCCAAATTGGTACCATCTGGACGCAATTAGAGGCCACACCATGCTTCCATAAAGTTGCTTCTGGTTGATTTTTGGATTTGTGAAAGTGTTCCAGTTGGTTCCAAAGCCCTGTGGAAGACCTGTGGAGAAAGTGAGAAGGCAGGCACCCCCATCAATCTGCACTCAAGACAACCTCAAGCAGTGTTGCGGGGGGCAAGCAAGTCCTACCTGCATGTCAGAATACCACCTGCATCCTTGATACCTGTACAACTCAACCTTTGCAAGGTAACTATTCAAAATCAAGCAACTTTGCATTTTTTAAAAATGGCAGGCTTTATTTCACAAATAGTATACTATTTGAGGCCACAATGAGTGAAGAGTCTCTCTTTCCAAATCTAAAAATGCTGAACTGCATGCAAAACTGCACGTCAACAGCTACTTGATGTCACTGCACTATTGGCAGAGGGCAATTAATATCGGAAACCACAATAAGAAATCAGCACACTGGAGAGGAGGCATCCCTTTACTTGCTCACAGAACTAAAATCTTGTTCTCCTAGAATAGGGGTCTCAAAACCCCAACCCCGGGGCCAGATGCGGCCCTTGATAAGCCTCAATGTGGCCCCCAGCAAAACCCCATATCCAGTCCTTGGGCAAGCCTTGTAATCCACTCCTATGCATTTTTATATATAAATTTATTCAAATTTGAAATGTAAATTGGTTTTCAGCCCCTGACACAGTCACAGAGAGATGTGGCCCTGTTGCCAAAAACTTTGGAGGCTCCTGTCCTAGAGCAACACGCCTGAGTCTTAAAACGTATCCCATGTATTAGAACTGTCATACTGAATGAAACTACTATTTTCTAGAGCCGATGACCTCAGCGCAACTAGGACATCTGCCTCTTTGTTGTACAGATATACACATGTACATACTGTTCTGGCAATCTGTACATATGTGGACACATATCTTTTGACCAAGTATGAATGTCATGTGAGGGAGGCTGGTGTTCTGAGCAAGAAAGCATTCCACACTCACAGCATTCCTTCTCCTACTCTTGACTTGCACCATGCAAGCAAGATCCTTGCACCAGTGCCCTATGCAGAGTAACACCCTTTGCTCAGTCACAGCCAAAAGTTGCCAAAGCACACACACAGCTAAGGAACCAGCTACATAATACACACAAACACACACTCAATTATATAGGCATTCCCTTTCCATATTTATGAGGTTCCATTTCCTCTCCAGCTGATATGGAAGCCATGTACATAGGAAATCATGGATAAAGAGCAATGCTCTGCAATGCCCCACAACAACCATTACCTTCATTTTTCTTTAGTACCAGTGGAAGCATGTGTGTTTCTTAAATACAGAAATGTTTATTGTGAAACCAAGGAATTTGACGTGGAGGTAGGCAGCCTGCACACTAAAGGGAGGTGACAGTAAAAGAACCAGGAGGTCTCCTAGCATGCAGGCTGCCTACCTGCATGCCACATTCCTTGGTTATGGAACAAAATGTTCCGCTTTTAAGGAAGAAACATAAGGTTTCCATTGGCATTAAAGAAAAATGAAGGTAATGGGCATGGTGGAAAGAAACTGGGGACATGTGAAACAACAGGTGCCCAATCTGTGAATACTGTACAGATGGACACCTATACACACAAATGCTTTTCCTACTCCTGTGGCCATACCTACTTTACAGCAGAATTTTAGGAAACAAGGAAATACTGAAGGAGTCAAGCAGGTGCCATGAACCTTCCCACTAATTCCCTACCCACTTCCATTCCTTGCCGCAAAGAGTTGCGTCTCCAAATGGTTTTAGGATGAATGAAAAGTCCATCCTAGAGCTATGTGGAAGAAGTAAAAAAATAAAATCCTTCTCCAATGCCAAAAGTTCAGATTATACACACATCAGGCCCACTTCCCATGTGCTGCAAGCAACCAAACACCAACAAATTATGCTGTAGCAAGATACACAAGACACAACAGCCCCAGCAAACACAGACACACGCAATGAGGTAAGAGGGAAGGAACGCAGAAGACTGATCCCCAACCCCCTAAATGATTATCAAAGTAAGGGCAAAATCCAGAGCAGTTACGGGTCCACACAGTTATGTCACCATCTAGTGTTATGAAAAGTCATCTTAACTGCTCCAGAGCAAGGAGCTTAATTTTACTTTAGGATATAGGCCTATGAGCTACATGGTATAGGGTTAACAGTGTCAGATTAGGATTAAGAAAGTCAGGGTTTAAAACCCCACTCAGCAGCACAGCTCCCTGGGAGACCTTGGCTTGGTTGCTGTTTCTCAATCCTTCCTCACAAACCTGTTGTGAGAATCATGTCTCGTCACTCTGAGAAACTTGAAGGGCAAGATAAAAATATAATAAAGACATTAAGTAAAAACCATCCATTATGGTTTCCGAAAGGAGAATTTACAAGCTGCTAGTCCACATTACAAAATGCTGCAGCATTTCCAGTGACTCAGAGGAAGTAGAAAGGGGGATGAATAAAAGCTGTCCTCCTGACCTCAGTGATCACAACTGAAGCATCAGGACAAAAATCTCAGGATTCAAAATAGTCATGGGATGTCCTCCCAGGAACATCACAGGTAAAGTATTTGATTCCCTGGATAACAGCCAAAGCAACAGAGTACAGAATTACATTCATGAATGAATGTTATTTTGCTGTTTCTTCTTAAATCCAAGAGTATTACTCATAAAACCAAGGAACGTGAGGAAGGCAGAAAATCAAGATTCCCAACATCTCCATTGTCAGTTCATCTTTACCATCACACAAACAATACTTTTAAACAAGAACAGCTTTCCAGCACAGGTATGTATTGTATTGTCTAACATACTTTACTAACTAAAATTTTAACATCTAATTAACCACTCAAAGCTTCAGCACTGAGAACCTCTGTATTTCTTGCAAGATAAGGTAAGTACTATCCCTATATGCAGCGGTACCTTGTAAGACAAATAACACGTAAGACGAATGCTTTGTAACACAAACTAAAATTTCTAAGGAATTCTGCCTTGTAAAACAAACAGTGCCTTTTAAAGCAGTTTTACAACTAAAAGTTGTTGTTAAATGAACAAATTGATGGATCTGCATTGTGAGCAGCAGCAAGAGGGTTTGGAGGAGATCTCATCTGCAGCGGAGGAGGAGGAGGGGGAGAATGAAAAGGAGGAATCCCTTATATCAAATGAGATTCATTTGTAAACATTGGGAAATGGTGTAAAATTTTGTAGAAAAGCACCACCCAAATAAGGCTGTAGCAGTGTGAACGATGAATCTGCTTAATGACCATGCAATGTCACATTTCCATGAAATCCTCAAAGACAAAGCAAGTGTCATTAGAAGGTTCCTTGTGAAAGCTGCTCAAAAAGACACCAGTGACTCTTTTAGTGAAAATTAGTCAAATTGGCCATAAAGGTTTTTCTTTTCTGTTTTACTGACCAGAAAATTACAGTGTTATTATTAATATTACCATAATTGTGCTCTGTGTTATATTACAGCATTTTGAATTAGATTACAGCATTTTGTCATCATTTTTACATACAGTTAATATTTTTATATGAATATTTTTGGGTTGTGGAACCAATTGTCTGAGTTTCCATTATTTCCTATGGAAAAGTCCACTTTGTATCAAGAACGCTTTGTAAGACTAACATGCTTCTGGAACGAATTGTTTGTCTTACAAGGCACCACTGTATATGTATGTGTGTGTATATATGTGTGTGTGTATATAGTCGCAGGTCGGCCCCTTGTAGCTGTGCAATCTTCTCCAGAGACACACACACAGATAGACTCCCTTAAAGCTGCAGATCATGTTGATAACCAAGGTACAATCTCAACCAGGGACAATCCACTTTTGTTGACCCAAAAGAAAATCCCAGTGAACTCAATAGGGCTTATTTTCCCAGGAAACATGTACGGCAATGCCTTTCAAAGCATGGCAGATCTGATCCTTGAAAACAGAGCATCATCTAAATAAAGCACATGAAATAGATGCTACAGGACATAAGGCTGATCATTGGCACTGACTTACTAGAATACATGCGCCTTATTGGCATGTTGTGGCATAGCGTACTGAACGTATAGCATATAGGGCACACCGTACAGGATGTAAGGCAGATCATTGACATTGACTTACCAGAATACACTGGCCTTATTGGAATGCTGTGGCATAGTGGCATAGCTAAGGGACAAAATAGTCAGCACCGCAGGCACTTCAAGACAGGATTGAGCTGTCAGCTACTGCATTTACACAGGCGACACCATAACCAGACAGCCAAAGAAGAGACTGAGATTGCCTCTTGCAATCCAGCAACTATTCGCCTTTGCAACTATCTGCCTTTACTCCTTCAGGTTTTCAGACGCTAGCCTGGATTCCAGCAACTGGAATTTCTATTACTTAATATCACCATTAAGAAATATAAATAATTATATTGCATATTACAAGGGAGGTGTATGGGTAACCAGAACCCAGATTAAGCAAGCTCCAGACTCCAAAAGAGACCTCACAGTCTCAACACCTCCCACTGACAATCAGATCAGGAGCGAATGAATGAGTGTCTGATTCACCGGCAAGGACCAGATCACATTCCAGCAAGAGGCCATTATTCCAGGTGTCGTCAGAGGGTGGAATGAGGAGCATTTCCCATACGAAACCACCCCGCCTAAGTCAGTGGGTGTAGATATTAGATCACGGCAGGACAGCATGCTAAACTGCCATGCGGCTGTTGTCCCAGTACTGTGCGATTCAAATGCTGGGTATCAGCCTTTTCCAAGTGTCCGGGAAGGGGTTAGAAAAAGCCCATGGCAAAAAAAAAACCTGGGATGATGAAGCAACATTATGCTGCAGAGTACCTTGGTTCTCCTACTTACACGGACTTCTTCTGCTGTGCTCCATTCCTCCAGAGTCCTGTAGTCAGAAAGAGTTCCAGAAGCAGATCCCATCAAATGCCCATCCATGATCCCAGGCAAACGGGAAGACTTAAGTCTTTCTAAATCCTTGAGGCTTTGGGGCCTCTGCCCAAGTGGCCTGGAAGCCTGGCCAGGCAGGCAATGCCTCTGCGATCTCTGCATTACTTGAGCCAGCTTCCTGCTGACCGACAGATTCCGGTGGTAGACCTGATCCGAGGCGGGGGCTGGTTCCTGAAAATCTGGTCCTTGGGGGCAGGTCTTTTGGGCCTCTGTTGGTGATGGAGCAGAATCTTCTGTTGAAGGTTGAAACCCATCCAGACAGTCCAGGGAGAAGCTCTTTTCAGACCCCACAGGGGTTGATGGGGAGTGATCGCTGCTGGCCATCTCCACCCCAGAGTCCTCCGATTCGGATTTAAGGAGCCGTCCACCACTTGATGGTAAGAAGCCCAATGGGTGGGGCAAGCCCTGGAGAAAATCCTGCTCCGTTGGAGAACCGGCTTGATCCCAGCCACCCATTTCGCCGCTCACCTTGCCTTCCAGCTTCAGACTTTGGGGGGGCTCAGGCTCCAGAGGGTCCTGCAGCTTTCTATACATGCTAACCGAGGTCAATACCACACTGCTCTCTGTCCGTCTCCAGGCACTATCTGCAAATTAGAAGGGAAAGCAACATGGTTAAGGCAGGAGTCCTCCCCATTCTCTGGACAATGACAGCCCTGGTATCTGAAACTAGATAAATATAAGACCTTGCTCAGCAGATAGTCCTGCCCTGGCCCCTCCTCTTCCTCACAGCACTCCTCGGAACTGCCACCTTCTAAGGAAACAGTAGATTGCAACACACATTCCAAGAACATCCCTCATACGTGTGATTCACGCAAGAATTGCCTTTCACTTTGGACGGGCAGGGAGGAGTGAGGAAGGAGTTATGTGATCCTTACTGGATGGGGGGATCTTAGCAAAGGATCAATGCTGCAACTCTTTCACAAAGTGTCTTTCGGGGTACAATCCTAACCAACTATCCAGCATTGGCATGACTCTGCCAGCAGGGCATGGGTTGCATTCTGCAGTTGGGGTGCAGTCATGGAGACCTTATCACTGTAAGGGAATGTTTTCTCCCTTATCTCGGATTTGCACTTGCCCTAGTTGGAAATTTTAGTTGGATTGCATTCTTTGGCTTATAGAAAACGTAGGCTGCAATCTTAACCTGGGCTAACACAACGCATCAGTCTTCCCGTGGTGATGTAGGGAGGCAAGTACATGTCTGTGCACTGGACAAAACCTTCCCCAGAAGTGGTGCAGAAGTATCTTCTGTGACACCCCCAGGTCAGTACAGGACTTGTGCTGGCACTTATGCCGGCCTAACCAGGGGTTGGGATTGTAGCCTACTACTTGCAGCTCCAAAGAGGGAGAGGCCTCTTATGCAAACCCCCAGAGTTGACCCTCAGATACACTTCCAATCCAATACTGAACTTCTCCATGGAAGATCTCAGCACATAAGATCAATACTGAAGATCAACACTAATTCTTTTGGAAGTTCATAGAGGCAAGTTACTCTGCAAAGTGCCCCATCTGTTGATGGCCCGAAATCTATTATTTCCTCAAGTTCATTTACCTGCTGCTATACAACTAATAAGGAACTAATGCACTGGAATCCATAAATAAATTTTAGATATAGGAAATGTAAAACAGCAGCTAAGATAATTCAGCTCGTTACCCTTTATATGTAATTTCATGCACCAAACAGGTGTTAGATTAAAGAAAACCACACCCCAAACATGCTTAGCATATATATAAATTGAGATCTTCAGAACATACAAAATTTATTCACATCCGTTGCCTTAGTAATATTCACAACACTCCTGTAAAGTAGGTCAGTTGCCCAGCATGACTGCAGGTGGAAGGCAGAGAGATCACAGCTTGCTTGAAGTTACCCAGCAAGTTCTTGACTGAAGCAGGGATGGGAGGCAGGAACTTCCCAACTTCTAGCTCATTCCTCAAGGCATTCCTCTGCAATCTGCTAACGTCAGAGCGAATAGATGCAACTGTGGTTGCCACATCACAACTGGTGGCATAGCTAGAGGGTAGCGTAGCAGTCAGTCATGGAGTCTCACCGAGATGTACAAGGTGTCACCATCCTTTGGAAATCTTCCAGTGTGGGGCGCAAAACAGCCATTTTGCTCCCCCGACCTGGAATGGCTCCAAAGGGTGGGGTACCTTGCACACCAGACTGACTGCTCTGCCCCCACCCAGCTATGCCACCATGATTGCCCTTTAGGCAGGGGCAAAAAGCAAGTCAGGAGGGAAACGAATATGAAAGAGAGAGGCAATGCAGAAAGTGGGATTTACAACAGATTTACGTATATTCTCCCATTATTTCAAAATATCCTTTTTTACTCAAGTCTAATTAACCATCAAATCTAATGCACACCCTGATTTTGGAGACTGAATTCAGTTGAGAAGGGTGAGCGTTAGAGTCGAGTAAATACAGTTTTTCAAGGAAATGTGCACAAACTTCCTATTTGCCTCTGCCATGACTCATTCAAATTAAAATTAAGAGGACAGCAAGTGTCATGTTTGCAAAAAAGAATGTAAAGCAAAAAAAAGTATACTTTACTGCCCAATTACAAGGCTGTAATCACCATTAGAACCTTGATTCCAACAAGTTGCTTGCATTATGGGCCTCTGCACAGTTGCCATACTCCAGAGTGGTCCTTGGTCCAAAAAATTTCCCCAGCCCTGATTTTGAAAGGGATCAAAGTTTTGAGCTACAATCTGGATTCCTTGCATGCAAAAGACAATACAACCCCTCTATCTCTCATCCACAAATACAAAGACAAATCACTGCATGTCAGTTTTACGGGTTGTGGGGTGATTTCTGCCTAGGAAACGAGGCATCCCAGAAGAAAATTATGAGGAATTAATTGCCCCCCTCCCAATACACACACTCCTGTAAAGTGTGTGTAAAGGGCACAATCCATAGTAACTAGTGGGAGTCCTTGCTCTGGTGTAAGAACAATTTACTCTGGATTGCAATATGAGTTTCCCAAAGGTTTTCACTGGGTGGTGCCGTAATTTCAGGGGCATGTAATGTCTCTTACATGCTCCCGTAGTTATTCTGGATTGTAGGTTTTGTCCAGTGTAGAAACACTGGACTTCTTTGGTTGGGATGGAACCCTTATTAAATATTCCATGTCTCAAGAATTTCAGTGAAGTTATATGCAGTCTCCAGAAATATGAATTTTTCTCTACAGCTACATACAATTTCCAAGTTCAAATACAACAAAGCGTTCTAACCAGCACAAAGCTTTTTACATCTTCTTAAAGGGATCAAATAAGTTGAGGTTCTGATAGTCCAAATTGTATAAACTGTTCTGCTCTTCCCCCATTTCTGCAAAGCTTCTTGTTTCTGCAGGATCACTAAAGGACTTTTTGGACAGGGTCACCCAAAGACATTTCAATCAGGGAGGTGGTCTCACCCACCTTTTTTCTGACCTCCAAGCTAGAGCTTCTCAGTTGCCCTCTGATCCTCAGCTCAAGAGTGCAAAGTTTAATCTTCCTGGGACATGACACTTTCCATTGCATTTCACTCCAGACCCTGTTATTGTTCCATATTATGTAATGGTTGCCAAGTAGGTCACTGCCTACACCCAGAGGAGACCATCCCTTCTGCTCTTCCAGTCTGCCGACCTGCCAGGTGCTCTGTTTAAAACTCCAACACTTTGCCCAGCTACCTCCCTCTGGGGAATGAAAAAGGTTATTCATTGTATGAACCAAATCCTCTAACGGAATCCACTACATGGGGTGGTTTCACTTTTTAGCAACAGGACCCACTTTTTAGAATGACAATCTATAGGAACCCACCAGAAGGAATGTCATTACCCTAGGAGTGACATCATGGCCAGAAGTGACATCATGAAGCAGGAAAACTTATAACATCCTCATGACAGTATCAAACCAAATTAAGTAAAAGTTTACAATAAGTTAAAAAGTTTCTTTAAAAGAAAGAATGCGCCTAACCCTTAACAAGCAGTTGTTGATCTGCTAAAAAAATTCCCCAAACATCCCAAAGACTTATCCATAGTTAACTGGGAGTTAGGGTGAAATCCAGAGTAACTACGGGGAGTCCTTGCTCCAGTGTAAGAATAATTTACTCTGGATTGCAATATGAATTTCCCATAGGTTTTTACTAGGTGGTGTGGTAACTACAGGTGCATGTAATGTCTCTTACGTGCTCACACAGTTACTCTGGATTTGGCTGTAAGCCTCATTGACTTCTTACAATTCATCCATCCATTCAGTTCATCAATTTTATCCATACTTAGCGGAAAGTAAGCCCCATTGACTTCATTCATTCAATTTCAACCCTGCCTTTCCCATTCTAAAGCAAATGCCCAAGATGGCTAACAAAGCTTCAGTTTCTCCCCACCTGCTGTCTTCAACAGCCCTGTAAGGCAGGTGATGATGTTGAGAGACTGGCCCCCACGGTCATCCATGAACCAAAGAGAGATTTGAACCTGGAACGTCTATGGCCTTTAGCCTAAAGTGAAATTAAGCCCCTTGCACCGGAGCAGTTAAGATGACTTTCTATAAGATAACACTAGAGGGAAACGTAACTGCGTGGACTGCTATGGATTTTGCCCTAAGTCTCAAGTTCAACACATGAACCACTACATCATCCTTGTTCTTTCATTTCTAGGAGACTTTTGGGTTCTACTTCGAGGGCTACTATTTGCAGTAACAAATAGCAAATATTTGTTTGTAACAAATGCGTCCTTCTTCCCTTGCCTGTCCCTTAGAAACAAAGCCACAAGACTTAAAAGAATCTCCTGGAAGCCGGAGTTTTAAAAAGCATCATAAAAAGCAAGGCCCATAGATGCTAATGTGCCATGATAAAACATTTTAGATCACTGATTTAATAAATCTTAGATACCCACTGCTTCTGCTGCTACACTAAGACGGGACATCAGAAGGGAGAGGGAACAGAAATGCCATTGTGATCCTTCCAGGTTCTAGCCTAGCAGGCAACAGTGGGAAGCAGCACCTCAGGGGTTGGCCAAGCATCCTACGATCACTTTCACAAGCATGTCTCACACCAGGAACCCCCCATACCTTTTAAATTAGCACAGACGAGATTACTCACTTCAGCCAACATAGAGCAATTCTAACCTGTTTTATAATTGTCTCTATTAGGCGCTTAGGACATTCCTTGTGCCTGCCCTCTTTTTTTAAGCACCAGATTCTGGAAGTGGGGAGTCACTCCAGTCAATCATGGTACACCAGGTCCCACCCATAAATTCCTATAGCACTTTCAGGTGCAACAACGTCTTTTGCTATCTTTACCTTAGAAAACCCTTATAGAATCCAGAGGGAAAGACTGTCTCTGAAAATAATATTACTAATTTTATATCCCACCTTATTCATAAAAGACTCAGGACTCAAATGCAAAGCAATCCCCCAACATTCTAGCTCCCAGTTGCTTGAGCTACCTGGTAGTCAGTAGGTAACTGGCTGCTAACCCTGGAGAATTTCCTGTCTTTCCCCCACCTTTTCAAATCAGTTCCTGAATGAGCAACCCCATGGATATTCCTGGTTTGAAATCCAGGTGGCACTTAGGGTTTTCCAGACCTCAGATTTTCCAGACCTCAGGAGCACCTACTGAAGTGTGGACTTACGGTATATTGCTATCTTACGGTATATTGCTACGGTATATTGCTACTTACTGAAGTGTTATCTTATGGTATATTGCTATCAAGTTATCTTGTTTATAACTCCCCCCGCTTTCCCCCCACAAAAAGTTTCTCTTAATTCCTTCCTTTTGTTTGCCAAAGCACATCCCACAAAAGAGAGAAATCAATTTGTCCTTATTATTGAAGGTAATCTGCCTTCCATGATTTCCCCCTATAATAAAGACCATATATCACTAAACTCCAGGGCCACCAAGGTATAATGATTATAAAGCTAGAGAAAGACCTGGAAGAGCCAGGTTCAAATCTGCCCTTAGCCATGGGTCTGTCCT
Organism: Cryptoblepharus egeriae; assembly: GCA_030015325.1. Lineage (NCBI taxonomy): Eukaryota > Metazoa > Chordata > Lepidosauria > Squamata > Scincidae > Cryptoblepharus > Cryptoblepharus egeriae. The sequence continues at coordinate 23,431,685 of JAREYC010000011.1, forward strand.
CTCTCTTAGCTTCACCTACATCACAGGGTTGTTGCAGGGACAAAAGGTCAAAATCTTTGTAAGCTCCCTTAAGCATCGGCATGGGAAAAGCAGGGTGTGTACATAGGTAGGTAGGTAGGTAGGTAGGTAGTTAGGTAGAAAGACACTCCTCTCCCAGTTATATGAAAAATACACCAAAAATCTAACCGGTAGGGTACAGATACGGACGGACGAAGACTGAAGCAGGACCACAAGTCCATCCACACAAAGTACAGAATTCAAATGTAAATGAAGAATTTATTAGCAATACAAGGCAGAGGTGGATAAGTCAAGAAAAAGAGGGAAAAATACCTTTTGGAAAATACTTGGGCACTGAGTATTTCCTACGCCAAAGCACAGGAAGTTGATCACAAGCATGCTTAAAAACAATTCTTTCAACAATCCCTTGGTGGTCTGTGCTTTTCAGACACCATCAAACCCATCCAATTCCCAGGGAGGCAAATGGGGCCAAGTTATAGATGCTTTCTTGAAAGTTGACAGGTCAGAACTCATGAAAAAATCCTTGACCTTAAGAAACCCAGGTTCAGCAAAGGCACTGAACTGTCTGGATAGTTTCTGACCACCATGGCATCCCTACCTGCCTTCTCACCGGCTTCAGGTGCGCTTATGGGCAGGCACCATGTAGGCTTCTTGTAATTCTTAAAACATGTGTAATAAATTACATGTAACAGTTCTAAATTTAATAATACTACAGTGTTTAATTAAACCACATGAAAGCAATAGATAAGTGTTTTTAGCTATTATTTAGCTTACGTTTACAGTATTTAGCTTATATTTTATTTTGCAGTTATGACATATGGTCACACTGTACCCAAAAGCCTTAAGATAAACATATGCGGAGAAAGCGGAGTAGCCCCATAATGGGTCTACTTAATTCTGCAGCAGCTCTAAAGCTGGCACAGAATCAAAGATGTCCCTGTATCACCCGAAGGTGCCACACGGACATTCAGTATTCACTTCCCAAAACTGGAAAAGGAAGTGGGGCACATTTCTAGGTAATGGGGACAGTATTTGCCAAACACTACCTCAATCTCTGGGGAGGACTTGGACCAGTCCTAGCTGTGAGCAGCAGCAACAGTGGAGCAATAACTCATGCACAAAATGGTCTCCAGTCTATTTTCCAATAAACCAGGCCATTCTTTAGCACCCCAACACCCATCCATGCCAAGAGTTGAGTATTTACACAGCCAACATGCACCCACCACCCATGCACAAACCCAGAGATACATACTGATTACATGGTTCTCAACCTACACCATTCCAGACTGCTATGGAAGAAGAGGCAGTAGAGCCCCAAAGAACAAGGGGTGCATTGATGTCTAGCCCCAGCCTGCTAAAGATTCAAATTCTTTCACTACCTACATAAATCTGTGGTGAGTGGGATTTGATGGTTAGTTCTGCTCCCCACTCCATAAGACACCGATCCGGTCACAAAGTCAAAGACGCACAGTGACCCAAGAGCTCTTCTTCTCTCTAGCACGCAGAGAACATGAACACAACTCTATCTATCTCAGCCTCTTATCTGCACTGCGCGGGACTGTGCAGGTCCAACCAAGGGTGGAAGAATGCATTGCCGAAGGAGGGCCCTGCAGGGAGAACACTGGCTTGGTCGTACAACCATGTACAGAAAGAAAAAAATAGAGCCAAGAACGCATTTGTCATCACTTTGCAATTTGGAACGCAGTAATTGTAACCAGTAAAACCAGTACAACTCCATCAGAAGCTGCCGGCCAGCCGTTATTTGTCCTGCCACAGAGGCCCCCCATTCACCAGGGTCAGCCAAATGCTTAAGGTAGAAAGCTGGGGGGGGGAGTTAGAGGAGGACAAGGAACAAATAGGTATTTGGTGGAAATGAGAGACGAGCTGTCTGATCTTCAAGGCTTCTGCAAAGAGAAGTCTTTCCAGATGGCAGGAATCCAAACTGCATCTCTTCTCCATCCAGCTGTATCTAATTCATGTTCCTACCTGCTTTTGGGGAGTCTGGACAGCTCAGGGATAATGAAATCATACTTTACCTACCAGGTGTACATACCTGCAGCACATCGTATGGATTTGTTGAACTTGGGGAAGGGGGAAAGAATGGATCTCACAATCCCTTCCCCACTGCAAACGGTATTTTCCATTTAACCCTGCACATTTTAAAATCACCTGTAATGCAATATTGCCTCTGGAGTTCAAGTCAGCTTCCAAAACTATGTAGAAAAGCAACACAAAAGTAGAAAACCACTTCCACCTTTTATCTTCCTTGTATGTCACAAGTTTGTTTGTTAGATTTGTACTCCATTTTACTCCACGAAGGGCACCCAAGGCAGCTCACAATCAAAAAGATAGTCAAATATAGTTAAAAACAATAAATACACTTAAAATAATAAAATGTAATTAAAGCAATATTAACTGTAAGTAATCAACATGTTGATTACTTGTCTCCAAATAATCTATGTATGTTATGTATCTCATACATGCATCCCCTCTTAAAGGCAGTTAGTTAAATATCACTACATCTTGTCGCAAGGAGTTCCACAGACCAATACTATGCAAGGTAAAAAAATATTTTCCTTCATCCTAATTCTCCCAATAGTCAATTTTAGTGAATGTCCCCTAGTTTTGATGTTTAAAGCATCTCTTTACCCACTCTACCCATCCTCACTCTATGTCCCCCCCAGGCACTTTAAGCACCACACAGTACACAATCTCACTACATTTTCAGTCATACTCCCAGGAGAGTATGGTTTTCAGCCTGTGCCCCATTGCAAGATGTCACTGATTAGTGCCAGATTCCAAAAAAGGAGGTGCTCTGCTATTCAAAACACCCCTGAAAAGAGGGGGTCTCAACCCCCACTTTGAGAACCACTGCTTTAAAAGGCAGTACAGATGTCCACAATCCACCTGATGGTGCCACATGGACATTCTTTATTAATACTATTAATAATGAGAGTCAATAGGGCTTACTGAGAAGCATAGATAGGATTGCAGCTTTTGGGATCTTTGGGGATTTTTTAAAAAAACAGATCAGCAATTTCTTGGGAGCTTAAGAGGACGGTTCTTTATTTTAAATATTTTTACACTTACCAGTATACTTATTGTAAGTTTTTTATTTACCAAACTTAATTTTATTGTGTCGTATCGTTGGGTGCTAAAAATGTTCCTGCTTGATAATGTCACGTCCAGCAATGACATAACTTCTGATGAATCCCAATAGATTGTCATTCTAAAAAGTAGGTACCAGCACTAAAATTTGAGAACCAATGCATGAGCCTATTTCTGCTCAAACTACAGACACATCCAGAATGGTACACAACGCAAGGAGCAAACTGTGCAAGCGATCACACAACAGCTGAAGTCTCTCCAGAGTGGATCCACCCTTGTGATATTTAATTAACATATGGAGCCTTTTTTTCTAAGGATGCCAGGTATTGAACATGCAAAGTTGTGAATTTTTTGTTGAAAAGCAGTACAGTATTGATTGATTTTATTGACTGATTGATTGTGCATGTTCAACCAGTAAGCTCCAGCCACATCATAACCAAGGACTTAGGTTAACAGCAAGCTCTGGTTTTGGAGAAGCAATGCGTTGTGAGTCAGGGCTGGGTTAGATGGAGAGATCTATTGTGAGGACACAGCTGGGGAACTTACAAATTCATCACTGCTGACATTCCCACGAACAGCTCCGCACAACAAGAAATTCTTCAAAATACAGGATGACTGATGTTGGGTTTCCTGCTGTGCCAAGCACAGCCAAGCTCATTTGTCATGTTCATCATGCTTTAAATATGGGAGAAAGGTAGTCCTGGCATTATTACTCTCATTGAACCACATCCTGAGAGTTCACATGCTTGTATGCTTCTGGGCTAGTTTATAGAAAGGAGAATCTCATGGTAAATCTGCTGTGGGGACAACATGGATGAATGCCACACACTTCCCTGCATATAGAAAGCTAGCTTGTCAAGGAAAAGCTATTAGCCTGCTGTACTTCAATACATGCTTATTTATTGAATTTTAAGGGATTTGTACCATGCCTTTCCCATCCCCAAGCAAATGTCCCAGGCAGGCTTATAAAGCTTTAGTTCCTTCCTTCCTGTTGTCCTCACAACAACCCTGCAAGGTAGGTGAGGCTGAGAGTGAGTGACTAGCCAAAATTCACCCTGGAAAGGAGGAATTGGAACCTGAATGATCCAGGATTCTGTCCAACTCCCAAACCACTACACCATCCTGGCTCTCTTCTTCCACTTGGGCACCTTCTAACATAAGCAGCAATCCTAATCTCCATTTAGGCCGGTCTGAGCCCTGACATAAGTCCTATGCTGACCTGTGGGTGTTACCAAAGTTCTGTAAGGTACTTCTGTGCCACTCATGGAAAGGGTTAGGCAGCACACAGACATGAGCTTGCCTCTCTACATCACGGAAATGGGAAGACCAATGAGCTGCGCTGGCCTAAGTTAGGATTGTACCCATAGTCACATATTATTATGTGATATATTATTATATTATAATACAGTATTATCTCCCTCACTGGGGATCTTCAAGCAGAGGCTTGACAAGCACCCGTTGGAGATGCTCTAGGAGGATTTGGACTAGATGACCTACTAGTTGGACTAGATGACCTACTGGGTCCCTTCCAACTCTAGGATTCTATGGTCCTATTGTACTTGTATTCTATGATCCTATTGTATTTGTTTTAATTCTCTTTAGGAAAACTGTATGTAATCTTTTATTTGGAAAAAGGTGCTCAAATAAATATTCCAAATCAAAGGAGGGTCCACCAAACATATACCCAAGGAGGGTCCACCAAACTGCAGCAGGGTTCATGGTCTATGTGTGAAACATTCCCTTTTGAGTCTCTCGCACTGCTGTCAATCATCTTTTTCAGTATAGTCACCTTGACAGACTAGTAACCTGATTCGGTACGATCTGCCAAAGCCTACATCTTTATGGAACATCAACCCCAGAATCCCAACTGAAAGTATGGCATCCTTTAAAACACACCTGACTGTGCTTCTGCCAATCCAACTCTCGTTTGCATTGAACCAGGATGCCAGCAACCCAGAGCCCAAACCAGTTGCGGAAACTAGCTCTACGAGTGACTGTACTGTAAATGTGACTGTACCTGAACCATATAACGAGGACACATCCATGCTTCCTTGCCAATAATAAACACTGCACCATCTTATAAAAAATGCAAAAATATCTTGTTGCTCGAAATGCAGCCACGTAAGATATCCCAAAAAAGTCCAGAGGAGGTGTGAATATTACCCTTGGAGGATTTTCACTTAAAAATTGCTCATATGAAGCAAAAGAAGACACTTTCCCTTCAAACAGAGCCTTGGTTCTCTTAGCTCAGAGCAGCAGACTCTGACTGTCAGCGATGGTCCACGGCTGGAGAGGTGGATCTGCTCTAGCCATAATGCTAATATTCCAATGTTTGCTTTAAATAAGTTTTTGTTGTTGTTTTTCCAAAGGACTATAAAAATGCTAGAGGAGGGGAGCTGGAATGTTGCTTCACACTACCAGTACATCTGGCTGAATGTGCAAAAATAATCTTCATGCCTGTTCAAGTGAGCACTTGTAGAAACTTCTACAAGATCAGGACCCACAACTTTGCACAGATGTACCTGCACATTTAAAGTAACATGCACTAAAAGCCCTTTTCATGGATTCAGTTGATGAAGAGCAAGGTAGGGCCCAGTGATAGCAGTCTTTGTCTCTCCCCATATATTTAATTGACATAAGGGGGGAAAGACACAGCTAAATACAACTAGTTATTACTGAGATCTATGCCTGCATGAGGGAAAGTAAGTTGGGATTACTTTCTACACAGGTAGATTAGGATCTACTAATATATCTCTGGGTGATTTGGAGTAAATTGGCAGGTATTAAATAGCAAGAAAATTTGAAGCAATAAAAAGAAATACTCTGATTTAGATGGCCTGGTGCTAAACCACCCACTTCTCAGCATGCAGAATAAGTTGGTTTCCTTTCAACCATTCTTTGGCCACCTTTCAAGTTTTTACTGTACTGCACTTATATTCCCCCTCCTCCAAACAGTTCAGGGAATACACAAGGAAGATTCTATTTTATGTGAGATACCTGTGAGATAAGTGAGAGTAAAGGATGGTGACATTGGGACATCATGAGCGTCACAACTGAATGGGAATTTGAACCCAGATTTGACCCACAAGGTAAAATAAAACAAGTAGGCCATCCCATAGCCTGAAGATTAAGCATATGGGTGTTGAAACAGAGGTTCTGGGGTCCAATCCAATCCATATTTCTATTGCTGATGCAAGTGTGCCAATGCGGTGAGTCATCCTGCAGTGAGAGGACACTCATTAAGGCTTCCTCAAGGTAAAGGAACATTTATTCCTTTACTTTGCGATTGCATCAGCACTGGAAAGTTGGAAATGAATGGGCCCTGAAGCTCTTCCACACAATGTTAGATCCATACCTAATACAGGTAGTTAATCTCTTGCATCTAATGCAATGAACTCCAGTCCATGAAAATTTCTGCCACAATATTAAATCTCTACGCGTGCAAGACTGTGGGCGGCGCAAATGGTTAAGACGCTGTGCCTGTTAACCAGCAGGCCAGGGTTCGAGACCCAGGTCGGCCCCACAAGACAGGGTGAGCTCCTGTCCTTAGCCCAGCTCTGCGATGCCAGCTGGATCCAATCGTATTGGCTCTGCCTTTCCATTGGACTAATTCAGTGGTGTGGAGAGGGGGGATTTGCTGCTTGGGTAACAGCCTATCCTCCATAACAATCCAACCCAGGCTTTTGTGCTTCACATGCAGCATATGCAGCGCCGAGCACGATACTATAGTCTTCCAAGACTGACGGAGGCCTGCTTTAAGCATGCAATCTTAACCAACTTCTCAGCACTGGCATAGCTGTGTCACTGATGCATCCTGTAGTTGGACACCACAGGACCTTGTTTTATATGAAAAAACAGATATATATTAGTCTCAGGGCAAAATCCAGAGTAACTACAGGGAGTCCTTGCTCTAGTGTAAGTACAACTTACTCTGGATTCCAATATGAATTTCCCATAGATTTTCACTAGGTGGTGCTGTAACTTTGGGTGCACATGAGTCTCTTACGTGCTCCCGTAGTTACTGTGGATTTGGGGGTTATTATATTATTGACTTCTTTATAGCATTTCATTTCTCATTGCTCAAAAGCAGGCACCATTATATCTTGCATTCATTTCATGCATCCACTTATATCTGTGGAAGCCTAATCCCAGTTGGGATATGTATATAGGTGCACACTAATACAGAGAAATAGGGCGCAATCCAGAGTAACTACGGGGAGTCCTTGCTCCAGTGTAAGAAGAATTTGTTCTGGATTGCAATATGAATTTCCCATAGGTTTTCACTAGGTGATGTAGTAACTACGGGTGCATGTAAAGTCTCTTACTTTACTCTGGATTGTAAGGAGAGAGAAAAAATAGGGGATTCAAATGCAAAAAGCCTAATCACCGGCCAGTCAAATAAAAATACACCAGATAAACAATAAACAATAGCTAAGTTAAACAATAGTTAACTCACAATAGCTGCAGTAACTGACAGCAATTTCCTGGTAATGGTAAGACAATTAACTCTATAATTGATTACAACAACAATGTCTATCTTGATTATGTCCTGCAACAATAGAATGGGGCTGCAAAAGACCAACACAGCTATCCCTCTGAAATAATGTAATTTTTCCTCCCAGAAAACCATAGGTATGTTGAATAAGGTCAGTGTGTTGCAGAATAATGCCTGCTAAAAACCAAAGAGCCAATATATGACCAAGTTGATTCCCGGAGGCAGGGGGGTGGAGAGAGAAAGAGCACTTTTGTAGAGGATATAAGTGGGTCATCCTAAGACTACAAGGAAGCCCATTAAGAAAATATTTTATAGAAACCCTAAAGGACTGAAAAGGGGTAAAGTGTGATTTGGGGGCCAATTCCAGGCTGGCCCTATTTCAGCAAGACAACAAGGGACCTGCATCCTGGTGCCCACCCTTGCACATGGCATTCGGAGGCAGCCTGCTTCTAAAATCAGCAGGTTGCACATATCTGTTATGGCTTGTAACCTACAATAATGGACTTTTCCTCCATCAATCTGTCCAATTTCATTTATTCAAATTTTGAATAAATAAATGGAATTGGACAGATTGATGGAAGAAGTGTCCATCATTTTAAATGCATAGAGACAAGACACCATCCTGTGGCAAGGAGTTCCACAGACTAATTATGTACTGGGTAAAGCTGTACATATATTTTTACAGAGCAGAGTTGTTGAGACTTTTGGGAGAAAACCAAGAGCTTTGTGAATCCTGAACCAACGCCATATGTATTGTAGCATAACCTTCCTTGAACCAGAGCCTATAGTGTGCACTTTGTGTGTCCTCTCAACCCACCTGGCCACCAAGGATGACAGACCTCCATTTGTTGTAATAGGCAGAAATGAAAATGTTCCACAGAGTTCCACCCTCAACACGTGTCTAGAAGGAACGTCCACTGCACCATCCACTACACCAAAAGAAAGCCCTGCCTGATCCCTGTGCCACTTTCTACTAACCATTCATTTTAGGGGGTCATTTTAGAAAGGAGCCAGGTACATCCAGCCAGTCTAGGTGGCAGTAAGCAAGGAAGCCATAGCCAGGACTTGAGAGGTGGATGGGCAACTATTTTTCAGGATGGGCGACTATGTTTGGTATCCATATTGCTGTACAAAATTAAAGGATAACTATGGAGATACATTAAAAACCCGTAAATGTAAGGGAAGGCAAAAGGCTGACTCCAGGTGGGCAAAGCCCATTCTGACCCCCCCCCCCGCTCTAACTACTGCCTTGTGGAGTCTGCAGTCTCCTGCATCTCAACATCTGTTTGGAGCTTCACATGTGGGCTCAGGGATGCCTCCTGATGTGCAGTCATTGACCCCAGATCAGGCAAGGAAGCACACCCACTGAGAGAAATGGGGTAGAAACTCAGAGCCCCATCCTATGCATACCCAGAAGTATCAGAGTAAACAGGATTGACTCTCAGGAAGGTGTAGCCCAGATTCCAATCCTATGCATGCCTACTAAATCCCATCAAGCTATTGGAGCTCACTCCTAGGAAAGTGTAGCTAGGATCACAGCTAATGAACCTTAGTCCCAGGAACGTATGGGTAGGATTGCAGCCTGGCAATCCAATCCTATGTGATATAGTTAAACAGGGCTTACTCCTAGAAAATTGTGGCTAAGATTGCATGACAGTCTATGCATGTCTCTTCAGTCCCATCAGGTTAATAGTGCTTGCTCCCAGGAAAGTGTGGCTAGAATTGCAGCCTTAGATCCCAATCCTATCCATGCCTACTAAGAGGTAAGTCCCATCAGGTTAATGGAGCTTGCTTCCAGGTAAGTGTGGCTAGAATTGCAGACTTAGATCCCAATCCTATGCATGCCTACTCAGAAGCAAGTCCCATCATAGTCAGTGGACTTTACTCCCAAGAAAGTGTGGCTAGGTTCAAAGCCTTAGATCCCAAGCCTATACATACCTACTCAGTAGTAAGTCCATGCTAGTCAGTGGGACTTACTCCCAGGAAAGTGTGGCTAGGATTGCAGTCTGGCAACTTAATCCTATGCTCTGTCCATTATAGTTAACAGGGGTTACTCCTAGGAAACTGTGGCTGGGATTGCAGTCTTAAATCACAATCCTATATATGCCTACTCATCAGAAGTAAGTCCCTTCAAGTAAATGGAGCTTATTCCCAAAAATGTGTCACTAGGATTGCAGCCCATCTATGCATGCCTACTCAGAAGTCACACCATGCTAGTCAGTGGGACTTTCTCCCAGGAAAGTGTGGCTAGAATTGCGGCCATAAATCCCAATCCTATGGATGGATGCCTACTCAGAAGTCCCATGCAAATCAATGGAGCTTACTCCCAGGAAAGTGTGGCTAGGATTGCAGCCTATGCACAATCCATTATATTAATGAGGCTTACTCCTAGGAAATTGTGGCTAGGATTGCAGCCAATGCATGCCTACTCAAAAGTAAGTCCATGCCAGTCAATTGTGGCTAGGATTTCAGCCAATCTATGCATGCCTATTCAAAAGTAAGTCCATGCCAGTCAATGGGGCTTCCTCCCAGGAAAGTGTGGCTAGGATCAAAGCCTTAGATCCCAATCCTATGCATGCTACTCAGAAGTAAGTCCATGCCAGTCAATGGGGCTTCCTCCCAGGAAATTGTGGCTAGGATAAAGCCTTAGATCCCAATCCTATGCAAGCTACTCAGAAGTAAGTCCATGCCAGTCAGTGGGGCTTCCTCCCAGGAAAATGTGGCTAAAGATGGAGCTGATCTATGCAAGCCTACTCAGAAACAAGTGCCATGAGAGTGAGTAGTGCTGACTCCCAGGTAAGCATCCTCACCTGGGTTCCTCCTCTGGGGCTCCACCGAGAAGAAGCGCCTCCTGCTGAGCATCTTCCCAAAGGGGCTAAGAAGGGTTGATCAGGATGGCTCTCCAGAGCTCTCTGCAAGAGTGACTGCAAAGCGGAGGAGGAGGAGGGGGCAGCACCCCCTTGGAACCTCCCCCCTGGGAGGGGGGCAGGCAGGTGGAGCTTCTCCAGTCTAGGAAAGCCCCCCCCCCCCGGCCAAGCCTCCAATCAGCTGCTTAAGGAGGCTGAATCCTAAACCCACTTACCTGGGAATAAGTCCCATTGGGAGACCATTTATCCTTTTTTTTTCCCAGAACATGTCCTATTTTTCAGTCTTGTATCCTGGAAAAAAACTTCAATGTCCCCCTTTTCCATGTAGGGCAGCATGTAGCCTTCATTGAAATTAATAAATTACATGTAATAAATTACATGTAATAGTTTTAAATTGAATAATAAGGTCATACAGGCTTCAATCCCAACCAGACTTTCTGGGTTGTATGCCACATTAAACGCAATCTAAGAGCACAATCCTAAGCATGTCCACTCAGAAGTAAGCCCCATTGTGTTCAATGGGTCTTACTCCCAGGAAAGTGTCTTTAGGATTGCAGCCTAAGTGATCCTGCATAGTATTGTGCTGACAGAGTTTAAATTAACCACATGAAAGCCATATATGGGATTGTTTTTGGCTGCAATCCTAAACATGTTCACCTAGAAGTAAGTCCCATTATGTTCAACAGTATTTACTCCCAGGAAAGTGTGGTTAGGATTGCAACGTCATTCCTGGGAGTAAGCACTATTGAACACAATGGGATTTACTTTTGAGTAATACTTAGGATTGCACTGCCTAGCTTTTATTTTGTCACATCCTTCATTTTTCTTGGATGTCCTACATTTTGGGGGTCCTTCTCTTTTTTTTGACATATGGACACCCTGCATAGGAGACAGTAGAGCTTACTTGTGAGAAGACATGCAGAGGCTTGGGCTCTGATGCAGTTTCAATCAATTAATCAATATCAATCAATCGGTTGATTAATTGGTTCATTGATTGAGGTTAAAGGTGACCATATATCAGTGGTTCTCAGTCTTCCTGACACTGTGACCCCTTTATAAGTTCTTCATGTTGTGGGGACCCCCAACCATAAAATTATTTTTGTTGCTACTTTATAACTATAATTTTGCTACTGTTATGAATCTTAATGTAAATATCCTATAAAAGCAGGCCTCCATCAGTCTTGAAAGACTATGGTATCGGGCTCAGCGCTGCATACGCTGCATGCAACGCATGAAAGCCTGGGTTGGATTGTTATGGAGGATAGGCTGTTACCCAAGCAGCAAACCCCCCTCTCCACGCCACTGAATTAGTCCAATGGAAAGGCAGAGCCAATACAATTGGATCCAGCTGGCGTCACAGAGCTGGGCTAAGGACAGGAGCTCACCCTGTCTTGTGGGGCCGACCCGGGTCTCGGACCCTGGCCTGCTGGTTAACAGGCACAGCACCTTAACCGCTTGCACCACCCACAGCCCATAAATATCCTATATGCAGGATGTATTTTCATTGTTACAAATGAAATGTGTGTTCTATGCACACACTGAACATAATGGGATTTATTTCAGAGTAGGCATGCATGGGATTGGGCCCTGAGGCTGCAGTCCTATTCACATTTGAATGGGAGTAAAGGCCCCCCTGACTATAATGGGATTTATTTCAGAATAGGCATGCATAGGATTGGGCCTTGAGGCTATCTGTCAGCCCCAGTGCGTATGCAGCTACAGCCAGAGGTCTGGCAAGCCTGAACTGGCCCCCTGCACCAGGGGTCTTTAGGCGACCCCCAGGAAAGCTCTAGGTGATCCCCAAAGGGGTCCCGACCCCCACTTTGAGAAACACTGCCATATATCCTCTTTCTCCAGGACATACCCTCTTTTTTAGCCGTGTCCTGGAAAAAAACACACTTCTTTGACATTTGTCTTGTAAGCAGGCAGCATATAGCCTTCTTGAAATTAATAAATTATATGTAATAGTTTTAAATTTAATAATAATTTAAATAAATCACATAAAAGCATTGAATACACAGCAAAACACAAGAGTATATAAGGGATGTATACCCCATCTTTTCCAATCCACTGCACCTTAGAAAGCTTTAGTTCCTCCCCTCCTGCTGTCCTCACAATTCTGAGAGGTAGACAAGACCAAAAGAGCACAATCCTAATCATGTCTACTCAAAAGTAAATCCCATTGTGTTCAATGGGTCTTACTCCCAGGAAAGTGTCTTTAGGATTGCAGCCTAAGAGTGAGTGAATGAATCCAAGGTCACCCAGGAAGCTTCATGGCCATGGAGGAATTATGAACTTGCATCACCCAGGTCTCAGCCTGATTCCCTATCCACACCATCCTGGCTCTCTTTATGACACCTTTACAAATGGCACCTCAAAACCAGAAATTTGGACTTTCCACCCATTATATAATTTATTTATCACAATTTTATACTGCCCTTCCTCCAAGGAGTGCAGGGTAGTTCTTCCTGCCTTTTGGCCTCACAACAACCCTGTGAGGCAGGTGAGCCTGGCAGATGGTGACCGGCCCAAGATCACCCCAAACGCGGTTTCAGGGCTGAGCAGGGATTTGAACCTGGATTTTCCAAGTCTGTGCCCAGCCCCAACCACTACAGCATGCTTAAGATTACAATCTTAACCATGTCTACTCAGAAGTAAGCCCCATTGTGTTCAACAGGTCTTACTCCCAGGAAAGTGTCTTTAGGACTGCAGCCTGGGTCTAAGTTTTGTTGACCAAATTCATAGGCAGGAATTGCAGGAACAAACCTAAGATCTTAAGCAAATTGCAAATAACCTTGTTTGTATGCTTGTGCGGGTCAGGATGTGGGCACAGAACAGCTAATCCCATAAATGAGTGACCAGGGAGTCAATTCTGCAGGCAAATACAGGCATACCCAATTATTGGACGAGCTGGGGACCAGAATATCATCCAAAAGTGAAAACGGTTGAAAAGCGGAACCCAATATTATTTAGTTTGCAATGCAAAATACCAGTAGCCACCAAAAAAGACACAAATATCACTTGCAAAAGCCTAAATAATATATGTTTATTAACATGTAGCCAAAATACATAACAAATTACAATAAAATAAACAAAGGCATGAAGTGAGCAATGATTATCTTATGTATTTGAATGATGGTCATTTACTAAAGAAAGTCATAAAGAAATGCCAAAAACATGTTCACCATGTCACATGCAAATCAACATCAGGGAAGACAATTTTAGCCTTTAGACCCGCAGAGTGAGCTCTGCGGGTCTAAAGGCTAAAATTGTCTTCCCTGATGTTGAAAGAGTGAAGCATATGTTGAATGAATGAGTCCTGGGCATAATTGAAAGATGTCAGAAAATGAACCATCAGAAAGTGGGGACAGCTGCAGTGCAATGTTCTAATATGCACACCTGTGCCCCAGTGGGGGCCAAAGGTCTGGATGTAGAGCCAAGACAAAAGTGCTGTCTTGAAGAGCACAACAGACTTAATTACAATGGTGCCTCGCTTAACAAGCGTTTCACATAACAAGCCAAAATTTCCAAATCTTGCTCCACATAACAGGTTCCGCTTCACTTAACATGCAAGCATGCCATGGGCATGCGTGCTATGCAGCCCTGACGTTCCGCATGGAGGCTCTTTAAAAGGGCTGCTGGCCAGCGCTACTGCCTCTAACTGCCCCCAACCTGAGCGCAGTTGCCTGGAGGTGCCAGAGGCAGCTGCCTCTAACTGCCCCAAAGTACCCCCACTGACCACCTTGAACCTACAGCGGCAGCTCAGGTAAGCATCCCAGGAAAGTGTCTTTGATTGCAGTCTCCTATGTCTACTCAGAAGTAAGCCCCATTGTGTTAAATGGGGCTTACTCCCAGGAAAGTGTCTTTGATTGCAGCCTCTAAACCATGTCTACCCAGAAGTAAGCCCCATTGTATTAAATGGGGCTTATTCCCAGGAAAGTGTCTTTAGGATTGCAGCCTAAGTAGACTTCATAGGATCCTGCACATTGAATGCATGTTTTGAATTCAATTCCAGTGTTTTGTCATCATTTTTACATCCAGTTAATATTTTTATATGAATATTTTTGGGTTGTGGAACCGATTGTCTGAGTTTCCATTATTTCCTATGGAAAAATCTGCTTCACTTAAAGAGCATGCCTCTGGAACGAATTAAGCTCTTTATGTGAGGCACCTCTGTAATTAATTTCTTGATGATAATTCCCTGCTGTTAGCCAGATTGGGTTAGGTTGAAGGTGGCGGATCTCCTCACTGAGGATTTGGGTTTCTAACCCCTGTTTATCTTTGCCAGTCCAGGTGTGAACTGTTAAAACTTCTCCTTCTTCAAAGTAAAAGCAGATATGCTCATTTCAAGCAGGGTTCTCTCATTTATTACAGGAACAGGGTCCCCCCTTTGCAGGGTAAGCATATGTCATAACCAAAAGAGAAGACAAAGCCCCTAAAATGGAAGACACCCAAGAAAAATGTAGGACATGACAAAATAAAAGCCAACAGTGCTCATATATATTGCTTTGAAGTGGTTAATTTAAACATCAGGGGTCTTTTTCATGGGGTACACACCTGTACAGAGTACCACCACCTCTGTGTGAGTACCAGCATCTCTGTAGGTGAGTACCAAACATAGACACAAACACGCACACACAAACACAGGCAGTACCGCCGATGAATACCTTTTCCAGAAAAATAACAT
The DNA here is from genome assembly GCA_030015325.1 of Cryptoblepharus egeriae. Classification (NCBI taxonomy): domain Eukaryota; kingdom Metazoa; phylum Chordata; class Lepidosauria; order Squamata; family Scincidae; genus Cryptoblepharus; species Cryptoblepharus egeriae. Next base: position 23,446,860 of record JAREYC010000011.1, read on the forward strand.
GGTTAAACACTATGTAGCTTATTATTAAATTTAAAAGTATGGCTGTACATATAACTTATTACATGTAATTTATTAATTAAAAGAAGGTTACATGCTGTCGGTTCACAAAGGAAAGGAGGACAATTACCGTAGGTTTTTTTCCAGGACCCAAGGCTCAAAAAGAGGTCATGTCCTGGAAGAAGAGGTCATATTGTCATCCTGTATTTGACCCATTGTATGTCATGAGTTTGACACCCTTGGATTAGAGTTTGAGGCATTGACAGCTCAGTTTTTCCTGTGACTGCACAGGAGTGCCTTGTTGATGTGTCAGCACATGATACACCATACTTCTGGGTTTGGCACCCCAGCCTAGGAATTCACTGCACATCACTGGTTGTGGCGGGTCAAGCCTCTTATCAACCTCTCATGTGTGTGGTTAGTGGATATTCACAATGCAATCTATCTAATGCATCTAAAATTACGGGTAAGTGGCCAGTGGCCCTTAATTCGGTCAGTTTTATGTTGCAAGCTCAAGCTTCAATCTGCAGGAGACAAAAATGGGGGGGGGGAGGTTATGATGTACCAATCGATGAGATTAGAATTGCCAATCAGCCCACAAAAAAATTAATTGTTCCTGAGTCTTCAGTGCTTGGATATGGTCTCGCTGATATGGTTTGGAAGCACAAGATGAGCACAATCCTAACCATGTCTACTCAAATGTAAGTCCCATTGTGCAACAAGAATGATCAGTGGCATGGAAGGGAAACCCGAGGAAAGGTTGGGGGAACTTGGGATATTCAGCCTGGAGAAGAGTTGGCTGAGAGGAGACATGATTGCCCTCTTCAGATACCTGAAGGGCTGTCATAGGGAGGAAGGGGCTCATTTGTTCATAGCTGCTACTGAAAGCAGGACTAGAACCAATGGGTACAAACTGCAAGAGAGGAGATTCCGGTTGGATATCCGGAAAAAATTCCTGACGGTGAGGGTGGTTCGGCAGTGGAACAGATTGTCAAGGGAGGTGGTGGACTCTCCCTTACTGGGGATCTTCAAGCAGAGGCTCGACGAGCACCTGTCAGGGACGCTCTAGGGGGATTTCCTGCTGCAGGCAGAGGGTTGGACTAGATGACCTGCTAGGTCCCTTCCAGCTTTATGATTTTATAATTCTATGATTGTGTTCAATAAATCTTACTCCCAGAAAAGAGTCTTTAGGATTGCAGCCGATGTTGCAGCACTACATAGTAAGTACTGTATTTACTTGAATCTGTAAGTACTGTATTTACTTGGTGCATTGTATTTACTAATGCACCATCGAATCTAATGTGCACCTGATACTTATAATCAAAATACCACATTTACTCAAATTTAATTAACCACTGACTCTAATGCGCACTTTGATTTTCGAGACTAAATTTGGTTGGAAAAGGTGAGCATTAAATTCGAGTAAATGGGTCTGGATCTGCTCCACGGAAGGTAACAGGGATGTGCAGAAGTGAGAGATGAGATTCAAAATCAAACCACAAAACCCACCCACAGTGCCTTGATGTGCAAAAATCAGCAGGGGAGTTACCCAGGGTGTGGAACTAAACTTGATCACTTGCTAATTGCTGCAGATTAGTGAAAGGGTGAACTACTGGGGCTAGTTCAGTAGTTTGCAACAATGGAGCAGCATGTGCTCCCAGAGGTGTGCCCCAGAATCGCTACCACAGAGGCCACTGAGCCACACGTCCAAAGGGTGGGGGAGGAAATGTATCACTTGGATTAGAATTAGCAAAGGAGTAATTTTGTACAGGTTGACCATTCTTAGGGTGCAATCCTAACCGAGGCTGGCAACCTGGCACAACTCATTGGTCTTCCTGTTCCTGTGGTGATGTAGGGATGAAAGTGCATGTCTGTGCACTGGCCTAAACCCTCCTCCAGAAGTGGCACAGAAGTGTCTTATGGCACTTTTGTAACACCCCGAGGTCAGCACGGGACTTATGCAGGGCTAACTTATGCAGGGCTAACTTATGCCAGCCTAACTAAAAATTGGGAAAGGTGGAGTATAAATCCCATAAGTAACTACAGGCAACCCTCACTTATTCAACGGCTTAGGTACTGGAGTACTATCCAAAAGTGTAAGCAGGTGAAAACTGGAACCCAATCTTATTTAGTTTACAAACGTTGCTTCCAATGCTTTTTTAGCTAGCAGATTACATATGCCCCTCTTATCTTGAAATTCCTGCTGCTACACAAAGATTTCTACAAACGGAGTCTCGTTAACTCCTTCGGGAATGGGATTAGACAGGGAGCTACAACATGGGCGAGGACAATTTTGGAACAGCAAAATTTAGAACAGCAGAGAGAGGTTGAAAGAGCAGAACATGCGTTGAATGATTGTGTTACGGGTATAATTGAAAGGTGTTGTAAGAGTGGATTGTCAGAAAATAAACTGTTAGAAAGTGGGGGATACTTGTAAGTAAGGGTGCAATCCAGAGTAACTATGGGGAGTCCTTGCTCCAGCATAAGAACAATTTACTCTGGATTGAAATATAAATTTTCCATAGGTTTTCACTAGGTGTGCAGCAACTACGGGTGCATGTAATGTCTCCTGTACTCTGGATTGTAGGGTAAGTAAGTGAATAAGTAAGTAAGTAAGTAAGTAAGTAAATAAATAAATAAATAACAGAACAGTTCCAGTCATATCTAAAGAAGAGGGTGATGGTAGAATCTAAGTGTAAGAGGACAGTGTTTTGCAAGAGATAGTACTTCCCCTCTAGTTTTTGGAGCTTGCTTACAATATTGAAGAGGGGGAAGGGGAGATGCCCTCAAAGGAAACCCAGCCAGGCATTCATCCCTCTTTATGAAGCCATGGCCATTTTTTAAAGCCAGGATTGATGGTTCCAATAAGTGAGCAGGATTCCCAGCCCTCCAAGGACTTGGAAAAGGTCACTGGGTCAACACAAAAGGAAATAACCCCTCCAGGTTGCTTGACCTGTGAGGCTTGACCATCAAGTTAATGAGAATTAGAGTGGATGTGTGGCTCTTCATCTCTTCTACTTCTATTGCATTTTAACCAGAAATCCTAATTGGGATTTAAACATTGCGCTGATGATCATTTCACTATGAAGAAGACATCCATAAGTTCCATTCGGGGTGACAATACAGTATAACTAAAAAAAAAGATGACACCCAATTAAAAGGTAGGTCATGCCAAAATAAAAGCAAAAACATTCATGCATATTGTTTTCATGTGCTTAATTTAAACATTATATTACTTTTTATTAAATTTAAAATTATTACATATAATGGGTACAATTTTAAGAAATTTTGGCTGGCCTAACTCACCTGGCCTATCTTTCTGTGATGGTGTGAGGAAGTCCGCTGACGCCTGTGCATTGGCCTATCCCCCCCAGGAGTGGGGCAGAAGTGACTTACTGCACTTTTGTGACACTCCCAGGTCAGCACAGGACTAAGCCAGCATAGGACTAAGCCAGGGGCTTAGGCTGACCTAAGTGGAGGTTAGAATTGCAGCCTATTTAATGTATTAATTCCAAGAAGGCTACATGCTACCTGCTCACAAGGAAAAGGAGGACAATTAAGATATTTTTTCCAATGACACAAGGCTAAAAAAGAGGACATGTCCTGGAAAAAGAGGGCATATACATTTTCAAAAGCTGCTAGAAGTTTTTTTTATAATTTTCCATTTCCCCATCCACTGTTAACATTAGCTCAGCTGTACAGACCTTCCCTCTGAAAGCAAAATAAGAAAATGGTTCTCTCTCAGGAATCCTGATCCACACCCACCTCTTGGTCTGGATTGTGCAAGAACAAGTGTGAGGTTTGTTTTGTGTTGCTGTCAAACACTGAATGTTCACATCACGTGAAAAAGAAACATTTCCGAGACTTTGCCAAACCTCCCCGGAATCAACTGCCATCATTTTTTACACTCCATTGTTCTCCAAGTCATCGCTGGTACTTATTAAGAGTATTTATGTGCCACTTTTCAATAAAAGAAGTTGACAAAGCAATTACCTGTGCTTGTGTGTCAATTGCTAAGACTCATTTTGGATCTAATTTTGGAGGGCCAGCTACATACCCTCTTGGGAAAGAAAGACCAACTATCTCGTTTCACAATAAACACAGCCCGTAATGGCCAGTTTGTGTTGACACTACAATAGTTTTTATTGTGAGCAATTGAAGTGGTCACTTGAGGCAACAGATTGGTAGGGAATGCAAACCTCTCCAACTTTTTGCCATATGTCTCGACAATTGCCATATGTCTCGAAAAAGAGGGACATTCTTGATTTAGGGGGATTATGTTCACATACTGGTAATACATTTTGTCCCGATTTTGTGGAAGATAATTATGGCAACCCTATCTCCAACTCATGTACACTTTTTCTTCTCCCACTGTAAGAAAAAGAGAAAATGAGGCATAGAGCAGTGGAAGGGGACAGGGGTAAATTACCCCAAATGGGGTAAAAATGAAATTACTGGGGGCTAATGGAACAATATAGGGGAAGCAAGGGACACTAGGGTAGGGCAGGGTTTGGTAGGGGTAACGTTGGCATATCAAGGGGGTAACATTGGCATATCTAAATATATTTTGGGGTAAAGGGTAAAAAAGTTCCCTGACCCCATAGAGGAAGCATGGAAAAAAGAGTGTTGGGCTAGACTGTCAAGCTTTCTAGCCCATCGCTCTACTCTCCAGGGAGCAGGAAGCTAGCACATCCCGAAGCAAGGGGAGACAGCATTTGGATGCCATCTGGCACATTGATAGGATGTTCTGGCTCACTGATGTTACAAAAGCCACTTAAAAACTGCTGCTCCAACTTCAGGATGTATCTGTCACAAAGGGATATTTACACCATATTAAATCACAGGCAGGTTGATATCTTGAGCTAGGATTATAGAGTATATACATACAGGAAGCTGCCTTCTGCCAAGTCAGATCATCGATCCATTTAATTTTTATGTTTATTTTTCATGTTTTTAAACCAAGGAGCTGGTTCCATCCCTCCTTTTGTCCTCGGGGAGAAGGTGAGACTGAAACAAAGGTGACCCAAGTGATCCAGGAAACTTTTTGGTTGAGCACAGATTTTCCAGGTCTAACACCAGAACCACTATACCATCATGGCTGTTAGGAAAAGGCCTGTCTCTGCCTTATTAATGGCTACACTGGTAATGAACTGGGAATGGTGTTTTTTGCCACATCAGCAGTCTGAAAGGGCTGATAACAAGCAGGCCTCCTTCAGTCTTGAAAGACTATGGTATCGTGCTCAGCGCTGCATACGCTGCATGTGAAGCACGAAAGCCTGGGTTGGATTGTTATGGAGGATAGGATGTTACCCAAGCAGCAAATCTCCCCTCTCCACGCCACTGAATTAGTCCAGTGGAAAGGCAGAGCCAATACGATTGGATCCAGCTGGCGTCACAGAGCTGGGCTAAGGACAGGAGCTCACCCTGTCTTGTGGGGCTGAACTGGGTCTCGAACCTTGGCCTGCTGGTTAACAGGCACAGTGTCTTAGCCACTTGCGCCACCCACAGCCTTAAGGGCTGATACACTTCCAGTTTAATTGTGACCACAATGTTCATTGTTTGGAAGCAGCGATTGCCCTGCAAGCACTCTGCAGGGATCCACATACCCTCAGAACCTTAGTGGCATCTATGAGTCTATCGCCCCCCTTCCTCTTCAGGGGCATGATCCTGGGGATTGCATCACTGATCTAGCCCTAAAAGACTAAGGGCAAAATCCAGAGTAACTATCCCATAAATCCAGAGTAACTACGGGAGCACATAAGAGACTTTACGTGCACCTGTAGTTACTGCACCATGTAGTGAAAACCTATGGGAAATTCATATTGGAATCCAGAGTAAGTTGTTCTTACACCAGAGCAAGGACTCCCCGTAGTTACTCTGGATTTTGCCCTACGGAGAGTCCTTGCTCTGGTGTAAGAACCATTTCCTCTGGATACTAATATGAATTTCCCATAGGTTTTCACTGGGCGGTATAGTATAGTATACTATAGTAACTATAAGTGCACATAATCCCCCAAATCCAGAGTAATTATGGGAGCACATAAGAGACTTTACGTGCATCCATAGTTACTGCACCACCTAGAGAAAACCTATGGGAAATTCATATTGGAATCCAGAGTAAGTGGTTCTTACACCGGAGCAAGGACTCCCCGTAGTTACTCTGGATTTCGCCCTATATCTTACATGCTCCCATAGTTACTCTGGATTTGGGGATTAGAATGCAATCTAAATCATATCTACTTAGAAGTAAGTCTCATTGAATTCATTGTAACCTACTTCCAAGAAAGTGTATATAGGATTGTAGCCTTAATTAATGGGTAACTCTTCCTTAAATGTTTGAGTATCACTGGTGTTAACTTATTCTCTTGGCTCCTACCCAATAACTCTTCCCTCAATACCATGCAGCCTGCTACTATCCCATTGTCATCCAACATGGGCCAATCCAAGGATGAGAGATTGATAGCTGGCACCCCACCACCACCCACAATCCCCAAGTACTTCCAAAACTGCCTTAGCTATAACTGGGACATGAGAAACTGCAAGGGGATTAACCTGTCAAGAAGGTGTAAACAGGAGTAAATCAAACAAGAAACAGTTGTGGGATGGGCATTGGGGGGGAAGGGAGCGTTTCATCCCTGCAGGTATTGTTTCCTGAACACTTTATGGATTAAAAGCTTCTCATACAGGTGTGATCCACTGGGATTGTGACCACTTAGGGTTGCCAGCACTGGCTGAAACTATTCCAGGATGGGTGTGGGGGAATTTGCCAACATGATGTCATTAGCCCTGTTAAGATCTCCAGAACTGCTTTCAGCATTTTCCCGAGACTGGTGCCGATTCCTGGAGACTCCAGGCCAACAGTATATTTTACATGCAAAAATATCTGGTTGAATCCCTGGTACCTCCAGGGAGGAGAAAAAATCCTGACTGAAACCTGGATAGCAGGTGCCAGTAAATATTGACAACAGTGTCCTAGGCCATGCAATGGCTTGACTTAGTAAGAACTGGCTGTAGCTGTTCCTGGAAGGTGGGCAACCTTTGCCCACCCTCTTGACATCTAAAGAGGACTGTCCTCTTCATTACGACTGGTCTACTCTCGTATCACTTGCCCTCCAGCACAGGGTGGGGAAGCTTTTGATTTTAAACTCAGTGTGCACCAGCCAAGTTCTGGAGGCACGAAAGATGCCAAGGTGGGAGTAGGTGCCTGAGTTCTCCTGCAAAGCTAATCTCTACCACCAACTTTATTTATTTTGCACATTTAATACAGGGAAATCAGGAGAATGGGATTCATTCATGAGGCCTCCCATCCTTTATTATTATTTAAAAGTATTCTACTTTTCAGCAATTGAAGAGATTTCACAGAGTGGTTTACATATCAAAAGGTGAAAGTCCCCATACTGGGGACATTCAAGAACAAAAGGTGACAACAGGAGAGAACCCCTAGAAGGGCAGGGTGACCCATCTGCCCTCTTTTTCCAGGACATGTTCTCTTTTTTTAGTCTTGAGTCCTGGAAAAAAATCATAATTGTCCTCTTTTTCCTTGCAAGCAGGCAGCATGTAGGCTTCTTGTAATTAATAAATTAGGTGTAGCAAACTATATGTAATAGTATTAATGCTGCAATCCTAAAGACACTTTCCTGGGAGTAAGAGCCATTGAACAAAATGGGGCTTACTTTTGAGTAGACATGGTTAGGATTGCAGCCACAATTTAATAATAAATAATATAGTGTTTAAATTAACCATATGGAAGCAATATAGATGAATGTTTCTAGGTTTTTCTGGTCATGTCCTACATTTTTCTTTGGTGTCCTACATTTGGGGGGCCTTGTCCTCCTTTTTCTTTATGACATATGGTCATCACGTAAAAGGGTCACTTTATCTCCAGCACTCTTCAGATCAGAAGAGGACAAATAAACTTTTAATAATCTTAAAAACAAATTTTAAGTATGTATTCTCCCCATATTGCAGGTGAGGAAGGTTGAAAAGGAGTGGAGTAGGCCACCTACTGAGTTTGTGGTACAGACCTTCCAGTTCACTGCTCAGTCTCTTATCCTACATTATGAACTTGCACATGATGCACACCTAGAATCTGTTCACCTTCTATACACCACAGGTGATCTGGCACTTCACAGAACCTGTGACTGTGGGAATGTTTCACAAACATTACATCACACTGCAACAGAAGGCTCCCTTAGAAGGCACCCTGGTTCCATGCAGGAATTAAACCAAACTGAGAGCACTGCTATCCAATTATTAAATTATTTCGATATTTGGCTATAGGCCATAGTTAAACCTGGTAACAGTTCATATACAGATTCAACCTTGTTTTACACAATTTTTTATACTGTATACTGATTTGATTCAACACGAATGGTTTCTGCAGACCACAGTTTTAAAAACTGTTTTTCTTCTATTATAGAGAGGCAGGCATGCAAGAAATCGTTCCATTTTCAGCTGAGCCAAGCACTGGCAGGGGGTCCTATATATTTCTAATTGCTGGCAGTTCGCAACAGTAAAAAAAGCTGTTTTTAAACAGCTGTAAAGGACGCACTTTTTAACATTTTAAACTGCTTTTATGTAACACATTTGTTGTACTGACAGGGAGTCCCAGAATCAAACTTCTGTAGATATTTAGGCACAACCTTATTTCATTAGGTAACCCACGGAGTTGCAGAGTGCGTTGGAAAGGCTACTCTGCTGAAGTGCACCAGGGTTGACATAGGAGTGCCTTATAGCACTTTTTTGACAACCCTCATACAGATCTAGTTTCTTTAGATGAAAGTGGCTAAGACACTGTGCTTGTTAACCAGCAGGCCAGGGTTCGATTCCCGGGTCGGCCCCACAAGACAGGATGAGCTCCTGTCCTTAGCCCAGATCTGCGATGCCAGCTGGATCCAGTTGTATTGGCTCTGCCTTTCCATTGGACTAATTCAGTGGCATGGAGAGGGGGGATTTACTGCTTGGGTAACAGCCTATCCTCTGTAAAAAAATCCAACCCAGGCTTTTGTGCTTCGCATGCAGCGTATGCAGCGCCGAGCATAAAATCCAACCCAGGCTTTCATGCTCCGCATGCAGCGTATGCAGCGCCGAGCACGATACCATAGTCTTTCAAGACTGATGGAGGCCTGCTTTTTAATCCTTGTTTTTAGTATTTTATTTTTGTTATAGCTTTAATCTTAATTCGATTTTTATTTCTAAGGTTCTCAGGCCAGTGACATGGGCCTATCTCTCACTCTTAACCTCACAGGGTTGTTGTGAGAAAAGCTGGAAGGGAGGAATTAAACTTTATATCTGCCTTGGCGTTTGCGTTGGCATGGGAAAGGCAGAGTATAAATCCCTTAAATAACTAACACTATACTACCACATTTCTCTTTTTACAGCTATCCTCTGCCTCCGCTGATCTATGTGCTTTGACTAATACTGCGGAGAGAACAGAAGAAGAGTCTTTAAATCCCAAAGTGACGAGTGAGCCATTACTTAATTGTCTCCTTGGTTTTCCCCAGAAACCAAGGAGAGATCCTGTCTCGCACCCAGAGAGGCTAATCTACATGGAGCCTGCTTAATTTCTCCTATGATCCATTTTGGGGCTGTTACAACCTGCAGGCTTCAACCTGGCCAACCTATGCTTTATTTATTCAACTATCTTTGTAGCCGTAAGTGGTCTCCGAAGGCCCAGCTGCCCCTCTTTTTGACACATTCTTCATAGGGTATATTTTAAAATGCTAATTTTTTTTCAGTCCTCTGGGGCTGGTCCAACCCACCAGTCCAGACTCCTGCAGAATGGCAGGCAGCCCAACTGCAAGCCAAAACACAGTGTTACGCAGGCACCCCGATGGAGGATACCTCCAGGGAAGAAGGGAGGCAGACAGACAGATAAGGAAGATAAAAAGATGCCGGGAGGAGGACGTGCTGGAATTCACCTGCTCTCCTCCTCTTGCCAACCCTGACAGCCAGGAATCAGCCTTAGGCAGAAGAAGAGGCCTAGGAAGCACACACACACACACACACATACACAAAAGCATGCATGTGCACACATATATACAAGCAGAATAACACATATAGAACAAACAGAAGGGCAGTAAAGGCAAGGACTGAGGGGTCAAGACACCAACTCTCCCTACACAACTGTTATCAAGAACCAGTCTTTTATCTTGCACCAAACCCGCTTGCAAAGCAAGAACTGTTTTATTTTCAGTGACTGCTTTTGACACTGTCTGGAGCTTGTCTACATGCATTTTGGCCCAGAATTGTTGTTTATTATTTACTTTGGGCGCAATCCAGAGTAACTACGGGGAGTCCTTGCTCCGGTGTAAGAACAATTTGCTCTGGATTGCAATATGAATTTCCCATAGGTTTTCACTAGGTGGTGCAGTAACTATGGGTACACGTAATGTCTCTTACGTGCTCCTGTAGTTACTCTGGATTGTAGGGCTAATTTAAGGGATTTTTATCTTTTATCTTTTATATATTTTTCTATATATTGAAAACTGAAAAGCCACTGTCTGACTCACTCACTGACACACCAACAACCAGCCAAAACCTCCAGGCCTAGAAGCGTGAAATTTGGGGAGGGTGTTCCTTCTGTGACCGAGGGGTGCACTAAGAACCGGTTTTCGAAAATTCCAACCAGAAGGGGGTGAAAAGGGACAAAATACTTTTTCCTCCCTATACTTTACATTGAAGAATCTCTGACTGATGAAGGCACAGCCCAAACCCCCTGACCTAGAAGCATGAAATTCGAGGAGGGTGTTCCTTATGTTACATGATTACACTTTTTAAGTCCTGCTGATAACGTTTTATTTTAAAACAGTTAATAGATAAGAAGTCTGAATTGTGAAATAGATCAAGACAAAGATCATATTCAAGGTTTTAAGAGTCAATATTCACTAGGTTTTAGGGCAAATGGACTTCTGTTTCTTTTGGAACATACAGTATATGAAAATTTCTGTATCATTAAAACAATTTAAATTATATTGAACTAACTATATATTGCATCTTTTTTACTAGCTTTATTTTTTTTAAATGAAAATAAAAGTTTAAAAGAAGGACAATAATATGTTTTTCTATTTTCATAAAATAAAAGGTTTTATTTTATTCTTTTGTTTTCCCTCTTTTCTTGTTCTATTTCCCTAATATTTTTGCTTTGTTTTGATTTTTTGGATAAAATTAATAAAATAAAATAAAAATTTAAAAAAGAAAATAAAAGAACAGTAAAAAAGTATTCCCCCCATTAGCACTTCTGAGCAGGGGATAAGAGGTTGCACGTGGGGCCTGGGAACCCAGCCAGTTAAATATCCTGAAGGGTGGTCACCACCTCTGAGGTAGTAGCAAACACAACTAATTGTAGCCCAAAGACCACAATTTTAGTTATTCTTTAGGAAGTTCTCTCCATTAAAGACCCTTTCAATTGCCCAGGTGCAGGAATGGCCTAATAAACAAAGCCAAAACAGGCAAAGGGGGCATGGGTTGTGGGACCTCCTGCCTGCACCTGGGCCAAAGATCAGAGAGAGAGAGAGAGAGAGAGAGAGAGAGAGAGAGGTGCGTATTTATTACTTCCAGATGTACTTACAGTATTACCTGCACCGACAGGTTTGCACATTCATTTCATTCATGCTTCAGATGAGATGTGGGAGAACCAGGAAAGAATATATTGGGATATATAGTGGTGCCTTTACGCCTCACATAAAGAGCTTAATTCGTTCTGGAGGCATGCTCTTTAAGTGCAACACTCTTTAAGTGAAGCAGATTTGTCCATAGGAAATAATGGGAACTCAGACAATCGGTTCCACAACCCCCAAAATATTCATACAAAAATATTAACTGCATGTTAAAATGATGACAAAACACTGGAATTCAAAACATGCATTCAATGTGCATGATCCTATGAAGTCTATTTAGGCTGCAATCCTAAAGACACTTTCCTGGGAGGAAGCCCCATTTAACACAATGGGTCTTACTTCTGGGTAGACATGGTTAAGAGGCTGCAGTCAAATACACTTTCCTGGGAGTAAGCCCCACTGAAAACAATGGGGCTTTCTTCTGAGTAGACATAGTTAGGAGACTGCAATCATAGACACTTTCCTAGGAGGCTTACCTGGGCTGCTGCTGGAGGTTCAAGGTAGTCAGTGGGGGCACTTGGGGGCAGTTAGGGGCAGCTGTCTCTGGCACCTCCAGGCAACTGCCCCCAAGTTGGGAGCAGTTAGAGGCAGCAGCGCTGGCCGGCAGCCCTTTTAAAGAGTCTCCATGCTCTTTAGGGCTGCATAGCACGTGTGCCCATAGTGCACTTGCTTGTTAAGTGAAGCAGAACGTGTGTGAAGCAAGGTTTCTTGGAAATTTTTGCTTGTCATGTGAAACGCTTGTAAAGCAAGGTGCTTGTTAAGCGAGGTACCACTATATAAAGAATATATAAAGAAAAGGGAAAAGTGCATTTGGAAAGGGGCTACCTTTCCAAAAACATGTGCAGTTTCTGGAAGACAAATGATGATGGTATATTTTGCATGAATACACAGATTAGAAACATTTTAAAAATAATATTCATTCATTCATTCATTAGTTCGTTCGTTCGTTCGTTCATTGGGTTTATACCTGCCTTTTCCATGGAAACCAAATGTCTATGGTGGGTTACAAAGCTTTTATCCTTATGTTGTCACAACAATCTTGCAAGGTAGGTGAGGCTGAGAGTGAGTGACTGGCCCAAGGTGACCCTGGAATCTTTATGGCCAAGGAGGAATTTAAACCTGCATCTTCCAGGTCTCGGTCAAACTCCACAAGTCCTGTTGATTGTCCTGACCCACCAAAAAGCCCTGTTGATTGAAGTGGGACTAAACAGGCAGCCCATCTTGGGAGGCACTATATACAATCACTATATACAAAATATCATTATTTTATGATAATGTCTCTGAGCAATGATGGGAGAATTTAAAAGTTTGGCGGCTAGAGAAAACATTAATATAATGGGCACATAGAAATCTGGTGGAATGCAAAGAATCCGTAGGATACCGCAATCCGCAATCCACAGTCAGGATTGTACAGGTGATTAGCCAACTGTTTTTTTTCAGGGTGGCCAATTATAGTAAGCAATGGTGTACATAGGTCATTTGGCACCCAAGGCTAGGGTTGCCACATGTCCCGAGAAACAGGGACAATCCTGATTTTTTAGGATTGTGTTCACAGACAGGCAAATTGGGACAGGACCCTGTGTCCCAATTTTGTGGAAGAGAATTATGGCAACACTACCCAGGCCCAAATTTTTTTTGTCACCCCTATACCTCAAAATTATTTAATTAATTTTTATTCAGCATTACTACAATTAATTAGATATCAACAGTGCTATTTTTCTGGAAAAATAGGTGTCGCTACTCACCTGCCAGTTCTCTCACCTCTGTGTGTGTGTGTGTGTGCTGGTACTCACCCACAGAGGTGCCAATCCTCATACAGAGGTGCCAGTATTTTGGGCGCATACCCCCTCAAAAAGACCCCTGGATATTTATTAATATTTTCATATTCTAAAAAAATCTTACCAATTAAATGTCTTTTTATTTTTTTGTGGATAGGTTGCTTTTTGGAGCACTTGTTCAGCTCTTTTCAATGGATTGGAACCATCCTGGTGGCCTTGCATTCCTCTGCACCTGACTTGAACATGAGTCAAGGCATTTTTCTTACTCATGAATAAACATGTCTACTTAGGTCAGTTCCACATTCCATAGGGCTCAATGCAATTATCAGGATCTTCCTTCTGGCTTGAGTTGTGGGAGTTCATTGGATCAGGACCATTCTGGGATTGTTGAATTCCTCTCAGTCTGCCTTTTCCATCTGACTAAGGCACATTGGCCTACTTGTGGGTAAAGTCACGATATAGTTCAATTTAACTTTCCATAGGGCTCCATGCATTTTTAAAAAGTTTTTTGGCCACAATGTTTGATAGGAAGGAGATATATCAAAGCTGGTTTCTGCATTGGATTCAGCTGGAAAATACACATCAAATGTTACATGACATGATGGGGCTACTGCAAAAGACTGTAGTAATTATAGTGATTTTGGTCACCCCAGTGTGCCACCTTTAGGGTGGTACCCAAAGTCTAGGGCCCCACAGGCCCCTCCATAGGAACACCACTGATGGTAAGAATCTGTATTTTGCAAAATGAAAGGAGAGCTACGGAGAAACATCAAAGACCTGTAACTCATCCACATTTCATGATGAACAAATATTGGGGGGGGGAGGGTTTTGAAAGACATATCATTTATAAAGCAATGTAACAATTTGCATAACATAAATTTGGGGCAGATCCAGTAGTTGTGTTTTTTTGGGGGGGAGCATGAGCTTCAAAGATCAGGTCAACCAGATGGATAGACCTGGGCTCCAGTTTTAACTTGTTTATTTGTTGCCCAGCTTTGAAGGAGTCCAAATCAATGTCCCCTTGGAGCTGTCAATTCCACATGGGCAAACCTGGGCTTCTCCCTATCATGGTAGGTACCCATGGCCCCCCTTTTATCTGCCCCTGGAATAAATGCATCTCTTTTTGCAATGTAAAATTTGTCTATGCTGTAAAAACATGCAATTTGTCCTTTCATTTTGCACACCTCTGCAGTACACATGCTTGCATCTCTGCAAAAGTAAAACATATCACTGTACTGTATTTACTTTTTGGAAAGACTTTTATTTGTCAGTGACACAATCCACCTACGCCATCAGAACTCCTTTTCCCTATCATTTTCCCCTAAAACTGTGAGAATGAGTATACTGTTGGCTCAGGATGGGTAATGTCCACCCTTATTCTCTCTTAGGGTGACCATAAGTCATAACCAAAAAAGAGGACAAGGCCCCCCAAAATGTAGGACATCCAAGAAAAATGTAGGACATGACAAAATAAAACCTAATAACACTCATTTATATTGTTTTTATGTGCTTAATTTAAATACTGTATTAATTATTATTAAATTTAAAACTAGATATAATACTGTTACAAGAAGGCTACTGACTGCCTGATTACAAGGAAAATGTAGGACATTGGGATATTTTTTCCCCCAGGCTAGGACATGTGCTGGGAAAGCAGGACATGCCCTTGGAAAGCACATGTGGTCACTCTGCCCTTTCTAGCTACAGTCTTGCATATAATCCCAGGTTATAAACTCTTTTGGAGGGACAGAGAGGAGCATAGTGATATAACATGAAGGCATTATTAATATCAAGATTTTAAAAAATTTAGCTGATAGTTTATTTATTTATTTTAAAAAATTATATCCTACTTTTCTCGGGCTATTAGCCCAACTCTAATCTTATTGTAAAACATAATTAAAACATTAAATAGAAACATACAATTAAAAACATTTAAAATGTAGACGCTAAAAACAATACAAACAGTAAAAACAATAGTTGGGTCACCCTTCCCATGTGCATCAACCTGTGCAGCTCCCACACACCTCCAGATGAATCCATTAAGATGCAATGGGGAGCAACAAGCTAGCCATGGCAGAGATTTCTTTTCACTTCCATTTTGCTGCCGATTATTCAACTGTTGCAAGTCACCCACTGGCTGTGGGTGGTGCAAGTGGCTAAGACACTGTGCTTGTTAAGCAGCAGGCCAGGGTTCGAGACCTGGATCGGCCCCACAAGACAGGGTGAGCTCCTGTCCTTAGCCCAGCTCTGCAACGGCAGCTGGATCCAATTGTATTGGCTCTGCCTTTCCATTGGACTAATTCAGTGGCGTGGAGAGGGGGGATTTGCTGCTTGGGTAACAGCCTATCCTCCATGACCATCCAACCCAGGCTTTTGTGCTTCACATGCAGCGTATGCAGCGCAGAGCACAACACCATAGTCTTCCAAGGCTGACGGAGGCCTGCTTTTTTTTTGCAAGTCAGAAACTGTGATTTACATACTGCCAAGTTACTTTGAGGACTGCCACCCAACTCATAAAACAGTGGTTCACAAACGTGTTAGCATCAGGATCCACATTTAGAATGACAATCTGTTGGGACTCATTGGAAGTGATGTAATTAATCCAGAAATGATGTCATGGCTGGAAGTGACTTTGAGTTAGGCTTCAAATCTAAGCTACTGTCAGCCAAAGGTTCCATTGCACAACATGGTTGTGTTGTTCTTTTGCATGGTTTGGAATTCAATCACTCCATCTCAGAAGTTAAAGCAGAAGGAAGACTTGGATCCTTCTCCAACCATACAGTCCTCCCCCTTTCCAGCATCCCATCTTTCCACCTGATCAGGGCAGAGCACCAGACCTCTCTCAACAGGAGCCTGCCCTGCCCATGACTTCTGTACCCCATATTTTCAGCTTTGCAATTTGAGTTAGAGATGATCCACCACCTGAGAAATTGATTCACAACAACTTTGTGGGTCCTGATGCACAGTTTTAAAAATGCTACTGCAGAACCGTCTGCCTACCACTGCTTGTTTGGTATTGTCCAGTTCAGGTGAAGTGGGGGACTGGCTCCCAGTATCCTAGAATCCACTTCTCAAGTCACGAAGAAACCAGACTCCAGCAATTCCTCCAACTCCATTCCTCGAATACCATTGCAGAATGTACAAGAAACAGACCCAGCCAAACAAACTGTGACAACCTACACTGTTACAGCTTCATATAGTGTGAGGTTTGCACCTGGTTTTCTAATCAGAGTCCTGGTTTCTAACAAAGCCACATCCCTGTCTCTGAATATAAACTTTGCATAGGAAGAATGCTGGCTTTGCCTTCATAAAGGGATTTATATGATTTTATTTGAAATCCGACACCACAGACTTAATAGCAAGTTTTGCTCCACCATGGAAATGTGGAGTGGGAATTATAGCTCTGGAGAAGGATATAAAGCCAACATGTTTGCATCCTGGATCTTTCCGATGTCTTAGGATTGGAGCCTAAAACAGATGCATCTTGTGTGTGAGCAAAGGAGAGGCCTTGACTGCAGATGCCACTTCTCAGGGTGAAACTGTTGGGTGAAAGGCCGCAGTATCTGCCTCTCCCTTTGCTTGAGGTCCCTGAATGTGGGGAATGCACAGGGTGCATTCCACAGCATGTTGGGCTGGTCGTTTCTGTGGTGACTTCATGGTCGGAATGCTGCTCGGAAAAGGAAGCAGGGCGGCACCCAGAATACTTTTCCAGGCCTTTGGCATGGACTATTGTTTGCGGCGCTCCAGGGGGACGGACACCCCTCTTTTGTGTTTCTCCAGGGAGCAGCAACTCCCACCATCCTCACTCACTAAGCCCACACCCCAAAAGCATTCCAGACATGCCGACTGCCTCACACTTTGGCGAAGGGGTGGGAAACACTGAGGAGAGATGCATGGCTGGGTCATGTGCCCTTTGGTCTGTTCTGAACATCACCCCAGTCAAAGACCACCAATGAATAGTGGTGGGTGAATGCTATGGCCCAAGGGCTATGGAAACTGTGGAGAGGTGCATAACATTGTGTGACACAAAAATTGCCAAATTTGTGACCTGTGTGTTCCCATCACAGCTGTGGCATCTTTCCCGGCTTTGTCAAAGGATAAGACACAAAGACAGTGCTATACACAAGGATTAAGAGCATTTATAGCAATGAGAGAGGCAAAAGCTAAGGCACAGAACAGGCAGTGTGACCATCTGTTTTTCCAGGACATGTCCTTTTTTTTTAGTGTTGTGCTCTGGAAAATAAACAACTTCATTTTCCTTTTTTTCCATGGTAGCAGGCAGCATGTAGCCTTCTTGTAATTTATAAATATATATGTATTTATTTCTTCCCTGATGGAGCATCCACTAAGCACCAACTTTTAATTTAAAACCTAAGGGGGTGAAAAGGGATGCAACGTGTTTTCATCCCTATACTTAACACTGATGCTGATCAATTTCCAGCCCCAGCCCCTGGAAACATGAAATCTGGGGAGCGTATTCCTTCTGTGATGTAAGGATCCACTAAGAACTGATTTGGTGCCTGGTGGTGCATGAGAGGGGAGGGAATGTTGCACAGAGGAGGGGGTGTTGCACGGGGGGACATTGCATGGGGGAATGTTGCACTGGCAATGTTGAATGAGGGGGGATGTGGATGTTGCATGTGGTGATAATGCATAAACTAGTGGGGAACATTGCATGGGGGGATGTTGCCACCCGGTGCCAGGCTGTGCCCCGGTGTGCCCAAGCCCACAAATATTCTTGAAATTTTACTCCCACAATGGTGGGTAAATTTTGCTAGTTTAGCAATAAGTGATATCGTGTTTAATTAACCACCTGAAAGCAATATATTTAAATGTTCTTAGCTTTTATTTTATCATGTCCTACATTTTCCTTAGGTGTCCAACCTAAGGGGGGTGTCTTGTATTTTTGGGGGGGGGGTGTCTTCTATTTTTTGGTTATGTCATATGGCGTATGTCACAACAGGAGAGTTAAAAATGTTATCTGAATCTGGTCTGAACATTCCACAGTCAGTTTATGATCCTAAGATACCCTGTCAGCAGACTTTACACACACACCCAAGTTGAGTCCTCCACTAACTGGATTACAAGGAGACAGAACCAAGTGGCACGAGTCTTTCTCTGCTTGATTTTAGCCCAACCTCAAGAGACAAGTGTGGTTAGCATTTCTCAGGTAGGAATGCCATTCTTGTGCTCTTCAGAAAGGATCCAAGTGCAGCTCCTCACAGTGGAGCTATCTATAGATTATAGTGCTCCTTAAATACCTGAAGGGCTGTCACATGGAAGGAGGAACAAACTGAGCGCCGCAAACTGCTTCTGAGAGCTAGGACAAGATTCAGTTGGTACAAATGGGGGGATTTCAGCTAGACATCTGAAATTCTTGATGGTCAAGGTGGTTCAGCAGTAGAACAGACTGCTGAGAGAGGTAATGGAGGCTGCACTGCTAAAGACACTTTCCTAGGAGTAAGACCCATTGAACAAAATGGGGCATACTGTTGAGTAGACATGGTTAGGATTGTTCTCGGAGTCTGCCCATTCAAGAAGCCTGGGCATTCACCCTGCCCAGAAGCAGGGTGACCACCAGGTGCCATAAGTAAAAAAGAGGACAAGACATTCCTAAATGTAGGGCTTCCAAGAAAAAAGAAAGTTTTTTCTTACCGTAGACTTCTTTTCCGGGATGAAGGAAGGAGGGTGTTCTTCTACTCATGGGTTGTCGTCCCCACCAATCAGGAGGCTGGACGAAGTCCAATTCTCCTCCTCCAGGGACGGCACCACAGATTCCCAGTCTCCTAAGCCGAGCTGAGCAGCAGCGCCGAAAACGTAAACATGCACGGCCCCAAAGACAGCCAAGGGTCATAGAGGCCCTAAACACTCAACTAACAACATAGAAAAAGATTGAAAAAACAGGTAAGACAAACCATGTCCCCACCCTGTTAACCCCGGGCAACAAGCCACGGAACCAATTACCACACCAGGCAGAACCCAGGACCAAGGGTCAGAGAGAGGTGGGCAGAACACCCTCCTTCCTTCATCCCGGAAAAGAAGTCTACGGTAAGAAAAAACTTTCTTTTCCCTGGATTCAGGAAGGAGGGTGTTCTTCTACTCATGGGATATAGCAAAGCCGTATCCGTCCGGAGGAAGGGAGGGCTGACCCGAAGGTCCTACGATGATACCACCCTTTGTAAGACCCTCCTGCCGAAAGCCGCATCTGCTGAGGCTGCCTTGTCAATCTTATAATGTTTAATGAAAGTATTGGGTGACGCCCAGGTGGCAGCCTTGCAGATAGATTCCAAGGACGTCACCCCCTCATATGCAGCAGATGTGGCAGCACTCCTGATAGAATGTGCTGTGATTCCGGCAGGAGGCTCCTTCCCCAAGGACGAATACGCCAAAGCTATAGTTCCCTTGAGCCAGTTTGCTAATGTACTCCTCGAAGGTCGCTTGCCCATAGCTGGACCTTTGAAAAGTACAAAAAGACAGTCAGTTTTACGGAAAGATTTTGTACGATCTATGTAATAACTGACCGCTCTCCGGGCATCCAACTTGTGTAAACTGACCTCCTTACCCGACTTGGGATTAGGACAAAAAGAGGGTATGGACAACTCCTGCGCCCTGTGATACCAGGAGTTAATCTTAGGGATGAATGCCGGATCCATCCTCAACACCACCTTGTCCTCATGAAAGATGCAAAGATTCGGGTTAATAGAGAGTGCCCCAATCTCAGACACTCTCCTTGCTGAAGTAATGGACACTAGAAATATCGTTTTTAAGGTAAGCAGCCGGAGATCAACATTATGCAGGGGTTCGAAGGGGGCATTCATCAGAGCTGAAAGCACCAAAGGTAAGTCCCACGAAGGGAAATGGTGAACTTGCGGGGGACTCAACTGAGCCACGCCCTTCAAAAACCTGGTGATATGCGGATGAGAAAGTATCCTGCTGACACTAGAGAACCCCAAGGTACTCCTTAAAGCTGAAACTTGTCTACGCAAGGTGCTAGGAGCTAGACCCTTTTCAAAACCGTCTTGTAGAAAATCCAGCACTAGACTAGTCTTTAACTGAAAAGGTGACACCCCTCTTGTTTTACACCAGGACTTAAATTTTTTCCAGGTGGCATTGTAAACTCGGGCTGTAGACAGCTTCTTTGACGCCAACATGGTGGTGATTATTCTCTGGGAATATCCCTTACTAGTCAGAGTAGACCTCTCAACCTCCAGGCTGTCAAGTTTAACAGCGCAGGTTGTGGGTGTACTATCGGACCCTGGAACAGAAGGTCTGTCCTGAGCGGTAGCCTCCATCCTGGTTCTGTGGCTAGCCGTAGGACGTCTGGGAACCAGGGTCTTCTCGGCCAATGGGGCGCCACTAGTATGACCTCTGCGTTTGAGTTTATTACCCTTCTTAGGAACAGTGGTATGATTTTCAGAGGAGGAAACGCATAAAGCAGTCCCCCCGGCCACTGACGTTGTAGAGCATCGACTCCCAAGGCCCCCGTCATCGGAAACCGAGACATAAACAGAGGAACCTGCGCGTTCTGGGGAGTTGCGAAGAGATCGATCACCGGCTCTCCCCATCTCTCCACCAGAAGCTGGAATACCATCGGGTTGAGCTGCCACTCCGTGTCGTTCACGGTCTGTCTGCTCAACCAGTCGGCAGTGCAATTGGATTTCCCTGCCAGATGTTCGGCCACTAGGGAACTGAGGTGTGCCTCCGCCCAGGTGAGTAGACGGTTGGTCTCGTTCATGAGGTGTATTGACCTTGTTCCCCCCTGCCTGTTTATAAAGGCTTTTGCTGTCATATTGTCGGTGCGTACTAATACATGCACCCCTTCCAGGTGATCCTGGAAATGTGCCAGGGCCAGCCGAATCGCACGCAACTCCAGCCAGTTGATACTGTGAGTTGCTTCCGATTGGGACCAGGTGCCCTGTGCCATGTGGCTCCGAAAGTGTGCCCCCCACCCCAATAGGGAAGCATCTGTAGTTAACACCTCCCGATCCGGAGGTTGCATGGACGTGCCCTGGGACAGTCTGTTGGGTGTCAACCACCACAGAAAGCTCTGAGCCACATGTTTTGGGATGGAAATTTGGCAGGATCTCCTTTGTTCCACCAGTTTTGCATAAGGACGAAGGAGACCCTGTAGAGGCCTCAGGTGAAAGCGTGCCCAGGGTATGATGTCCTGGCAGGACACCATCAACCCCAGCAAAGAGGAAAGGTCCATGAGGTCCGCCCGTTCCAGGGTCTGAAACCTCAACAGAGTTTCCCTCAGACGAACATGCCTCTCTGGTGAAAGGGAGACAGTGAACGCTCTTGTGTCCAAGATCAGCCCTAGATGTTGAATCGACTGAGTCGGGATAAGGGAACTCTTTTGAAAATTTACCACAAAGCCCAACTCCTTCAGACCTGCTAATGTTGCTCGGAGATCCTCCTCCGCCCTCTGCCTGGACGAGGACCTGATCAGGATATCGTCCAGATAGGGGTGAAGGGCAATGCCCCTGCAACGCAAGTGCGCAACCAGAGCCACCAACAGTTTGGTGAAGACTCTGGGCGCCGCCGTGAGACCGAAGGGCAGAGCTCTGTACTGGAAATGTTGATTTCCATAACAGAACCTGAGATATCGTCTGTGTTTCTCCAGGATGGGAACATGAAGGTAAGCCTCCGTGAGATCCACCGAGGTGAGGAAGTCCCCCCGTTGAAGAGAGGCGACGATGGATCTCCAGGTTTCCATCCTGAACTTCCTCTTTTTGAGAAAGCGGTTTAACCATTTCAAATCCAGAATGGCTCGCCAATCGCCATTCTTTTTTGGAACCAGGAAAAACACAGAGTATACCCCCTTGCCCCGCTGACCCACGGGAACAGGTTCTATAGCGCCGATCTGAAGGAGATGTGCAATGGCGTCCAGCTTGAGACGGTGTTTCACCGGATCCCTTGAGACCGGAATCGGGCAGATTCGGTCCCGAGGAAGGCGATGGAACTCTAAAGAGTAGCCCCTGCTGACAGTCTGAAGAACCCAGGAGTCTGTCGTGATTGTTCTCCAGGATTCTGCAAAGGCCAGCAGACGTGCCCCCACGGGGAGTTCTGCAGGTGGGGCAGGACTGTCAGGAGGTCTGAGCGTCCTTGGCGGACTTGCCTGCGGGGGTGGAGGTTGGCCCTGAACGCTTTTTAAACTGAGCCTTGCTCCTGTCCCACTTAGGTCTGGGACGATTGGCATATTCTTTTGGCTTGAATCTCTGATTGGATTGACGAAAGGATTGGGGACGTTTCGGAACGTCCTTCTTGGTGGTGGGAAGCACCTTCTGCTTCTCCTTGTTTTCCACCAACAAGGGTTCCAGAGCCTCCCCGAAAAGTTTCTCACCTTTAAAAGGCAGATGAAGGACCCTCGAAGTGGATGCAGAGTCGCTGTTCCACTGTCTAAGCCAGATCTGTCTTCGTGCCAAGACCCCCATGGCCATGGCCCTAGCAGAAAGTTGGATAGAGTCATACGCGCAGTCAGCAGCCGCTGCAGATGCGAGGGCGATTTTTCTCAACGTGCAGCGTGCCCTGCGAGACAAAGATTTATCTTCCGCAAGCTCTTCTGCCCAAATGTAAGCCGATCTGGAAAATATCGAACTGGTTACTTGCACCCGAAAATTTTGCGAACTGGCCTCAAATGAGCGTTTGAGAGAGTGTTCCACTTTCTTATCGCATGCATCCTTCGGCCCAGACTCACCCTCTGAAGGGATGGTCGTGGCTGAAGAGATAGCCACCACAGGAGCATCAACTGTGGGAACTTTCAATTTAGTCATGACAGGATCTGGCAACGTGTACAATTTATCAATCAAACGAGTATGCTGGGTAGATTGCCTGAAATGTCCCCATTCTGTAGTGAACACCCTCTCAAGGGCCTCCGGGAAAGGTACCACCTGTGGTTTCAAGGGACCTTGAGGGTAGGTTTTAGCCCTGTGCGAGGGAGTCTCGGGCTTGGTTTGGGCAGCCGGCATCTCCAGATCCATGATCTTTGCAGACTTTGAGAGCACCCTAGTGTAAAGCTCTGACGGGCATAAGCGATCAACCTTGGGTAAATGAGACGGGTCTGGACCCTCTTCCCCCGAAAGTTCACCATTGTCCCCTTCTGATTGGGACTGGGAGGACAGGGAATCATCCAAGGTCTCCTGGCTGCGCACCTGAGGAAACCCCTTACGCCTTTTGGCAGATGGGGTATCCTCCTCGGAGTCAGAATCTGAGGCCTCGCAAACATGTTTAGACTTGCAGTAGGCCTTCCTGTGAGTAACCGTTCTGGGATCGGGAACCAGATCCTTGATTTTTTCCTCCAGGACACCCTGGACTGCATCTCTCATAAGTTGAGAAAGGGAGGACATAGTAATGACAGGCTCCTCTCTACCCCTGGGAGAGGTATTAGTCAGTCTGGGGGGTGTATGGGGCTCCCCAGCCGGGTCCCCCAATTCGCGCCCCTTTGAATCCATGCTCCCTCAGTACTCACAAAATGGCGCCCGTTCGCGCCAAAATCAGGATCCCCAAGATGGCCGCCGGCGGGAAAAGCAGCAGGAGAGCCACGCGGACCCTACCGCTGGGCTCCGCTGATCAGTCCCAGCGTCGGCGGCAGCGGGAGCGCACAACCCTATGTGCTGCTCCCTTGTAAAGCCGCAGGGGCGCGGGCAGCAACGCCCGCTGCGAGCTGCCCGCCGCGGCCGCTGGCCGGAGCCCCGCGCACCCGCACGCTCCTGGCGGGGCGTCCACAGCCTCCTCTCTCTGCGCCGCGGTCCCAGGCGAGGCTCTTGCCTCCTTGAATAGCGGGAGGCTTCCCAAGTGAAAGGGAAAGCCTCCGTCTGCTGGTGTGCTGGGGGGGATCAGGGACACAGCCAGGAGAGGAGGGGAGAGAAAGAGAGAAGGAAGAATAGAAAAGGAGGAGAAAAGCAGGGAGCAAAAAAGGAGCTCCCAGAGACTTCGTCCTGCCCGCAGCGAGGCTGGACGAGACTGGGAATCTGTGGTGCCGTCCCTGGAGGAGGAGAATTGGACTTCGTCCAGCCTCCTGATTGGTGGGGACGACAACCCATGAGTAGAAGAACACCCTCCTTCCTGAATCCAGGGAAATGTAGGGCATGAGAAAATATCTACATCCCCCAATTCTAGGCTAGGGTTCTGTGAAACTGGGCTGTGGAGCTGAGGGGGATGTGATAGGCAGAGAGCTCCTTACACACTCATAGGCCAGCTTGCCTCCCCATCAGTGCCATATATTCCAGCTACTACACAATATAAACACAGCTATAAACATGAGGGATACTTGGCTTGGCAGCACAACATGTGAGCAGCAGTGTGATGTGTCTTGGAGTCAGCAGTGTGATGTGTCTGCAAAGAAGGCAAATGCCATTTTAGGCTGCATTAAGAGGACTGTAGTTTCCAAGTCAAGAGAAGTTATAGTTCCTCTTTATTCAGCATTGGTCAGACCTTGAGTACTGTGTTCAGTTCTGGGCACCTCACTTTAAGAAAGATGCAGCCAAACTGGAACAAGTCTAGAGGAGAGCAACAAGAATGATCAGTGGGATGGAAGGGAAGCCCTACGAGGAAAGGTTGGGGGAACTTGGGATGTTCACCCTGGAGAAGAGGAGGCTGAGAGGAGACATGATTGCCCTCTTCAGATACCTGAAGGGCTGTCATACGGAGGAAGGGGCTCATTTGTTCGTAACTGCCTCTGAAAGCAGAACTAGAACCAATGGGTACAAACTGCAAGAAAAAAGATTCCGGGTGGATATCCGGAAAAAATTCCTGGCGGTTTGGGCAGTTCGGCAGTGGAACAGATTGCCAAGGGAGGTGGTGGACCCTCCGTCACTGAGGATCTTCAAGCAGAGGCTCAAAGAGCACCTGTCGGGGATGCTCTAGAAGGATTTCTAGATGACCTACTAGGTCCCTTCCAACTCTTTGATTCTATGATTCATTCAGCCACTTTAGACTTTGGGGAAACTTCTTGTTCATCCAGGCCTGAAGATCCAAAGCAGAGAACTGCCATCAAGGTGACCCAGACTGTGTGGCTCCCTCCTTTTCTTTGCCACCGTCTGAGCACCTCTTTAACACGTGTCCCAGTGTCTAGTCAGTGATGCCTTCTGCTTCTAAAACGGGGTACCCAAAAATTGCTTAGTGTAAGAGCCACATATGATGAACTTGAGACAGTTTGAGAGCTGCAATGTTTAAGTACAATTTCCATTCTTAAATGCATGTATCACCACTGACCATTCAATTTATGTACTGCACTAATTCTGTGGACTCCACATTTAAAACCAGAAAATCATTATAAACCTTATTGTGCTGTTCTGGTTGGTCTTACAACACAGAACCGGGTTGCCCCTAAGCCCAATTCAGTGGGTTTTGAGGTCCTGAAGACGTCTCTTTCCAGTGTCAGAGTCCACCCTCATCCTTGCACTGGCTCAGAGACTATGAGGTATGAGCAAGCCCTGCCTTTAGACTCTCTCTTTCTCTAAGCCCCACTTGGCCAGTCTCAACTCTTCCTCAAGAGTCCTTGACCAGGCATCAGATTAAGTGACACTTCCACAAAGTATTATAAGTTAAGGTCAAACTTTTATTACAAGAACAATTCATATTCAACTAAGCATAAATCTCAAGCACATTAACATTCAGAATATAAAATACAGTGGCGCCTCACATAACAAATTTAATTCATTCCGGAGGCATGTTCTTTACGTGAAACATTCTTTACATGAAGCGGATTTTCCCATAAGAAATAATGGAAACTCAGAAGATTGGTTCCACAACCCCCAAAAATATTCATATAAAATATTAACTGGATGTAAAAAATGATGACAGAACACTGGGATTGAAGTTAAAACATGCATTCAATGTGCATGATCTTATGAAGCCTACTTAGGCTGCAGTCCTAAAGAGACTTTCCTGGGAGTAAGCCCCATTTAACACAAAGGGGCTTACTTCTGGGTAGACATTGTGAGGAGGCTGCAATCCAAGACACCTTCAAAGTGTCTCCCCACTTTCTCCTTCTCTCCATCCTGAGCCTCTCTCTCCCCTGCTCCCTTCTGGCCAGCCCTGAGCTGCTTCCCTCTTCTCCACTGCTCTTCTCTCCCTCTGCCCAGTGGACGCCCAGCCACAGGAGGAACAGCATGGAAGTGTTGCTTTCACTACGGGCAGGTGCAACAGGCTGCTGGCCAGTGCGTCTGCCCCAACTGCCAACGAATGTGTTCTTTATGTGAAGCACAGTTTGTTACGTGAAGCAGAATCCTAGAGAAATTTTTGCTTGTTACGTGAAACATTCTTTACATGAGGCATTCTTTACGTGAGGCACCACTGTAATAAAACTACCCTCCTGCACTATACTTGGTTGCTCAATACATTTTTATGCTACTAATACATGGCCCAAACAGCCTCACGTTCCCAGTTGAGGTACCAATGTCCATGTGCCACACAGGCCTCTTCTTCTTGTGGAGAGCCCATCATCATGCAGCCTCTCACCACAGTGTCGGGCTTCGTTTCTCTTCACTCCAGTCCCCGTTCACTCAAGCTAACTCCTCCCATACCCATTATGCTTTGCAGGATCTACTACTAGACCAAGAATAACTTTAGGTTAACACAGCAGACATAGTCATAGACAGTTGTTCAGGCTCAGGCATGGCTGTACATGACACTTAGCTTTTAAATGAATCGTGGTGCAAAAAGGAGCCGGAAAACAGGCACCAGGGATGGGTCACACTGAACTGAACTTACTTCCAAGGAGACCAGAATGGCTTGCACTGTGAGAGACCAAGAGGCTACTCAGACTTTGGATCCCCCACTCTGTCATGAGCTCAGCAGGTGGTCCTTTGGCCCCCACTCCTCCTCACCCTGTTCTGCCCATCTGCAGACCTGGGATAATTGTGCTGGCCTTGCAGGGATGTGGCGAGATAGTACTTGTCCCTAGAATATGCTAGGGACAGAGCCCATGAAATGATGAGAGGGGACTAAGGGGTGCCCAGGCTCAGGGTCCAAAGGGGCCCCAGAAACTTCCTGGCAACTTATATTTGCTAATCTGCCCCAATGAGAGCCTCATGACTGTCTCTAGCAGAAAGCAGGGAGGAGCATCTGTGCAACGCACCCCCATCTCACACCATCCACATATAGGGTGCATCACACAGGGCAGGGAGCCCATTGATAGTGTTGCAGAAATCTTTAACCTAGGTCACTAAGTAGGTTACTTATATTTTTAACTTTAGGACACTTTCAGTTTCTCAAGAAATAACAAAGTCCAGAGTCCAGGGATTAAAAGGTTAAGCAAGTGTTTTATTTGCTAGCATACTCGGAGCTAGACCATTTTTTTGATGGAATCTTTCAAACTGGTCTAAGAACCCAGAACCCCGGAAGGGTTCAAGATTATATACCTCTAAATGACATCAGGAATAATTAAGAATTCACACATTTCATTTGCTTCTGACATTGTCCATTATTGTCATACACCAATAACACACATATGTTCGTTAACCAATCATGTTTGATATTTTTTCATTTTACACAAGTTAGCCTTGATTCGTTAATTCAGTTCACACCATTGACGTGGTCACCACATACTGTTTGTTGCACTTTAGTATTAGACCATTTATGCGTTTATTGTTTGTTTAAGGACTAGAACATTTACTATGTTGCCACATTCTTATGTGCTTCTACTCATTTTGCTTACTTGCAAATCTTTGTATATGCTGATACTTTATTTATTATGCTTTATAACTTGGAACTGGAGGCCTTAGCCTGAGTGTTGTTTTAAAGTATTGCTTTTTTATTTAGTGGTGTTAGTATTAAGGATTAATACTATAGATTATTAGAGATTAATAATGCTTTTTTGTAACGTCTTTTTTTATTTGAAACTTTCAGGGACAATTTTATTGGTTCTGAAGTTTCATTTTAGGGTTAATGGTTAGTGTTATGTTAGTTACTATTAGTTACTAGTGGTTGCTTTTTTATGAAATGTGCATGCTATTTTTATGAGGCTGTTATTAGTTAGTTGTACATACATTTACTTGACTTTGGACACAATCTTAACTATGTTTACTTAGAGGCAAGCCCCATTGTGCTCAATGGGTTTTACTTCTAAGGAAAGTGTCTTTAAGATTGCAGCCTTACATACTATGAGTAAGTGTTTAATTTAGTATGGCTTTGCTTAATTTTTTTTTAGGACTTGTGATGTTGCAATGGTTTTAAAACTAATTAAACAACAATACATGTAACAGCAATATAATCTTCAAATAACAATATAATTGACGGTACAACAATACAGTCTTAATAGATAAAGGCACTTATGTACTGCTTATGGCATATGGCTGAGAAATTCTTGGTCCACCCAATAATTTTTAGATAACATTACAACTTAATTAACTAAATATGTTTACTAAACATCAATATAATGTAGAAATATCTTAATTCTAAAATTAGAAAAATATTTTATAACAATTTTATTTTAGAAGAATTACAATCTTAACTTATGCATTAAGAACATGTGGTTATGATGCATGTGTACCTTAATAACATATTTTAAGAGTTTATTTATGACACACTGCTAAGGCTCCAGCCAGCTGGCAGCTTTTTAAGCAATACTGTAAATCAGACAATTTTATAGGTTCAGTTAACTTTTTAAGACTTTTAACTTTTGCTTAATTTTAAGACAAATACAATCTTAATTCATGTTAGAATTTATGAATGTTAATGCATTGTGCACTGATGCATTAAATTCATATTAGAACTTTAAGAATTACTGCTTTTTTATGACTGATTTTTTAACACAATAGCACACTTAGGAACTGTGGCCATTAGCTTTTAGGCTACCATCATGATTAGACAAATCACATTAATTCTTAGTTTAGAACAGCAAAATTTAAAACATTGTTTGAAAGAAATTGGGACAGTACAGTTTTGAACTATTTATACAAGATGAATTTATGGCGTACTAAAATGAAACAACTAACAATTCAATCAACTGATAGACTTCTTTCTATTTTGCATTGAATTTGTTTTGCTTTTTATGTTTTAATTGAATGTGCCCCAAACATACTGCAATCAACATTAAACATACTTAGGAATGTTTATGAATAACACTGGGTCTTGACTTTTTTGGAAAGGAAGAGTATTATGTACATACTATAAAACATTTTAAACTTAAATATTATAAGTAATCGCAATGTTTTATTAGGAATGCACTTTAGAATGAAAAACTTAAGTTTATAGTCTATACTGAGGAATATAGAAACACAGGAATATTTAGTTTTTTTAGGAAAATGTTGCAGCTTTTTTTGGTGATGCGCCTAGGAGTTGGCTTAGCGCCTAAAAAGTCTTTGGCAACTGTAACACACAAGAACTTTTTCACATGTTTAGGAAAACAATCAAATGTGAATTTGTTGCAGGTAATAATCAACACAATATATTAATATATTTATAACTTACTTAGTATCTTAAAAGCTTATGGAAATATTTAAAAGACAAATAAGTAAATTGTTCGTAAAAGAACAGGCCTAGAAAAGTCACAACTTTTAATTTATAGGGAGCTAATTTTTGAAGGAATACAGTGTTCAAGGTTTTTGGCCTCGCTCCTAGACTGCAAAGTTCTTGGGAGTCAATGGCCTTCTGAAAAGTTAAAGTTTTTTAAAGGTTTTAGACTGTACCAACAAAGATTAAAGAAACATTCTGGAACGCAAACACAAATTGAAGCTTCTTTTTATTGGAGCTTCTTTTTAAACTTAAGAGGGGGAACCCCCCTCACTTGAGTACGATGAATCCTCATCGGAAAAAAATCAGGAGCTCTTTACAAGAATCAGGAAACAGCAAACAGGACCTTTTTGGCTTGGCTTGGCTTGGTCCGACCAACAATTAGCTGACTCAAGATGGCTTTTAAGAAAGCTGCACTTGCTTTTGGAAACCTCGGCTGGCTTGACTTTGGTAGGTGCTGGGTGGTGCAGGCTTGCAGGTGGGAGCAGGTGGCAGCAGGCGGCAGCAGGCACTTTGCTGGCTGGCTGCGTTTAAAGCGAAGGGGTGCTCCTTTGAATCATACAGTTTGAACAAAACTTGCTTCTTGCATTTGTTGGGATGCTGGGCTTGATTTTGAGGAAGCTTTTTATCTTTGGGCAGATGGGTCTTGCTTCAGAGACCTGGGCTAGTTGGTTCTTTTTTTTACTTTTATTAGGCCTTGAAGGCCAGAATTTTTTGTGCAAGCAGATGGCAATTGTTTGAGAGTGCAGGTGCTTGCATGGGTTTAAAGTTACTGCTGCTATTTTGAATAGCCAGCATTGAAACTTTACTTTGCTTAGGACTAAACACAGTCTGAGCTTTGGTGAAACTTCCAGGGAGGGGAACAGCAGCTGTGACTTATGGAATACTGCTTTGGGTTAAGCTAAGCTGTTCATACTCACAACTATTCAGAGTCATCTGAGCTGGGTGGCGCTGGATGAGCAGCTGTTGTTGTGAAGCACTTGAAGATGCTTTTGAGGCTTGGCAAGATTGCAACTTGCAGCTGTCTGATGCACTGGAGTGTAGGCACTTTTTTTTGGTTCCAAGGAGATGTAGAACTGCTTGGGTTCGCTGGATGGTGCACTTGAATCAGCTGGGAGGTTCCACAGCAGGGCGTTGGGTTGGATGGCCAACAGCTTAACAGAGAGGTGTGCTTTTTGACTCTTGTAGGCACCATGCTGGGATGTTTGGCTGCAGCTGGGGTCAACACCTTTCTTTTAATGCTGACAATTCATGCTGGATTTTGGGGAACAACTTTTTAGACAAAGCTGGGATCAACCTTCAGCTGTTAAATAACTTTTCACTGAGTCACTCTGTGCACTTTTGCTGGAAGCTTTTGCTGCACCTAGGTGAGCTCTGGAATCACTCATCAGAGCCAACCCGCAAACAGAGGTCCCTAACTCAGTGACAGTGGCTGACACAAGTCCAAGGTCGGTCACTGGCCTTGCAACCCCAGCTTTTTACACTCAGTTCAGAGGGGCTCACAGTACTTACAGAGATTGAAGTCCATGTTTCTATGCCGACTTAGATTTTAGATGCAGAGACATCCTTGGAGCTTCACTGCAGGGAACTTTTTCACCAGAGGCGCATGGTAACATGGCAACTTTTTAACAGCCATTTTGCAGCAAGGCAATTTTAAACAAGCATTTGTAAATCCACAGCAAGGGTTGTAGTCCAACAACGACTGGGCAAAAATTGTTTTTTGCAACTTCGCCCCCCTTTTGAAGTGCATCTTGGCAAATGTCCAGCAGCTAAGAGCTGATAACATTCTTCTGACACACACATAGAGAAGAAAGCTTCTAGGAAACATGCAATCTTTTGAAAGCTTTTTCATTTTTACATCCAGTTCACAATTGAAACACAGTTTTTGAAGCGGATTTTTACAGCATTCAGCAAACTGTTTAAACACAGTCTTTCACATTAGCTAGGAGAAGTTTTGGAAGGTTGAGGCCCTTCGGAGACAAAACTTTTCATCTTGGTGATCAGGCAAAATGATATTTTTAAGTCTTTTGGCACCTCTTCTTAACTTAACTTCACTGGCTTTTTAGGAATCAAACTTATGAGAGCTTATGTGGGGGGTGCTTTTTCCTTTTCTTCTTGGCTTCTCTGCCTTCCCCATCAACATTGAGTGTTGGATGGCTGGCAGCTGGCCTAGTCTTTCTCCCCATATACGCAAACTGTTGAAAATAAACTCTCATGTTTTGGAATTTATCTTTCTCTACGCTTAGCCGTGTACTGGAAAAATGCATGGAACCCCTGTTCTGCAAGGGCATGGTTGATTTTTTTTTCCACTAGCCACAACTTGAGACTTTGAGACTCCTCTCTTAAAATCACTGACTGTCATTGAGTTTTCAGCCATGTTGAGCTCTGATTGCACCTCTAGCCAATCAGATGATCGAAGGGTTTACGGTTCTTGCTTCGTGTTGCAGTGCATACTCTTTCACATTACGTTTTGTGTCTGTTTTCAGTAGCTTACATGCTGCTTTTCAGCTGAGCCTACTGCAGAACTTGTGCACTGCACTTTTTTACTATCTTTCTGGTGCACCTGCAACTTGTTCTCCTCCCAGGAGAGGGGCTGTTGAGAGTGGTATTTTCTTACTCTCTCCAGGTTCCATTGTGTTACTTTTTCCTCAGCAGATGAGATTTTTGGCCTTCTCTCCTTAATTTTTTAGGACTACTGCTAGTTAAAAGAGCTCAGCCCCCTCCAATCAAATGCTGGGAAGGGGTTCCATTACTTAAGAGGTCTCCCGCATTGTAATGCATGCTCTTACTTTACAATCTAAGTGCTAGATCTTAGGTAATTTATATGCTTTTCAGCTTAGCCTACTGTTTTGAACCTTGAGGCTCTCAAGCAGCTTATATTCTTACCATCTTGAACCCATGCACTGTTTTTCTGTCACCCTTTTTGACGCACTTACAACCTTTACCTCTTACCCACTGAGTTCAGGGTTCACGGGCAACCGCCGGCTACTGGTCAAGAACTCTAAAAAGGGGTGTATACGGGCCCTTTCTTCCCATCTCTATTAATGGGGCGTCATACTGCCTACAATGTGTGCACACTCTTACTCCAAAGTGAGCTATTCAGTGGACGGGAATACTCACTTGACCTTGTAGGCCTTCTTTTGTCTTTTTGGTTTTTTGTTTTTTTTTTCTTTCTTTGTCTTTTATCCCAACTCACCGGTGCTTTGCTGCCTTTTGATGATTATCTCTCCAACAAAACTCAGTTGGTGGTACCCCGAGATGAAGATCAATGGAAGCAGTCAGGGTGGATGATGCTGGCGTCTTTGTAGCCCTTGGGTGCAAGATGTGTTGTTTTTGATGTAGATCCTTGGTGTCCAGGCAGATGTCCTCCAGGCAGATCCTTTCAGGCAGATTTTCTCCAGGCAGATGTTGGGGTGTAGGAGGTTTCTTAGCAGATCCCGAGACGGGCCCCCATTAAAGATGTTGCAGAAATCCTTAACCCAGGTCGCCAAGTAGGTTACCTACACCTCCAACCTTAGGACACTTTCAATTTCTCAAGAAATAACAAAGTCCAGAGTCCAGGGATTAAAAGGTTAAGCAAGTGTTATATTTGCTAGCATACTCGGAGCTAGACCATTTTTTTGATGGAATCTTTCAAACTGGTTTAAGAACCCAGAACCCCGGAAGGGTTCAAGATTATATACCTCTAAATGACATCAGGAATAATTAAGAATTCACACATTTCATTTGCTTCTGACATTGTCCATTATTGTCATACACCAATAACACACATATGTTCGTTAACCAATCATGTTTGATATTTTTTCATTTTACACAATTTAGCCCTGATTCGTTAATTCAGTTCATACCATTGACGTGGTCACCACATACTGTTTGTTGCACTTTAGTATCAGACCATCTATGCTTCTATTGTTTGTTCAAGGACTAGACCATTTACCATGTTGCCACATTCTTATGTGCTTCTACTCATTCTGCTTACTTGCAAATCTTTGTATATGCTGATACTTTACCCATTATGCTTTACAACTTGGAACTGGAGGCCTTAGCCTGAGTGTTGTTTTAAAGTATTGCTCTCTTTCCTTAGTGGTGTTAGTATTAAGGATCAATACTATAGATTATTAGAGATTAATAATGCTTTTCTGTAACAATAGTGAATCTATAAAACATCAGAATCCTCCCCCCACCCCAGGAGCCTAATCAGAGGTGCTCTGCTTGTGCCGAAGAGGAGGTGATCCCCACCCACTGTCACCCTCTTGAGCCCCACCCTGACACTCTCTTGACCCTCACTCGGTGACCTCTTGACCCCCAAACCACCAACACTCTCTTGACCCTCACCCACTGTCACGCTCTTGACCCTCACCTACTGACCTCTTATCCCCCAACCACCCTCACTATCTTGACGCCCACCCACTGTCACTCCCTTGACCTCCACCCACTGACAACCTCTTGACCCTCACTTCTTTAACCCTCTCCCAGTGTCCAGCCAGCCTGCCATGATGGGACCCGATCCTAGGCAGCTCTACTCAGAAGTAAGCCTGCCCTGCACCCCCTAAGAGGGACCCAGGCATCCTGTCCTTCCCATCTATGAGCTGGGTTGGGGTCAGCACTGCCTTTGAGGAGTCCCTCCGCCAGGAGTTGCTCAGGCCCCTCCGCCACTTCCCCGGAGCAGATCTCCTGCCACCATTTGTAGGCGATGACATCACGGGGCTGCAGAACCCCCTAAAGAGGGAATCCCCCTTAAAGGAGGTAAATCCCAGGGCATCTTCTGCCTGCTGGGAAGGGAGGCTGCCTTGGCATCTCTGTTGAGACTGCAAGCTTATCGGACCAGGGAACCCAGACTCACTCCATTCATTGTTGGGTTTAGGGTGGAAATAGACCTAAGTCTGTAATTCTATCTATATTTTCCTGGGAGTAAGCTCCATTGACTATTGTGGACTTACATGCTAGTAGAATCTTACTTAATGAGTAGACCACCTGCCTAAGATTGGGCTCTAAGGCCAAGGCCTAACCAGCTTTCCTGCACAGGCATAGCTCTGCCAGAAGGGCACCTGTTGCATCCTGCAGTTGGTGGGGAAAGGAATTTTGAGCTAAGAACTTAAGAAGAGCCTCCACTGGATCAGTCCAAAGGCCCATTTAGTCCAGCTTCCTGTATCACACAGCGCCCCACCAGATGCCTCGGGGAGCAGAAACGGCACCTGCATCCAGCATGTGATGATGAGATGTTGGGGAAGAGTGTGCCCACTCTACAGGGTTGGATTACTCATAAACTGAATTCTACAGCCCCTCCATGGCTGGTCTTTTGACCATAATAAAGTTTTTATCTTATCCTATCGTATTTTACCTCAGAGCCCGTCCACACACCCTGTGACTCCTTCAAAGCACAGCTGCAGGCCTTGACCCACAAGTTGCCTGAAATTAACCTGTGCTTTTGGCTGTGATTGCAGCAAAGAATAGCTAGCTGTATTCAGTTCACATTTATCATGCGTATCATCTTTCCTGCATATAAAATTTTGTCTCCTTTCCTTTCTTCCCTTACAAAACAAGTGCATCAAATTATATATACCTGTCCTGCATATGTGTTCTTATTTTTTCAAAATGAAATAAACCACAAATGAAACTACATTTTATCTCCCTTTTGGACTCTTCTTTTGTTGCTGCTGAATGAATTTCTTTAAGCCCCCAACAGATACCTGGTGGTGTCTGCCAAAGGGAGCTGACCTTCAGGATCTGTTAATGCATTAGATCAGTGGTTCTCCAACCCATGGATGATGACCTCCCCGGCAGCCAGTTCTACTCAGCTGAACTGGGCACTGCCATCTTGGATCTCATGGAATCTCACAAGATTAAAGATCAGCACCCAAATCTGGTGAGATGTTGCCAGATCCAAGATGGCGGCTCTCCCGTGTGTGTGCCACAGTGTCCTAAGGTGGTGCAACACATACTTTTTGAGAACCTTCTCATTAGAAGAAGGTAAGAACCTTCTCATTACTGCACCATCTCAAAAACTGTAAAAAACAAAAACAAAACAGTGCTACTTAAGCAGAAGGGGATCCAGACCAATAGGTGTGGTGAGCTTTATAGGCTGCTCCGTGAAGGATGAGAATGTTGCATTACTCTGGTAAAATGACCACGATAAAACGGGAATAGACTTCTTATCTTTATTGTACAGTTATCCGAGGCTTTTCAGAACAATTCATAATTATCTTATCATACGAAGGTTTTTCATAATAAGCCTTATTATACAATAATATCTTATCATATCTTATTACCATAATAATATCTTATCATACTAACCCTTATTATACAATAATATCTTATCATATCTTATTACCATAATTTCTTATCATAATAAAGCTTTTCTGATAATTCAGAATTATCAAAACAATTCATTTTCACTGACTTGTTGCAGAAGGGCCAACTTCCTCCCCTCTTTCACAACTGTCCCAGTTCCATAACTTAAAAGCATTTTGCCTGTCCAAGGTTGGTCTTTGGACAAAAAGATTCTCTCCTGTTATCTTCATATGTTAAATCAATACTTCTTGGAACTGGCTTGGCAAACAATGGGTCCTCTAAAGAATGCCAAGTACAAGTTCTCTTGACTATCATTACTGATCCTCCACCATCAGGACCCCAAAAGTGGGGTTTTCCACCTTTGACACTAAAAGGTGAAACTGCTGGAAGTAAACTGATAGCTTTAAAAAAATTGCTGTGGAATTCCTGCTTCCCTCATGCAACACATTCTCATCTTTTTTGTGCCAACTCTTGCTTTTTCATACTTTCCAAGAGCGACTGGTTCAGAAAATTCTCCTTCTCCCTTTCTGCTCCTCTGTTCTTCACAACAGACCAATGTGCAGAGGCTCATCAAAGTAGATTCATGATCAAGACGAGTCCCAGCTTCTGCAATGGCAGTTGTATTGCTGAATGTGCACACCACACACTGTCTTTGCCTAATCTCCACCTGGCACTACTATAGGTGACTAATTAATGCACCATCAGAACCCCAAAAGTAGGGTTTTCCACCTTTGACGCTAAAAGGTGAAACCGCTGGAAGTAAACTGATAGCTATAAAAAATTGCTGTGGAATTCCTGCTTCCCTCATGCAACAAATTCTCATCTTTTTTGTGCCAACATACTTTCATACTTTCCAAGAGCGGCCAGTTCAGAAAATTCTCCTTCTCCATTTCTTTTCTTCTGTTCTTCACAACTGACCAATGTGCAGAGGCTCATCAAAGTAGATTCATGATCAAGACGAGTCCCAGCTTCTGCAATGGCAGTTGTATTGCTGAATGTGTACACCGAACACCGTCTTTGCCATGTCTCCACCAGGCACTACTATAGGTGACTAATTAATGCACCTTCAGAACCCCAAAAGTAGGGTTTTCCACCTTTGACACTAAAAGGTGGAACCAGCTGGAAGTAAAGTGACAGCTTTAAAAAAAATGCTGTGGAATTCCTGCTTCCCTCATGCAACACATTCTCATCTTTTTTGGTGCCAACTCTTTCTTTTTCATACTTTCCAAGAGCGGCCAGTTCAGAAAATTCTCCTTCTCCATTTCTTCTCTTCTGTTCTTCACAACAGACCAATGTGCAAAGGCTCATCAAAGTAGATTCATGATCAAGATGAGTCCCAGCTTTTGCAATGGCAGTTGTATTGCTGAATGTGCACACTGCACACTGTCTTTGCCAAGTCTCCACCTGGCACTATTGTGGGTGACTAATTAATGCCCACCTTGAACCCAGCTGGGCACCAACCCACAAATTTAACAGATTGTGGATAGTAATCCACAATCCCATTTAATTTCCAAGGCTTGGGCTTGGACAAATAAGCCATGTGTGCCGGCATTGAGATGACTTCCAAAGGCAGACAATGAACTGTCTGAGTGTGGCATTGTCTGTTGATCCTTAGATGCAACTCCAGGTACGGCATTCCCATTTGAATCAGGGGCTGTGATAAAGATCTGGCCTCCATCCTGTCCTCTTCCAATAAGGTGCAGGGCTATGCCTTCAGAGTTGGACCCTGGTAACAGGTCCCTGGTGTGTGGGGCTGGACCATGGTGGAGGGCCATGCTCCATGGTGGCTGTGGTGGGGTTGCTGGTGTCGCAAACGGATGGTATCTGTTGATGGGTTGCAGTCATCTTTCTTTCCTCCATCCATCTATCTTCCACCTGTCTGAGGTCCAGCCTCCTTGGGCCTCCGTCTCACCACTCAAGAGTCCTAGAAAAAAGGAGACAGCGCTGACCTCGGAGGAATAGAGAAAGGGGACAGAGGGGGCAGTCTGAAAGAGACAGGGCAGGAAAGCTCGAGGGACAGACAAAACCAGGCATAAAAGGAATGGGGTTCGGAGAGAAGCATCAGACTATTGGGGAAGGGGTTTACACCACCCTTGTCTGGCTTGCTGTGGTTGTGGAGCCACTGGGAAGACGTCTGGGGAGACGTCTCCTGCAACCATAGGCACCAGGTAGAGGCAGTTGGAAGCTTGTAGGTGGCTAGGGTGGCTTGCCTGAGGTGAGGAGCCATTGTCAGGTGAAAGAACTGTACCCTGCATGGGCATTAGGGCCTCTGCTGTGGTGGACTCCTGGGGAGAGAGGTTAGTTTGGGGACGTGGTGGGATCTTACGCACCAACAGTTGTATCTAACAATACGTCCCCTGCACAGCAGTTTGGTATCAATCTGGCCCTGCATGCTTTGAAGCGACTCACCAGTTATTCCATGTCCACTTAGGATTTCTTCAGGGTCGGTGGCACATCCTTCCCCACATTCTGCTTGCCCCCCTGACAAAGGAAGAGACATACATTCAGCATCTGATCCAAAAATATCCTCTATTGCCCATGAGTGAGGTGTCTCTTCTTCACCTATGCAAACTTCATCTTCTCCATCATTTGCAGAAACTCAGCCTTGGACTTCCTGGCCAAGTGGTCGTACCTCTGCCAGATCTTCAACAGTCTGTCCAGGTCTGTAGCATTGGGGACCTGCATGTGATGGAAGAGGAACAGGTCAGGGAGGGAAAGAGACAGTGCCCTCCAACAGAGGAGTGTGCCCTGGCACTGACCACCACACAGCCAGCCTCCACTGAACCCTTACAACTCCTCAAGCCGTGGTCCTTGGAAACCAGGTCTCTCCTTTAAATGAGGAGCAGACTGATCTCCAGAGCACAGCTAACTCTGTGTTTGGGCGTGTTCACCTTCCATCCTATGGAGATGCTAGAGAGGAGTAGCTCTCAGTATGTTCCCAGCATGTCCCCTATATTCCCATTTAGTGGCTAAGGGCATACTCACCGGTGACAAGAGGATGCTACCTGCTGGTTGGATGTCTGCAGGAGGAGACATGATGTTACCCATTTGGGCATGAAGAATAACACAAGGTGAAGAAATGCAAGCAAAGTTACCACAAGCATCCGTGTGTGTCTGTCTGCATGTGTGCGCACATGAGTGAGGTGTTTTGTGCCCCCACCTGTGGATCCTTTCTGTTCTTCTCCTGTAACCTCTGCCCTCCTTTTCAAGAACTGGGATCTCCTCCAGCTCTTGAAAAGTGTGTCAGTGTGCCTATATGCGTTTGTATCTGTATGTGTCTGCACAGGTGTACACGTGAGTGAGATTTTTTTCTTCCTCACCTGTGGAGGCTGCCTTTTCTTTTCCTGGGTGCTCCATCTGGCCTCTGCCCTCCTCTTTAGGAACTCCGCCTTCCTCCTGTTGTGACACTGCGTGTCAATGTCTTTGTC
Source organism: Cryptoblepharus egeriae (assembly GCA_030015325.1). Classification (NCBI taxonomy): domain Eukaryota; kingdom Metazoa; phylum Chordata; class Lepidosauria; order Squamata; family Scincidae; genus Cryptoblepharus; species Cryptoblepharus egeriae. The sequence goes on from JAREYC010000011.1 coordinate 23,486,427, forward strand.
TTGAGGAACCTGCATGTGATAAAATAAGAACCATTTGGGGGGAACAAAGGCCGTGCCATCCAAGTGCCCCCAATAGCTGAAGGGTGGTCAGTGCTGGGAAGGACTGGAGGCAACACTTCTGTGTTTCTTTGAGCAGGGTCTGGCCAACACAGCCCTTGCCAGACTCTGCTCAGAGACTCAGCAGCACTGCCCACAGTTCTTCCCTGACACTGACCACCAGCTAGCCAGCCTCTGCTGAACACAGTTCCCCCATCAGTTCCCCCCCCCCCGGCGTTGGAATACAGGTCTCTCCTTTAAACGAGCAGCAGACTGCTTTCCAGGATGGTGACCCACTCTGTGTTTGGGACAGTTTTCCCATAAGGTAGGGCAAGGGCAAACTCACCGGAGGTGCCCAGCCGAGGTGGAGAGAAGATTTAAATGATCCTTCTCCTGAGCGTTGGCATTTTCTTGGCTGCATTTTTTCTGCTGCCTGGATGTCTGCAGGAGGAGACAGAAAGTTAGCTGTTGTCTCCATATTTACTCTAACACAATCCCTTCTGCCCAGAGGCAGACTGGGCAATGGCTGTCTCCAAGTCAGGTGGTCCCCACAGTGATCATGGAATCCAGGATCCTGTCCCCAGGAGACACCATATCCAGAGTCCCTCTTAGACCTTCCCTGCTCCTGTTCTCTGAACCCAAACCAGTGGGTCACGACAAAGTGGGCCTGACCAAGACTGACCGCTCCCCATCCCATCCTTTTTCCTGGCGGCACTTCTGCTGTTCCTTCCTCCTGGCTTTGTAAAGGACCAGGGAAACAGAGTGAAGGAGAACAACGGGGTAGCTGCCTACACCAGTACAAGCACAGTGCGAAGCCGGTTCGCACCGGATCTGTAGAACCGGTTGTTAATTGGGGGCTGTTAGTGAACCGGTTGTTAATTGGGGGTCATCATCTTTGAACTGCATGCAAGTGTGTTTGAATTTCTCTTAAAGGGCCTCTGGGTCTGTCTTCCCAGAGGAGAAGCTCTACTCCCCGCTCTTCTGCCTCCTCCTCCATCCCTTCCTTTCCTAATCACTTTGCTAACCACATGCAAAAACCATCATTCAAACAGGCTCCCATTAAAAGTCTACATTCTCCCAAGCCTAAGTAAGTGGTTGTCTAAAACAGCTGCATTCTTTACACTGAGGGTGAAAAACAATTTCTGCTTTGATGGCCTGGAAGGAAGCCCCTCTCTGCTAAACATCTTATTTTGCTTAAAAACCTTATTTCTAGCAAGTTTTGAAGAGGTATTTTCTTGTTTTTGCAAAGGTGGTCTGTGCAAATGAGCCCTCCTTATTCCTCCAATTGTGTCTGCATTACTAAAAATTCCTGAGGTGGGAGGGAGGACCTTTGAGTCGCTGCTCTTCTCTCTCCATTCACTGGGGGACTCAAAGCCCAAATCCTTTGCATGCCTCCTCAAAAGCAATCCCATCCTAGTCAATGGAGCTTACTCCCAGGCAGGATAGATAGGATAGCAGCATCAGATCCCAATCCTTTGCACGAACTCCTTAGAAGCAAGTCCCATCCTAGTCAATGGAGCTTACTCCCAGATAGGTGTGGATAGGATGGCAGCATCAGAGCACAAATCCTTTTGCATGCCTCCTCAGAAGCAAGTCCCATCCTTGTCAATGGAGCTTACTCCCAGGTAGGGATGGATAGGATGGCAGCATCAGAGCCCAATACTCTGTATGCTTGCTCAGAAGCAAGTACTGAGTGACCATATGTCCTCCTTTCCCAGGACAGGTCCTCTTTACTCCTCCTTTTCCTTATGAGCAAGCAACATGGAGTCTTCTTATTATCCATACTTTTTTTCCAGGACCACAATAAATCTTCATTGTCCTCCTTTTCCTTACAAGCAGGCAGCAAGCAGCCTTCTCATAAATTTTATTTTTCCCAGGACAGGTCCTCTTTTCACTCTTCTGCCTGGGAAAAAAATCTTCATTGTCCTCCTTTTTCTTATAAGCAGGCAGCATGCAGTTCCCATCCTGCCCCCCCAAGAGCCCAGTCCACTGCCTACTCGGAAGTAAATCCTATTAAAGTCAGTAGGTTTTACTCCCCTGTGAGGATAGGAGTGTAGCCTCAAAGCCCAATCATTGTCTACTCAGAAGTAAGTTCCATTATAATAGTGAAGCTTACTCCCTGGATAGAAGCTGGTTTCTAAGAGCTTGTAATCCTATGCCTGACTACTCAAAAGTTAATCCCATTTCAATCTATGAAGCTTACTCCCAGGAAAGTGTGTAGAGGAGTCCAGCATTAGAGCCCAGTCCTATTCTTGGCTACTCAGAAGTAAGTCCCATTAGAGTGTGTGGAGCTTACTCTCAGGAAAGTGAATAGGATTGGAGCCAAAGTCTGGTTACTAAGAGCTCAGTCTTTTGCTTGGCTACTCAGAAGTCCTATTATATTCAATGGAGCTTACTTACAGGAAAGTGTGGACAGGATTGTAGCCTTAAGTAGTGGCTTAGAAGCAAACCTCAGCCTGCAGAGGGGACACCACAGACTCTGGTCCTAAACTGTAGATCAGTGTTTCTCAACCAGTGGAATGAGCACCACCTTTGGAACGTGGTGTGTCTGCTGGTACGGAGGCACCTGGATGCAAGTGTTATATTGCAGCAAGAGGCTGGGATTCTAAGAGCCCAAATCTTATGTATGACCATTCAGAAGTACTGGTAAGTCCCATCACAGTTAATGGAGCTTACTTACAGGAGGGCGTGGACAGGATTGTAGCCTTAAGTAGTGGCTTAGAGGCAAACCTCAGCCTGCAGAGGGGACATCACAGACTCTGGTCCTAAACTGTAGATCAGTGTTTCTCAACCAGTGGTATGAGTACCACCAGTGGAACTTGTAATAGTGTCTGCTGTATTAGGCACCTGGATGCAAGTGTCATATGTGCTCCCTGAGGAAGCTGGTGGGCTGCTGTGTGATTCAGGAAGCTGGACTAGATGGGTCTTTGGTGTGATCCAGTGGAGGCTTTTCTTATGCTTTTATGTTCTCATTTGTGACACACATTCCCCCTGAGAGCACAACAAAGTGTAATGCATAGGAACAAATTACACTGAACTCAGGGGCTTAATACTGATTGATGTTGTCACAAGTGATACATTTTTTTGTAAAGTAAGGGTTAAGGTGGCGTGCCCTCCTCCGCCCCACCCCCTGACCCACCCTGGTCCCGCCCACTTCCAGAGAACTGGTTGTTGGGGCAGGCTGGGCCCACCACTGAGTACAAGGACCACATTTTACTAAGTTCAAGCTGAAAAAATCCAAAGCCTACCTTTCCCTGATCATTCTCCTCCTCTCTTCCCACCTGTGGGGGTGAAGCTCCACTTGGGCCTTCCTCCCTGCTGTCCTGTGGGGGTGCAGCCCCTCCTGGGCCTTCCTCTCTCTTGTCCAACTTGTCTCCTACTGTCTACTCAGAATGTGTGCAATAGGAACTAGAAACCCCTACCAGGGACCAGGCACTGAGCATCCCTGCCAGGGATCAATCATGGGGCACCAGACACCGAATACCAGCACCACTGGGTGGCATCAGGCACAGGGCACCACTGGGCACCAAATAGGTTCTTAGAGAGTCCTTACAACACAGGGGGAATATGCTCCCCAAATTTCATGCTTCTAGGTCCAGGGCTTTACCTTGACACCCAACGCGGTAAAAGAGGAAGTGAAGAAGGGGCTGGGGCTGGTTATTGTTGATCAATCAGTTTACAATGTTAAGTACAGTATAGGGACAAAAATATGTTGCACCCCATTATACTCCGTTAGGGGTTAAATTTCTAAACATCGATTCTTCATAGGTGCCTACAACACAGAAGGAATAGGCTTTCTAAATTTCATGCTTCTAGGTCCTAGGGTTGGTGGCTGGGCTTTGATCAATCATGGATTCTTCAATGTTAAATACAGGCACAAAACCACACTGCACCCCTTTTTTACTGCTTTCCAGTTTGAATTTCCAAAAATCAGTTCTAAGTGGGTGCCTACATCATAGAAGGAATATCCTCCCAAATTTCATGCCACCAAGTCCAGCATTTGTCTGGGTGTTAGGAATGAGTGTGTTTGTCAATCCATCAGACTTCAATTTTATATCGTTAATACAGAACACCATAAAACAGTAGAGAACAGAACTGATGGTTGGATACAAATACTATGGTATAGTCAAATCAGGAGAATTATTTTTCAGAGAGATTCACTTTCACCATTATTGCTTTGCCATAATTCCATTATCAGTTAAATAAAACAAGGATAGGATATCAGTCAAAAATTCACAAAAAACTGAATTGTTGCTTTATATGGATGGCATAAAAGCTCAATGGTAAGTCAGAAACAGAAAGCACACGTGTGTGCACTGGCCTAACCCTCCCAGGAGTGTCACAGAAGTGTCATATTGCACCATATTGCACCTTTGTGACACCTCCAGGCCAGCACAGGACTTGTGTCAAGACTTTGGTGGCCTAACTGGGGTTAGAAGTGCAGCCTCAGTCATTGACCAGTAATTCTGTTTGCATACTGAGTACTGAAATTTTCATGGAATTTGGCTTGCCAAAATGTGCCACACTGGCTTTGGAGAGAGGTAGAATCACAGAAGGCAAGGTCACTGAAATGCCAAGTGGCCAAATGATAAAGTCCAGCCATAACGAGGGCTATAAATATCTTGGCATTTTACAACTGGTGACCCTAAACATAAAGAAATGAAAATCATTGTCAAAAAGGATTTTTCTAACCCCAGAGGAAAGAAACTTAGAAAAATGCCGAAGTTGGGAACACAGTTAAGGCCATTAACTCCTGGGCAATACCAGTTATAAGATATTCTGATGGAATTATCTGTTGGATTCAAGCTGATTTGGATATTTGGAGCGAAAGGCTTGGAAGCTGATGAGAATACACAATGATTTTCACCCAGGGAGTGATACGTTCAGATTGTAGTTGTCTTGAAAATCTGTAGGCAAAGCCTTTTGCAAGTAAACGGTATGGCCTGCTCAATTTCCAGCACAAAATTAGGGCTGTTGCTGCACTCATTTCCCCTGACCTCCCCCATCTTGAAATTCCTCCCCTCCCATCCCTCCTCTTCCTCCTGCACTGGCCAAGACTGGCCAGCAAAACTTACACAGACGGTCCTGGGCGGCGAAAGTCGGCATCTTGGCCTGTAGGTGGTCTCCTCCATTCTATTGTTTTAGCAAAACAATAGCAAAGCAATTCCAACACTGCTCTACAGCACTAGAGGTACAGCACTAGAGGTTCACCACTAGGCAGTCTAACCTCTACTGAGCTGACATGAGCCCTGGCTGTGTAGATGGCATCGTTGGCACTGTGACATGGTTGTCTGCCAGAGCTGGGGGGGGGGGGGAGGCTGAACTCTGACATCAGAGAGTGGCCTGTGCTTGAATTGAGGCAGAAATACCCCTGTGGACAGGGAGGGGGTCTTGGGGAATGACCTGGAACTTTGTTCAGAATGGGCAGAAGTTGCACCAGGCAAAATTTATGGACATTGTGTTATCTGTGGCAGTGGTTGCCAAACTGTGTGTCAGGACCTGTTGGCGGATCATGACCTGATATTTGGTGGATTTCCAAAGGGTGAGTTTGGAAGATCATATAACTATCTCAAGCTCTTTTTCATACATTAACAAAAATGCTTAATGCCAAATGTTGTGTTGTGTTTCCATTGCGTCATCAACAAAAAACTCACATAGTTGCAGAATGCGTCCTCTTTGAAACAGTTTGGCTTTCTGAGGAGTGACCTTTGCTGAAGCCCAAGGAACTAAGCATTTACCTCCATGCCCACCTCCACCATTGCCAGTTTGGGCTGTCCACTTCTTTATGCCCCAACTTTCAGACCAGCACCTTTTAGACACACCCAATGTCAGGAAGGTTGTGTCAGGCAAGGGTATACCAGTGTCTGAAACAGCACAATTATTCCTGCCCCGGTTGCTAGTATGTGCATGTCTTCTGCCCTTCCCAGCACCTTCTCATCAACTCTTATACCTCTTCCTGCCAATACACTTCCCAGCTCTTTGCCAAAACAAAAACCAAAAATGAAAAAGCTGAACCAGAGATGCTGGGAAAAGGCAGGAGAACATGGCAAGGGGCTTCCCTTCCCTTTTCTCCTTCACACCTGAGGGAAACTGGACAGAAGGACAACCACAGTAGCAGCACCTCCTGACCTCGTCCACCTCCAGCCCATCACCTGCTCAGCCCCTTTGCTGGTGGGAAGGAAGAGAAGGCAAGTGAGGAAGGGATTCAGAGGGTGGCATGGCTGATGGGCGAGTGAGTGCACAGCAGGCTGGTGGAAGTGGTCAGCAAGTGCCACATTTTCCAGGACTTCTTGGCAATGCCACCTACATTCTCCAGGGATTTATCAGATTCCACAAAGGAGGAGTGCTTTAAATCAAATGTCAGTTTCATCCTAAACATAAGTTTGACACAGTCAGGTGTGGAATGATCAAAATACCCCAGAATCCCTCAGGATGGGACAGTTGGCATGGTTAGGCAGCCACTGCGAAGCAGGCATGGACTCAGCCCAGGAAGATCTATTTTAGACCATTGCTTTATATTAGCCCATCTCATTGATAAATACATAAGAAAGAAGAGAGGCATGTTGTATGCAGCTTTCATTGATCTTATTAAGGCAGCTTTTGACTCCATACCCTGCTCACATCTATGGGAAAAACTAGCCTCTACAACCATGGATAGACAACTTCTTGATCATAAGTCTCTACGACACGTGGTTGAGGGTCCGCTGATGGGCATCTTACGGAGCCTGTGTCATCCTCAACAGGGGTCAAGCAAGAATGTGTTTTAGCTCCAATCTTGTTTAATTTGTATGTGAATAACCATTTTCTATCTCCAGCACTCCATGCCCCCAAATTGGCAACTAAATCTGTTCCAGTTTTATTATATGCGAATGATGCAGTGCTGATATCACAAACAAAAGTGGGCATTTGAAGACAATTAAAGATATTCTCAGACTACTGCCAGAGGAACATCTAGAGGTAAACTCTAATAAGACAAAAATAATGGTATTCTTAGATCAACTAGGGCTGCAATCCTAAAGACTCTTTCCTGGGAGTAAGACCCACTGAACACAATGGGGCTTACTTTTTACTAGACATGGTTAGGATTGTGCCCTAAAACTTTGTAAATGGTCCCTTTGTTAATTGAGCAGGTTTGGGTCTTTAAATATCTTTGCATGATCTTTCAGGAATCCGGAAAATGGACTGCAGAGCAAGAGTATGTTGTTGGAAAAGCTTTGCATCCTGTTAAGTGCCCTGTGACAATTCTATCATACAAAAGGCCACATTTTTATACCAGCAGTACTGGAAGTTTACAGAGTGAAACCTTTAGGATTCCAATAGAAAGTTAAATACATTAGAAATTGTGTAGTCTAAGTTTCTTAGACAGATATTTGCTGTACCTGGCTGTGTTCCAAATGCTTCCCTGAGCCTGGAATCTCAGTATCTTCAGTATCTAACAGGCCTGGTTAAGGGTTTTTAATTTTTTGGGTAAGACTGAATCTAGCTCCTTCTGGCTTGCTTTGCTATGTGATGGAGGATTCACACAAGCGTGAATGGACTAAGGATATTAAAGCAAAGTTATGCACTCTCAGACTGTCACCTAACCTCCTGTTGTCTATGGGATATGACAGAACAAGAAACACACCGAAACGACGTTTATATGATATTGAACATCAAAATGATCTGCCAGCCACTACCAAGTTGTGCCCACGGTACGGCCATTACATGACAAGTCATCCTAATATTAAAGTGCAATCAATACCTATAAACCCTAACATCTCAAAGAGACAGAAAGGCTTTCACATGTGCACATCTTAATGTTCTGCCCAGCACACTGCTGCAGGGCCATTTTGGAGGAGATGGAGTCCCATTGCAAAACCATATATGCTTGCGTGGTGAGGCTGTTGAAACACTTGCCCACATACTTTTGTTCTGCCCTTCTATAAAGATGTCCGCAGAGAGCTCATCTCCCCCGGTCAGCAAAGTGCCCAGGCCGATCCTCAGACTTCTCTACAGCCTTCCTTTTGGCAGATCAAATCACAAATGGCAAAATTCTTAGCAGCAGCAATCAAAACAAGATTATTCATGGTCTCAGATAGTTTTAATTGAACTCTGTATGGAAATACATTTTAATGTCTGTGTATTTAATGTATTTGTTGGTGGTTGTTTGCATTGCTATGGCTTATTGTCAAAGCAAATAAAGATTGATTGAAGGAGGCAAGGACAGTAAAATCGCACACTGAACTGTGTTTTCCTTCAGCATGGCATGTGGTTGTTATGGGAGAACTTCAGTGTTTTTACAGGAATATACAGGCTGCAATCCTAAAGATATTTTCCTGGGAGTACACTGAAAACAATGGGGCTTACTTTTGAGTAGACATGGTTAGGATTGTGCTCACAGTGTCCTTTGTTAAAGAAACCTGGATTGTACCTTAAGTCCCACATCTGGACAGCACATAAATTTGTGTAACAACAAACTTGTGACAACTCAGTCTCCTGTCCCTAAGATTTTGAATCCCACCATAGGCGGTGTGAACCATCAGTGCATTTGCACACCAGTAGGACATCTTGTTATGAACAAAGGGAGCTGCTTTAAATCAAATGTCAGTTTCATCCTAAGCTTGGAATCAGACATGGAATAATCAAAGTACCTCAGCATCCCTCAGGATGTGTCTGCTGGGCAAGGTCAGGCAGCCATTGCAGAGCAGGCATGGACAGTAAAATCACACATTTTAGGACACTGAACTGTGTTTTCCTTCAACTATGGAATGTGTATGTTATGGGAGAACTTTTTCATGAATGTTAGTTAATCCCAGAAGACACATCTCAATCCACATCTCCTTTCCCTCAGGAGAACAGCACAGGGAGCCCAGTTGCCTCAGGCAGAAAAGAGCGGGAAAAACTGCTAAGAAGGGGGAGGAAGAAACTTATCCCCCTATATTCCTAGGGGAATTCATCCAGTGAAGCCTCTTAGTTGTCTCTTAGGGTCCATGTTATTATGTGCATATCTTAGGTTATGTGAGGGGGTCTCCTTCGAGTAGGGTTGCCATATGTCCTGGGAAACCGGGACTGTCCCAGCCAGGTGTAGACTAATGAAAGTACCTCAGCATCCCTTGTCATGGGACTGCCATGGCATTTTCAGGGAGCAGAAACAAAAGAAACAAAAGTTTCTTCAAGAAACACAGAAAGTGTTAGTCAAATCACAGATTTATTGCTGCACAGAATTGATTATGGCACGTGATTTCTACTGGAAAACATTTGCAGAAGTGTTATTATAAGTCCTTTGTTAGTTAAACCCAGAATGCACATCTCAGTCCAAAATGGCTCCCTTTCCCTCAGGAGAACAGCACAGGGAGGGAGCGGGAAAAACTGCTGAGAAGGGGGAGGAAGAACCTTCTCCTCTTATATTCCCAGGGCACGAAATCCTGTGAAGCCTTTTTTCATCTGTTAATGTCCATAATACCCATATCTAAAGTTATGTGAGAGGGTCTCCTGCATGTGCCACATTTAGACAAGTTGGCACAGGGATGAACTTTCTCTGTAGTGGCACCACAACTATAGCAGTGCTTTGGTTTAAATTGTTGTCTTCCTCCGTATATTTATTGCCCTTCTGATTTTTAAAAATTCTGTTATATATTGTACATTTTTGCACTCTTTAAATCTTGAATTATGAGTCGCCCTGAATATTTGACATCTGACAAAGGAAAGGTGGGATACAAATCTTGTAAACAAACAAAATCAGGGGACACAACTTGTGACAGCTAAGCCCCCCCTCATATTTTGTATGTCACTTTAGGTTGTATGCATCAGTGCTGCATTTTGTGCACTTATTGGACATTTCATTATGAACAAAAGGAGCCTTTATGTCCTTTTCATCCTAACCACAAGTTTGGAACAGCCAGGTGCGGACTAATCAAAGTACCTCAGCATCCCTCAGCGTGGGACTGCCATGGCATTGTCAGGCAGCAGAAACATCTCTGCAAAGCAGGCAGAGAACGAGTCATTAAAATCACAGATTTGGTGTTAGTTTGGCCTTTAAAGCCCCTCAGGTTTGGGTCCAGGTTATCTGAAGCACAGCCTCTCCCATACCTTTTGGCCTGCTTTCTTAGGTCATCTGAAGGGTTTTCCTTCAAGTGCCACCATTATCCCAAATTAGAGGGGTGGCAGGATAGGGGTGAGCATTCTCTTTAGTGGTGCCAATGTCATGATGTTCCCTGTGGGGTGGGCAAAGAACTCGCTCTTATTGTCTTTTAGGGAGGGCAAAGAACCATCTTGTTCCGTCTCTGGGAGATGGTTCATTGCCTTTCCCCCCTAAGTATCTATAGCACTGTTAGATTAAAATAGTTACCCTCCTCCAATGTGTCATGGACATTATGACTTTATTTCTTGTTTTGCATTCTGCATGTCTTTTGTTTCTGAATTGAAAGCAGCTAAACATTTGCTCTGGCATAGGGAAGGAAGGATATTGATTGATCAGTCAGTCCATGGATAATTGGATAGATTTTCCACGGAGTGGTGTTTTTTTTTTTTTTGCTGTGGGAGAATTTTTTTTAGTTCTGCACAAGTGAAACCCAGAAAGAACAACCTCAATACAAAATGGATGTCCTTCTCCTTGGGTGATTGAGACCCAAGTGGTCAGGTCAGGCCTTAGGAAATGAGGGGCTTCCAGAAGACCTAGGCTATGCAAAAGTCAACAATATAGTAGAAAATAATGTATTAGAAAATGGGTGCCTCAATCTCAGCCTATCCAGGATTGCCTTTCCACTTAAACTTTGATTTAGTTTCAGTCAGGGTAACCAGATGCCCAAACCTTAAAGGTTTTGTCCTTTAGGAGGACAAGCCCTAAAATCCAGAGTAACTACAGGAGCACGTAAGAGACATTACGTGCACCAGTACATACTGAACCACCTAGTGAAAACCTATGGGAAATTCATATTGCAATCCAGAGCAAATTGTTCTTACACCGGAGCATGGACTTCCCGTAGTTACTCTGGATTGTGCCCAAGGTCTTGGATTCCTTTCAGCCTGGCCTTTCTGATGGACAGTGACACGTTTGCCTACTCACAAGTAAAGCCGTGATATTGGGCACTTTCACTTTTTCATAGAGCTCAATGCGTATTTTTTATTTTTAGTTTATTGCCCATAACTTTTGATAGGAAGGAAATATTTCTAAAATGATTTCTGAATTGGAATCTGTTCAATACACATCCAAAGACATATGACATGATGGGGTAGTGTGCACCATCGCAAAGTTCCAAAATGAAGCCAAAATGAAGGACAACTCTTTGCCAGGAGATGTACTTACATTTGCTGATCTGCCCCAATGAGAGCCTCATGACTATCTCTAACAGAAAGCCAGGAGGAGCATCTGTGCAATGCTCCCCATTTCACACCCTCCAAGCACAGGGTGCAAAACACACTGCAAGGAGCCCATTGATAGTGAATGACTCTACAGAGCATTTGAATCCTCCCTCCCCCCACCCCATGGACCTTGTCACGGGTCCTCCTCGGCTCTCCCCCACCTGTTCTACCAACAGGGGTTTGTTCCTCGAGGATGACTGAGATTTGTGTCTCATCTTCATCACCCCCCCCCCGATACATGACGCTTGACAAGGTAAGTAAGGAACACGAACAAGCTTTACTTTCTTTGCTTTCTCTCTTTCTCACTCTCCTGCACAACTCTTTAACAAAGTTTCTTTCTTAACAGGTCCACGCAGGAACAATAACCCAACCCTATCAGAACCCCCTCACCTTCATAACAGGTGTCTCTTTAATCTAATGTTCACTCTCAGATCAAACCAAACGTCCAACAGTCTCTTATTTTACAGGCTCCCCTTCTCGGTGTCCCCTCTCTTGTCACCTTTGACAGCTCCGACTCCTTCCTCACCGGATGTGGTTCCTGATGCCTCTGCTCCGCCCTCCTGAGGATTCTCTGAGTCTCTTAGGGGCAGGGGTTCCATGGACAGTTCGGGGGGGGGGGTCTTCTCCACCTTTCATAGGTGCTGTGTTCTCTCCACGGCACCTCTTTCCGCCACAGGACCTCCTCCACCTCTCCTTCCCGGTCCCTTATATCCTCTACTCCCCCGCCCATTTCCTCCCGCCAGATTCCCACCAATGAGGACACCCCTCCTTGCACATACCAGCGCGTTGACGGCCCAACCGTTATTCCCCTTTGTCTGGGCCCTCCCCTTCCCCCAGTGTGCCACAGGTTGACCATATCCGGCATTGTCCACACTTCCACGGAGTCAGGGAAGTCTCTAATGTCCGGGGGAGGGGGGGGTAATCCGGTCTCCTCCATATACGAGTGCTCTCTCCCATATACACCCCCATCGGCTCCATGTTCAATCTGTTGTAGGCGTCCCAATCAATCTGACAGACCTGATCAGCAGTGCTGTGCCCAGCAGGCCCCACCCTAGGCAGTTCTAACTGAAAGTAAGCCTGGCCTCCTGTTCAACAGTCATGCAGGGAGGAGATCCAATCCCAGGACCAGCCCTGCTTACCCCTGACCTAAGGCATCCTCTCCTTCTTCATCTACTCCAGGGTTTGATGAGCTGGGCTGGGGCCAGCACCACCTCCAATGAGATCCCATCCTGCCACTGCTATTGCTTCCACAGAGCAGATCTCCCAACACCACTTCCAGGTGGTAATGACATTTGGAGGCGGGGGGGGGGGGGGGCGGCGGCTAGGGAACCTCCTGAAAGAAACCTCCCTTAAAGGGGCCATGAGGGAGATCCTGGGGCACATTCTGCCTGCAAGGAAGGGAGGTCGCCTTGGCATCCATGCCACTTGGTGGTCTTTGGGTGGGAAGTAGATCTGGCCAGACTAGGCCCTTCTGGTCCAACTGGTATCCACATTGCAGGTCTGAACAGACCAGGCCCCTTTCTGTGCATCTTAAGAGAGGAATAGAGGTCATCTGAACTGCATGGCTGATCAGTTATTTATTACTGGAGTCTGGTAGTTCTGTTCTGAAGGTGTAAGTTTCACTTTCCCATGTTTGGATTGTGCTGATACATCTTGGCGCTAATGGAGAAGACTGGGCTACATTTTCCACTTCCCATGTCAGCTTTAATCCCACTTCAGTGTATCCATTGCTGCTTGGACTGTGGTGGTCAGGGCTTGAACGACAAGCCCAATGGAAGGGAATGCCAGTGGAGTGCCCAGAGAGCTGTCTTGGGGCTACACAGGCTGATCCCTCTTTCCCAGAGCCAGGACCTTCATGACTGGGGGAAGCCATGATAAGATAGGGGTCTAGGGAGACTGACCCCACCCACCTTAAAAGTCCTGACAAGAATAACTGGTTCTGGCTGTGGTTTGAATTTTTTTATAAATAGAAAGGTGCCTCACCCCTAATCATAGTTTAGAACAGATTTAGTTGCCAATTTGAGGGCATGGAGTGCTGGAGTGCAGCACCCAACAGCTGTGGTTGGTGCCTTTCTAAGCAGCAGGGCAACGTGTGGCCAGTCATGGCTGGCAAGGGACCTTTACCCAGGGGTTTTTGTCCTCTTTTTTATTATGGCATCTGGCCTTGACTTCTCTCTTCAGGCAGGCTTCCCCACTGCTGCCTGCAAGAATTTGGCTCCTACCCACACTTTTGTGGGATAGTGTTGCCATAACGCTCTTCCACAAAATCGGGACAGGATCCTCTGTCCCATTTGCCAGTTAGCGAACACAATCCCCCCAAAATCAGGATTGTCCCTGTTTTTCAGGACATATGGCAACTCTGTTATGGGAGGAAGCCTCTTTAACTGCAGTGGGATTTACTCACAGGCTCACTCCACATAATGTTTAGGGACTTCCACATAGCTTGACTCTAAATGGAAGTACCAGCTCCGACTTCCTGAGCATCCAAGGAAGATCTGGTTGACATTGTCCATCTCCACAAAGGGAACATTTGTGACAATATTAGTTATACTGTACACAGTGGCTGCAATTTGCTAGAGTTGGTATCAATGCACAGCCAGGCTCAGCACTGGTTGAGCTTCTCTGCCTGTGGAACAGCCTGGACTTTTGGGAGATGTGGCTCAGGCAAGAAAGGTGTAGAAAAGGAGATACATTGGGGGGCTGCATGCAGCACCCAGATATGCCAGGTATGCTCAACATCTTGGGCTTGAGTAGCAATGGGCAGGATCCAGGCTTGCAAGAGCAGCCTTTGTGCATCTTTCCTACAGAACCCTGAAGCCTAACCAGAGCCATGTGCAAAAACAGTGGCTCAGTGACACAGAATTTAAGGATCAAGGGTGCCTCTGAGCACATGCTTAGCCCAGCAATTTACTTTCAGCTTCAGCACCAGAAATGTGCAGTGCAATCCCACCAAACAAACCCACCAACTTCTGGTCCACCCAGGGTAGGCTTGCCATAATTCCCTTCCACAAATTCAGGATGGTACAAAACCACTGCAAACTGGGAGAAAACCGGGTCAGCACCTTGGGGGCAGAGGCCAGGGCATAACCCTGTGCATGTCTACTCAGAAGTAAGCCTCCATTATAGTGAATGGCACTTCCTGGAGGGAACTGGAGCTGGGTGGCTCATGGCCAGGAAGTACCTGCCCTGATCCCACCTTGCTCTGTGCCTCTTCTCTCTCTGGCTGGGTCCAAACCTGGGATTTTGACTTCACCAGATGGGGATCCCCAAAACAGTTTTTCCAGGCATAAGGGAACCTTAACCCCAAGGCATTACAGTGGCGCCTCACGTAAAGAACGCCTCACGTACAGTATGTTTCACGTAACAAACAAAAATTTCTCCAGGATTCTGTTTCACGTAAAGAAAGTGCTTCACGTAAAGAAAACATTTGTTGGCAGTTGGGGCAGACGCGCTGGCCGGCAGCCTGTTTTAAAAGTGTCAGGGCTGCCTAGCGCACCTGCCCATAGTGAAAGCAACACTTCTGCGCTGTTCCTCCTGTGGCCAGGTGTCCGCTGGGCAGAGGGAGAGAAGAGCAGTGGAGAAGAGGGAAGCAGCTCAGGGCTAGCCAGAAGGGAGCAGGGGAGAGAGAGGCTCAGGATGGAGAAAGTGGGGAGGCACTTTGAAGGTGTCTTGGATTGCAGCCTCCTAACCATGTCTACCCAGGAGTAAGCCCCATTGTGTTAAATGGGTCTTACTCCCAGGAAAGTGTCTTTAGGACTGCAGCCTAAGTAGACTTCATAAGATCATGCACACTGAATGCATGTTTTGAATTCAATTCCAGTGTTTTGTCATCATTTTTACATCCAGTTAATATTTTTATATGAATATTTTTGGGGTTGTGGAACCAATCATCTGAGTTTCCATTATTTCCTATGGGAAAATCCGCTTCACATAAAGAAAGTTTCATGTAAAGAAACTGCCTCCGGAACGAATTAATTCTGTTACATGAGGCGCCACAGTATATGGCAACAGCGTTTTAAACTGTAGTACTGTATGTAAAATGATGGGTACCTGACGCCCTCTGATGGTTGGCTTCCTACATTGCATTTAAGGTTTGTATAGAGGCTGCCTTTCCCATGCCAAAGCAAATGCACAAAACTTTTATCCTTACAACAATCCTGTGAGGTAGGTGAGGCTGAGAGTGAGTGATTGGCCCAAAATCACTTCATGGCTGAGTGGAGGATTTGAACCTGGATTTTCCAGGTCTCAGTTCAACCACTACACCATCTTGGGTTTCAATACCCCCTGTTGTTGTGAATAATATATGGGATTAGCTGCTGGTTTGTTGCATTCAGCAAAGCAATTCCTATGATCATATGCAAGAGCTCTTAAGGAATGATGCATATTCCTTTTAGGATGTTCTCATATGAGGTTTGTTCCCCTGTGCTCAGTATTACTGCGTAATTACAGCATTACTGCAACTGCGTAATTACAGCATACTGTAACATACAGTATTACAGCATACTGCAACTTGTTCCAGCTGCAAGAACAACATGGGATCCAAAAGCTCTTCACCCAATGAAAGAACCCAGTAGTCAAGGGTTCTTACTCCTCCACTTTTTCTCTACAGGTACTAGCCAATCATGTCATTAATTATCTCCATCCACTTCATTGTCCCCCAATTTCCCCCCCAAAATCCAGGGGAGATGGAGGACCACCTGAAAAGATGGTAGCTGTTCACTGTGGGGTAAGGTGGATGGTACAGTCAGTGATACAGTCAGGCCCTCTTTATCCACACGGAATCCATTTCTATATCCCCACTTACAGATACATAATTCAGTGGATATTGGAAACCTTGGCACAAGTGGCTAAGACACTGTGCCTGTTAACCAGCAAGCCAGGGTTCGATTCCCGGGTCGGCCCCACAAGACAGGGTGAGCTCCTGTCCTTAGCCCAGCTCTGCGACACCAGCTGGATCCAATCGTATTGGCTCTGCCTTTCCATTGGACTAATTAGTGGCGTGGAGAGGGGGGATTTGCTGCTTGGGTAACAGCCTATCCTCCATTACAATCTCACCCAGGCTGCCGTGCTTCGCATGCAGCGTATGCAGCGCTGAGCACAATACCATAGTCTTTCAAGACTAACGGAGGCCTGCTTTTTTTATTTGGGGAACATACCCTGCAATTACTCATTTGGAGGCCATACTGCTTCAGGCAAGAACAGTCTTTTGGTGGGCCCTAAATTTCCCTGCATACTGCCAAGAAAACTGCAGCCAGAGGAGTTTTGGGAAAGAACAAGGATCCCTTGAAATGCCCAGCAGTGTAATGCAAGGAGTGACAAAAGGCTTTCCTCTCATCCACAGAGCCAATGCAAGCATGGGGCAGATATATTTTATACACATACATATATTATATTTCACATAGAGATCTCGCGTAATATTTAGAGGAGCATTAACAGAGTCAATATTCAAAGCCTCACACACCCCACACACCTGTCCCAGTACCTAGTGCTTTAGTGATCCCCCTCCTTTTCCATGACCCTTCCTTCCATTTTCCTGCATGCATGTGGGGGAATGTTGGCAGTAGCAGTGAGAAAGAGGTGCTGGAGGCAAAGAAGGGAACGATGTGGCCACCTGCCATGGTAGATGCTGGAACTGGCAAACACTATGCTGGTTTGGATTCCAGCAAGCATGTTACAGGTGGACCATCATACCTGTAGGACATGACAATAAATGATTCTTTGGAGGCACATGTGGCAGTATAGGAAAGTATAGCAGTGGCCACAACAGATCCCTCTGAAGCCTCGTAGCAGTGAATGTGACCATGTTTGCATTATGTGGACTGTCACCCTTTTAAGACCCAAAACTAACTGAAAATGCCATGTCCTTGCAGATCCTTTAGCCAAGATCCTACTATAGCCTTTCTTCCATCTTGCCCTGGAAGCTTCCTTCCCTAGACAAGTCACAACTGGCTGAACATCAAGAGGTGGAACATTGCAGGTGAAGGACCAGGGGAGCTTCCAGCAGTCACATGGATTAGATATGGAGAAATTTTCAGGATGGCAGTATCAGATTCCTTCCTGTCCGATCCCCCCTCAGCACTCCAAAGCAGTTTAGGACTGAGAGTAGACAGCTGTGACGGTGCTCTCCCCTCCTGGTCCCTGGTAGCGTTGGCGGGCATGCTTCTCGCAGAACATTTCTTCTCCCACCCAGAAATGGCCACGCATCTTCAGGTTGAGGCCACAGTCAGTGCAGATGTAGCAGGAAGGGTGGCGGTAGCGGTTCTCCTGAATCCTCACAGCCTGGGTCCTACGAAAGACAAAACAAGATGTCAAGGAAGTAAGACAAAGAATGGACTCAACTATGGGAGGTATTAACCTGTTCTTTGCATAAATTAACAAGTGGGAAAAATGCTGGTGGAAAAAAAAAAGAGAATATGATGACTGGTAAATTCTGGTTTTTCAGTTTCAAGATATAGGCTTCTAGTCTTTGGGATTGCAGGAAATGTTTTGGAAGTCTGCCTGCAGCACTTGGCAAGGACTCAAAAATCTCCTCTGCCCCTGAAGACATTCAAAGAGCCGGATGTGAGAGCAAACATGCAATCTTGCAAATCCAAATCTTTGTGCAATGCAATACTCTCATACATGCAATCTGTGTAATTTATTTCTGGCACCAAATCTGAGTTTAGTTTATTCTGGGTGTAATAAACATGCAAGCCACAATATGTTTGTTGTTGCTGTTTAAAGTCATGTCCGACAATTCATGACCTCATGGACAGCAGCATGCCAGCTTCCTTATCCTCCCCTAACTTCTGAAGTTTCTCCAAATTATATTTTTATTAGGATCAAGCAAAAAAGAACAGAATCTGAATTCTAAAGAACAAAATCTACCCTTCTCTAGGGTAGATCTACCCTTCAGAGAAACAAAGAGAGTGAGGACAGAGAGGAAGGTGGCAACAGCTTCCCAAATAAGGTTGCCAAAATCCAGAATTGGCCTAGTGAATCCTGGAATTAAAATTAATCTCCAGGCAATTACGGAAAGCCATACTGAAGATTATCTGGGTTTCCTTAGCGTAACAACACCAGGCAGGTAAGAATTTCAGTGAATGACTTCAGGTAGGATATCCTTGTATCCTATTTTGCTTGATCCTAATAGAGACATGCAAATTTCCCATGACTGCAGTCTGTAATTGTATTAAGATTATTATTTCAGAGAGAATTAATGCAGAGATAATTAGTACAAAGATAATTAATGGTTATTCATTAGCCTTGCAAAATGTTGATTGTTTGGTGCCACCTAGAATTTGAAACTGGGACTTCTGGGATAAAGGACGGACAACAAAGGCCCAAGTAAATCAGATACAGTACTCAGTCATTAAAGGAATATTTCCATGTGCATTTTAATAGTCTTGTCCATCCTTGCACCCTGCTTCTTCCTCTTTTTGTTTAATTACAACAGCCTACACAAATGGCTCAGCGGTTAAGATGCCATACCTGTAGACCAGCAGGTTGGGGTTTGAGACCTGGGTGCTAAAAGACAGAGCATGTTCCCGTCCCTTGCCCAGCTCCTGCCAACCTAATAGTTTGAAAGCATGGAAATGCAAGTAGATAAATAGGTACCACTTCAATGGGAAGGTAACTGCGTTCCTTGTGCTTTGGCATTTGGTCATGCAGGCCACATGACAATGCAGGAGTCTCTGGACAATGTGGGTGCTTTGGTTTGGGATAAGCATCACTCCATAGAGTCAGACACAACAAGCAGGGTAACCTGCAGGGAACATCTTTTCTTTTACACACAAATTTTGCTGTCTTAAAAGTTAGACCTATTCCTCAGTATATCCCAGGTGCCAATTCCAAAAATGGCATCAGTTTTGCCCCATCACATTTAGGCTGCAATCCTAAAGACACTTTCCTGAGAGTAAGATCCTTTGAACACAACAGGGCTTACTTTTGAATAGACATGTTCAGGATTGCACCCTTAGTTTTAGAGATATGACATAACCTCTTTAGTGAATGGTTCAAGCACCTACACTATAGCTTCCTCACCAGGAACCTGCTTGAACCATTCACCAACAAGGCTCTGCCATATCTCCAAAACGTGACACATAGCACAACATTTTTGGAATCAGTGCCCCAAATTTCATAAATTTTGGGAGACATGAATGATCTAAAATGATCATCCATTTTGCAGGAATGTGTTATCTCACTGCTTTTTTAAAAAAAATCCTTACAACTTTCTATTTGACATTTTTGTAGCTTTTTAATAAACTTGTTATTTTCCTTTCTTGCATGCATGATTTCTGTTTATTTGTGAAAGAACTAGTTGCCGCAACTCTCAGACTGGTCATGCTTATGTTCCACTATCCACTGATTTTAAACGGCTCCTTGGATTTTAACCTGGGAAGGTGAAGCATGGACACTAACCAGTCACTAACCATTGTCCTCAGTCTTCTCCTATACTGACATATTCATTTTTAAAAAACAAATAAAATCAAGGTTATTAGCATTTACATTTCTATAAAGATCAGAGATTGAGCAGATGATTACATGACTGGGACTGCAATCCTAATCCCAGGTTAGGTAAGCACAATTTCTGCACAAGTTTCATGCTGGCCTGGGGGTAATCACAAAGTGCTTGAAAGTGCCACTCCTGGGTGGATTAGGCCAATGCACGAATATGTGCCAGCCTCCGCATTCCAGTACAGGAACGGGGCAATGGGTTATGCTGACCTAAAATGGTTAATATTGCACAGCAGGACTCCGTCAGGCTTGAGAGACTATAGTATTGTGCTCTGCGCTGCATACGCTGCATGCGAAGCACGAAAGCCTGGGTTAGATTGTTATGGAGGATAGGCTGTTACCCAAGCAGCAAATCCCCCCTTTCCACGCCACTGAATTAGTCCAATGGAAAGGCAGAACCAATAGGAGCTCACCCTGTCTTGTGGGGCCGACCCGGGTCTCAAACCCTGGTCTTAACCACTTGCGCCACCCACAGCCATTAATGCACAGTGGGGAAACAATCCTTCCTTTCCCAGGAGTAAGCCCTACTGATCACAATAGGACTTACTTCTGAGTATACATGCCAAGAAAGATCTAAAAAAGAATATCCAATCCTTGCATTCTTGAGTATCCTTTCTATTATTTCTATTATTTTTTGGCTATTTCTCTTGAACTTAAAACAACAAATTTACATTTCACAAGAGAGCTTTTCGACTCTGCCCAACAGATGGCGATAGATATCCAACCACCAACAGTGATTATTCAGGTGTCCCTTGTTATCCAGTAGGGTTCTATTTAAAAAACTCCCATGGATAAAGAAATGTATTCTTTTAAAAATGTAAAAATAGGTTTAAAGACCTGTTTCCAGGTTTATTGCTCCTTTATTGCACCTAATGGAATCATGTAGTGTCTCAGTGTCTGCAGGGGTTTGATTCTGGTACTGAAAAATGGAATAATTGCTTGCATGACTGCCTCCATATGACAATAGAAAAGTAGTTTTTAAAATTGTGATTTGCAGTGGCGATTTTTCTTGAGTCAAATCCGTTTATTAAAAAAATCAGTGTATAACAAAGTTGGACCTGTACTTGCAAAATGTGTGTATGAACAGTGATGTTGACCCACGGTGACCAGATGACCAGAAATGCCTGGACTACCCCACCCCGGAAAAAGGGGGGCTAATCGGATAGGGAAAACAAACCCTCTCCGGAATTTGGGCATTTCCCTGGCCATTTAAACCTGTTGCGCACGCAGCTGCAGCTGTGCGTAGCTCTGGAACTTCCCAGAGCGGGAAACCAATGAGAGGTGAGACCAAGAAGAGGTCCATTGCCTGCCTTGTGAATAGCAGCCTCGGCTGCAGCTTCTCCAGGGGCTCAGCAGCCCCTGCTGCGATCTCTGAGCTGCCCCATAGCCTCAGTGGCCAGACCCTGCAGCTGCCACGCAGCTCCTCCTGGCTGGCAAGGGGCTGGAATGGCAGATGCTGCGTCCCCTCCAGAGCCTCTCACTGCCAACCACCCACCTAGATAAGTGCCCCCCTTTCCCCTCCCATACCCAGATCTCCACCTATGCCCTCCCCCACCCAGCTACTTACCTTTCCCCTCCCCCACCCAGATCCCCACCTATGCCCTCCCCTACTCAGATGCCTACTTTTCCCCTCACCTACCTATCAACCTATCTTTTCCCTCACACACCCACCCACCCACCTTTCATCCCACTCACCTTTCCCGCCATCCACCCACCACCTGTATGGCTTCAATTTATAGTTGCTGCCACAGAACTAAAAGGCATTTATAAAAGTTGCCTACTAGAGACATTGTTTACATATTATAATTGTAAAACTCAAATGATAAGGCTGTATCCATCCCTCAATACACAATCATAAAGCTAAACACACTGCTATTGATTGGGATGATACAAACACTGATTTGGCTTATCTATCACAATGGGCTCACAACTATTGCCAAAAAGATATTATGTTTGTGAGCCCATCGTCAAGCAAATGACTTATTTTATAGTGAACCTTGTTTTACTGGGAGAATCCATAGTAAAGTGATTTGATTGTAAAGTGAGGCTCCACTGTACTACACTTTCTAATCATGTATATTTGTATAAGGTAAAGGTGTCCCCTAAACGTTGCCCTGCTAGTCATGACCAACTAGAGAGTGGTGCACATCCCTGTTTCTAGAGCCATAGAGCC
This sequence comes from Cryptoblepharus egeriae, assembly GCA_030015325.1. Lineage (NCBI taxonomy): Eukaryota > Metazoa > Chordata > Lepidosauria > Squamata > Scincidae > Cryptoblepharus > Cryptoblepharus egeriae. The sequence goes on from JAREYC010000011.1 coordinate 23,508,472, forward strand.
AGAGTTGTCCGAAGGTGCATGTGGCCTGCATGCGCATGGAACACAGTTACCTTCCCACTGAGGTGGGACCTATTTATCTACTTGCATTTACAGGCTTTCAAACTGCTAGGTTGGCAGGGGCTGGGAGCTCACTCTGTCTTGCAGTACTGATTGACTTCAGATTGACAAGCACAGCACTTTTAACCTCTAAGCCACTGCAGTCCCGTACATTTGTATGGTCCCCCTTTTATCCTCACAATCACCCTGTGAGAGAGGATGGGTAAAAGAGTAACAGGTCCAAAGTTAACACAGTCACATCAGTCAGATCCCAGCTGAGATCTCCTGGGTCTTCTGAGCCACCTTATTCCACTCATGTTCTCCATTTGTATCTTTCCAGTCCAAGTACTGGTCACACTCACGTGATGCTGTTGCCACATTTTTCACAGAGAGGCAGTTTTTGCACGCCGGCGACAGAGTTGTTGGCTGGTTTGTGGGTGCTGGGTGAAAGCTGGCTGGGGAAGTGCTGTGTGACTCCTTCTGCCAAAGCAACAGAGAAGACACATTAGGAGTCAGAGATTTGGCCATTTGCCAATAATCAAACAGCCTTATTTGATCCATCACTATCCGTTCACCAATTAATAAGTGAATTTCCCCTTTAAATGGAAACAGTATCATTGGCAGAACCTTGAAAGAAGTGGGCTTTTAAAAGATAGTAAGGAGATCATATTAGTTACACTTCTGAGTAAGATCCTTGGTCCAGCCTGGTACTGTCTACACTGACTGGCAGATGCTCTTCGTGGATTCAGACAGGAATTTTTCTCTGCTCTACCTGGAGATACTGATCAGATCAAATGCTTTTCTTCCATGGAGCCACAGTCTTTCCTCTAAAGCAGCCATCTCCATACTGTGGACCACTGTGTAGGTCTGAAAACCATCCCTGCGTGGAGTAGCACATTCCACAGCCTATGTTCATTGAATCCAATTTTCCCCCTGGCCTCACCCAAGCCTGTGGGTACTTGAGGCACAGAGGTGATCGAAGCATCTGGCCAGTGCAAGGCTAGGTAGGGAAAGATCATGTGTGATAAGAGGCTGCGGTATGCAATGAAAAGTGCTGCATTGCACAGGGATGGCTTTTCCAGGACACCTGAACTGGTCTATGGGCCTGGATTTGGCACCTGCTGCTCTAAAGCAGTTGAAACCCTTTGAGCATTGCAACCCACTTGATGCTCTGCTGTGGTTGCAAATCAATACACAATAAGGCACCAAAAGCCTCAGGAGGCTGCTTCTGGGTCCACAACCTGCTCAACTGGCCTCTGAAGTTGTAGCTTCTGCAAACTGGGAACAGTTTCTGGTTGTATCTGGAAGACACTGACCAGTGGATTGACACTGGTCAACCCAGAAGCAACCAGTAGGGACTCCATGCAAAGTTTTTGGGGGTAGCTCTGAGCACTGGTTTACAACTTACTGGTGAGTCACAACCCACAGTTTGGGGCATGATAGTCTAAAATAAATTCTAATTCTAGTTTTCTCCCCACAAGAAACAAATTCATCACCAGCCATCAGCCATCATTTTCTTCTTTAGCCCCCTTTTAGATAGCATAAGCCCCAATGCATTAGATAGCATAGCAATGCTTTCTTTAGCTCCCTTTTAGATAGTATAAACCCCTATGCAAAGTTAATTATGTCTGCACTTACGGGGTCTTGCTTGAGTAAATAACTATTTTCTCATGACCTACATTCTTGCTTGTGCACTGCCAAGCTTCCCCCTACAGTTTGACTGAACACCAGAAATGGGAACTTGAGTCAAAAGACTCAGACTCAAGTCACAAAAATTCCATTTTTCAAATCAATTCAAGACTCTAGAGTCGTGAAAGGTTTATAAACTCTAAAACACCCAGATGTGAGATTTCTCCTGACTTGAATTGCAACTTCTGGGTGTGGGTCTTTGCTTACTGTGTTCAGCAGCACTTGAGTGCAGCTGAGTTGATACTTTTAACTCAACATCTTACTCAGGGACTTGTGGTGAAGCCCCAGAGTCACTCAACTTAAGTTGTCATGAGGGTCCAGTGACTCTAAACTTGACTTGAGTCTGCACTTCCACAACGTTTCCCATCACTGCTGAACACATTCCCTCTTCCCAGCTTCTCCTGAACACCTCCACGTTTCCATAAAGCAGGCCTCCGTCAGTCTTGAAAGACTATGGTATTGTGCTAGGCACTGCATACGTTGCATGCAAAGCACGAAAGCCTGGGTTGGATTGTTATGGAGGTTAGGCTGTTACCCAAGCAGCAAATCCCCCTCTCCATGCCACTGAATTAGTCCAATGGAATGGCAGAGCCGATACGATTGGATCCAGCTGCATCGCAGAGCTGGGCTAAGGACAGGAGCTCACCCTGTCTTGTGGTGCCAACACGGTTCTCAAACCCCGGTCTGCTGGTTAACAGGCACAGCATCTTAACCAGTGATGGGCTTCAAAGAAATTAAGAACCTGTTCTCTGCCCATCTGGCAGCCACTTTTAAATGGCTATTTTTAAACTTTATATGTCCTATCTCTTGTTAACAACCGGTTCTATAGAGTAGGTGCGAACCTGCTGGAGCCCACCACAGATCTTGACCATTTGCACCACCCACAGCCCACATGTTTCCATAGCCTCTGTGGTATAAGTTAGCTAAGAACTGGCTTGCCTTGGGAGAGTCAGTCGGCTGGGGTGCCCAAACGCATCATAACCCAAACATCTTGCAACTGATGAAAGGGTAGAAGAGAAAGGGTTTGGGGGAGGAAAGGCAGGCATGTAACCGACTTCATGTGGGGTTTTGCTCAGCCTAGGCACATCAGACCCACCACAAAATGCAAATGAGTGACCTTAATTCTCAGAACTACCAATTACCTTTGTCCTCCCCAATAAACCTTTAGTTAATTAACCCACCAAATTAAAGGTTGCAACATTACCAGAAGTGAGAGCCTATGGATGCCTTGATCATAGTGGGACTCCCTTTTTCCAAACCACTTGGGTGTTCACAGTGATACACACATTGCAGGAATGCTTCCCACCAACCCATGCAAAGTTTCAAACCGAAGAGAACAGAAGAGCAGAATTTGTGATGCTGCATCAGTTCTCTTGGTTCCTGTTACATTTGCATCACCTGCTCCCATGAGAGTGCCCACTCACACACCCTGGTCTCCCATCTCAGCACCCCTCTCACCTTTTTCATCCATCTCCAGAGCTGCTTGTAGCATGCGGAAAGTGCTCGATTGCCGTGGTACAGCCCTGGATTCACGGTTTTCCTGCATCAACTTATAAACCTCTGAGTCCCCTTCAAGACGGCGCATGGCTGGCTCTGTATCGAAACTGGAGAGAGAGAGCGTACAAAGGCAGTTAAGACCCAAGAAGGGGAAAAGATACCACAAGCATTTCATCCAGGAGGACAGGACAAACCAGTCTTCCACCATAAGCATCTTTCTGCAGAGTTTGGAGGAAGGGCCAGGACTGGGAAACTGGTGACCAAGAAATACAGGTACAATGTACACTAGTTGTGGCACACACTGGAAGGACACTGGACTTAAGGACATGTTCTGCAAAAAGGTGACTTTTATTCCCAGAGAGGCTGGCAAGGATCTGACAAGCAGGGCTGGCATGGCCATGATGCTGAGATCCCACTTTTGGAAGATCCAGGTTCAAATCCCAACTCAGCCATGAAGCTTCCTAGGTGACCTTTGAGCCAGTGGCTCCTTCTCAGCCACACCTATCTCCCAGGGTTGTGAGGGCTAAAGGAGCAGAGGAATCATGTACCCCACCTGAGCTCCATGGAGGAAGCTCAGGAGGAATATATTAAAAGTGGAGGAATATATTAAAAGGAATATATTAAAGGGGGAATATATTAAAAGCTCAGGGGGAATATATTAAAAGTGAACATATATTAAAAAGTAATATCCTACTGACTTAGAAGCACAAGCCTCCAGCCACCACAAGGTCAAAGAAGCAAGGAAGAATGTTAGGGCTTGACATGGAATGCTAGGAAGGATCCTAGCAATGGGGTTGCTCATCTGAGTGTCCTTAAGAGAACCCACCAAAGTAGACCAGAGTCCAAGGAGGGCCTTTCATAATACTATCTTCAAAGTCCTACCTGACACCTCGTCTCTGTTGGCGTAGGAAGCAACACAGGAACAAGTTCTTGAAAAGGTCTCCTCTGAGTGCACAGGCCAGGCAACCAGCCCCAAGGACCAACCTTTGCAGCAGTGACTGGCCCTACTGCCTTCTCACCCACCTTCCCTCCCTCCCTGCATGCCTCCAGGTCGTCGGTCTCGCCCAGGACAGGTGGAACACTCCCTGTGCATGATGCCTAGACCTGCCCAGCCTCTGAGCTTGTTAGCAGCCCTGACTTAACCTTTGCCTTGCCCAAGAAAAGGGAAAAAAAAAACAAACAAAAATGCTGCTTGTAAAGGCCAAAGGACGCCAGGCAGAAATCTAGGCAGACTTGTTCCCATCCAGCAGGTGTAGCACTCAGTCTAAGCAGTGCTGGGACTTCTCTCTGGTTTGAAATCTTAGCTCTGCCACAGACTCACTAGGTGGTTGAACAAGTCACTCTACTTAGCCTTCTATTATTTATTATCAAGATTATGATCTTGCTTTGGACACAGAGAAACTCTATGCAAATGTTAAACAAGGAGAAAGTGACCATAATCATTTACAATGGTCCTACCAATCACTTCCAGATCACACCCAAGTTCTAGTCCCTACTATCCTGTGTTTTCTTTGCACTGGAAAATCAGCTGCTTCTTATGTCCACAAGCTGGATTTGAAGGGCAATATTTATTTTTCTCATTTTTACCACTCATCCTTCTAGGGGTTCAGAGTGGTGTACATGGTCCCTTTGCTCCTATTGTTCTCATAAAAACCCTGTGAAGTAGGTTTAGTGAAAGTAGTAGGTTTAGAGGCTGAGTTGGTTTAGAAACCTAGTAATAGGTTTAGTAGGTTTAGAGCAGTGGTTCTCAATCTTCCTAACGCCGTGACCCCTTTATAAGTTCCTCATGTTGTGGGGACCCCCAACTATAAAATTATTTTCATTGCTATTTTATAACTGTAATTTTGCTACTGTTATGAATCGTAATGTAAATATCTGATATGCAGGATGTATTTTCATTGTTACAAATGAAATGTGTGTTCTATGCACACATTGAACACAATGGGATTTATTTCAGAGTAGGCATGCATAGAATTGGGCCCTGAGGCTGCAATCCTATCCACATTTGCATGGGAGTAAAGGCCCTCCTGACTATAATGGGATTTATTTCAGAGCAGGCATGCATAGAATTGGGCCCTGAGGCTGTCAGTCAGCCCCAGTGTGTGCGCAGCTACAGCCGGAGGTCTGGCAAGCCTGACCTAGCCCCCTCCACCAGGGGTCTTTAGGCAACCCCCAGGAAAGCTCTAGGCGACCCCCAAAGGGGTCCCGACCCCCACTTTGAGAAATGCTGGTTTAGAGGCTGAGAGATCATTACTGACCCAAGGTTATCCTGAAAGCTTTATGGCTAAACAAGGATTTGAACCTGAATCTTCCAGGTCTAAGTCCAACTCCCAAACAATAGCTCCCAGAATCTAACATTCAGGAATGGAGACACACAGATACATCCTCCAGGATTACCATGTCTCCAAAATAATCCAGGCACTATTTACCCCAGAGAAATCTAATCCCCTTTCAAAGACAAGGGCTAAACACTAGCTTTGATCTCCTTTGGTAAAAAGCAGGTTGATCAGGTGCGCCTGCCATGGGGTGGGGTAGAAATCTTAAAGCTTATTCTATCATAGTAATCTAGGTGCTTTTTACCCTAGAGAAAATATTGTATTTACTCAAATATAACACGCACTTTTTCTAGCTGAATGTAGTCTCCAAAATTGGGGTGTACATTATTCTTAGGCTGCAATCCTAATCTCCAGATAGACCAGCCTGGCACAATTCCTGTGCTGACCTGGGAGTGTCACCAAAGTGTTGGAAGGCACTTCAGCCCTACTCCGGGTGGAGGGTTAGGCCAATGTACAGACATGCTCGTGCCTCCCTACATTACCACAGGAATTGGAAGACTTATGGTTTAGGCTGGCTTAGGTTAGAATTATACCCTTAGATGCATTAGGTTTGAGTAAATACAGTATTTTGATTATAAGTATACGTCAGTATTTAGTTTAACAGTTTACTATATTGTTATAAAAATGTAATATAAACCCATTGTTGCATAAAGTAGTGCAGTTGGGTAAAAATAATAACATAAACCCATTGACATATTACTATTATTATTATCATCATCATTTCTTAGCATCATTCTTGCTCCTGGCAAGGTCTGCTTTAGATGATGGATGCAACATGGGGAAACCTGGCCAGCATGTTGCCAGGGTATTGCTTCATGCAGCACCTGGGTCTCGGACCACTGACCTGCCAATCTTCAAATCAACAAGCACAGTGCCCTTAACCACAGAGCCACAATGTGTCACCTTGTTATCATTATTATTATCATATAACTATTATATGCAGTAAAATTAAATTTTGCATCTGTTTTGCATCACTATTAAACTTTTTTTTAAAATCAAAGCTTTTGAAATTAGGGCGTGCATTAGATTTGATGGTTCAGTAGATTTGAGTAACTATGCATATTATTTATTTGAACCAATGGAAGCTTTTACTGGGGTCCACAGACCCTGAAATACAGCATTCCGCATGAGGATAGCTCTCAAGGCTGTCAGCTGGAGCCTGCTTTTCCAGGGAAGCTGAAAAGCAGAGGCATCGCTACCACAGATTGTACCCGGGTGCAGTGATGGGCTAGAAAAAAATTAACAACCGGTTCTATGCCCATCTGGCAGCCACTTTTAAATGGCTATTTTTAAACTTTATATGTCCTGTCTCTCATTAACAACCGGTTCTATAGAGTAGGTGTGAACCTGCTGGAGCCCATCACTGCCCGGGTGGTGACGCTTCCCTGGAACTTGGGTTCTGGAAGTTCAGGGTAAAGAAATCATGTCATCACCCTGAACTTCCTGAACTTCCAGACATGACTTCCATGTCATCCCTGACCTTCCAGGCTCTTACATCAATTTCAAAGTGAAGAATCCACTTCCCTTTGGCAATCTTGAGGCCCATTTGGGTCCAGCCACCACCAACCCGTGAGGACAAGAGGTGAAAACATAATCAACATTGAGAGCAGGTGACATTTGCACCCAAAGATAGCAGAAGGGGGCTTGGATGCTGTGGCATACCTCTTGTGTCTCACACTTAGAGCAACCCACCCCAGCCTAGTGATGTCCCTAGCAGAAGGATGGCAGAAGAAGTTCTGGTTGGACTGCCACTACTACTTGATGACTCAGAGATGATGACCTGTTTCAAGGGCTCAGCCATGCTTAAACAGAGGCAAAAAAGGGATTCTGCAAGGAGACTGACTTTCTTTCCCTGCCTGCCTACATAACAGGCCATCACCTGGGCCAAGAGTGGCTCCCTACCACCTAAGCAGCTGCAATTCAGTCATAGTCTTCAACAATGGCAGCCTGCCAGAGATCTCAAAGACCTGGCCTACTCATCATTATTATTATTCTTTATTAATACACATCCAGAGCCAAATGGCATACTATAGCAGGCATAGCACAGTGGTTAAGAGACTGAGCTGCAAGACTGCCCCCATTTGAACCTCACCTCTGTCTTGAATTCACTAGGGAGCCTTGAGGGCTCAGTCTTCCCAGCTGCAAAATGGGGATAATGATGCTTATTTACCTTCCTGGATAATTGATGGGAGCATATCAAGGTCATACATGTGAAGTTTGTTGCATGCTCAGAAAAATGCTTATTATGAGGATATTGTTATAGGCAAGTTGTTTTTGGTTTTTTTTTTAAATATGCAACTAGCCAACAAGTGGAGAGACAGCCATGTGGAGACACAGCCATGATCAGGAGCACAGCACTCTTTGCAACACAATCCTAATGAAGTTTCTATGACCCCCACCTGCTACAAGGAAGTTTAATTACTGGAAAATTCATTTATTTATGTACAGTTGGCCCTCATCATCTATGGCAGCGTTTCTCAAAGTGGGGGTCGGGACCCCTTTTGGGGTCGCCTAAAGCTTTCCTGGGGGTCGCCAGAAGACCTCTGGTGCAGGGGGCCAGGTCAGGCTTGCTAGACCTCCAGCTGTAGCTGCATGCACACTGGGGCTGACTGACAGCCTCAGGGCCCAATCCTATGCATGCCTACTCTGAAATAAATCCCATTGTGTTCAATGTGTGCATAGAACACACATTTCATTTGTAACCATGAAAATACATCCTGCGTATCGGATATTTACATTACGATTCATAACAGTAGCAAAATTACAGTTATAAAGTAGCAACGAAAATAATTTTATGGTTGGGGTCCCCACAACATGAGGAACTTATAAAGGGGTCACGATGTTAGGAAGATTGAGAACCACTGATCTATGGGTTTATGATCCATGGATTAGACACAACATGGTTTACAAGCCAGTTCTGAAGATTCAAAGGATCTCCTGGATGTGATCAAAGTGAAAATCAGTATGGGGCTGAGTTCAGGAATAGATCCCCTTATAGATACCGAGGGCCCACCGTACTGCTTTAAATAGGGTTTTCAAAGTTATTTACAGGAGATACAAATGAGACAATTCCATGTCCAAAAAAGGATTTACAATAAAAAATAGATGGCAGGAAACTACCAAGGAAAAGGAGGGGACTTCAGTCATCCCCACAACAGGTCTATAAGGGCTATTATTATTCAGGTGCTGCAGGGTCCTTTTGGAAACCTTTCTGTAGAATCCCCCTGGGTTAACATCCAAGGTCTGTATAATCTTAGAGATGGAAATACAATTTATTGTACACCTTATCTCTCTGTGGTAGAATGGAAATGGAAATATGTGCTCTGTAAATACGTGTAAGTTTATAGACACACATGTGAGCCCAAACCTAAACATAACAAGTAGATCATCTTTGAAAAGAGTTCCAAAACTCTTGTTTTTACCTTAGTACAGGGCCCCTCATAGGCACAGCATCCAATTCAGACCAATTAGCCCAACTAGCTTAAAGCTGGCTACTTGTCCTTACTACTGACTTCAGACTGGGAGATGGAACAAACAATTGCCCACCAAGAACCACCAAATTGAATTCTTGGCTGAGGTTTGAACTGGAAAATTCTCACACTCAGTGGCAAATGAAGTGTAGGGGGTTACCTGTAGCGCCTGCTGTAGGAGTGGAAGCTCCTGTCTTGGTCCTTCCTGAATTCCCAAGGGTTGGACAGTGAATATGATCCAGGGGATGGAGAACCGTTTAATGGAGGCAGGACTGTGACTGGAGATCCACTGCAGTAGCTGAAGCTCCTCTGCCCCTGCAACAAAGGACAGACAGGAGTTGGTAGAGAGTTACTTGGAAGGAAATTATAGGGCATGAGAAGGAAGTCCTTTCCTTCTTACACAACACCAGAACCAGGGGTCATCCACTACAGTTGAGTGGCGGTGGTTAAGAAGAGATGAAAGAGAATTATTTCCTTATCCAGTGTGTAATTAATCTGTGTAATGGCCTGTCACGGGATGTGGTGATGACACCTGGTCTAGATGCCTTTAAAAGGGGACTGGACACATTTCTGGAGGAAAACGCCATCATCACAGAAGCCACAGGGAGTATTTGCCTTCACTTGGTTGAAGAACTAGGCTCTCTGAATGCTAGATGCAAGGGCTTAGCAACAGGATGCAGGTCTCTTGTGGCCTTGTGCATCCCAAGGCATCTGGTGGGCTACAGGAGCTCTTGGCCTGATCCAGCAAGGTGGTTCTTATGTTCTTAGGACAGGAGATTTTTACATAGGAGGGTATACACAAGTATTTCTAGCCTAAACCTTGGGAATGCAGGGTAGACAACAAAAGATGATCTTCTCCAGAGTACTAAAGAGTACAGGGTGGCAGCTATTTAGTTCATACAGACCTCAATGAGCCACTGTGTCCTTCCCACAGCAGGACACTATCTGTGTGCAAATTCTCATTACCAACGTTGATAGCCTGGTCTTGCTTGCCCTGCCAGGGAATCAGCCATGTAGCTTGGGGTTCTCTAAACCACCAGCAGCAATGGTGATATGATATATTCATTGACTGCAACATATTTCATGAATTTTTTTAAGAGCAGGAACACAAGACTAACTTGTGATGAGTGGACAATAGTTGCCTGACACCACCCCATCATAGCTTATGGTCCTTTAACTCCCCGGGGTTAAAAAAAGCAGGCCTCCGTCAGTCTTGAAGGACTATGATATCGTGCTCGGCGCTGCATACGCTGCATGCGAAGCACGAAAGCCTGGGTTGGATTGTTATGGAGGATAGGCTGTTACCCAAGCAGCAAATCCCCCCCTCTCCACGCCACTGAATTAGTCCAATGGAAAGGCAGAGCCGATACAATTAGATCCAGCTGGCGTCGCAGAGCTGGGCTAAGGTCAGGAGCTCACCCTGTCTTGTGGGGCCAACCCAGTCTCGAACCCTGGCCTGCTGGTTAACAGGCATAGCATCTTAACCGCTTGCGCCACCCACAGCCTACAACTCCCTGGGTTAAGAGAGGGAAATTAACCAATTTTCTTGCCTCCTACACTTCCTTTTCCTGAAGATTTTAGATGTGGGACAAGGAGGAGTTGCAGAGGTGATGCCTGGCATATCATCAGATAATGGGGTGGCATTTGTACTGTGTGGGGGAGAGCAGCATTTGTCACACCAACAGAGGCACCAGGCAGCCTTGATATCCACACTGTGCACGACCCATCTTTCCCCTCCTAAAACAGGACATGTGCCCAGACCTCATGGACTCAGGCGATCTTAATTCTGTGGTAAGAAAAGGTGTGCTTTACAAGTTGTATATATACATGAGTGTATTTTATATATATCTATATATAAAATTTGGATGATTGAGCCTAACAGCAAAAACCTGTCATCAAGGAAACAAGAAGTCATTGGAGGGCATGCAAGCCTCACCTCTCCAACCACAAGAATCTTGTTCAGCTGCTTTTCTGACTTTTGAGCCGGCATTACTCATAACCTTTCAAGCATATCTTTGCGTTCATATGGACTAGAAATTCCTCCTTTTTCCTTTAAATGAAAGCCAAGATTCTCCGGAAGTTTTAACTATGTGCCATACCATACCATAGTTTACACTACTTCAGAGCTCCAATCATCGTGTATTTCCTCTCATGTAAGTGTCCACAGTTCGATTTGTCTTTGAATCACAATCCCTGCAATTCTGCCCAGAGACTAAATCAATAATTTTCAACAGGTAAGAAGATGAACCTTGATGGTTCAGGCCAAAAATCCATCTAGTCCAGCATCCGGAATCTGAATGCCCCCCCCATTCAGCACACAAGACAACAAGAAACCTGGATCGTAGTGCCCTACCGTTAGAATCTGGCATTCTAATGTAGTTGACTTCTAAAATATTGCACATACCCATTGCACATACATTCCACATACCCATCATGGCATGTAACCTGGGGTGGAGTTTTCCTCTAGAAATTTATCCAAACCCCTATTAAAAGCTTCTAGGCTACATGCCATCACAACGTCCTGTGGCAAAGAGTTCCACAGACTAATTACCCAATATGTGTCACAACATGTTAGCGTGCTGCAGATGTCTTGCAGCTTTGAAAATCATTGAAAAAGTTTTCTCTGAACATTAGTACAGTGCCCACAACCATTGGCACACTGTTGCCTACATGTTTTTGCTCTTCCATTGAGCACACCTGCTTCACATATAGCAGGCCTCCGTCAGTCTTGAGAGACGATGGTATAGTGCTCGGCGCTGCATACGCTGCATGCAAAGCACGAAAGCCTGGGTTGGATTTTTTATGGAGGATAAGCTGTTACCCAAGCAGCAAATCCCCCCCTCTCCACGCCACTGAATTAGTCCAATGGAAAGGCAGAGCCGATACGATTGGATCCAGCTGGCATCGCAGAGCTAGGCTAAGGACAGGAGCTCACCCTGTCTTGTGGGGCTGACCTGGGAATCGAACCCTGGCCTGCTGGTTAAAAGGCACAGCGTCTTTACCGCTTGCGCCACCCACAGCCCACACAGTGTGAAAAAAGGGCATTTCTGAGTTCTAGATTTGCCTTGGGTGCATTGAAGGTCCTTGGCAGGATCCTCACCTCCCCATTGGTGAAATTAGATCATGGCTCTTTTCAGGGCAGCACATCAGATGATAAACTGCTTTGCAAAGTAAAACAAGAAGTTGTTATGGCAGATGACTAATTCCCAGTGTGCTGGTCACATAGGATTGAGAGGCAACCCACACGGTAATTGCACCATGACTTTTGCTGCAATAAGGTGAAGATCTACATGGCAAGTTGTATGAAAAAGAACACAGCAAAGTGTTGGTCATGTGAAAGCAACATGTCTGGGGGCATAGTTATGTGGGCAGTATCATGTGCAAACAGGCCCTTAAACTGGGGTAAATTCAGCAGGTTAACACTACAATTAGCTCATTTCCCAATGCCTGGGGTGGGGAGGAAAACAAGGAAGACTGACTTGGCACATTCTTGTGGTTACTCCTCTTTGAGCTTTTAACAGCCAGCACCCAAAGCCTCTGGGTGGACACATTTGAATGTCCAAAGGCTGATGTGTTGTCATAAGTCATTCCATATTGCTCACATCTGGTGGCTTCAGAGCACACACCAACCACAAGAGGGCACCCAAAGACTTCAAGATATCAGAATTCAAACGTGTTCCAGAAGCTGAAGGGGTTGTAGAGAAGATCTGCAGCTGGGATGGTGGGCACAGAGGGCAAACAGAAGCACAAGGAATCTAACTCAAGCCTAACCCAGCTTGTGAGAAGTTCAGAAAATGTGAGCAGAGGCACTGCTACCCATCACAACTCATCGTTCCCACCTGGACTTCTAGCATGAGAATTTGGGGTTGTGGTTTCAGTGACTTCACTCAGTGAAAAGATATTGCAAAGAACCATCTGACACTATTTTGTATCCAGAACATCATGGTTCAACCAATGTGCCACGGCACATTGGTGTGCCATGAAATGTCTGCAGATGTGTCACAGGAGTTTGGAGCATAGGGGTTGAAAACAGCTGATAAACTTTCTGGGTTCTATGGCTCTGTTTCTAGGACAATGTAGTAGTAATGAATTTGTAGTAATGAATGTCTGCCCTGGCAGAGGAAGTGGTACAATTTGTTACTATAGAGTTGCCCTACAAACACAGCCGCAGAAGCTGGGAGAATTACCCAGAAGTTAGAAGTGGCAATGATTGCAGAAGTCACTCTGCCATGAGAACAACGATGAAAATTGCTGATCCAGGGAACACCCAAAGCTCCTAAAATGGTCCAGGATGTCGCCTCCATACAAATCCCACATCAACTTCCAGCTCCATGAATGGGGCTGAAGCAATATCCACATGTGCACAACACATAGAAGGTCCCAGTTTCAGCTCCCATAATCTCCAGACAGAATCTGAAACGAAATACTGGGGAGTTGCTAATTCAATAGGGGGCAGCCACCTACATTCAGAATTGATCACATCCAGCTGAACCATGCCCCTTGCTCTCTGGACATTAATTCAATGGCAAAGCACATGCTTCAACTGTACAAGGACTGGTCCTTCAGACAGGCCCACCCAAGACAACCAGATCTTGGCCATCAGTTCCAGAGCAAGTGCTATTCTCAATAGCATTTAATAGTAAGTGCTATTCTCAATAGCTGGTGACATTTAGCTACATAGATCCAACAAAAGGCAATTCCTACCCCTTAGAGCATTGGCTGGCATGCCAAATAGGAGAGGCACTTAAGAGTTTGTACCACACCTGGAGAGAACTAGGAGACTCAGATCTGCCTGCATTTAAATTGCTGGTTCTATGGTTACCTCTGTCTGAAATCTTGGAGAGGCACTACAAGTCTGTGCAGAGTACGGTGAGTTGGTATATTGATATACCTAGTCTGACTCAGTATAATTTATTGTATTAATAAAAAGAGAAAGAGAGAAATACAGTAAAATATAGACTGCGCTGCAGTAGCTTGTGCTACAACAACCTATGGACTGTGACTCCAATAGGGTCACGAAGCCTCATTCCGGAGGTCTCAGCAAACTTTCAAGGCCTTTGAAAGAGAGGACTTGGTTAGATCCAATCCAGTCATGGTACTGCCACATCAAAACTGTGTTCTGGATATACTCTGGCTATCTTCACCCTTCAGCAGTTTCTCCTGTAGTGGCTTCTGCTGGTATTCTTTGACATCTTTTTAGATTGTGAGCTCTTTAGGGACAGGGAGCCATTAGTTACTGTATTTCATTTTCTCTGTAAACTACTTTGTGAACTTTTTGTTGAAAAGAGGTATATAAATACTGTTGCTTGATTGATTCTGATGGTCCTGCTTGGCTTGGCACCTCATAGGATTGTTGCCTCATAGGATTGCCTCAAGAGGTAGAGGAAATGGGGCAGATGGGAGTAGGAGTTGGTCAGCAATGGGGGCCAGGGTGGGTGGATCAGGTCCTAGAGGGGGATAGGAATGGCAGTGGCTCTCCATTTGCATTATTAATTTATTGGGGTTGTAGCTCTGTTTTGCTTCCCTTTCCTGCAGTGGCACCAAAAGAGGGGTCCCTTGCATGCCTTCCTCCAAGACAGACTGCCTTGACCCCATCCCTCTAACTATGCTACTGTTAAATACTCCTTAGTATCTCCTACCCTCTTGCAGTCCTGGTGCTGCTTGCTCACCTCACTCCCCTCTCCATGTAGCAATTCTAACCTCCCTTCTCACCCCCAAACAGCTTGCAATTTCAAAGGCGCAATATTGCTCGCTCAGTGAGAAGTCTCCTTTCCTGGGCATCTGCTCCTGTTTAAAGACCTTGGAAATGGAAGAAAGGAAAAACCCCATCCTAACTAGAAGCAAATGTTCCCAGAAGCAGCACAATGTAAGAGGCTCAACAGAAAAATACTAATCAGCATTATATAGAGCTGCAGTTTTTTCCCCTCCCCACCCATAACAATAGGGACAACTTTTAACACAACAAACTGTGTCAAAGGAGCGTCCTGGTTGGACATCACTAGATCCCCCCTTTGCTCCTCAAGCAAAGGCCAATTCTTTGATTCTTGAGAGCTCAAGCACATGCACACATATGGGAAAATTAAATCCTGAGAGTTGCTCCACTTAAACCTGCAGGTGCTTCTGGCCCATCCATGCACCCACCTGAGACTGTATGCATTGGGGGCAGGTTGTGATACCAACAAGCATGTGACAGGTTTGGGTTGCATTTTGGTGATGCATCTCCCTCCTACCCGCTGTCAATGCAAGCTGCAGGTATCAGAAAAAAGTTCAATATCAGAAAAAAATTCCTGACAGTGAGGACGGTTCAGCAGTGGAACAGATTGCCAAGAGAGATGGTGGACTCTCCCTCACTAGGGATCTTCAAGCAGACTTGACGAGCACCTGTCGGAGATGCTCTAGGACAGTGGTTCTCAATCTTCCTAATGCCGTGACCCCTTTATGAGTTCCTCAAGTTGTGGGGACCCCCAACCATAAAATTATTTTCGTTGCTACTTTATAACTGTAATTTTGCTACTGTTATGAATCGTAATGTAAATATCCAATATACAGGATGTATTCCAAACTTTCAAACTTCGTACCTCTCGTGAACGCTTTCAAGGGACCAAACAGGTGAAATTCTGAAGGGGCACGGTCTGGGCAATAAATAACAAATGCAGAGGTCATCAGTCAAAAGGAGTCATTTTGCATCATGACAACACAAGGCCTCATACAGCAGCCCAAACGGTGCAGACCGTCAACGAGCTGGGCTGGGAACTGCTCCCTCATCCCCCTTATAGCCCAGACCTTGCCCCTTCAGACTTTCACCTGTTTGGTCCCTTGAAAGCGTTCACAAGAGGTATGAAGTTTGAAAGTGACGATGAAGTCAAAAGTGTTGTGAGCGACTGGCTGAGACATCAGTGTAAAGATTTTTACGCTGAGGGAATACGGAAGCTTGTGCACAGTTGGGAAGTGTGACAGTGCTGGGAGACTACGCTAAAAATAAAAAAATAAAGCTTCTATCTGTATTAGAAGTCCTTATACAGAAAAATTCACCTTATTTATTGAATCACCCTCGTATTTTCAGATATCCATCAGCCCTGTTTACCTAACAGAAGGTGGCTTGATAGGTTGGGTGCCAACCCTAATAAACTGGCCGTGTTTTGCTCAGTCATACTGGGGATTAGCCAAAAAGGGACTGAAAAGAGAACTGCCAAAGTGCTAATACCCTCATAAAAAGCAAGGGAGAAGTCCTACTTAAAATATCAAACACTATTTTTATTGTTCCATCTCAAAATGGGCATCATGGCGTTGGCAAAGGGAATAGTATTTAGGATTTTGCAGCTTGGGAGAAAAAGAATTCAGGTGGTGATTTTCAACCTTTTTCATCTCACAGTATACTAACAAAGTGCTAAAATTTTCAGTGTGCACTATCAGACTTTAAAAAAAACACACAACTGACAAAGAACATGGTGCCACCAGCAGGGAACACTGTGAACTCCTGCAGCACACTCAAGTATCATTTGTGTCACACTAATGTGTACTGATATAAAGGTAAATGTATCCTTGCAGTTTGCCCTGCTAGTTATGACAAACTATGAGTGGTACTCACAACTGTTCCAGCTTTGTCTGAAGACATATCCATGTTCATGTGGCCGGCACATCTATATGCCAGAAGGCACATGTAACGCTATTACTTTCCAACCAGAGTGATGATACCTATTTATCTTCTTGCATTTACATGCTTTCAAACTGCTAGATTGGGAGGAGCTGGGCAGTTGAAAACTGCCAACTGCGACCCTGGTATAGTGATTGAAAATTGCTGGATTAAGGTTATAAACTTAAGTTCAGCATGAAGTAGATTGAAAACTTCCTTTCGTGAGAACTCCCCAAAGTGAGTTTGATTGTGTATTCAGGACAGACAAAAGGAAGCTCCTTCTCATACCACATAGCCTAAAGAATCCACCAATGTGGCAATGGTTAATGGCTTAGAGAAGAGTCTCCAAACCCCAGCCCTGGGGCCAGATGCAGCCCTTGGCAAGCCTCAAGATCCCTCTACCTGGCCCCTGGGCAAGCCACTCCAATACATTCTTATATGTAAATTTATGTAAATTTGTTCAAATTTGAAAGGTAAATTAGTTTTTTTGGCCTCTGACACAGTGTAGAGAGATGATGTGGCCCTCCTGCCAAAAAGTTTGGAGACCCTTGGCTTAGAGCAAAGCTACATGTGTGCGCAAACACGATTCCAACCAGAAGTACCTCAGTCACACTTGATAGTGGGAAAGGGGTGGCAGAAAGTCAGTCGAAACCCAGGCTGAGAAGGGGGAAATTCATTCTTTCTCCTAGTATACCCCCACAGCAGTATCAGGAACCCCCAAAAGCATTGGTGAGGTTGTTATATCCACAAAAATGGTCCTTGGATTGAGAATGATCCTATCCCCTGGCCCTACCCCCAGGCACCCCAATTCTGTCCGAGTAGGGTGCCCCCCACAAAAACATGGCTGTTTGGGAGGGAAAACTATGTTTAAGTCAGTGGTTCTGAAACTTTTAGCACCAGGACTCACTTTATAGAAGGAAAATCTGTCAGGACCTACCAGAAGTAATGTCATGACCAAAAGTGCAGGGAATTTTTAAACAATCTTAGGATGCTGTCCTACCCACACTTTTCCAAGAGTAAGTCCCATTTACTATTGTTGTGAAAGCATAAATAGTAGTCCTTTTAAAGTACAGATCTGTTAGTTTCCCCAAGTACAGTCACATACCCTGGGAGCATTAAACCTAATATAGTAAAAATAAAATATTGAAATGCACGGGGACCCACCAGAGATGAGCACATGGCCATCTCAGTTTGAGAAACACTGGTGTAGAAATACGTGGACGGGAATGTCTACTGATGGGTACCGACAGCTAAAAGCACCCTTAGGTTTTGTGTTAGTCTGCCTCGGAAAGCCAGTTGCTGAAGGGCAAAAAAAGGAAAGTGGCGCCGTTTTCATGACCTGCTTGCATAATTCCAGGACATTATTTGTTCGGCTGCTAAGCTTCTGGTTTGATCCAGCAGGGCCCTGCTTGCATCCAGTTTACAGAGGCAATATCCACGGAGCTGATTCCTGCCCAACACTTGCATCCGGCTCCATAGTTCATCACTCTCTGCACCCAGGTTCACCGATTCGGCAACGTTAAAGGAAAAGAGGAAGATTTGGACTGACAGCTCCCTGCAGGTTCTCTCCCCCTGCCTGGGACTTGCAAGACATGACATTCTTTGAGGTCAATTGCTCATTCTCAAGGAATGGAGAACTGCTCAGTCAAGGAATTTTTCCTGGGACAAGCAAGATAAGGAAGAACCAACCAGATGTGTGTCCTGCTGACCACCCTTTCCCAAACACTCCAGCCTCAGCGTCCAGCCCTGATGCAACTGCTGGGTAGGGAGGAGGCCACCCAGCCAGGCCAAGAGCTACAGAAAATGCATGCCAAAAGAATGGAAAAACATCACCCAGAAGCCAAGGGACTGTGGCGAACCAGGTGCCAGCTGGCAAACCCATCGTTATGGGGCCAACTTTGCTTCCCAATTTGGGCTTGAAAAATAGCCTCCAAACAGAGCAGAAAACAGGGAAGGAGGGAAGCCAAGCCCCCGGAGCCAGAATAAGCAAACAAATGGCAGCACATGGTCCTAAGAGCAACAGGGAGGAGATGCCAGGGCACCTAGGATAGGGGCAGATTGTGTATTCAGGACAGGAGGAGGATCACATGTTCTTTGAAGGATACAGGCATTCCAATGCAACTACAAGTGAGTAACTTGGGAACAAGGATATATATTCCAGCTATATATTCTGACATCCCGAAGGCTATTATCTCTGCATCAGGTGCAAAGAGATGCTCTGTGTGGCTGCAAATTTCCCCCAGATTAGACCTGTCAATGTCCAGTCTGACCACCTTGTGGAAATCTTAAAGCAAAGCATCTGGGTCAGCTTTTAGCTTAGGGTGGAGAGCAATTTTATTTGCCTTTCTTGGTAGAGAAGGTTTTTTTTTATTCGCTTTTGATAGCTGCTGTCAGGACAAGAAAGGGCTAGAGATCTAAAATGAAAAGTTTGATGACCCTTCCTTGGTATACCTAATTTGCATGTGCTACATCTGCTGCATGATCTGAAGTTCTGTTCATGCATTTGGTTCTCGCCCCCACCCCAAGTAAGGAAGTCATTGGCATTCACAGAAACAAGTGCACAGAGAAGAGAAAATATTTGCATAAGAGGAAAAGGCTGGAGATAAAGAGGAAGTTGTCCTCAAAATGGAGAGATATTGTCTTGAAAAGTTAAAAGGAGGTGGGCAATATCTTTAGAAAACCTGAGAAAGTATACCTAAATAGAACCTGAGCCAGTATAGTAGTAAGAACATAAGAAGAGCCTTGCTGGATCAGGACCAGGGCCCATCTAGTCCAGCTTCCTTTATCTCACAGTGGCCCTCCAGTTGCTTTAGGAGGCATACAAGAGCCATGCATCCTGATGCCGTCCTCTGCATCTGGAATTCAGAGGTAGATTACTGCAAAAAACCATAAGGCTGCACAAAGCAACTTGTAATATGTAATGGACATTTCTATAGAAATCCCTATTTAATGGCATCTAGGTCAGATGCCATCACCACATCCTGTTGCAAGGAGTTCCACAGGACAATGAACTAATTCCATGCATATCTTTGATGTAGTTGTAAGGGGAAAAATCTGTCTACTTTTAAAGAGAGGGAGGTGGGAGAGAAGCTAGCTTCCTGTATGGTTATCACACGCTATGGACTCTTCACATTGGCTCCCAAGATGGCAGGGGAGGCTGGACTGAATAGAGCAGGAGCTTAACAAAGCCACTCTGGAAAGCCATCATAGGACCAAGGGATGTTGCAGAAGCCAGACAAGGGACTCCTGCTATTAACACAAACAGGTCCTTTTGGAGAGGCAGGCAGAATTGATCTGAACAGATGTGTTAATGGGCCCCAGGAGTGCCTTGCTTGCCAACACCTAGCCTCTTGTGTCCAAGAGATGGAGGCAGCATCTCCCCAAACTGGTTCTGTCTCCCCAGCTCCCAGCAGTTGCTTGGTGATGCCAGGTAAGAACAAGCAAACATCTCCCCAGCCAGGTGTGCTGCAACCTGCAGAGACACGTGCAGGATGGAGGCAAGGCAATGGCTGGGACGCTATCCAAACACATGATCGGAAGATGGCAGCAGAGGCAGGGGCTAAAGAAACAGATTCCCTTCCAGTAGAGGATTTTATACCAAGGAGAAGCCCAAGAAAGAAGGGAAGATCCAATTCTTGCAAGAGCAAGATTTGCAGGAACAAAAAGGGAGGGATGAAGTAGGGAAGGTGCATAAAATATATAAGGACTGGCAAAAGAGAAGCCATATAAGGACTGGCAAAACTTTTGAAAGTGATCAGGAAAAAATGGGTCACTCCCTCTAATGCAATGGTTCTCAAATTTTAGGAACATTCAGAGGCAAAGATTTGAATAATCGACGATCCCCTTCCAGACTCGGCACACAAAAATACAGTTGAAATTTGTAATGCAGTAATTTGAATAGACTTTTTAAAGATTCATTATTATAAGAAGATTTGGGGGTTGCTGCTTTTGTTGCTGGCTGTGAGCAGGCCTTTTCCACCCTCTCTAAAGGTCCGTGGGAGGGAATATCTCGCCAAGCGCAATCTTGCAGGCCACTTGTGGTCCACAGACCATGGGTGGGGAACCAGTGCCCATAATGGAATAAGATTCCATTATGGAAAAGCTTCACCCACAATGCCACAGGAGCACAGCCAAAATGTACATTTTGTGCAGGATTGCAGGATTTACTCCTTTTTATTCTCTTTCCTTCTCCCTTCCCTTGCCAGTTTTGGCCTGTTAGCACCATGTGGAAGAGGCCCATTGTAACAGTTCCCTGCCACATCCCCCAGCAACTCAAAATGCCCAAAGCCATGCACAACCAACAATGATGACATTTTTATGGATTTTATCCATGGTCTCTCCTCACCTGTCTGCTGCTCGGTTGAAGTGGCTCGTGGGGAGATGGAGAACGCTGGATTCTGGGAGAATATCCCAAGGACTGAAAGCTGGAAAGAGATGTCAAAATGATGCCGGGTAGAATTGCTTATGACAGGAAACAACACAGATTAAGACAGGCAGAAACAAGTCAAAGAGGATGCCAGCATAGCTAAGCAGCAGGTTCTATATAAAGCTATGAAGCCAGTTTCCTTCAGAAAATAGTAACCAAAGGAGAGGTGCACAAACATGGCACAAATTTGGCAGAATGAACACCAACAACATTGTGATTTTAAAAATCACTATGAACACCATGAGGAAAGTTATGAAGGAGTGTATTATTAACCAAGCTATCTGAATTGAATACCTCATGTTCTGGTCACAAAAACTCTCTAAATACAGTGGTGTTTGGCATCCGTGGAATTGAGTATCCACAAATGCCTCCATGCCTGGAGGGCTTCAAAGGATCTCCAAATGTGGCCAGAAGGTATTTTTGGTTTGTGTCAGGAATTTCCTCTCGTGTCTGGAGGTGTTCTGAGGTTCAGGGTGATGTCATGTGGCCTCCCTATGCCTCAGAGCATCATGTGTAAATGACCAGAAGTTGTCAGGACAAACTGGAAATCGTTTCCAAACACATCCATGAGTCATTGTGAGGAGGCTGGAAAGCAGCTCTTGACCTCTGGAGGGCTGGTCACAGTCTGCAGGTAAATAGTTGCAGTGTTGCACCAGCCCTCCTGTGAATTTCATTATCTATGAAATTTGGTGTCCATGGGGAAGCCTGGAGCAGATTCTCCACAGTTCCCTGGGACACTATTTCAATTTCTGATGGGCAATGGAGGGAAGGCCAATCTCTTCAGATACCCTCTTCAGATACCTGAAGGGCTGTCATAGGGAGGAAGGGGCCAATTTGTTCACAGCTGCTTCTGAAAGCAGAACTAGAACCAATGGGTACAAACTGCAAGAGAGGAGATTCCAGTTGGATATCCGGAAAAAATTCCTGACGGTTCAGGCGGTTCGGCAGTGGAACAGATTGCCAAGGGAGGTGGTGGACTCTCCCTCACTAGGAATCTTTAAGCAGAGGCTCGACGAGCACCTGTCAGGGATGCTCTAGGGGGATTTCCTGCTGCAGGCAGGGGGTTGGACTAGATGACCTACTAGGTCCCTTCCAACCCTATGATTCTATGATTCTTCATGCCCCTCTTGTAACACCCAGACTGAAATGCTGGCAAGAGAATGCAAAGTTAGACAGAGAGTCTGGTATGTCCAGACTCTGTTATGTCTGTTACATTATGCACTTCTTATGTACCTGCGGTTGTTCACCATAGACTCCCCACTGCCCTCGGTGGGCAAGCTGGACCTCTGAAGATTGTACGGACTGCCAGGCTGGTATCCTGGGGATGTAGGAGAGTAGGGGCTGCTGGGCCGTGGACTGATGGATGCTGGGCTGGAGTAGGAAGATCTCAGTGAACTTGGGCCATCATCCCTGGTCCTCACAACATCCTACAGCAGTTACAGAAACAAAGACATTTTGATGACTGGGTATGAAACTTCCTTTTCGTCCTGAAAACATACATGTAGAGTTTCAAACAAGATGACATGGGCAATCTGCATAGGTCTGTAAGAGAGCCAACAGTATCAACACACTGAGAAGATACTGTTCCAAATTTACATCCTGGCAGAACATTACTGCCGTGTATCACACATGTCAAACCATGTGCCTCATTTGCCCCTTTCTGCTTAATGAGAAAACTAGGTTCCAAATTACATGTGAACCCTGCAGCATTCCAGAGCTATTTTCATTTGGAGGCAGCCTGCATGTGGAGAATTTTTCCGCATGCTTTTTTCCAAGGAAAATATACTTCTATTGGCATCAATGGAAGCGTTTCTTACTTGCCAAAATCACCTGTTTGGGGGGATCCTAAACCAGATTGGAGCCCCAGGCACACACCACTGGCAAAAATAAAGGACCTGGCATGTTTGCAACACTGCCCTTTGTGTCGCATGCATTAAGGGAATAACCTAGCCAAGAGGCTCATGTTGCTCAGAATTGTGTGAACAACCTATGATTAAGGAAAGTTTTTGCATATTTCTTGCAACACAATGTCAGTGAGAGGTTTCATTTCTGAAAACAGACACTTCAGAGTCATTCTTCCTCATCAACCACATATGCTGACTCATTCATGGGAGCCCAGGTTCACTGAAGCCTCTAAAGTTTCAGTTACACCATAGAATCATAGGGTTCTCTTGTTGACACCAGAGATGGTCAATCTTTTTCAATCTTTTTGGCACACCGACAACGCACTAAACTTGTCAAGGCACACCATTATTTGTTTGACCATTACCAAGCCATGCAATGCTGCTGATAAGGGGCTCAAATCCCCCAAATTATCCTCCTCAAAGTCCCACGGCACACTAGTGTGCCATGGCACAGCGGCTGAAAATCACCGTTATACTATTCCTTTTCAGGTGCAAGTATTTTGCCTGAAGTATTGCAAAGCGATATTAATCCTACTCCATACTTTTTAAAACCATACTTAATCAGACACATGAATAAAACTTATTTTATAAAGCATGCAGAACAGCATTCAGGTCGCTTGCTGAGGGCCAAAAATGACATCATTAAGTCGAAAATGGCATCATTAAGAAGAAGATGGCCAGAAATAAGTACAGTGACGCCTCACGTAACAAGTTTAATTTGTTCTGGAGACATGTTTCTTACATGAAACATTCTTTACATGAAGTGGATTTTGCCATAGGAAATAATGGAAACTTAGACGATTGGTTCCACAACCAAAAAATATTCATATAAAAACATTAACTGTATGTAAAAATGATGACAAAACACTGAAATTTAATTCAAAACATGCATGATTTAATTCAATGTGCATGATCCTATGAAATCTACTTAGGCTGCAATCCTAAAGACATTTTCCTGGGAGTAAACCCCATTTAAAACAATGGGGCTTACTAATGGGTAGACATAGTTAGGAGGCTGCAATTAAAGATACTTTCTTCTGTAATCCAAGACACTTTCAAAGTGTCTCCCCACTTTCTCCTTCTCTTCATCCTGAGCCCCCTCTCCCCTGCTCCCTTCTGGCTAGCCCTGAGCTGCTTCCCTCTTCTCCACTGCTCTTCTCTCCCTCTGCCCAGTGGATGCCTGGCCGCAGGAGGAACAGCGCAGAAGTGTTGCTTTCGCTATGGGCAGGCGCACTAGGCAGCCTGACATTTTTTAAAAGGGCTGCCAGCCAGCGGGTCTGCCCCAACTGCCAAAGAGTGTGTTTGTTATGTGAAGCATAGTTTCTTATATGAAGCAGAATCCTAGAGAAATTTTAGTTTGTTACGTGAAACATACTTTACATGAGGCATTTGTTACGTGAGGCGTCGCTGTACTTGTTCTCACACAGAAATTCATTAGCTGCAATTGACACAAAATGTGCAAATCTTGTTCATGATTTCAGAAAATGCGAGTGCCCAATTGTAATGGAGGCCAAATAAATTGCTACCAGGGGCTGGCCTGTAAACTTTATTTTTGATACTTCTGCCATAAATAACTCTACGTTTTTATTCCATTTGCCATCAGAAGCCCTGTTCCACATCCTATAAGAAGAGATGCTTGAAAACTGTGTTATTTTACTAAGAAATAATCCCATTATGTTCAATAAGACTTAGGCTGTAATCCTATTTATTAAAGGAAAACATCTCTACTTATCAGAAATGGAAATGCAGGGCAGGGCCTTCTCAGATGCATCCCCCATTAGAGGAACTCTTTCTCAAGATTGCTGACCTAGGGTGCAGTCCAGAGTAACTACGGGGAGTCCTTGCTCCTGTGTAAGAACAATTCACTCTGGATTGCAATTTCCCATAGGTTTTCACTAGGTGGTGCAGTAACTATGGGTGCACATAATGTCTCTTATGTGCTCCTGTAGTTATTACTCTGGATTGTAGGGCTAGGCTGCAATCCTAAAGACATTTTCCTGGGAGTAAGACCCATTGAACACAATGGAGCTTACTTTTGAGTAGACATGGTTAGGATTGTGCTGCTAGGCATTCTCAGTTTTTAAAATAGGAAGCAACATCACACTTGGTGCATTTGGCTTTTTTTTATTTTATCTATATCATCTAATTTTTTTGGTCTGATTGTGGCTTTACATTTGATCATACGTTCCTCCTTTGTTTTCTTGACTCCTTACATTTTTTGCTTGGCTATGGCTGCAATCCTAAAGACACTTTCCTGGGAGTAAGACCCACTGAACACAATGGGGCTTACTTTTGAGTAGACATGGTTAGGATTATGCTCTATGTTTTGCTGCGTTAGCTACCTTGCAACTTGCTTTAACAGAGTGCAAAGGAAGGCCACAAGTATTCACATTCAAATAATTTTAAAAACGTTGCCAGAATTTTTCAACACACAGCCAAAATGGAAAGCTCTCCATGAAAACAGCCCATTTGTTTAAAATGCCTTATTTTGAATTACTGAACGGACTCCTTGTCTTGCTGCCAAAATGGTTTGGGTGAGATACTAAAAAATTGACACTCACCAATCTACTGTGGAGGTTTATTGATACGGCAAAAAGCTTATAGAACGTTTTAAGTTATGCAATGAAGACAGCATAACACAACCACTATGAGAAACAGGCCAGCAACTGGAAAATATAACTGTCAACAACAACAGATGTCGAACATTTTTTGTTGCCCAGTGTGTTTTCTTTTATGTTTGTTCACATTTTTGCCCATGTGGAATTCTTTTTTTAAAAAAGCTGAAATAAAAGAGATAAACTGTGGCCATAACTTTATTATACAACAGACTTCATGTATAAGTCTGCCTGACTATGGGCAAAATCCAGAGTAACTATGGGGAGTCCTTGCTCTGGTGTAAGAACAACTTACTCTGGATTCCAATATGAATTTCGCATAGGTTTTCACTAGGTGGTGCAGTAACTACGGGTACACGTAAAGTCTCTTATATGCTCCCATAGTTACTCTGGATTTGGGGGTACATGTCTTTACAAAAAGGAAAATGTACTGCCCGGATCAGGGAGAACTGCTGTTTGGTAAACAACTCACTCGAAGGCTACTTATGGGTCAATGCAGGCCTGTCTCAAAGCAAACATGGGCATGTGCCTTTTTAAAATCCTGGATTGAAGTGTGAATAGTCCTGTGCTGAACAGGTTTATGAAAATAACCATCTATGAGCCATTTATATATACAAAACATAAGGTGTATACATAGCAATTCCTTGCACTTTTGTGTGGTTAGAGACCACATCGTGGATGGAAATTTTTTAAAAAGATGGATGAATCTCAAAGCTTCAAGTTTATTTTGGCCAATGAAAAATGTAAATGTTTTTTGAAACTTGGCCTTGGTTATGCCTACAGCCAGGACTGAAAAATGGTGCTCCTCTAACTTGTCCCTAAAAAAGTTACCCCCAGGATTCAGAAAATATTGGGAAGTGATGTTTTAAAGCCACAGGGCCAAACAGGCAACATATGGTCTCCCCGGATCCTGGTAGGCTCTCTGAAGAGTCTGGAAGGCCCAGAAACATCTAGCTTCCCCCCAAAAAGCCTTCTTAGACATCTAAATGGGCCTGAAGGGTACAAAAACTGTAAGCAGGTGGAGTAGGGAGGAGAGTATCATGGCAGGAGGAGGGTGTCATGGCAGCACCCACATGGGACATGCCCAAGGCATATACCCCCTCCTCTTCCAAAGTAGACCAGTGATAACTATATACCTCATGTGAATAATAAAACAAAATATAATATACATAATAAATAATAAAACAAAAAATATACATAAGAACATCCACAAACTTCATGAATGGCTGGGTGAAGTTGGATAAAAGAGGAAAATACACCAGTGAAATCTGAAGTGTGTATGACCAAAAATGGTTGAAAGAGTAAAGCAATGAAAGTCAAAGTATACTGTTTATGTACGCACCTGAAACCGTATAGACAACATCTCTGGGGAACTTTCTCCATTGGTCTGGCTGGGAGAAAACTGCTGAGACCTGGAATTGGAAGAATATTATTAGTTCTAAGGCATCAAGGACTGGCACTCCTGAAGACATTCCTCAAATAACTAATCAGCAATTGCCCCATTAAAAATTCTGTTTCTATCTGAAGGAAAAAGTCCATCTATGTAGAAACCCTACGACCATATACTGATGAACAAAGAATAAGAGCACAATCCTAACCATATCTACTGTGTTCAGTGGGTCTTACTCCCAGGAAAGTGTCTTTAGGACTGCAGTCTAAGTTGATTTCTGAAAGAAAAAGTTACCTTACGCATGAGTAGGACACCACCTTTTCAAGACATTTTAGAGCAGGTCTACTTGAACATTTCAGCCCAAGACCCCCTTCTGAGAATGACAATCTGGAACCCCCCTCCCCAGAAGTGATATTATGCTAGAAGTGTCACTAAAGGTGCCCAGTGTCAGATTGAAAGATGGCCGCATCCAGATTTTCACAACTCCCTTGAAATGAAGCCACGACCCCCACTTTGAAAACCACTGTTTTAGAGGGTTAACACAACAATCCATACACATAAACAGCCGACAACAAACCTCTGAAATCTAAACACACAGAATCAAGCTTCAAATTAAAAATAAAGCAAAAACATGTGTTCCTAGTCCTCATGATTACATAATAAAAAGCCTGGCAATGTGCAAGGAGTTACTGAGAAACCAGAGAGGAGTGGTGTTTATCTTGGGGTACATGGATTTCAATACCTCCTTTGAGAAACATGAGTTCTGGGTCTGCGGTGCACAACAAATCTATGCCTGAAATTTGGGTAGTCTTCATTCCCCCTCACCCACCCCCTTTTTCAGCAGAGACAGCTTGCCTCTCCCAGTGGTTCTAAGCTAGATGTGTTTTCAAAATGAGGCCCAGATGGCCATGGCTATGAGCTCCCCTAATACCACTACTTGCCTCCTGGATCAGGGTGACCAGATGCCAAACCCAAAATTCCTGAACCCCAAGCCAAAATTTCTACCCGCTTTAAAAAACTGCCAAAAAATGAATTTTTTTGTTTTTATATTTTTGGTTTTTTGGCCATAACGTTTGATAGGAAGGAGATATCTCCAAAACTGATTTTTGCATTGGATTCTGCTCTTCAATACAAATTGAACGACATATGACATGATGGTGTATTGCGCACCATCGCAAAGTTCAAAAATGAAGCCTAAATGTAGGACAATGAAGCCAAAATGTAGGACACCGAACAGGAGGCAAAAAATCTGGACAAATCCAGGTTTTTCCAGTCATATGGTCACCCTGTCCTGGATGAACACAGTGCAGCCTTCCCAGGAAGGGATGAAAAGCAGTCTTGTGCCACCAGCCCAGGCACCCTCCACCAGGCAAGGTGCTGGCTCCAGCTACAGAAGACAGAGAGGGACTGGCTACCTCTCCAGCCCCAAACCCAGACTCTGAAACTGACAATGGGGTGATGGGGGAGAGAAGAGAAGGAGCCGCTTCTTTTATATTCACTCCGCAGGAATGCTTGTGTGGCTTTGATGTAGCTGGGAGTTAGAATTCATTAGGGGGAATTATATCCATGGGAAGGGGGTGGACAAAGCAAACTGCAATGAGACGGGGAAAGGGGAAGGAAAGAATTTACAGATGTGACAGCGTGGTAAAAGAGAAGATGTGCTCTATAGGATCTGATACTGACATCCAGCTTAGGGTTACCTTATGTCCCGAAAAACAGGGACAATCCCGATTTGGGGGTATTGTGTTCACATACTGGCAAATGGGACAGAGGGTCCTGTTTTGATTTTGTGGAAGAGAATTATGGCAACCCTATGCTAACTGCACTTCAGAAGAGACACTCTAGCCTACCACTCTACTATCTAATTGCTTGCAATCACTTGATGGGGGAGGGAAGAGAGAGTTAGATCCTTCCTGAGAGTCGCCAACTGGCCAGGAATTTGAAAAGAATCCTTGCTAGAGGGTGCAATTATACCAAGGGTGCGTCCATGTGCCTTGATGTTGCACCCAAATAACTCGTTCTGGTGTTGTGAAAGAGGGAAAGAACACCCTTGGATCCATTCTATCCATCCCCTGAATTTTTCTGTATGGCTTAATCATGATCCCCCAATATAATCAAGCTGCCAAGTACTGCCTAGTGAAGTAAGCAGCCTGTTCTCTTTAATGAAAGACTAGCAGCTCAGGGGTTAAAGCCTCAGGGGGTTGAGTGTGAGAACCAAGCACACCAGACCAGCATCTGCACATTGCTTAAAACATGCACCAGCAATTCCAGGAAAAGGTTTCAGGAGGAGCTTTGGCACAGAGCCCAATAGACCTCAGAGTGTGTCACTGGACCGCACGACTCGGCAAGAGCATTGTCAGAAATGCAAGCAGACCTAAGCCCATGGGGCTCCAGGACAATTGGGGGGTCGGGGGGAGAAAGACGAAACATGCTCAGGGAAGGTAGAGGAGAAGGAGA
This sequence comes from Cryptoblepharus egeriae, assembly GCA_030015325.1. Taxonomy (NCBI): domain Eukaryota; kingdom Metazoa; phylum Chordata; class Lepidosauria; order Squamata; family Scincidae; genus Cryptoblepharus; species Cryptoblepharus egeriae. The sequence continues at coordinate 23,537,925 of JAREYC010000011.1, forward strand.
TGAAGATGAGCCGGAGGCCTCGGAATGAGAGGAATGCGGCCTCCTGGGCGGCTCCAGTTCGCTTTGTCGGTTTTGGGGTGGCGCCAAGATGCCATTAGGACTGTTCCAGGCTTCATCAAGCATCCATTGCATGTCAAACACAGGATAAATTAGGAACAGGGACACAGCTGTGCATGGAGAAGCCAGGACAGAGAGGACACGCAAGCAACTTGTCCACTGACCCACTGACAGGTGGCCATTCTTTGTCCAGGAGGCTCCAGAACCAGCCAAAAGCCCAGTGGCTTTGCTAGAGTAGGCAAAGGTGCTAGACAGATGTGCAAAGCAGCCCTTCCAAGTCTCATGTGCCAGGTGTGGAGGAGGGCAGGGCGGCTCAGCTCGAATACCTAGCGTGGGAGTGGCGGATCTGGCGTGAGGGGGAGTAGGTGCCTTCTGAATGAGGAACTTTGGTACGGGATTCCCCTAGGACTCCCTCAGGGGCCCACATCCGGACAGAGCTGTGCAACACCTGCAGCAGCAGGCTGGGCACCAGTATCAGACAGCACTGGGTGGGGAATGAGAATCTTTGAGTCACTCCAGCAGGGAAGGCCGCTCCCTGGACAGCGGCCTGAATGGTTTCTTACAATGCAAGTGTCTGCCAGTCCTCCCCCCCAGCCCAGCCCAGCCCAGCCCCACAAGGACAAACTTCCTCGTGTCTTCCAGTGACTCAGGCGGTGTGACAATAGGCTCGCAAGACACTTCCACACCCTGCAGTGTTGTCACTCTTTCCTTGTACACGGGGCTCTCCTCAAAAACTGCCTTCCCAGCCTTTCAGTCATATGCAAGTCCCATATATGAGATTATAAGTTTAGATAGCAGGCTCAGGAAAATTCCAGGGAAGGCACCTGGAGTGTCTTCCAGCTTCTCTCTGTAAAAGAGAGGGATCTGTGTGCAACTCCCTGGGTTTTTTCCAGCCCTTTACTCCAAACTAGATCAATGGTTGTCATTAAGAATTGGGAAAAGGTCATTCAGAGCTAGCAACTGGAGTGCTGGAAGTTTCAAAATACATTTGGCCTGTGGCTCCTTGTTTACGGACAGCCTTGCCCACCAAACTTCCCAAAATGATACACCCCATTGGGAAGGGGGTAAAGGGAGGAGAGGCTCCCACTTGCCATTGGGGAAGACAAGAAAGTTGCACATGCACCTTGTCCCCTGACGAAGGTTGCTAGAAAGGTGGATTTTTTTAACCTGGCTGTGCTCAGAAAACATTTTTAGCTTGGAAGAGGGTGGCCAGCTCTTGCCTCTTGATTAACTATTTAAATTGTAAAGCTGAACAAATTAAAAATGTACACATATGGAAGCAAGTCTGGCTCTGACAGTTTTCCACTCTGGGAAAATTAGCAACACTGCACCTGCTGTTATTGCAGGAATCTGTGCATTCTTGGGAAGGTTTCTAGTCCTCATCGTGGAAGGAAAAGGGTTTGAAACCACACAGATTCCAAAGGCTTAAAGGAAACAGATTCTCAAGTCAGGACTTTCAACCACACAGGAGTCTGCAGAGCTCCCCTGTGCTTCTAGGCCAATGGGCCAAGCCATTGGCCTAGAACCATCTTCTGGCCAATTAAGCAAGCTGAGGAGAGGAAACTGTCAACATTCTAGATACCATAGAAAATATGAAAAGATGAGTCACTGGAAAGGGGAATGGTTTTTTACTGATGTTGTTATATTGTAGGGTTGCCATATATCCCGCTGACCAGGACAATCCTGATTTTGTGTGATTTTTTTTCACATACTGGAAAACGGGACAGAGGGTCTTGTCCCGTTTTTGTGGAAGAAAATTATGGCAACCCTATTATATTATCCCACCCTTACTAGAACATTATATTTCTCTATGATTCTACAGATCTTGGTTATGAACCTGGGGTTCCCTCCCCCCCCAAAAAATGTTTCCAATTGGGCTTTAAACCTTTTAAACCTGGTCTGGACATATCAAGTTATACTTTCCAAGTTCCTTCAGCATGGAACATGAAGAACTGACCCCTTCTCACTCTTCAACCTCTTTCCCCAAAGAGTACCAGGCAAGATGTAAACAAGAGGAAAACAAGAAGTAGGGCTTCGTCTCCAGCAAACCCGCCCAGGCTTATCTGTGCTTTGCTTTCCAAACCACCAACAGGGCCTAGACGCCAGCTCTTGAACACAGCAGAAGAGCAACACAGATGATCAGTCACGTGGCTGGTCTATTATGTGCTGGCACCCAAAATGCTCCTCCGTATGTACAGGTGATGTGCCAACTACAGTTCCTCCCACTGCCTGGATTGGAGGATCATGCTTTAGAACACCACTCCTCCCTTCCACCCCATTGCCCCAGTGGTCAGACAGATGGGTAAATTTGTTGCATGAGGCCACCATCTCAGTTGGCCTCACAGATGGGCCAGACTTGGTACCCTCATCATCCTAAACCTAGGCCGCTTCCTCTTCATCCAGCACCATTGCCCCATTGCAAAATAACATACAAAATATAGAACACCACACTAACAGAATTACTCCCACAGCCAATGTTAGAGGTTTGGCTGCAGCCAAAGCAGATTGCAAAGTTCTTTGGAAGCGTCCGGAGATTAAGTTCCTTTGAAAGACGGACTTACACAACCTCGTTTGATGCTGAGATATACGATCCCATTAAATCCTGCTGCAATTCGGTTTGGTATTTAGGAAGAAAAGTGTGCTGATCAGGCACCAAATACTCAAGTGGAATTTATTCACAGCTGCCAAAATATTAGTTGCTACAACAGTGGCGTAGTTCAGCAAGAGAACAGGCCCTGGAAGAAGTGGAATGTAGTGGAGACGGTGGATTTCAAGGAGTTTTCTTAAGGGATGGCCAACTACAACATAAAATGTTATGCAGTGATTGCTTTCCTATTAAAACACCTCTTGTGATGCAAAAATTTTATCATGGGCAGCAATGATTATTGGAGTTTTTCCAGGTTGTAGGAATTTGAATGCTTAGAGGATATTAAGATTAAATTGTAAGTTGAATACAGGTAGTGCTTTTTCTAGAAATAAAGGTGGGGGTACTTACCATGAAGATGTTATAAATGTGAGGGTACTCACCACAAAAACATTGTTTGTAATCATAGGCATGTCTACTTATGGGCCACAGAGGTGCTGGTACTCACCACAGAGGTACCAGTACTCAGTACCGATGAGTACCCACTCAAAAACCCCTGCATATAGGTATCTGACAACTATAAAATTATGTTGTGCATGTGATGATAGTGAGAATAAGCCAAAGGAAAAGAACCAGACTTCAAGTCCTATGTATATGATCATCACGGGTCTCCTACCCCATCCTCCAAATCAGGAATCTACTCCTTTATTCTTGGCATCCACCAAAGCACAGCATGCAAGATGGTTCTGATTTAATGGATGGTATGTGCCACTTCAACGCCACTGATCCCTACAGGCTCTGACATATGGCAAGCAGGACCACAGCCAACAATGTCTTGGTAGGGAGTCCTACAGCAAAGCCTTAAAAACACACAAAACCTGATTCTAATTAAAATTATATTCTAATTTTTCAAACCTCTTTAATAAACTAAAAAAATGTATTGATGGTTACACAGTATGTGTGTTTTGTTATCCCAGAGCTTTTGGAATTATTGGCAAGAGTATGAGATGGGAACAGGTTAACTTTGGGATACACTTTCAAGTAGGGAATGGTATGATTCGTATTGCTGTAGGGAATTGTATGATTAGTAGGGAATGGTATGATTACCATTCTCAGTAGGGAATGGTATGATTACTATTAGTATTGCGTAGCCCCTGACTTTTTGGGCAGTGATGGCAGAAAGGAGAAGAGGATGTGGGCACCCCATCAGTCCATTGCCTGATGGGAACATCTCAGTGCAGAGCCTCATGGACATGTCCTTGGAGGTGGCCATGCCCCCCACCCATTACTACAGCCAAGTGTGGCCATGTGAACTAGCATTATAGGATGCCCCCATGTCACAGGTGGCATGCAACAACACCCTTGTGGTCAATGAACTATCATTCTTTGTGCTACTGATCCCCCAGCTTCTCAAGACTCTTCACAGACACACCCAATCTTTAAGAGAATGAACTTATAAATGGAAGCTGGAGTTATTTTTGTGAAGTAGCCTTTTTGCTGAAGTTAGGGTTAGGAGTAAGAGTCCCTCTTCTTGTCCACAGCACAGATTACTCAATGAATATATGAAGGATTCAGACTGACAAAAAGTTTGGAAACTCTAGAATCATAGTGTTAGACCTAATAAGGTCATCTAGTCCAACCCCCTGCCCATAGCAGGAAATCCTCCTAGAGCATCTCTAGCAGGTGCTTGTCGAGCCTCTGCTTGAATGTCCCCAGTGAGGGAGAGTCCACCACCTCCCTTGGCAATCTGTTCCACTGCCAAACTGTCCAAACCATCATCATTTTTTTCTGATATCCAATTGGAATCTCTTCTTTGGCAGTTTGTACCCACCAGATCTAGTTCTACTATTAGAGACACATACACTTTCACACACTGTTAACTGGTCCATCAGTTAGGACCTTGATGCAATCCACTGGATAAACCAGAAAAAAGTAGAAAAAAGAGTGAAGCAGTGTTCCTTGAGCATTTCATGTTATGGCCAGACGTGCCATCAAACATGTCACTGTCATGACAGATCTCCTTCAGGTCTACTCAGAAGTCCCATTGTTTTCAATGAGACATGCCCAGGAAAGTATGGATTGCAGCCTGAATGCTCCATTCCAAGATTGCAGTACCCAGCTTTTCATATCCTCCATGAAATGAAGCTGCAACCTTGCAAGGAGGTCCTGACACCCATTTTGAAAACCGGTGCAGTAAAATATTCCATATATACCGATGAAAGCAGTGGTGGGCTCCAGCAGGTTTGCACCTACTCTATAGAACTGGTTGTTAACGAGAGATAGGACAGATAAAGTTTAAAAATAGCCATTTAAAAGTGGCTGCCAGACGGGCAGAGAAACGGTTGATAATTTCTTTGAATCCCATCACTGAATGAAAGATGTTAACAAGAATTTATGAAGCAATCAACAAATACTTAAACATCACACACAAACACAAATAAATCAGTTGCCAATAAATAGGCACACATAGCTCAGCACTTTCTTATTAAAGCCCCAAGTCTTCAATGTCACTCTAGCACTTCACTGTCATCTCCTCCACTCCTCATGTGCAGTCATGTGCAGAGGATGGAAACTGGTGCATTGCCTTGCTCTGGAGCCAGCTCAGCCTGGTCTCAAGAACCTTGTGACTTTGAATACAGATCTGAACTCACTGGCTATCCTCACTTACTTATCCAGGCAGCCACATTTTCCACCAACTGAAGCTTCTCTACTGTCTTCAAAGGCAGCCCCACATCCAGCAGACTGCAATAATATGAATGACGCAATGCTATGATTAAAGGCACATGTGGAATTCCTCCATGGGAGGGGAGGGGGAGTCCCAGAGCTATTTGTCTGTGATTATTTCAGCCCTGGTTATTACTGGCATCCTCACCTGTCCACCTGCAGACGCAGCTGCCCAGAGCTCTGCTTAATTTTGTTCTGAGCTTCCACGTTGAGCATCTCGGACGTGTCTATGCCGTTGATGGAGATGATGACATCACCAGGCCGGAGGTCACCCTGGGCAGCTTTGCTGTGCTCTGTCACCTATCCAAGAGGGGAGCAGGAAGAAATATGCAATTGAGATGAGATTTCTAGAAGCAAGCTGTCCTCTTTAAAATTTATTATTGTATTATTTATTTTTCCCATGCTTTTCCATGCCAAAGCAAATGCCAAAGGTGGCTTACAAAGCCTTTATCCTTTTGTTCTCACAACAACCCTGTGAGGCAGGTGAGGCTGAGAGTGGGTGACTGGCCCAAGGACACTCAAGGTCACTGAGGGGGGATTTGAACCTAAATCTTCCAGGTTTTAGTTCAACTCCCTAACCACGACTTCATCCCACTACATCATCCTGGCTTCAGGAATGATAGTGGTGTTCCGACCCAGGGCCTAGGAGAGGGGGGTCCAGCAGGTACATTGTTCCAGGGCCCAAGAGCCAAAAAACATTTGAGTGTTTGTTACTAACAAATTAATACGGTATATGTGCACACACTTGTAAACATACATATATACACATGCATGCACACACACACACACACACACACACACACACACACACACACACACACACACACACACACACACACACACATACATACATACATACAATTTCAAACATTGTAAGTTTTTTTAACTTTGATAAGATTTTAGTATTTTATACTGTCACATTACTTGAATACTGGTATGTTTTAACATAATGTTTTTTATTATCAATAAATGAGCAATTGCTGAAGTTTGTTGCACATTAATTAGCCTCATTTTTTTTATTTCAAAATAATTTTGCAAGTCTTAGGGGCCCCAAATGGGTTTTGTACCACCTTAACAAATTTCTCTTGGAGGCCCTCGTCCTACCCCACTAGCTCTGCTGAAAGTAGAATAGGCACACTAGAGCCTTATATAATTTTAATCCTAGATTTTAAACCTTAATAAGAATGGGAGCACAAGCACTTAAAAGGAGTTAATTTAGCTCGTTTATTAACTAATCCAGGAAAATCCTTTGTACAGATGCTTATTTGGCTACTGGGGACAAAGGATTTCCCTGGATCAGCCCATAATGTGGGCTAAATTAACCCCTTTCAAATTGTTAGGTACCCACCCATATTGAGGATTAAGATGAATTTGTAGGCTTTCTTTCATAGAAAGAGATAATTAGGCCTGACTGAAATATTCCATACGAGTCAACGACATTAAATACAACAAAGATTCCATTGAACCTTTACAACTCACACACATGTTGTGTTACATGTCTAGAACACATGTTGTGTTTTCATCACACACATTCAAAAGCAGCTATTTTCAACCTTTTTCATTTCAAGGCACATTGAAAAGGTGCTAAGATTGTCAAGGTACACCATGGTTTGACCATTGACAAGGCATATCATGATGTGGTACTCACAAAACAGGAAAGATGATACTTTTTATTGAATCATGTTCTATTGGTGGGGACCACATGTTATTTTCCAGATACAGTGGTACCTCGCTTAACAAGTGATCCACATAAGAAGCAAAACTTTCTCTAGGATTCTGCCTCATATAACAAGCGTTGTTTCACTTAACAAGCACACTTGTTGGCAGTTGGGGCAGAGGCACTGGCCAGTAGCCCTTTTAAAAAGCGTCAGGGCTGCCTAGCGTGACTGCCCATAGTGAAAGCAACACTTCCACGCTGTTCCTCCTGTGGCTGGGCATCCATTGGGCAGAGGGAGAGAAGAGCGGTCGAGAAGAAGGAAGCAGCTCAGGGCTAGCCAGAAGGGAGCAAGGGAGAGAGAGGCTCAGGATGAAGAGAAGGAGAAAGTGGGGAGACACTTGGAATGTGTCTTGGATTACAGAAGAAAGTGTCTTTGACTGCAGCCTCCTAACCATGTCTACCCAGAAGTAAGCCCCATTGTGTTAAATAGGTCTTACTCCCAGGAAAGTGTCTTTGATTGCAGCCTCCTAATCATGTTTACCTAGAAGTAAGCCCCATTGTGTTAAATGGGTCTTACTCCCAGGAGAGTGTCTTGGATTGCAGCCTAAGTAGACTTCATAGGATCACGCACACTGAATGCATGTTTTGAATTCAATTCCAGTGTTTTGTCATCATTTTTACATCCAGTTAATATTTTTATATGAATTATTTTTGGGGTTGTGGAACCAGTTGTCTGAGTTTCCATTATTTCCTATGGGAAAATCCGCTTCACATAAAGAGCATTTCACATAACAAGCATGCTTCCGGAACAAATTAAACTTGTTATGTGAGGCACCACTGTACTCTGAAGTCCTTATATGATACTTATTGGTGATGATACTTATTAGCAGGCTAAATTGGTGTGCCTATTGGCAGGGGTTTATCACCTATTGAATGTGCACCTCTTATATGTGCCTACTGACGAAAAATTATGCAGTTAAGTTGACTTCTTAATGCTATCCCCTTCAGTATTCTCTTGGAATATATTTAATTGGGGTGAGGGTTAAGCATTAAATGTCTCACACAAAAAAGATTTTTAACAGCACTAGAATCTATGATGGTTGACAATGGTTCCTTTAAATACTGAATTAGAAAATGTCTATGCAAAATTTGGAAAATCATAGTAAACTACATAGTTTACTAAAATTTTCAGACATCAGGAAGAAATTCCTGACATGGCAATTCAGCAGTAGGACAGACTGGTGAAGAAGATGATGGATTCTTTTTTCCTTGATGGATTTAAGGTGGGATATACATACATAGAGTAAGTCAATAAATTAATTAATAAATTAAGAGCACAATCCTAACCATGTCTACTCAAACATTAGCCCCATAGTGTTCAATGGGTCTTACTCAGTGGTGGGATTCAAATACCGGTAAATTAACAACAGGTTTTATGTCCTAATAACCTAAATTAACAACAGGTTCTACATCCCATTAGTGGCTGGTTCTCAGAACCAGGTGCTCATTAGCAAAGGGTTCTATAGAAGCTGGGAGAACCCCCTGAAGCCCACCACTGATTTTACTCCCAGGAAAGTGTCTTTAGGATTGCAGCCTAATTCTCCTTCACTGTAGATCTTCAAGCAGAGGCTCGAGAAGCACCTGCTCTTGCAAGACTTCCGGCTACCTGCTACCAGTTGGGGTTGTATCATGGCCTTGTATCATGGTCCCATCCAACTTGATGATTCCATAATGCTGCCATGCTCATGCAGTTGCTGATGTCCTAAAGCCCCATGAGAAAATTGGGTTTGACCCAGTTTTTTGTATTGATGTACGGGGAGACCCCTAAGGGGAGACCACCCCCCAACTTAAACCTGGAGACTGTGAAAATGATGATGCTCATCTATTGTTAGATTTGATTTTTTTGAATTATGATTTTACTGCTGCCGGAGATCAAGCCATCGATTGCTTCCAAATGAAATCAGATGGCTGTTGCCAAAGAGAGGTGCTCACTTGGGAGTTCCAGGGAGCAAAACAGCCCTATGTCTCCTGGGGCTTAACTAGGATCATCTAAGTAGACCAGCCTGTAAGCTAAGAGAAGGGAGAGCAAACACGCTGAGCTGATTACAAAGCAAGGAAGTCTGAGACCAGCCCATACTTCACTTCGATCTCCAACTTGTTTGCAAATACAGAGGGCATCTCACAGACGCAGAAGTAAACTAGGAAGTTTAGAGCCCCCGATATAATCTGCAAGTCTTATATCTCCTTGCTCATGTGACCCCAACATATAACCATCAGAGCCATAGGACAATTCTCCTTGGGTAGAGCAGGGGTGGCCAAACCCTGGTCCAGGGATCAAATGTATTGGATAGGATGGAATGATGGTGTAGTGGTTAGAGAGTTGGACTGAGACTTGGAAGATCCAGGTTCAAATCCCCTCTGAGCCGTGAAGCTTCCTGGGTAACACTGGGCTAGCTATTCAGTCTGAACCTTAACTACCTCACAGGGTTGTTGTGAGGACAAAAGGATTATTAGGCATTTGCATGGGAAAGGTGGGGTACAAATCCCTTAAATATTGCCTGCAGGCAAGCCCTGGAATCCTGTGCACCCCTCATCTCTGGAGGGTGTTCTGAGGGCTTTGGAAACTGCACATACCAACTTAACCTGTGCATTAAAAGTATTTATGAACTGGTTTGAAGATCATCCCCAATCTCTGTGTTAGGAAGTGTTTATTAAACTGCTGTGAATTCATTCATGTAAGTTCTGTCTCCAATATATTCATTTAAGTACATTTATTCAGATTTGAAATATAAATAATTCTTTTTTCCTAGCTCCCGACACACCATCAGATAGAGGATGCGGCCCTCCTGCCAAAAAATTTGGATGCCCCTGGGGTAGAGGTAAAATATAAGTTCTCATTCTTGCTAACCCCAGAGTTACTCCAAGTTAGAGATCAAAGAGCATGCTTGTGGGTAGCTTCAAGATAACTGCTCCAAGATCATAACTAATCCAAACCCACATGATAGCAATCTTCTTACTTACAAGTGGGAATCCACAATAAGACATTATATAGTGTCTCACAGACTATGTTAGGACCATCCGAGACTCATAGGCTTGGATCTGGATAGCACTGTTTAAAACTCATAGGAAGGGATGATTGAGGGAAGTGGTAGTGGAATTTTCTCTCTCATCCTCTTGAAAACTTCCCCCATTGTGCCAAACCCATTGCAGGGATTAGGTCCTAGATAGTGTGAACATAAGTCATAATCACCAAAGAGGACAAGGCCCCCAAGTGTAGGACACCCAAGGAAAATATAGGACATGACAAAGTAAAAGTTAAACCTTTCATGTGGTTAATTTAAACACTATATTGATTATTAGATTTAAAACTACTACAGAGAATAGTTTTATTATTAGAACTTTTGTTATGAGAACATTATTAGAAGTAATTTCCTAATAACAAGAAGGCTCAATGCTGCCTGCTCACAAGGAAAAGGAGGATAATGAAGATATTTTTCCAGGATGAAAGGGTTAAAAAGAGGACATTTCCTGGAAAAAGAGCACATGTGGTCACGCTGTGTTTTAGGGGTGTTCGCTACTCTCAGATTTGCTGCTATATGGTGTTGGGGAGAGAAGAAAGTGTTTTCTGGAGAACGGAAAAGGGGGAAATAAAATCCTTGTTTATTTCCTTGCTCCTCCAACCTTTCAACTCTCCATGTGCAACCACCTGACCCCCAACTCTCACAACTTGGATACTAAAATCTGTCATGGGATTCAGGCAGGCCAGTTCTCTGTTTCCTTTTTTTGTTTCTTCACATTCCACACATCTTGAGCATCTAGGTTATTGGGCCTTTAAAAAATATTTTTCCTATTTAAAAAAACTACCATTCTTTTTAGCAGTTTCTATACACCACTTCTCAATGAAAAGTTTGCAAAGTGATTTCAGGAGAAAAATCAAACAACTAATGGCTTCCTGTCCCAGAAGGGATCACAATCATCAATCAATCAATCAATCAATCAATCAATCAATCAATCAATCAATCAATCAATCAATCAATCAATTGTATTTGTATACTACTTTTCAATTAAAAGTTAACGAAGTGGTTACAGAGAAAATGGAATTAATATGTATTGGATTTATACAGTAGTAGAGTGGGCCCTTGATATCAGCAGGGGTTACTGAAATGAATGTGGGGGAATGAGGATAGGATGGGTGAGGGGGTGGGCTGGCACAACAATTTACCTGGAGACATGCCTTGCCCTCTGGGGATCCTGGTGCCCCCCAGCCTCCTCAGAAAGCCTCCCAGATGTCACTTCCAGCTTACATTGGTGACCTCTGGTTACATCGGAATACTTTTACCATATATGGACTTGGCATCCATGGATGCTGAACCCCCAGATAAGGAGGACACCTTGCATATAGGTCAGCTTCTTGCCTGGACCAGACGGACACAATATGTGTGGACTTACCATGAGAGCATGTCCTGGCCCTCTCCCAAGCAGCAGAGTGAATTGAGGTCAATTCCTATAACAATGGAGTTTTGTTATGTTTTGGACAAATGCCCCTTCCCCACATTAAGGAAAAGTGCCAGAACTTTCCCAGAACGTTGGTCTAGGATGCACAACCATCACAAGTGTGAACATCCTTTATGGTGGGAGATGTTGCAATGGGAACACCTATCAGACTCCAATCTACTGAATTTTAGCAAGGCTACTGCATCATGTGGTTTGCCTTGAAGATGCACATCTTCAACTCAGAGATGGTCAGCAGGGCAAGCCATCAACAGAAGCACCACACGCTCTGTTCCCTTCCTCCAGAGACAGGGAAATTCCCTCTGTCAAACACCGGCGTCGATAAGGGAGGGTCAGGAAAAAATATGCTCGACCCCTACTGCCTGCAGTCCGCATGCCCTGCACCATGGGACCCTCAAGTCTGTTCCCATGGAAAGGGCTCTTGAGAAGACGGTAAACAGGATCTGTTCTCCTCATTAGGCTGAAGGGTCATGCTTGGCTCAGTGCCCATCTTGGGGAAAAAAGTGGCAGTTTCCTTTATAGCCTCAATCCTGAGCAATTTTGAATGAGGCCAAACATGCTCCACATTCCAGGATGTCCTGCAAAATCCCACTGATGTTTGGCATAGGAACGGCCATGACCATGGAGCTCCCATCTCTCCATAGGAAATGCCACACCAAGTTCCCAGGAGGGCAAGGCATGGCTCAGAGGGCCACAAAAGATACAGGACTCCCTTCCCTTCCGTAGCATCCAGCTGAAATTCAGGCCTGGCAACTAGCTCTGCGGGGACATCCATAAGCTCTATGGCATCTATGTGATTGTGCACCATATCTGGACCAGTGGTCTGACTCAGTACAAGACAGACCCCCAAATTCAGAGTAACGACGGGAGCACGTAAGAGACTTTACATGCACCTGTAGTTACTGCATCACCTAGTGAAAACCTACGGGAAACTCATATTGCAATCAAGTGTCAGTTGCTCTTACACTGGAGCAAGGACTCCTGTGGTTACTCTGGATTTTGCCCAGATTCTCATGATCACTGCATTATAGAATAAGGATAAGTTACACTGGGAGAAAATTCTAATCAGGTTCAGGAGACAATGTGACAAGTCAATGGTATCCAGAGCAAATGATCTGAGATGCAGAGAGAGGACGACACTTACCTTGGACACCACTATGGGCTTTCGGAAGTCCCTTCCCCCTGTTATACGGAAACCCCAGGGAGCTGGGCCAACCAGAGTCACACTCACTGACATGGCAGCACCACCAGTAGGAAGGCCACGCAGGCACTCTGTGGGTCTGTAAAACAAAGCAACACATGAGACTTTTTTAGGGAGGAGGAGGAGAACCATAAGGCAATTGAGAACATGCTACAGAAACATCAGTGAAACTGATGATCGCAAGTTGAAGACCAGGGAGGCATTCGGCTGCCCCTCATACTTGCAGCAAAGATATTTACATATATCAACTACAGCAACTTCTCAGGGATCAGAGGCAACTGTGCAACCGCAGGATACAGCAGATTCCTCTGCAGCTCACTTGTTATAGTATGTTGCAACACAGTAGATAGTATATAGCAACCAAAACATCCACAACCGAATGAGCCAATTGTCAAAAACTGGTTCAAATTTGCATACTAGAGAATGGAGACAATAAGAACCTCGCCATTGCATTCTCAAAACAGATCTTGCAACAAGGACTCCAAAACTGACCATTACCTGGGGTCTGAAAGTGGAAGGGCCGGGATCTCCAAAACAGACCCATCAAGCCCAGGGTCTGAAAGAGGGCCCATCACAAGCCTGTGACATGAGCCAACTCCCAGAAACAGACTCAGAAATCCCATCTGACACAAGCAACCTCATCTTCTTCTATACATAAAAAAAGAGAAAAGTCACTCACTGACTGACTCACTGACTGACTCATCACCGCCCTGCCAAAACCACTGGGTCTAGAAGCATGAAATTTGGGGTGGGTGTTCCTTCCATGACGGAGGGGTGCACTAAGAACCGGTTTTCAGAAATTCCAACCGGAAGGGGGTGAAAAGGGGCGCAACACGTTTTCCTCCCTATACTTTGCATTGGAGAATTGATGACTCATGAACATTCCGCCCCAACTGCTGGGCCTAGAAGCATGGAATTCTGGGAGGGATCCTTCTGTCACCTGAACACCCTCCAAGAACCATCTGGAGAAATTTAACCCTTCAGGGGCTGAAAAGGGGGCAACATGTTTTTGTCCTATACTTAACATGGGAGACTGACCAACATCCAGCCAATTTGGTGCTCAGAGCTGATGCACTGGGGGGGGGGATATTGTTTGGAGGAAGAGGTTGCACTGGCGAGGATGCTGCGCATGGGAGGGATGTTGCGCATGGGAGACTGATGCGCATGGGAGACTGATGCGCATGGGGCAAGTTGCGTATGGGGCAAGTTGCGTATGGGGCAAGTTGCGCATGGAGCGAAGTTGCACACGGGGGGATGATGCGCACGGGGGATGATGCGCACGGGGGATGATGCGCATGGGGAAAGTTCCGCATGGGGATGATGCGCATGGGGGCAAGTTGCGCATGGGGTATTGCGTATGGGGAAATATTACTCCCGCAACGCGGGTATGCTTTTCGCTAGTGAGTCATAAAGGAAACATTTCTATTTTAGATTCTGCAATTTTCTTTTCTTCATCTTATTTTATTTTCCTTTCATATTTCATTTTCTTTATTATCTGGCAGCTTTTCATCATCACTGGTTGCCAGATAGACGCACACTCTGTGACTGTTTCTCAAGGTTTGTCTTTTGCCGTACCGCTTCACGTGGTCCACCTATTTGATGTACCATCTGAAGTGTACCAAATCACTTTCATTTTGCTTTTGTCGATTTGCTTTCCTAGTTAGTACTGCCCAGTTTGGAAAACAGGAAGAGGGGTGATCCCTTTGTATTTATTATGTTTTAATTTAATATGTATTTATTATGCATTTATTATGTACCGGTATTTATTATGCATTTATTATGTATGTATTTGTGTCCTTACACATTTATTTATTTTATTTAAAAGATTTCTATCCTGCCTTTACTCTGTAAAACAACAGATGCCCAAGGCAGTATAATAGTCAAATAAAGACATTGATTTAAAAGCAAAGATTAACAGAATAAAAACTATTTGGAGGAGGGCAAAAACTTGGAGCAACTTAAAAAGTGCAGGAGTAACAGGTTAATAAACCTGTTAAATATTAATAAAAATATATTATTTATTAATGATAAATAAATAATAAATTATAAATATATAAATATATAATAAAAATATATATAATATATATTATATATAATAAAATATATAATATATATTATATATAATAAAATATATAAATAAAAAATAAATAATAAATATATAATAATATATTATATATTTATAATAATGAAAAGTGCAGGAGGAACAGGTTATTTATTATGCATTGAAAAAAGTGTATACATGGAAAAGTGGACATGGAAAAGTGTGTACAGAATGTCTGGGATCAACATCGCTAATTTACTCCACTTCCAACATGGGGATTTCCATGTTCCAGATGGATCTCTTGGGGAAAAAAGTCTTGCATCTTCAAACACTTTCCTAGACCAGGAGTTAAGGCTATAGAGGATGGCAGCCATATGTGAATCTCCAGACTTTGGCAGAATGCACCCATGTACTGCTGACCCCACTGCATCCAAGCCATATTTGAGCCCTGTCTCCAACATCCACCTTCCCTGCATAGCTTGCACCACAATCATCAAACCAAGTGTACTTTCATCAATATACAACCACCTTAGAATTCCACCTCCCATCATTCCACCATTTAAGAAGAATCTTAAACCCACAAGATTGCTCAGAAGACCTCAACCCCCAGATCTACCACTAAAGGGAACGGCAGTTTTCTCCTATGTGGACCCTGCAAGCCCCAAGGCCCCAATTCTCTCACCACCAGTCACCGGCACAGAGCGTCTTCAGTTGGTGGAAACGGAAAACTGGTTTTGAGATCAGGTGGCGTGATGAACATTTGCCTTCCTAGAACAGTTATCACAGGCGGAAGCGATGACGCTTGTGAGTTCCTCTTTGCAAACTGCAAGCACCCAACAGGGAAAAACAGTGCAGTTCACAAAAAAGAAAAAAGCTTAGATCTAACTGATTAACATGTCTGCTGGAACAGTAATGACCAGGGGAAGTTCTCTATCTCACACTAGGTGAAGCTCTATAAAACCAGGTTTCATGGCTTGCCTCATTAAGCCTGAACCTATCGGGCAACATAGGTAAACCAATGATTCCCAAAGTAATGTAAAGTAAACCAATGATTCCCAAAATGTGGTCAGGATCCACCCTGAATCTGCAGAATGCAATTCTTACAAATCCTTGTGTAGGAAATCAAGCATTGGCACAAAGACCTTTGGATTTACATGGTGACTGTAGGCAAAATACCCTCTTATAAAAAGAATATATTGCAACCTTTAAAATAAGATTGCAATGGCTGCCAAGATCCTATCAAGCCAGAGCTCTGAGAATAACGGCTGCTTATGACCTCTCTTTCCAGTTACTGTATGGTGTTTGCTCCAACCCAAATATTCATTATCTGCTAGTCCTAACAGGGACAATTGCAACTTGATGCAATCAAGGAAACAGCTACTTATGTGCCCAGTACACTGTGATGAGCCCATGAAAGGGCAGGCAAGACATACACATAATATATCCCGATAATATTGAGATAATATTGCCATAATATCAAGAGTCAAACTCATAGAGGTTGCTTCTTCCGGTTGTTTCATATGGGACCTCTACAGTAAAATTCTATTGTATTTATTTTAGACTGCCGGGTCACTGAAAAGTGTCTAGTAACATAGATATATCATGTTAATTAAAAAAAATTCAGAGTGCAAGCTCTTAGGGGCAGAGATCTGTAATTTCCTCATGTTGTCCTGTAATATCCAACGGTTATGAAAATGCAAACTATTAGGACCATAAATGTTCCATCAACTATTGGCAGATGGCAGCTTCCTCGTAGAACCCCCCACCGCACACATATAGGGAAAAGGCTCTTCTAAAATTATACTTGCCTCAACAAATCCAGAAACATTTTTAATTAGTTTCTCATGTGCAAAGGTAGGTGGATTTGATCCATTATTAATGGAATAAAAGCATCTGATCAACCAAGACGTCTTTTATCATGTGCCAGCTCTGATAATGAATATTATATAGTACTCAGTGTTAGCAAAAGTTTACCAGGGCTGGGTGGGAAATTCACCATTGGGCACATGGAAACATCTCAGAACAGCTATAAGAACGTCCACCCATTTCTTCTCTCCCCCCCCCCCCGCAATATATAGTATAATGGTAGCTTATAACATGCCTCAGGGCAAAGCTCATGTCATCTCCTATATTTGGTTCCCAGCTATAAAAGGAACAATGGAAACCCTCTATTTTTATGAAGTCAAGTGGTATAATGAGAAAGCAGACTAGGCAGCACTAACTGAAAAGTTATTAATTCAAGTAATAGCTATCTGGGTCCTTAAAGGCACAGGAACCCAAGCTCTTCCAGCCACATGAGTCAAGGTGTAACAAGGGAACACCAAAGATGGACAAAGACACGTTATTCACAGTAATAATAGGTTTCTACTGATATTCAAAAGAAACATTTTTGCCAAACTGTAGTGTAAAATGCACTGGGTTAAAATGCCCCTGATTCAGACTGGAACCTTGCAGGGTGCAACGTATTAAACCTCCCTTACTTGCCTTCCTTTTCACTCCAGACTGCTTATTTCCCCTCCTGTGTGCTATTTTTAGACAAACATTTTAAGAGACCAGAACAGTGTTGTTCAAGGTTTGTCTTCCAGTGTATCACTTTACATGGTCCATCTATTAGATCTACCACTGACATCATCACCAGTTACTGATAATGGTTATCATCAGCAATGACATCATCACCAGTTACTACTGGGTGGGGGGGGCAGATCACAACAAACACTAGCAAGAGGCTTAGGATGTATCAGAGAAATGCATGCTTTGGTGCTTCTGCTCACTAAGCCTTCTGCCACATTCCCAATCTCAGTGCTGGATGGCAGGTGTCCAGGGATCCTGCAAGTACCACCAGACGCCACCTCAAGTACCACTAGAGGTACCTGTACCACGGGTTGATAAACACTGGACTAAGGCACACATTAATTGCAACCTATACTTTGATCCATAATTAGCTGCAGCAGATTAAAACAATTAAGAGCAATTGTTTATAAAAGACCAGGAAGAATAAAAAGATAAGTCTTTATCTGGCACCTCAATTACACTAGAACAGGTGCCAGGAGATCTAAAGAGTAGAGAACGGTCAAGGATTGGCCATTAATCAGAACCCAAAATGTGAGTCTGCTTTTCAGTGTCAATTTCATGCACATGCTTTCAGTATTATTGGCACTTATCTCAGCCGTGCTCTCCCACTCCTTCAAAGAGAGCCACAGCGCTGGCGCTGTCGGCACAACTGATCCCAGTCAGGTCGTGACCCACCGCTGGAAGTCCTGCGGCTGAAGGATGGGGAAGTGTTAATAGTAGGGAATGGGACAGTGATGATGGGGTAGAAGGAAGGCAGGAAAAGGCTTGCAGGAGGAAAGGGCCATTCGCAGCATCAAGCACAGGAATTTGGAGACCATAAACCAGAAGGTCCCTTTGCCCTGAGCAGCAGAGAAGGGGCTCATTAGGAGGAGAGGCTCCTTGTGCAAGGAGGAAAAGGGAGGTCCCCGGAGACTGGTGCAATTGTCAGCGCCAGACATTTGGTGCCGGAGGCCACATCATACCGTTTCCCTCTCATCAGGAAGCAGGAGGGGGGACTGAGAGCAAGAAATGCAAGAACACTGAAAGACCAGAGTCGGAAGTTCACAGCCACAGGCCTGTTTCAGGTTTTGAGGCTGGGTTTGCAGTCCCGGAGATGTGCAGCTTTGCAAACCCTTCTAGGGAAGGATGCAGGGCTGACACCACAACCAGCAGCTGGCTGGCTGCTGGTGACCATGTGTCATAACCAAAAAGTGGACAAGGATGCACCAAAAATGTAGGACATCCAGGAAAAATGTAGGGCATGACAAAATAAAAACTCATATATATTGCTTTCACGTGGTTAATTTAAACATCCTGTTACTTCTTAAATAATTGAAAACTATTTTAGTTATCCCCCTTACTTTCTGATGGTTCATCCATTCTTGCAACACCTTTCAATTAAACCCATTCATTCAATACATGATTCACTCTTTCAACCTCTCCCTAATGTTCTTAAGTCCAAAACTGCCTTCCACCATGTTTTAACTCCTGATCTCTTCCCAAAGGAGTTAATGAGAATCAATTTGATGAAATCTTACTCTGGCAGCAGGAATTTGCAAGATAAAAGGTACATTTGGAATTTGCTGGTTAAAAAAGCACCTTATGTAAACTTTATGTAAGAAAAAGCAACATATGTAAACTTTTCAATCATTTCCACTTTTCACCACAGCTCTGGTCCCTAACTTGTCGGATAAGTGGGGATGCTTAGGGCTGACACATGTCTTGAAAAATAGGAACAGTCTTGATTTTTGGAGCTTATGTTCGCATACAGGCAAATGTGACAGAGGGTCCTAACCCGATTTTGTGGAAGAGAATTATGGCAACCCTTGGGATGCTTATATATATAATTTTTAACATATAATTTATTAATTACAAGAAGGCTATTCTCCCTGCTGACAAGAAAAAGAAAAACAAATGAAGATTATTTTCCAAGATACAAGGCTAAAAAAGATATGTCTTGGAAAAAGAGGACATGGTCACTCTGACCACGGAGGGGACACAAAGAGACCTCATTGGCAAAGACCAGCATCCAAATTAGCCATGAACATTATGGGAAAGCGAAGATGTTGCATGAGTTCCCTCGCCTTCCACCCCAAACCCATTCGAAGCAACACTGACAACATCTGTCCAGCAAGGCTCAATTTTTGCCAGATTTTCCTCCACTAAAACCTTGTGACAGAGGTGGGGATGCAAGGAAAGAGGAGACAGGCTTTCCAAGAGCAGCAAAGACGGTCACATGCCAGGGATCAGACTCCCTGCCATTGGGACTTGTGCCTGCTAGCAATTCTTCAAAATCCTTTGCAGGGATTCCCAAACTATGGATCAGAAGCCACTGGTGGATCAGATCCTAAATTCTGGTGGGTCATTAAAGGGCACAAGAAAGATCAGATAACTGTCTCAAGCCCCAAAGTTATTTGAAAATCAGCTATTGGAGCTGCTAATTACCCTGCCAAGAGCTCAGCTCCTGCAGTTTGCAAGCGTGTATAAATATAGGGAGATGAAGGTTTGAGGGTCTCTTTATTACTTTTTTAAAATAAACTAAAATAAAGGATTATTTATTCCTAGATCTCCTTAAAATGTCTGGTAAAATGACATGGGTCTGGATGGAGTGCCATGTTCAAAAGTGGGACCCAGTGCTTAAATGTTTGGGAACCACTGCTTTGCAGGAATTTTGGCAGACTTGCAAACAAAACAAACTCTCCTCTCACTACCAGGACTGCAGTTTTAGGCACATTTTCCTGGAATAATCCCCACTGAACCCACAGCAGGTCTTACTGCCAAGGAAAGATGTTGAACATTGCATTTGCACCTTTTCACTCCTGCAGAGAAGAGGAAATTCACACAGCAGGTTGCACCAAGTTGCTCTGGAAGCAAGAGTGTGAAACCACTTCAGCCTCCCAGGCTGATTATTTGGCACTTGATATTAAAATTTAGCTTATTGAATACACCAAATGGCTGTAAGCATTTTATGTATGTTTCTTTTTTTTGCATAAATATGTAGTGCATTCTCACTTCTGCTCCATAGGCATAGTGGACAACCTAACAGAAAAACTGGACTCCTGGACCAGTCTAAAGAAATGGAAACTTTAAGGGCTTGAAACTTGACTGCCTTCTTTAAAATGGAAGCAGAGAATCTAGGGATATTGAATTTCACTCCACACTGTACAAGTGCATTATCACAGACCGATCTTACTATTATCTCCACCCGAAATCAAATTGGAAAAGATATTACTGTAGCTCTCAAGCTCTTTTTTATCTATCCATCTGTCTGTCCGTCTCCACAAGGTGGTTAACAACACAAGTAAAACACTTGAGAAAAAGTTACAGTTGTCCCCCTGGTTCGGGGGGGGGGGGTTTGCCCAACATTATGTGTGCCACCTTGCCAGATACCACTGCCTCTTACCCTGGAGATACCCTGCTCCAAATCTCCAGATGAGAAAAAGAGAAAGAAACAAAGAGAGAGAGAGAGAGAGAGAGAGAGAGAGAGAAAGTAAGTTTTTAGGATAAGTGGAAACTTGGACATGAGGACACTAGCCCAGTGCTCCGCTTGCCTCCACACTTCTAAATTATTTATTTAGTAAATTTATTTATTCAAAAGTAAGCTCCATGATGTTCAGTGGGTCTTACTCCCAGGAAAGTGTGTTTAGGATTGCAGCCATAGGGCGCAATCCAGAGTAACTACGGGGAGTCCTTGCTCCGGTTTACAATATGATTATTGGATTACAATATGAACTTCCCAAAGGTTTTCACTAGGTGGCGACGTAACTACGGGTGCACTTAATGTCTCTCACATGCTCCCGTAGTTACTCTGGATTGTAGGGTTAGTTTTCAAATCTAGGGAGTGGGGGGGGCAGGAGGACTGTAGCCATGATAACCCATGATAATAGTCTGACCTCTGTGCCAACTGCCTTAGTTGGCCCAGGCTGTTGCACTTGCCTAGATCTATTAAGAACAGGCACTGGAAAATTTAGGTACATCTGGACATTCATGTCCTCTCATTCTAGTTAAGGAAAAAACCAGAACTTAGCCCCTTCCATGAAACATCTTTACAGACCGCAGAAAATAAGCACCGCTTATATCAGTCTCCATCAGGCCATGTGGCTTCTCAGGCGAGGCTGGCCCATCCACGAGGCCAACTGAGACTCTGGCCAAAGGCAGCAGATTGCCAAGTAAAAACACTCCCGTCCATTTCCCCACTTGCTTCACCATTCCTCCTCTTCCTCCTCTAGGGACTGGTAGGTGGAAAGCCAAGATGGTGGAGTTGTGCCAAGACCTGTTCAAATCCCTCTCTCAGCCATGAAGCATGCTGGCTGATCTTGGATCAATGGCTCACTCTCAGCCTCGCCTACCTCACAGGGTTGTTGTGAGGACAAAAGGATAAAACTTTATAAGCATTTGCATGGGGAAAGTGGCATATAAATTCCTAAAACAAACAATAAAGGCCTGTATATCCACAGTAAAGGGGAGCACCCAACTTCAGGCCTTGGGTGGTCTTAGGCTGGCCCTTTCCCCCATCTAGACTTGTAAGCCAATAAATGCTACCACAACAGACACACCCCAAATGAACCCAGGATTAACGTGCTCTGTTACTTTGACCAAATCTGGTCCACCGATCAGTCATCTTAGAACCACAAAGTGCACGCAAAGCACCGCTGTGAGCAAACAGTTAACGCCATCTCCTCTGCGAGGAAGGAGAGAGGATGGAGTTCACAGCAGCCTAAACCACAAGCCTTGGCTTGGGCTATAATTGCAGTGGGATTAAGAGTCTACTGCTTCCCCTGCTGCGCTGGATCGAATGTTTGTGGGGACTCACACAGTCCTTGGCAGCCGATCCAAAGTGAATTTCTCCCCGTCCTCTGCAGAGCAGCCCTCTCCTCCAGAGCAGGAAGGAGGAGACCGAACCGAGAGGGGGGGGAAATGATGCATCTCTGCACAGGTGGCGCCGATGTGTACGCTCTGTGCTTGGTTACATACAAAATTCAATGCTAAGGAAAGCTGAATCCTGAAACTTGCATAAATGATGCACGTTCCAGTTTGTTTATTTCCAGAATTTATCCTGCTTTAATTGGATCTGCTGCTGGGCTAGCAATTCACCATGTTACCAAGCTTTTTGGACTACTGACACTGCCAGAGTAACACTTGCAGTGTTACTGACACTGTGGCTACTGACTACTGACAAGTGCAGTGACTACTGACACTGCAGAGCTTGGAGTACTGGACAGGTCTATTTCTTTTATTTACTTATTTACAGTGTTGCCATATGTCCCAATAATCAAGGACAATCCCGGATTTCGGGAGATTATGTTCACATACTGGCCAATGGGACAGAGGGTCCTGTCCCAATTTAGTGGAAAAGAATTATGGCAACCCTGTTTATACGCCACTCTTCCATGCCAATGCAAATGCCCAAGGTGGCTTACAAAATTTTCATCCTCACAATAACCCTGTGAGGTAGGCAAGGCTGAGAGGGAGTGACTGGCCCAAGGTCACCCAAGAAGCTTCATGGCCAGGGAGAGATTTGAATCTAGGTCTCCCTAAGCACTGCATCACACCATCCTGGCTCTTGGATTAGAGTTGAGGAGATCCCTATTCCACTTTGGCCAAAGGGTTTGCTGGATGACCTTGGTTCAGGTGATCTATATCAGCCAGCCTCTCCCAATTGGGGGGCATTTACAAGCACCATTTTTACAGCTCTAAAAGGTAACATAAGAATAGAGATTATATACATACAGGAAAACCCTGTACTGTATTTGGTTTATAATACAGGAAATATAAAAGTATTCAGTTTATAAGTTTCAGGTGTTTTGCTATGCATTGCCCCACCCTGGGCACAATGAGCCAGAGAGCTCAGTGGAGCCTCCATGGATAGTTACAGTCTACCATTTGAGTCCAGCTTTTGCTTGAAGTAGAATTCTAACCATGATAGGCCCATAGGAGCTTACTCGCTCCTCTTTGCATGATCCAGACCTTTGGGATAGAGTACGACAAAAACAGAAACAATGTTTTCCAGATCCAATGATGGCGGCGCATGCATATGCAGCAGCTTGGCATTCCAGAGACCGGTATATTTAAATTAATGTATTATTTGTGTATGCTTGTGTGTTTTAGGGGGGAATTTTGGCAGGTGGGGTGTTTGGGGATTGTATTGTGTGTGTTGGTTCTAGTCTCTGAGTGTTTTTGTGAATCTCATATGTGTACACTGTGTATATACGTACAATGACAACAATAAAAAATTTATTGTTATGTTTTGCATATGCAAGAAGTTTTTCATGGGGAAGGTTCCAGCAGATTTCAATCTAGACATCAGCTATGACATGCCAAGTATAAAGTGCCTGACCGGATCCTGACTGGGAGAACCAGAAGGTCTTGGAGCAGAGCAGAAAAGATGCATCTTTCATCCCAAAGGATGCACCATGATGAGGACAGACAACCTCTGGCCCTACCCAAAACAACTCCTCATGCTGATTCAAGTCAGCCCCTCCCTTCCTGCTCCACAGCACCCAGCCAAGTCTTGGGCTCCTGTCATTACACCAAAGCTATATGGGAGCCAGCCACATCCACAGCAGAGAAGACACACAGATCCGAGACCAGGAAGGATGGGGGAGCAAAAACTTTCTGGCGATGGGATGTCACTGCCTACACATTTTGCCCCAGAAACTTTGGCTGCAATCCTAAAGACACTTTCCTAGGAGTAAGACCCACTGAACAAAATGGAGCTTACTTTTAAGTAGACATGGTTAGGATTGTGTTCAATGACTCCTTTCCTTAAGTGTGTGGGGAGTGCAAATTGTTTGTGCAAGGCGTTCCGTGAAACCTTCTAGGGGCATTATCACCATTATTGTGTGACATGGCTTGGCCCTGGGTAACGGTTACAAGCAAAATCTCTAGCAAAAAGGAACTGAGTACACAAGCGTACAGGAGATCTCCCCATCCCTGGAGACCTTCTTTGCACCATCCCCCCCAAGACTGTAATTTCCAAAGGGTAGCCATGGGATCTCTTTCAAGTAAACCTAGAAAATGGAGACTTGTGGCATCTCACTTGCTATCAGTGCTGATGTGGCAGAAGCTCCATGGCTCAGAAGTAGATTCTGGAGCAGGGCTGCCTCAAGGCCTCCCAGTGCCCGTGATTTCGGGTTAAATGCCAACCCCCTTATTTAGGATCAGGTCACCATTCCTCCTTACTGCTCTACTTGGACGACAACACAAAGGAGGAAGTGCAGAGGAGTGGTGGGCTAGAGAGTGCTAAAAGTTCTCTATTGTTGCACATTTCAGTTCTGCTATTCCCCTCTTCCTTTCCAAATCTAGGCAGTGGGAATAGGTGGCCAACCAGCTGAGGATGGGATGGAGTCAAGCTATGTACTAGAATGATGCATGTTGGCTGTTGAGCATGAACAGTGATGCCACAATAAACATGTCAACCTTTGCCAAGGTGACACCAGATTCCTTGGATGCTCCCAACTTGATCGCTCCGCTCATTTTGGGTTATAATTGTTCTTCCTAAGGGCACCATCCAGGGATGGGCTTCAAAAAATTTAAGAACCAGTTCTCTGTCCATCTGGCAGCCACTTTTAAATGGCTATTTTTAAACTTTATATGTCCTATCTCTTGTTAAGAACCGGTTCTATAGAGTAGGTGCGAACCTGCTAGAGCCCACCACTGGCACCATCTCAAGACAATTTCCACAAATCCTCCCGCTGTAATCCTACACATTTAGTAGGGAGTCAGCGTCACTGAATTCAATGGGACTTGCTTGCATAACTGCACACTTCTATATCTTACCAGGAATGTAAGCCACACGGTGTATGCAATGGAAAGCAGGTGCATGATTTTCACCTACCTATCCTATATATACAAACATCCATTTATATTTCCATCTCTCCGTTTTCTTCCCTCTGGGAAATTTTATATTGCTGATTCCTGGGACCAAGGATTTGTTACTTTGCACTTGTTATTTGGAAAAGTGCCATGCACACCGATTGGGACATACGCAACACACAGAGTAAGTCTTCCACATAGGAGGAAGTGCAGAGTAGCAAAAGAGATATGGACAGAGGCTTCTACCAGATGTCCCACATTTTTGAACACATCATGGATGACCCTTGCAACATCAAAGGGCAATAGACCTCTGAAAATCCTACAGAACCACCTGATTGTCTCACTGATCATATTCACAGCTCACCTGTCCGTCATCATGGTTCCAAGTGCAGTGAGCCATTTACGCTAAAGTTAAAACAAGAGGCTATGGGGTGCAGTGGTTAGTGCACCCAGGAGTAGGAGGACTCAGGTACTGTTCACATTGTAACCACAAAGTTCACTTAACAACTTTACGCCAGACTGTCCTACCTCATGGGGCTGTTGCAAGTGGAGTGGTAAAAGAAAGACAACTCCCATATATGCTACCCTGAACTCTTTGCAAGAAGAAAAGAATAAATGCATAATTAATAAATGAGAATATTCATTTATTATTTGCACTTCAAAGGCATCATCCAGAAAAATACGCCCAAGAAATCACAACTTCTAAATCAAGAGCACTACAATTTAAATTAGTATCAGAATAAGCTAAAACCACATATTTATCCCGACAACTGAAGGCACAGTTACAAAAGCAAGCTAATGAGAAGAGAACCTAATGATGAGCCTTAGAACCCAATCCTCTGCATGCCTACTCAGAAGTAATTCCCATGACACTCAGTGGGACTTACTCCCAGGAAAGTGAGGATAAGATTGCAGCTTTAGAACCCAATCCTATATAAGTAGGATTCCGTACTTAGAAGAAAGGAATACAGTACTCAGAAGTAATTCCCATGACACTCAGTGGGACTTACTCCCACAAAAGAGTGGATAAGATTACAGCTTTAGAACCCAATCTCTGCATGCCTACTCAGAAGTAAATCTCATGACACTAAATGGGACTTACTCCCAGAAAAGTGTTGATAGGATGGCAGCTTTAGAACCCAACCCTCTACATGCCTACTCAGAAGTAATTCCCATGACACTCATTGGGACTTACTCCCAGGAAAGTGTGGCAGACTTAGAACGCAATCCTCTGCATGCCTACTCAGAAGTAAATCTCATGACACTCAATGGGACCTACTCCCAGGAAATGGTGGATAGGATGGCAGCCTTATAATCCTCTGCATACCTACTCAGAAGTAAGTTCCATAACACTCAGTGGGACTTACTCCCAGGAAAGTGTACCTAACTCCCTCCCAGCAGCTGCTCAGCGTGTGCTTACCTGGAATCAGGAGTGGCTGTGGAGTAGCAGCCCTGGGAGAGGAAAAGAGGTCCCGATCCAGCTGCAGCTGAGCAGGATACAGGGCTGGAGCAGCGCAGGCTCCGCAGCAGCTCAACACAGCTCAGCTCAGCTCAGCACCAACTCAGCTGCTTCCCAGCCAGCTGCGCTCTTCCCCTCCTGGCTAATTGGGCTATTGGAACAGCCTGGGCAAGCCGGGCAAAAGAGGCAGACCAGCGCCCCCTCCAGGCCTGCAGCGTCCCTGCACCCTCTGCAGGAGCCTCTTCCAGTCTGCACCAGTGGCTACCAGTGGTGGACAACCAGTGGCCACCAAAATGACCCCACTTGGACCTTCTATTCAGAGTGCCCATAGGTCATAACCATAAAAAAGAGGGCAAGGTCCCCACCCAAAAAATGTAGAACATGACAAAATAAAGCTAAAAACACTCCAGATCGGTGATTTTCAACCAGTGTGCTGTGGCGCACTGGTGTGCCATGGATAGTCCTCATGTGTGCCACGGGAATTTGGGGATTGACATTCATTAATTGGAAAATGGGGGAATTTGAACAGTCTGGTGTGCCTCGTCAATGGTAAAAATAACTGATGGTGTGCCTTGACAATTTCAATGTTGGGATGGTCCCTAACCCTTCCAATAAATGGGGTAATGCCTGTAATTACAAGAAGGCTATATTTTGCATGCTCCACAAGGAAAAGGAGGACAGTGAAGGTTTTTATCCCAGGACATTCCTGGAAAAAGAAGACATATGGAAACCTGTCCCTCCACTGCACTTGTCTCTGAGACTCTCTCCAGGGCCACCCAATGCATTGACCTTGTTGAAAAACCCATCAGGCATCCATTTTTCAGGGAAAGGATGACCATGTGTCCTGTTTTTCCAGGACATGTCCTCTTTTTTAGCCCTTCTTGGAAAAAATCTTCATTGTCCTCCTTTTCCATGTGAATAGCTACAATGTCATGTAGCCTGCTTGTAATTCATAAATGTAATACATTCTAGTAATAGATTTAAAATTAAAAATAAGTAATATAGTATTTAAATTAACCACATGAAATCAATATACAGGAGTGCTTTTTGCTTATATTTTGTCATGTCCTACATTTTTCTTGGGTCTCCTACATTTTGGGGGTCCTTCTCCTTTTTTGTGGTTTTATGACATATGGTCACATCCAAGCATGGTCAAGGTTGATGGCTGTACCAGGGTGGTCTTCAAATTTTTTCATGCCCTGCAAAATAATATATGATAAATAATATGAGTAATAATATGAGTTTGAGATTGGCAACCCAAGTCGCCAAGACTGCAGTTGTGCCACTAGGTAGTGCGCCGATTCCTGTGGTGGAGAGCAGAGGTGGGCCCAGCCTGGCCCAAGATCCGGTTTGCCGGAAGTGGGAGGGGCCAGGCCGGGGTCAGGGATGGGGAGGTTCAGGGGGCGGGGCTGGGGCAGGGCAAGGGGCAGGGCTGGGGTGGGCCAAGGTTGGCGCCTGCACAGTGCCTGTACTGAAGCTGGCAGGCCGGCTTCAGTACAGGCACTTCGCTTGTGCCAACGTTGGTGCCTGTGCAGTGCCTGCCCTGAAGCGGGCTGGCCTGCTTCAGAGCAGGCACTGCGCAAGCGTCAACATTGGCGCTTGCGCGGTGCCTGCCCTGAAGTGGGCTGGCCTACTTCTGAACAGGCACTGCACAAGCGTCAACATGGGCGCTTGCGTGGTGCCTGCCCTGAAGCGGGCAGCCTGCTTCAGAGCAGGCACCACGCAAGTGCCCATGTTGGTGCTTGCGCGGTGGGCGCCAAAACATGGCGGCCTGCCTGAACCGGTCCACTATGTTTTTGCTTTTCCCCGCCCCTGGCGGTTCGCCAGAGGCAGGGAAATGGGACGATCCAGTTCAGGTGAGTAGGCCCGAACCGGCATCTGCCCACCCCTGGTGGAGAGGCAGTCACTTGGGCCTTCTCAAGGTATAGAGATATGTGATCCCGTACCACAAGGGCTGCGTTGTGGCTTCACTGGAGCTAGAAAGATGGATAGGATTGGGGCCCAAGTCTCCTTTTCTTCAATGGGACCTATCCCAAGAAAGTAATTTTAGGACTGCAGTCTAACATCTTTTGGAGATGTTGTCCAGTTTTACCTTGGGGAAGAGCACCTCATTTCATTGTACCCAGTTGTGAGTGTAATGACAAATAAATTTCTTATCTTATCTTATCTAAGGTACACTTTGCTGAAACATGGAGGCTCTATTTAGCAATAGATCATTGATAGATCCATCCTCCTCCAGGAATAACTCTCATCTAAAGCTGTCTTGAGGCCAAACAGAATATGGTATGGCCATGCGAATCTGATTGGAGACACAACACTGGGGAAAGTTGTTTCCACCCTTTCCCTATATTTGGCCTCATGCCCAAGCTGTTTTTTGCCTGGTGCTGCTTCTGGAATACAGTGCCTGTATGTTTCCCTATGAAATTAAAAAACAGCTGGCGTAAATGTTGACTGGGATAGATGTTGACTTGGAATGGCATAGATGTTGCCTGGGAAAATAGTACTGGGAAGGATTACACCACTTTCCCCCAAATCAGTGGTGCCACTCTAGACCCACATCTGTGATTATAATTTATTTTTTTAATAGAAAGAGATCCTACTTAAAGATTTCCCATCAGATCTTGATGTGACCCTTACAGAGAGAGAAATATCTTTTTTAATGTTTCCACAGTAAGCATTATTTTATTAATCTATGTTGCATTGTTGACACATACCCATGCATATTTTCCTTGAAATAAATCTCTCTGTATTCCACATGCCAACGTCTCAGATGGCAAAATGTTGCCAAGCAAAATTTAGCAACCCAGTTATTTCCACCTAAGAATTGTCCATGTATGGATTTTGCATGGAGATCTTTTTATTTAGCTTTCAAAGTTTACCAGCATTTGAATGCAGCCTCCAACATCCCAGTTTAATTAAACCAGGCAGCCTGACCTTGTCTATGTTTACTCAGAAGCAAGTCCACCAAGTTCTTTGGGCTTACTTCCTAGTCATGTGCCTTGGGCTGCAGCTTTAGGAAAACTAACCTACAAAACAAAAACAAGGAGGGCAGCATCAAACCCACTCCCCTGCAAATTTAATCACTTATTCTGATGATAAAATATTTACTCTACAAATTACAGAGCAAATCTCATTATATCTCTTTGGCTAAACTCTCTGCCTCAGGAAGGAGGATTGTCATAAATTACAAAGGTCAAAAGGAGAAAACTTCCAGAGTGGAATCTTTAATTTATCCCATTATTTTTTAGGATAACGAGATTTTGAGTGCCAGCAGCGGATCTCTATTTTCTCATTATCCATAGATTGTATCTTGACGTACTCTTTTCTTAGGCAAAATTTAACTATTTTCTCTCCCCCCCAACACATACTTTAAAAAATCCTGGTAATGAAACAAACATTTCATAACACATTGGAGAATGTTGGAGTTTGAAGTTGGTAGGAAGGTACAATAGAGACAGGGCTTGCCTGAGACAGGACACCAAACGCCAGTCCCACCTGGTAATGTGATACAAGTAGTGTGATACAAAATCAGATTATACATTCATGGTGTTTGATCCTTTGTAGGCATCCATAGAATTGGGCTCTCTGAAGCTGGAATCCTATTCTCACTTTCCTGGGAGCAAGACAGGAAATGAAATGTAACGGGGCTTGCATTTGTGTAGGCATGCACACAAAAAAGACATTGGTCAGACCTCACCTTGAGTACTGTGTTCAGTTCTGGGCACCTCACTTTAAGAAAGATGCAGCCAAACTGGAGCAAGACCAGAGGAGAGCGACAAGAATGATCAGTGGGATGGAAGGGAAGCCCTACGAGGAAAGGTTGGGGGAACTTGGGATGTTCAGCCTGGAGAAGAGGAGGCTGAGAGGAGACTTGATTGCCCTCTTCAGATACCTGAAGGGCTGTCATAGGGAGGAAGGGGCTCATTTGTTCATAGCTGCTTCTGAAAGCAGGACTAGAACCAATGGGTACAAACTGCAAGAGAGGAGATTCTGGTTTGATATCTGGAAAAAATTCCTGATTGTGAGGGCGGTTCGGCAGTGGAACAGATTGCCAAGGGAGGTGGTGGACTCTCCCTCACTGGGGATCTTCAAGCAGAGGCTCGATGAGCACCTTCGGGATGCTCTAGGCCGGATTTCCTGCTGCAGGCAGGGGGTTGGACTAGATGACCTACTAGGTCCCTTCCAACTCTATGATTCTACATCCCACAAAATAAGACCTAGTGGTTTTTAAAGCAATATATATATATATTGCTTTATATATATATATTTAAAGCAATATATAAATATTATATATATTTATATATAATATTATATATATATTATATATTTATATATAAATATTATATATATTTATATATAAAAGACAGTGCCTTATTTTCAGGGGAACAGGGTACACATAAATTTTATGATATGTTATTAACAAAATGTACCTATACCTGAACAAAATTTCAAGAATATTTCTAACCTAACACCTCCCCTGCTGCGCATCCATGTGACATCCCCCCCAACCCGTGCATGCTCCGGGCACTAAATTGGCTGGATGATGATCAGTCAGTCTTTAATGTTACATATAGGACAAAAACACATCGTACCCCTTTTTACCCCCTTAAGGGTAAAATTTTTGAAAGTCGTTTCTTGGTGGGTGCTGACATCACAGAAGAAACACCATCCTCAAATTTCATTTTTCAAGTCTCAAAGGTGGGTGGCCCAGCAACCTGTTGTCTACACATCTTTCTGGCAAGTAATATACAGGTGGGTGCTGTTGCTGAACCAGGAGGTAGCCTTCCTATGAGTAGGTGATCAATAGATGAATTTTTGTGAATTTCCTCTCACTGTCCTATTCACCAGGAACATCCCTATTTTCTGGTCTCTGTACTTTGTAAATTACTGATCCTATTAAGGCCAAAACCTTATTTGGCAAAATTAGTTCCTTAAGTTCTTCAGGGATCTCCAGTGGTGGGCTTCAGGGGGTTCTCACAGGTTCTATAGAACCATTTGCTAATGAGCGCCAGGTTCTGAGAACCGTTACTAATGGGACATAAACCTGTTGTTAATTTATTTGAATCCCACCACTGGATCAGACCACATGCAACCAAGTGAATGTGCATGAACCCTAAAGTGCCTTGCGCGGAACACCATTTTGTTTCGTACATCTGCTGAGATGTGTTTAAGAATAGTCAATTACCAACAGTAGGGCAATTCTGTTATTCTTGTATATCATGAACTCAGAGGTCTACAAACTCCTTTTGGTAATTCCATCTTGTATTCCATCTTCCATGTTGTAGAGATTTCCATACTGTGCAATAGTTGCAGGGAATGCCACAAGCATGCATCTAATTTTGGTGTTGTCATGATAAATTTTACAATACAGGCACATTTGATGACATTCCCCCACCAAGCCACACCCCACTAATGTTACAACAACAACGGTTGAAACAACCACACCTCACTGACGATACAACCACAAAACATCCAATGTAAAATGTTTCATTAGAGTGTTTTCTTCGCCAGCCTGTAACGAAACCCTTCATTAGGGTGTGTTTTACCTCCACACAAAATAGGAATCTTATTACACTTCATTCAAAATGTTAATTCATTTCATCCCAAACTTTAGGAGTGGGCTGTAATACTACAGACATTTAAAACCAATGTATAAAAATTGAAAAATGGGCTGAAAAATAAAAATAATAGGCAGAAAAATAAAAGATATGTTGTCAGGCAGGCATGCTGATAGTCGTTGGGAAAGACGATGGCTCCAAGTGTCTAGACATTAACATATGCCCTTAGGGAGATTTTCCACTATGTCTTCTATGGAGCCTGATAATTCTTTCCAGCCAAGGTTCTTTTGAAACAGCATCTGAGCACTCTTGCAGATGATATTGTTGCAACTATAGGAACTCTACACCATCCCACACACCTGCCCCTTGAATGATTCCTTCCCTGGCTATTTTAACTAGCAAAATGATAGCAGGTATTTTGGGAATTCCTCTTTGGCAGAAGAAATTAACTTCATCTTACATACATCCAAGTTCAGACTCACCTAGGAATGGACCACTTTCCTCATCTACTATGCTATTACTTTACACGGGAACACTTGATTTATTGGATCTCAGTTTAAAAGACTTTGGAAGCAATGGATCTTGTCTGCTTCTTCAAAACCTAATCAAAAATATAAATTTTGTGCACATGTACGCGCTCATGTGTTGTCAGAAATATAATGGGCTTTAATGGGCTTTTTGGCATTAAAAGACACTCCATCTCTCCATTAAATCAAGGGTTCACAGTAAGTACTGTATGGCAAGGCAGGCTTTGCAGATTGTTAGGATCTGTACTAAGGACCATCTGCTCTAGAGGATGCAAACCCACCGGACCCACTAAGAGTCTGGCCTAATCATAGAACACTCTTATGCTATAGTGATGTATCTTCAGATCTATGGCATACACTCATTTGGAGAGCCAAGGTTTAGTCTCTGGGTGAGGCTGGGTGTGGTATAGCTCTTCTAAAGTGAGGCTCTACCACAACAATGATAGGTTTCAGCTGCCATGCGGAAAGCATTTCTTCCTCCCATTCAGGCTCTTTCGTGTACAGGCTTTGAAAATTCCAGGTGCACATGGGCAGGAGCAAAGTCAAAGGACCTGTCGCAGACGGTCAAATGGCAAAGCAGTGTGTTTTTAAGAACAACAAACATGCGATCATTTTTTTTTTGCTGCATTTATAATATACAGAGTCAGGCTGTTTGTCTTCATTGCCCAGAACAAACACCGGATCTTCAAAATTGCAGACAAAGATCTTTTCTTGCCCTACAAACTCAGGTTCTTTGTGAATGCAATGGGTCCAATCTGGGATTAGCCCAAAGGTGTACTCTACATCTGAGCCAGCACTTCATGGCATAACCATAGCAGTGCTAATACCGAAATATAACTGCACAAACTTTGAAGCTTGTGGTTCCCAAATGTTTTTGACTGGTAACTGCTTTGATCTGCTGGACCACTGGCCATGGCTTCCCGTTAGGGTTGCAGTCCTATAATTGTACAGGGCAGCAGGTTTTTCACAAGCACTCCATGGCTAACAG
The DNA here is from genome assembly GCA_030015325.1 of Cryptoblepharus egeriae. Taxonomy (NCBI): domain Eukaryota; kingdom Metazoa; phylum Chordata; class Lepidosauria; order Squamata; family Scincidae; genus Cryptoblepharus; species Cryptoblepharus egeriae. The sequence goes on from JAREYC010000011.1 coordinate 23,571,598, forward strand.
TTTGGGAACCTGTGACTAAGCAACAGTCCTATTTACAGCCTGATCCTATTGATGATGACATATTGGTTGCTGGGTGGAGTAAAAGGATTATAAAAGTTTTGTTAAAAACAGGGAGCGGTTCTGGCAGGAAGGCCTTGTGACGCAGCCAATGTGACAGCCACTGTGACAGGTAATTGATGTGCTGGGCCATAGAGGGGTGAGAAGAGAGGAGAACGGAGGTACAGTGGATTGGGAGGATGTCAAGATGATGGAGACCTTTCTCCTGTATCTTGTCCTGTGAATCCTGTCTTGTACCTAAAAGTCCTACAGAGGGCTACTCCTTGCACAATCTTAACCCCTGGTTAGGCTGGCACAAGTCCCGTGCTGGTTTGGGGGTGTCACAAAAGTGCTGTAAGGCACTTCTGTGCCACTCCTGGAGAGGGTAAGGCCAGTGTGGGAACAGGGAGACAGGTGAGTTGTGCTGGCCTAAATTAGTTAGGACTGCACTCCAGTTTGCTCCAGCAATTTAGTTAGCAAAGATCTGAGTAGTCCCATTGAGCATCCTGAAGGTCTGAAAGTAACCCGAAGAAAACTCTAGCCTGATCAATTTCAGCACTGAATGCAGCATGTGCCCAGTGACCCCACCATACCAGTAATGAATAGGATTGGGTTGTAAGGTGTTTATAAGGATAGTGCATCTGATCAGTGAGCTGACCTGCAATTGCTCTAATGTGGAATCTGAAGCATGTGGGGCAAGGGAGCCACATTTCCTAAAATGTGTCTGAGCAAGATCACAACCCCCTCCACTATGCATTAAGAAAAAGGCTTGGAGGCATGTCTGCAGCTGAAGAGAAGCCCTTTGTCTTGTGTTGGTGCCTAATTCCATCTGTACACTGAGATCATCAATAAACATCAGTTGGACCTTAAAATGAGTGGGATCGGGAGACAAAGAAATTGCACACAAAGCCAACCAACCAGGCCGTTGCTTGAAAGCAACTCCCATGCTGTGTACAGTCTGTGTACAAACACAAACATCTCCGCTCTGTCTGTGTGTGCAAGTTGTAGCCAGGGATCGGCAATGCGGATAGGCATAAGAGCTGGGTTCGAGAATGCAGAACAATTTTTGAAAAGTGAAGGCAGAGGCTGAACATTAAGGCTGAACACTAACCAATTTTCCCATTCCAGGGAAAGGACAATGTAAGTTGGAGGTAAAGGGAAAAATATTGTGACTTCCCTCAACTACAGTATATAGCACATGTCCCACTGGCACAGCTGTGCCAGGTCTATGCCCTAAGAGGCTCAAAGGCTTTGCTCCTATGCTTATAACCTTATCTTTTGATCTACAGTATTTATATACCACTTTTCAACTGAAAAGTTCACAAAGCAGTTTACAAGAAAATTTAAAAAATCAATGGCTAGTTAATAGCTATTAATAATTAACCTGTCCCTAAAGGGCTCACAATCTAAAATTAGAATACTATGTTGGATCTGTGGATGGGTGAAACTTTTCAGGTGACCGGACAGGTGAATTTTCCTACCTTCTCCTACCAAAGACATGGAAAAGTTTCAGCCCCGTGTTTCTGCATGATGGGCTGTTGTTAAAAGGCAAGGAAAAAACACAAAAAATGTGGTGACTCCATCAGAGATTAGATGGGGATTCTCCTCCATCCTGCAGGCCCTCATTCCCTCCCACACATGGACTCCTTCCCATGCTTTTCACTCCTTCCAAGACTATATTTTGATCTCTGACCAAAAATAACTCCCACACATTTTGAAATGTTTGCAAGTTCTGCAAAGAATGAACAAACAGAAAGAGACAATGTTCCAAAATTAGGGGGATCAGCACATAATGCTGCACTAGGGCTTCCAGCATCACCCCAAATCAGTCATCCAAGGCAGGTGCTTCTCCATGTTTCATGGCAGGGGGACCTCTTGCTGACATTTATTCAGAGGTAGATCTGGTTAAGTTTCTTAATGCAACTTGCTGACTTTTGCATGGTGATGTTTTATTGACAGGAGTGGCTATACATCCAATAACATAATAAGCCCTTTTTTCTCATAGTGAACAGTCCAAACACCCTTCTATCATACATTGTAGCTGGCTGATTCTGATGGTGCCATATAGAACAAGGCATAGTGCAGCAGTTTCCATACTGTAAGGTGCCCCTCCATAGGGTAGCAAGGTGAGCACTCAAGGATGGAGTAGGATGCTTGCCACCCAGCAGCAAGACCAGGACATGATGCCAAAGACCTTGGAGGCTTGGCACACAGAGCTTCTCTGTGTGATTTTTGGGGGGCCTAGAAAGCCCACCCATTTCCCCCTTTATTTTCTTGAGCATCGTTGCATCACATGCCATCACTATTTTTGGGTGCCCAACTATGCACTGGCAACAGGATGGGCTGTCATAGCAGTGCTAAGTTTGGGGAGCACTGACACAGGGAATGTAAGCCTGGGCTTTACTGATTTCACCCAACAAATATGATCTGTGGTTTTCAAACTGGGTTTCTGGAGGTACCCTGGGGTTCTTCTACCAGAGATCACTGATAAGAGGAGCAACAATAGACAAGTTCCACTGAGGGACACCTTAGCTCTTATTCCCGATCTTGCTCTGCAGACGTGCATCCCCAGGCCTACATCAATTCGTGCAAGATAACAATGATGCACGAAAATGCACCCAATGATGTGCTTGCCACAGAATCTTTTGCAATGTGCACGGTTCTGTGGCAGATACATGAGGTGTGTCAGCAGAAAAGAGTACCTTGAAGGGAGAATGTTTAAAAACCACTGAGATGTGTGGCCGAGTCTGAACCTGCAAGCTGCTAAACCATTCTTTTAAAAGAAAGGATGCTCTTGTGGTTTACACAGGAGAGAGACTCAGGGCCAGTCTCAACCTGTAAGTTTTCCTCTGCGTAGCACAGCTGCTTGGCTACAGCATGGAAGCGCACTGTTAGCACAATGCACAAGGCTGTCCCTGCAATCTTGGCACAACACAATCTCCCTCTCTCTTCCTCTTTGTCCCTCATCACACTTCATAGACTGGAGAACAAGGACTGCTGTGGCAAGAGGACAGCTGAGCGCTACAAATCTGTCTGGTCTTGACCCCGCATTCTAGAGGTGAAAGGGGACCATCAGAAAGAGAAGATCAAGGGTTGCAAAGAGGAAATACAGTCAGGCCAGTATCTTCTAACAGAGGGTTGGAGCCCTGCGGTGGCCCTGTTTGTCCCTGGCACCTGCATCTGAAGGCTGGATTGAGATACCTCTTTTGAGAGCAAAAAGCAGGACTAGGGGCATCTATGGGCAAGATGAACGTATGCAAATATAATTTCCTCCATGATTTTGTGCTATTAGCACAGCAGGGAATGGTCTTACTTCTTTTTCTCCTTCCGCTAGCCCGATTGGGATCAATATTAAACCCTATGCCACAAGTCCTCCAACCAGAGATTGAACATTTCAAGAGATGGAATTTCCCCCAGCAGGATACCCCTTAAATATTTTGCCCACCCTTTGCTGGGGTGCACAAAAATGTGCATTCACTATTTGGATTAAGAGTAAAAGGAGAATGATTCTGAGTCACTTAAATCAAAGTTCTTGATGAGTCAAATGGAAGGGATAATTCAGCTCAAAGTTCAGAAGGATAATCCCTGAAGGAGGGTTAAGCAAAGTACAAAAGTGCGGAAACTGGGTGACAGTGTCTCTCATTTCACACTGTTCCCCACAGTCAGAGGTTCAGTCTTGCACTGGCAGAGTCCAGGAACTCCCTTGGGACATGGGAAAAAAGTGCACATGTTGAGATTGCATCAGCTGTAGCTGGGCCGTGGCTTGCTTGTGGAATCTCCAAATATTGATGCAGTGCCAAGTGCTTTCTAGGGATGTTTTTCTGGATGAGAGACTTGATATGGGACTGTCATTGCTGCACAGCCCACTTCCTTCCACCGCTGCTATGAGAGCCAACAGTCAAGACTCCAATTTTGTTCATAAGCTTGATTGTTCAGCTGGGGCAGAGGCCAAAGTCCAGAAACTATCTGCACTTCTTGTTTGGGCCAAGACTCTGTCTGTCATGGAAAGACTGCTGTTTCATGAATTCTAGAAAAAAGCGGCTGCAATCACCCCAGGCAGAGAGCCTGACCCAGAACTGGAAGACAGTGGTCAAGGAACACTTGAAGATGCCTTGGGAGTCCAGGATGACGTGTACACCCCACCTCCTCCTTCTGATCCTTGACTATAGTTTTAAGGACGCTTCTTCAAGGAAACTGGACACAAGAGCAAGTTATTCAGATTCTGCTTGACAGATATGGGGTTCAGAGGCAGTCAAACTGGGGCCACATAATTCCCAGGAAAAGTGCCAAATTTTTGCGTTCTTCTGGATATTCCTGGTGTAGAGGGGAAAATGAACAAGAAGGCCATGATAAGGACACAGTTCAAGGCTGCACTCCCTGCAATAGAAATTCTTTCTTAGAAGGGGCAGAACATACTTAGAGGTGCAATCCTATGCATGTATTCTCAGAAGTAAGTCCTAATGTATTCAATGGGGCTTACTCCCAGGAGGGTATGTTTAGGATTGCAGCCTAAGAAAGCTAAATAAAAAGATCTGCTTGCAAGATCCATACATAGACATTTTCCAGGTGGAAATCACAGGTTTGCTAAATTTTGGCAAAATTTTGACATCTGAGACTTGGGCATGAGTCCTGTGGAATACAGTTGAGATTTACTTCCAGGAAAATATGCATGGGGATATAGATTGCAATAATGTAATATAGATTAATGAAATGATGCTTACTGTGGAAACAGGAGAAAAAAGAATATTTTTTCTCCCTGTAAGTTCTGATGGGAAATCTTTAAATACGATCTCTCTCTCTGTTTAAAAAAATAAATTATAATCATAGATGTGGGTCTAGATTGGCACCACTGAATTGGGGGAAAGTAATGTAATCCTTCCAGGCACTATTTTCCCAGTCAACATTTATGCCAAATTTTTTTTTTTAATTCCATAGGGAAAAATACAGGCACTACATTCAAGAAGCACCACCAGGCAGGAAAAAAAAACCAGCTTGGACATGGGACAATTATAGTTGGAAACATAGTGTAGGGAAAGGGCGGAAACAGAGCAAGCCCCTTGGAATAAATGCCAGGCTTCAAGGTAGCCACTGGTCAGTAATAATGTGTGGTATGTATTACAGTTACCACAAGCTGTGCAACTGGCCCTTCCAACCTGCCAACAGTGCCATTTTGGGAAGCAGTAGTACTTGCCATCACTGCCCAGAACTGCCCTGATTGTGAGAGGGAAGACCTGGTGACAAGCAAATTGTGGAGCCTGCAATACTTACTGTTCCACTGGCCCTGTAGCTAAGCTACTGCCTTCTGTTTTCTCCCAAGACGTGGTTTCATGGCTCTCTCCAGCATCCTCCTCCTTCTAATACTGGGAGAGTCTCAAGAAGCTCTTACTACTCAAGGCATGATCTTGTGGGCAGGAATCACCCTATTCTGCATACAAATAAAGGGGGGCACCAAGGGGCATTGGCTCCATGAGTTTGACTGCCCACCACATTCCTTTGATGTAACTGTAACAATTACACAACAGTTTTCTACTGATTATGGATCCTTGAATGGAGAAGGACTGATACCCTTGAACATGCCCACCTTCCTAAACATAGACATACCCACAAACCAGCCATCGTCACATTGCTGCATCACATCCACGCAGTCCCCTTCTCGAAGCTCCAGCTCATCCTCGTTCTGGGGTCTATACTGATAAAGAGCCTGATATCTGCAAAAGTCAAGCAAGTGAGTGAGCACAGTCACCTTCAATGGAACTGTCGCAAGGTTCGTCAGACTGTTTTCCATTTAAGTCCAGAGGGTGACATAAGAAAAATAAAAAGATCAAGAAGGAATTTTTGTTCCATCCTCCACTCGGTGGGCCGCATGGATGAGAAGAGCCGAAGTGTGCTTTGCATATGGAAACGGAATGTGCAGAGGCGCACAGTCTGGCTGTCCCCCCTCCCCGACATCTTGGGGGAAGGAGAGACGCACTTCAGCTCAGAAAGGCAGAGTTGTCTCAGCCATTCCACAAAGGCTTTTGCAACGCTGGCAAAGCCTTGATCAGGGCACAGGTACAACAGCCAGTGGCTTCCGCTTCCTTGGGCAGCGAGCGAGCCCCGCTGAAAAAGCCCCTTGTTCTGCACAACAATCCAGACACTGTCCCAGTCTGGCACCCTGGGGGGCCGTCTGCAGCCAGCCCTCCCCACGGGTCACTTCATAACTGACGGCCTGGCTGACTGCCAGATTTAGCAGGCTTTTCCCTACAGCTCTTCCCTGCCATCAGAAATGGGCCTCACTTACGGGGTCCACTGGATGGTGGATGGGGAACCTTCGAAGGCCTGCCCAGAGCCGCTCGGCTGGGAAGCTGGAGGAGCGGCTGCCTCGCGGGTTGAGCTCTGTGGACGAAGAGCAAAGAGAGTAGTGAGATAGGAAGTCAGGCAGAGGTGCAGTAAAGAACAGGTGTCTAAACATTGGGAACTGGCAGAAGCAGACATTGAAAATCCACAAGAAAACCCCTAAAAGGTCAACACCATGTCCTCCAACCTTGATATGTTCCCCTACACATATCACACACTTGGTATGTGGGGAGCAATTAATCTTAATAAAATACAGGGCACCCTAGCTTTGATGAATGGGAGAGGAAAACAACTCACAGCCCAATATTGTTCATGTCTACTCTGAAGTAAGTCCCATCATAGTCCATGGGGCTTACTCCCCTGCAAGTGTGAACAGGATTGCAGTCTCAAAATCTTTGCTAACTCCATGATCTCAAAGAAGGCAGAGCACTAATAAAAATGTACTATCCCTCCTGAAATGTGCTACAGTGGTGATAATAGGAATAAATAGGCCAAATCAGTTACATTTGTTTTTAATTACTCTGTGCTAATCTGATGAATTATTTTAAACAAGTGAATTGGATTTCAAAATGCTGTTGGCTGAGAAAGGGGGGCTTCACTGGCCATTGGTGACATTTTTGGTGCAAATTGCCATAGGAGGCTCAAGGGTCCACCTGGTCCACCAGCCTCATCCAGTCCTCCATGGTGCCTATGACTGAAATCCTTCAGACCATACAGATACCAGTGAGAATATTCAAATCAGCAGACCCTAAGCCTGCAGGTAAGGACCAACTGAATCTTCATTTCTGTGGTTTACATACGTTATTGCAGTGCTAAAATTGTCAAGGCACACCATCAGGTTTTGGACAACTGATAAGGTGCACACCATGCTGCTCCCATCCTCCAGTAGCCCTCCCTTTCCTCAAATCTCTGTGACACACTTGTGGACCACTCTAATGTACCATGGCACAGTGGTTGGAACATCCACCTTTCAATACATCAGACTAGAGGTCCATGCTTGCTTTCTTTGGAAGAGCTGCACAATTATCTTCTTTGGCAGAACACTTGGGGTTGTATGTGTGTGCTTTGGGCTCCCCCCGCCCCCCGAGACAGGATGGGACTAGTCCCTAATGCTGCCAGTGAAGTGTCTGAATTGCAGAGATGGGACCTTGATTCAAAAGACTCGTACCCAAGTCACAAAAATTCCTTTTTCAAGTCACTTGAAAACTCTCAAATCTGAAAGTTTGGAAATTCAAGTTGGAAACTCTTAGATTAAGTTTTCCTGACATGAGTCCCCAAGTCTCCTGTGTCTGGTTGAGGGTCCTTGTGTTTGGGGAGGGCACTCTACTTGAGTGTAGAGACAACTCAAATAAAATTGAGTGTTTTTAACTTGAAAATGCCTGATTCAGGGACCAAATGCTGTTGTTCTGTATCCTAACTGGTTTCTCTGCTTACAGCAGAGCAGAGATGGAAACTGGAGTCAAAAATCTTGGACTCAAGTCACAAAAATTATTGAGTCAACTTGAGTGCTTTTAACTTGTCAAGCTGTAGGGATTCAGTGACTCTAGACTAGGGTTGCCAAAATTCTCTTCCACAAAATGGGGATAGGACCCTCTGACACACTTGCCAGTATGTGAACAGAGTCCCCCAAAGTCGTCCCTGTTTTTTGGGACATATGGCAACCTTACTCTGGACTTGAGTTTGCACCCTCATGACTTTTCCCATAGATCAGCAGTCACCTGAGGCTGGTAGACAGTTCTTGGTTTTGACACGCAGGTATGTGCAGAAGGCTCTTGGACCTGGAAAGATGGGGCAGGTTGAGAACTGCTGCCAGAATTTTTGGCTGGACTCTGGTTCTGGGGACTGAAGGAGGCTGCTCTGGGGGAGCTCTGGGGTTTGTTGGACACGGCCTCAGCATGATCCAGCTTTGGGGATGCTGGGAAAGTGAATCCAATTCCAGAGTTGCTGGACGAGGATGAGAGTCTGTCTGCGGCCAGGGAGCCTTGGAGGCTTGAAGGCGAGGTATCCGAGTGCCACCTGCTGCCCAGGCTGGGCGAGTGCAGCTGGGAGGGTGAGCTGGAGGAAGCCTGGAGGCTTGGGGAGGAAGAAAATTCCTCCGAGTTCTTCACTCTTGGCTCCTTTACCACCTGCACATAGCTGGCTGGGAAAATGCCCTGGCGGCTGGTGCCAGAGATGCGGCCTTCGTACCAGTTCCCGTCCACTCTGCGAACTAGGCAGATGCGTTCGCCCTAGAACATAAAGGGGGGACAGGTGAAGTATGGAGGGGACAGAAGGGATTCCGAAGGCAGAATGCAAGCTTGCCAATTGAAAGCTGTAGGGATTCAGTGACTCTAGACTAGGGTCTAGACTAGGGTCTAGGCTACAGCCCAACTCCCCCAACACAACAGTGATTTTCAACCAGTGTGCCATGGGAATTTGGGGATTGTCATTAATTTAATAGGAAAACTGGAGGATTTGAACAGCCTGGTGTGCCTCGTCAGTGGTAAAAACAACTGATGATGTGACAATTTCAGTGCTTTGTTAGTGTGCTGTGAGCTGAGAAAGGTTGAAAATCACTGCAATAGATCTACCCTGATACACCTGCAGGCTGTTCAGGTTTCGCCACCCATTGTCCAGTCCCAGTTCTGGACTGTCCAGTTCAGTCTACAGTCAGGTTTAGCAACACTACGCCCAGCTAATCTTTCACAATACCTGCAGGCGTACAAGAAGGGTCTCCTGAAACCCAAGGACATGGCTCATTTAACCACTAATTTAATTTGCTGCCAAAGGCTGTTCAAGCCACAGAGTTTAGAGTTACTTTACAAACTCATGGGATGATGATAAGCACAGGTTTTTATTTCTGCTGGGAAGCCTGTAAGCTTTCCAGTACACATCCCCTGGACAAGCAGTGATTGAAAAACTCATGTGCACTGTCTTATGTTACAATTCAAATCCAGGTCTCACATTCTTCTCCATAAGAGCACCTTCCACAGAGGAATTAAGTACAGCATATGCTCCCCTCATCTGTGGATACCAAACCCCAGCTCCGAGGGCCTCTGGGATGCAATCAGAAGTAGCTTCCTGTCACATCTAGGAGATGTTCAGAAGATGGGGAAAACCCCTGGAGTGGGCTGTCCTCTGCAGATAGTGAGTGATGACTAGGAGTCTTGATAGACCCCAAGAAATACCAAGTCACCAGAGCTTCACCTTGTTTGGCAAATAAAAGCCACCTGTTATGTCAATTCTACTGAAATCAAATTGTTCTGAAGCTGCAGTGCTGAATGTAGGTAGGAGGTAGGAAAGGTCACCCAGATCAAGTACCAAAACTCCTCCAGTCCTCTGACAAATCAGAACTGCTGTTCTTGCTACACTGCACAGTATAATGAGGATATCAGCCATCTATGAATTATGAGATTATTTGGTGCAGTTTTCTCTCTTGAGAAAGACAGGGTAGAACAAGAACAGCCCAAAGATGTTCTACTAGTAGCAAGAGTAGAGCCTGCCTCTCACTGTAGATTTGGGGACTTATTGTCAAAAGGCTATAAATTATTGGCTTGGTTACATTTTTATCACCATTCAGGATGCCGTTCAAATTTTCCGCCCAAGGTGCCAAAAATGTCTCAGAATCTAGTTTATGAGAATCAGAGGCAGACAATCCAAACAAGAATGAGTACAAGACCAGGAGCAAATGAGTACAAGCAGGAGTAAACTCTGAAGTCTTCTGCCATGGGTAGTAACAGTAAGTATGCAATGCTATTACTGCCCTGAATGGCACCAATGCAAAACAAGAGGGATCACCTACAAAGTATATTATGGCACTTGCTGAACTTACTGCACCAGGCCTCTGTCAGTCTTGAAAGACTATGATATCGTGCTAAGCGCTGCATACACTGCATGCAAAGCACAAAAGCCTGGGTTGGATTGTTATGGGGGATAGGCTGTTACCCAAGCAGCAAATCCCCCCTCTCCACACCACTGAATTAGTCCAATGGAAAGGCAGAGCCAATACGATTGGATCCAGCTGGTGTCGCAGAGCTGGGCTAAGGACAGGAGCTCACCCTGTCTTGTGGGGCCGACCTGGGTCTCGAACCCTGGCCTGCTGGTTAACAGGCACAGTGTCTTAACTGCTTGCGTCACCTCTCTGGATATTCCTCTCTCTCTGGATATTCTACTGGCCAAGAGCCCCTTCCCAAGCTGGAATTCATTATTCCAGCCCAGTGTCTGATTTTTTCATCACAGACCACTCTGTCCTTGAATGGACTGGACACTAACATCTGATTTACTATCTATCTACAGTATTTATATACTGCTTTTCAACTAAAAAGTTTAAAGAAATTGAAAAAATTAATAATTAATGGTCCCTGTCCCAAGAGGCTCACAAACATAAAAAGCAAAAAGAACACCAGCAGAAGCCATGTGAAGTTGATACTATAGCAGCAGTAGAAGCCAATTGATATTAGAATTATCCATTTATCATTTGTCATACAATAAAGAACTAAATTTGGCCTCCCACAATGCTTTCCTCCTCTACCTTCCGAAAAGACAGCTCCACGGGCAGGTCTCCTTTGAAGTTGTATTGAGCCACAGCCTCTCCATACTCCAGGACTTGAATCGTGGGGGATTTGATGGGTTTGGGGATTTCTGTCGGTGGCAGGACCTAGTCAACAGGAAAAACAACACAGCAAGACTGGATAAGTGGTTCTGGTTTTTGCTAGGAGCACAGGTTTTTCAGGTTGAGTGCCAAGCTTAGCTGGAGGGAAATTGAATTTCTGCCTTCCAGGCTGTGCTTCCAAGACCATCAAATTTATTTCTGGGACTGCAGAGCCCCATAGTCACGCACTAGGTCATTTCCTTCTTCCCAGTTCCCTTGACATTGCAAAAATTGTTCCTTATTTGTTACAGCAGAAACATATTCTTGCTTGAGCAGGTTCAGTAAGGACTTCCTGATGCCATTGTGCCTCAAAATATTTTAGATAATTGTCTCCCAAGCTTTCTTGTATACAGTCCAGGGTTGTTCCAAGATTATTTGTGGGTATACAACACCTGCTCTATATTCTTGTAAACTGGCCCGCAAATCCAGAGTAACTACGGGAGCATGCAAGAGACTTTACATGCACCTGTAGTTACTGCACCACCTAGTGAAAACCTATGGGAAATTCATATTGGAATCCAGAGCAAGTTGTTCTTACACTGGAGCAAGGACTCCCTGTAGTTACTCTGGATTTTGCCTATAATTAGATTTCTTGAATTTGGGATTGATCTGCCCAACAGAGAAGCCTGGGTAACAGTGTTTCTCAGTTGGGACTCACTAGGGACCCTGCACATCACCCACCTTAGCTGCCACTGAAAATACAAGGTACAGAACTGCTGGGCAGGACAGGCTTCCCATTGGAGAGAGGAATTCATAGTGATGCAAAATAATAAGAGTGTGCTATATAATGAGACCTTTGGTTGATTGTGGCTTAAGTTTTAAATCCCAAACTGATGATGTAACTCCTCGCTATGACATCACTCAAAAACATATCCAACCCTCTCCTGCAGCTGTACATCACAGAGTAAAAAGTCTTTTAAAGAAGCCTGTCTGCCATTACAGATATCTTTATTGAAGATCTCCTGATAAACTTCTGAGGAATTCCAGAGTCCCCCAGAATACATACTTAAAACCACAAATATAAGCTTCCCCCATTACCGGGCCTTGCCAAGTCCTACAGCAAGCTTAATTTTGCAGGGATGCAATTACAACTACAGATACGTGCCAATTTCCCCGAAGCAGTTATGTTCGTATTTCAGATAAACGAATAGTTGCACCCAGAGGGGACAGGTTCTGGCTCTCCATATCAGACAACGTAGTAGTGGTTAAAAAGAAACATTTGGTGATACATAACAGTACAACTTTCTGTGCTTAGAAGGTACTGTTGTGTGACAATCCTATATAAACCTATACAAGGCTATATAAAACCTATACAAGCCTGTTCTTAGTATCTCATCACTAAATCCAGTAAAGCAGCAGATTTTAGGGTAGGTTGCACAGATTGAGAGTAATCTTGGGCTGCAATACTATACATAATTCCCAGGAAGTAAGCCCCATTGAAAATAATTGGATTTTACTTCTGAGTAAAATTTTACATTTTACAGTACTTGTATAAAATTGTGCTGCCAATTGGCAATGGCTCCCATGATGTTCTATGAACTTAAATTTAATGGGAAGCCTGTTGTGGGAAGAGCAAAATGCTCCAAAATGCTCTCACTGCTCCAAGGAATGGGGGACAACAGACAACTGTGGGTTGCTAATCCCATAGGAATGAATGGCCTCCATTTACTCATATGGGGAAAAGCAATATGCAGGGTAACCTTGGTTTTAATTCTAAAGACACTTTCCTGGGAGTAAGACCCACTGAACACAATGAGGCTTACTTTTGAATAGACATGTTTAGGATTGTGCTCCGTATCCCATACCTGCCCTCCAAAATGCAGGACACCCAAGAAAAATGTAGGTCATGACAAAATAAAAGCTAAAGACACACCTTCATATTGCTTTCATGTGGTTAAACACAATATTACTTATTGAATTCTATTACATTTTATTATATTATTTATTAATTACAAGTTGGCTCCATGCTGCCTGCTCACAAGGAAAAAGAGGACAATTAAGATTTTTTCTAGAACGCATGGCTAAAAAAGAGGATATGTCCTGGAAAAAAGAGGTGCTCTCCCACTGCTGTCTTCTTCTCTTCCCTAACTTGAGACTATAAGTTTTTAGAATCATAGAATCATAGAGTTAGAAAGGACCAAGGGGATCATCTAGTCCAACCCCCTGCTTGTAGCAGGAAATCCTCGTCTTGTGGGGACCCAGGTCTTGAACCCTGGCCTGCTGGTTAACAGGCACAGTGTCTTAACCACTTGTGCCACCAAAGGACATTCTCTGGGGCACAGAGCCAGCCTTTCCTGATGTCATTCAATAAGGACACCGATGACTTTATAGAAAGACCAACACAGACCTAAATAACATAACTGGCCCTTTCTGCCATCTCTCTCTCTGATGCTCACTTCATCTAAAATCTGAAGAAAAGGCACAGAACCACCCAGTAACACTCCCCTTTCTGCCCACTTACCTCCACATAGTTGGCAGGGAAAATGCCCACCCTGCCATGGTGTTCTCCTTCCAGCCAGTTTCTGTCTACTTCCTTGTGGATGTACACAATGTCACCCTTCTGCAGGGTCAGTTCCCTAAAAGGCCAAAAAGCATCAGAATGAGCCACTACCAGAGATGTGCAAAGTGGATCCCTTTCCAGACCCACCCCAAACCACCCAGATACCAATTTTTGGTAACTAATGTCAAATTTTTGGACAGTAGCAGGTTGTTGAACCATTGATGCATATAGCCCAAAGTGTCCTTTGAGCTTCACAACCCACCAAAAAATTGGTCATGACTCATTTGGTAGGTCCTAGATCCAAAGTTTGAGAATCACTAGCCTGGATGAAGCCCAAACCCCTTATTATATGAACTGGGCATTGGGCAAAATTGATGGGACACCCTCACTGTTGTCACAAAAAACAACAGTGGTTTTTACCACTGTCATAAGACCACTAGCTGTAGCTACTTACTTTGGTGACTCTGCTTGGAAATCAAATTTGAGGCGGGCAGCTTTCATCTGGAAACAGGAGAAACAGATTAATGGAATCAGGTGCCCATGCAGTGCCATCAGATCCTGAAGGGAACCCCAGGCATAATCACAGAAACATGGCAAGACAGCAAATAATAAATTGGTCAAATTTATTTTGACAAATTGAAACCTTTCTATAGGACGGGGTGTCCAAACATTTAACCTCAGAGCTCCAGGACCTTTAACAAGTGTGTAAAAGGAGGGAATTTCTTCAGGTGCAGCTTCTCATCTCACAGATCACAAGCTAAAATTCTCTCTTCTTGTTAAAGGTCCAGGAGACCTGAAGTTAAAAGACTGGACACCCCTGCTCTAGAATCACAGAGTGCCACATATGGACAGGGTCCACTGAGCAGGGTGACCAGATGTCTGAACCCAAAAAAGAGGACAAGGTCCCCCAAAATTCCTGACATCCGAGCAAAATTCCTGACATGTTTTTTTAAAATGTAGGACACCCAAAAAATGTTGGACAAATATAGGACATGTTAAAATAAAAGCTTAAAACACTTGTATTGCTTTCCTTTACTTAATTTCAACACTATATTACTTCTTTTTAAATTGAAAACTGAAAACCTCTTTGCAAGACCTGTTTTCACCAACCAAGCATAGCTCTGCAGTCTCACTTTCAAAGGGATTTGATGCAGTGGAGCTTGGAGGAGGGGGTTTCTTTGTGGGGTGTCTGGTGGGGGCTTCATTCATTGGATCAGGACCAGATTCCTCTCAGCCGACCCCAAACAACTAAGGCAAGTTCACCTACTTGCAAGTAAAGGCACAAAAAGGCTCCCTTTCCGTTCCCATAGAAATCAATGCAATTATCAGGAGCATCTTTTTGGGTTGATTTTGGAGGCTGCGTTTATTGGATCAGGCCCATTCTGGTTTCCTCTCAGCCTGGTCTTTCTGGCAGACTATGACACATTTGCCTACTCTTGAGAAAAGCTACAGTATGGGGCACTTTTTACTTTTGCATAGAGCTCAATGCATATTTTTTAATTTTAGTTTTTTTGTCATAACTTTTGATATGAGATATTTCAAAACTGATTTTTGCATTGGATTCTGTTCTCAATACAAATCCACTGACATGTGAATTAGGGTACTGCACACCATTGCAAAGTTCCAAAATGGAGGACAATGAAGCCCTTTTGGAGCTCATGACAAGGGAGAAAGACATACTCCTCTGTTGAAAAGCTTCCATAAAACTGGCATTCAGAAGCAGATAGTGGATGAAACTGGAAGAAGTGCATAGGTGTCACAAGTAGGTGTCACACAACTGTGATAGACCTGCATGAATGTGCTTGATCCCCTTTTAAAGCCATTCCAAGCTAGTGGCCATCACATCTTGTGGCAAGGAGTTCCACAGACTATTTATGCACTTTCTGGGAAAGAAGTCCTTTTGTTCTTGCAAACTAGTTTCACTGCATAATCCTGGTTCTAGAATTTGAGAGAGGGAGAAAAAAATTCTGGCTGCAAACATATACACACTTTTCTGAGAGTAAATCCCATAGAATACAATCGGACTTAACTCTGAGTAGACATTCCTGTGCCCTCTTGTCTCCACACCATGCAGATCTACATTAGGGTCACCATAGTTCTCTTTCACAAAACTCGACAGGACCCCTTTCAAACTTGCCAGTATGTGAATGCAATCCCCCAAAACTGAGACGGTCTGTGTTATCTGGAACATATGGGACATATGGCCTGATCTAAGCCTTAATCATATGTGTCCCTCGATTTTTTCTAAAGTTTTAAAAACTCCAAATGTTGTAACCTTTCCTCTTCAAGAAGGTTACATCTCATCTCTTTTGTGGATGGATGTTCTTAGCCAAGGATGACTTGGCTAAGTAGTTGTTCAGAAGTTGGAATATAGGTTGAAACAGTCAGCTCAGCAATTCTGTGCTCACCCCAAAGCCTCACCACAGACTGAGCATGTGCATTTATATGAGTATAATATAATAGAGCATGTGCATATAATGAGCATGTGCATTAAGAGTGAGCAAAGCCATTTATAAATGGGATACTCAGGGACCCAGCGCATTCATATCTATGGTGGAGAAAGGTTGAGTCCACTCTGGTAAATGTGTGCTCCTCATTAATGAAAAACCGGTTCCCATGGCCTCACATCAATAGAAATCCCCTTTCAATGGAAACACAAGTGGAGTTAAAGCAGGTTTTGTTTTTAGTTCAAAGGAACTCTTTGTGTTAGCATGGGCAGAGTCAGATGGCTCAGAGCACTGTCATTTATTTAAGTAGTAATAGCCCACAGCTGTCACTTGCAGAGGTACAATATAACAACATTCCTCAGTAAAAACAAAAAACCATCCCCCTTTGCAGCATCTCAACTCCCCTTTTGTCATCCGTCTCCTCAATTATAGGTTGGTAAGGACTCCTTGTTAAAGATCTAGAGACCCTCATTGTAGCAAGACAGCTTGTAGGGCGCCAAGGAGAGGGAATGAGTGTTAAATAAGTTTGTTTTATATATATATATATAATTCTGGGCTGGATGATGGCCCTGCGACAATAGCCTCGGGTGGTAGGCGGCTTGGAGAGCCCACCTCCATCCACTTGCCTTTACTATTCCTCCTATTCCTCTCATTCTGTTGATTCAAAAAGGGAAAGCAGAAAAAAGAGATCCTCTTCCTTCTTGATCAGCTAAGATCCAACATGGCAAAGCATGGAGGAACAGGTAGGAGGGGCCCCTAGCGGCATCCAACAGCACTTCTGTAAATCTGCTACAAGTGTGCCACAATGCACACTTTAGAAAAATTCTAAAGATGATGGGAAATGTGAGAATGCAGACTCAAACCAAGTCTAATGAGTGTGACCATACATCAAGGCTCTCCAAAATGTAAGACGACCAAGAAAAATGGAGGACATGACAAAATAAAAGCTAAAATGAGCCATATATATTGCTTTGATGTGATTAATTTAAATACTATATGGCTATTATTAAATTTAAAATTTAATTTACAGATAATTTATGAATTCTAAGAAGGCTCAATGCTGCCTCCTCACAAAAAAGGAGGACAATGAAGTTTTTCCCAGCACACAAGGATAAAAAAGAGGACATGTCCTGGAAAAAGAAGACATATGGTCACCCTGGTCTAGAGTCGTCAGAACTCCGTGACTTGACTCAAGTCAAGTAACTCTGGGGTTTCAGAACGAGTGCCAGAGTCAGGAGTTTTCAAGTTAAAAGCAGTTGAGTTGACTCAACTCAATTCTACACTTGACTCGAGTCAAGCACTCACAAATATAGTTAGCAAAGACAACTTCTCCAACAGGAGATTTGGTGACTCAAGTCCAGAAAAACTCCAGTCTGGGAGTTTCTGACTTGAGTGTTTTAGAGTTTCCAAACTTTTTGCAACTTGAGAGTTTTCAAGTGACTTGAAAAACTGAATTTTTGTGACTTGAGTTTGAGTTTTTTTGACTCCAGTTCCCATCTCTGTAAGCAAAGAGATATTGGGATACAATTGGGGTACAGAGCCACAGCGTTTGGTGCACTGCCAGGAAGCCCTGGTTAAACTGCTAGCAAATCTAGACATACAAAAGCAGTGTTATTTCACTGCTCTTGGGGAAAAGTTGCAACTCACCTTCTTCTCATCTCTCTTCGGGGGACTGTCTAGGACCACTTCTGTAGCCTCAGGAAAAGAGCTTTTCCCTACAAGCCTCAGGGGATCTGTGTGAAAAGGACAGGGAAACAAATGGGTAAGGGTTTTCAATGAGATTTATTTATTTATTTCCTGACTTTCACCCTAAAGGAAGGATTCCCAAGGTGTCTAACAATATTTTAAACTAGCAAAAAGCATACCCGCATTGCGGGAGTAAAGTACCCGTGTATTCCATCCCCCCCCCCTGTGCATCAATCCCCCACATACATCAAACCCACATGCGCATCCACCCCACGTGCAGCATCCACCATGTTCATCCATCCCATACGCATCATCCCTCCTATGCACATCAACCCCCCATGCATAAATCCCCCATGAGCAAATTTCCCATGTTCACCCCCATGCGCAACATCCCCCCATGCGCATCAGTCCCCCATGTGCAACATCACCCCATGAGCATCAACCCTCATGAACATCACGCCCCCTGTGCGCATCGGTCCTCACACGTGTGCAACATCCCCCATGCACAACATTCCCGTTGCAGTCCCCCATGTGCAACATTCGCCGTGCACAACATTCCCCCATGTGTAACATCCCCCCAGTGTGCATCTTCCCTTGTGCAACACCCCCCCCCATACGCAGCATCCTCCCCAGTGCAACGTCTTCCTCCAAACAACATCCCCCCAGTTCACCAGGCACCAAGCATCAAATTGGCTGGATGCTAGTCAGTCTTCCATGTTAAGTCTAGGACAAAAACACATTGCATCCCTTTTCAGCCCCGTAAGGGTTAAATTTCTCCACATTAGTTCTTGGTGAGTGTTCATGAGACAGAAGGAATACCCTCCCCAAATTTCATGCAGTCTGGGGGTTGGGGCAGAGCATCCCTCAGTCGCTGATTCTTCAATAGAAAGTATAGGGAGGAAAACGCGTTGCGCCCCTTTTCACCCCCTTCCAGTTGGAATTTCTGAAAACCGGTTCTTAGTGATTCCCTCCGTCACGGAACGAACACCCACCCCATATTTCACGCTTCTAGGCCCAGCGGTTTTGGCAAGGCGTTGATGAGTGAGTGAGTGAGCGAGCGAGCATGTGCGAGACTTTTATATATATAGACAATGTTGGCTGTAATCCTAATCTCTAGTTAGGCTGGCACAAGCCCCAACATAAGTCCTGTGTTGACCTGGAGGGTGTCACAAAAGTGCCGTAAGGCATTTCTAACCCAGTTATGGGGTGGTTAGTGCACTGCATAGGCATATGTCGACTTTCCCTCACCACCATGGAAAGATATGCCAAGTGAGTTAGGCTGGCCTAAATTTGTTAGTATTGCACCCGTAATAAAATACAGTTAAAAAACCGGATAAAAACAGTAAAATCAAACAGTAAAATACAATTAAAACTATTACTAAAAACAGTAAAATCAATCCAGGTTACAAGAAAGTGTATTATCAGATTGCAACTCAAATTGCAAGGAAGGTTTGTTTTTGTCTTACAAAACTACTGCTTCTCCACTTCACTAGTATACCTGGGGGTGGCCCTGAACCATGCCACCCAGGGAGCCCTCTGCAGAACTTGCTCCATCAGCCACACTGGATGGGATCCCTGCTTCTCCAAGAGCCAACAGCCCTCTTCTAGTTTTTTTAAGTGGAGGAGTATGAAGCCCCCAGAAGTAACTGTGGTGACACCATCACATCATTGCAATAATTTCCACTGCATCCACAACATAAGGTTTGCCCCAGGCACCACATAGGTTAGGACGATCAGTGCTCCACTTGCCTCCAACTCCTGATCAATGTCTCGAACACATGACTTCCTCCCACTGACCCTTTTGTTTTATTTCCCCATTCCTTGGTTCCCTTCACAGAGAGACCATCTTCTAGAACATGATTAAAAGCAGGAGCATGTGTGCATGTTGTGCTCCCTGTCCTGGTGCTTGGGATCTGGAGTGGGAAGCCCTTGGTTTTTTCTGGAGGAGAGGGGATGCTGTATGCTACATTTCCCATGTATGCCTATTCAGAAGTAAATCCCATTGGATTAGATGGCGCTTACACCTGGGAAAGTGTGCAAAGGATGGCCCAAGAGGAGAAGGTTATAGCAATGTACCAAGTGTGACCATATAGAATGGAGGTCAGAGTGCCTCTACCTTTAAGCATTGTATAGAAAAGGGAATTAAGGCAGGTGCTGGTTTTTAAAACCTTCTATAATGAGCTAAACGTGGCTCAATTCCCTCTTCTATGCAATGATTAAAGGTAGAGGGACTCTGTCCTCCATTCTATATGGTCACCTAGATCTTACTTCTCTACCCCATTGCCTCTTAGCCATTTCCCCCTTTCCTTCGCCACTGCAACACAAGAAGGATGGCTAGCATTAGCAAGGCAACCCTATCATGATCATCCAGGACATGCTTGATCAGAACTAAGTCTCACTACAGTTGCCAGAATTCTCTTCCACAAAATCAGGACAGTATCCTCTGTCCCATTTACCAGTATGTGACTACAATCCTTAAAAATCAGGATTGTCCCTATTTTTCAAGGCATATGGCAACATATAGCAATACAGCCAACTCCTGAAAAAGTATAGTTTTATGAGTGGGCAAAGCAGTGGATATGAAAAAGAGTTTCTATTCCATTTAGGTGGCAAATATTGTTGAGATACACGCAGGCACAGAAAGTCCCCCAAGGAACGATTGGCAGTGCCAGGAGGACTAGCATGGCGTTTGTCACACATAAACCCTTAGACTGCAGTGAAGGGGTGGCTGTAAATCCCACATGGGTTGAGTGCCACAGATGTGACAGTATATGTTCCAGCTGTTAAAACAGCTGTCCTGGTTGCAGTCATTTTAACACCCACATAAGCACATACATACCATTCCGGGTTGGAGAACTACTCCAATTCTTCCTGGAAACGCTTGGGCTCCCTTTGTCCATTCTAGGACTGGCTGATATATAACCCGGAGCCACAGGAAAGCCTTGTCCAGTGGAAGGATGTATGTTCTGATCAGGTAATGGGCTGGTGGGTTAGAGAAGAAAGAGTTACAGTGAGCAGTCGATTGCATGATTCAGTAAACTTGAGGGTTGAGAATGGACATGGCAGTCCTCATTGTCTCATGGAATCTCATGTTATGATATATCATTTATGTTCTATAGCAGTGATGGTGAACCTTTTCAGCAGCAAGTGCCGACTGGCAATACCGGTGCCCAGCACATGTGCCCAAAATTCCAGGCATGTGCACTGGGCCAGGAACACACTGAGTCCCATGTGCATGCCCAGAGTTCCAAGCATGTGCACTGGACTATGGTGCATTCTGGTCCCTGCTCCTCTTTGGAGAAGACTGCACTTGTTCCCAGTGTGCATCCCCAGAAATCTGGACAGGCATATTGGGCTCAGGGCGCTCCTGGCCCAATGGCAAAAAGGTGCGGCACGAATGCCATAGTTGCCACCACTGTCCTATAGGAAACTCAAAGGGATTAAACGTAGGGACTGGAATATGGAAGAAGCAGTCATAGAACCAGCTCATGGATCTACTACACCTTCCATAAAGGTAAAGGTGTCCCTGCAGGTTGTACTGCTAGTCATGACCGATTGTAGGGTGCAGTGTTCATCCCTGTATCTAAGCCAAAGAGCCAGCATTGTCCAAAGACACTTCCATGGTCATGTGCTGGCATGACTATCTGCCAAGGTGCACGTAATGCTGTTACTTTCCCACCGATATGGTACCTATTTATCTATTTGCACTGGCATGCTTTTGAACTGCTAGGTTGGCAAGAGCTGGGCAAGGGAGGGGAGCTCACTCTGTCTTGTGTTACCCAGGACCTGGACCCCGGCCTGCTGCTCGACAGGTACGGGATCTAAACCTGCTGAGCCACTTCAGCCCTTCAAATCTCATCCCTCCAAACCATCTCTCCTCATCTCCTTATGAAAGCAAAGCAGGTAAAAATCAAGAGAAGGACAACGGAGGTGAGACTTGCAGGTTATCTCGTTCACTTCCCCCCTTGCAGTACCCATTCTCTGGATCTCCCATGAGAGTGGTAGGCCTGTCTGTAATCCCTTCTCCCAGCCCGGGGCCCCTGAAACCGTCTTGGCAGGCGGAGGCCAAGTTCTACAGGAAGCACTGAAGCAGTAACAAGAACGCTGGCATGCAACGGCTATTTTGAAGTTTTAACTTGGGTGGTTTGTGGTTTTTAATTTTTTTGTTATTGGTTTAAAAGGACAGCACTCCTTTCTGGGGGAAAGACAGAAAAAAAGAAAGAGTTGAAGAAGCCCAAGGTTACGATGGGGCTCCCCAATACTAAATTGGGAATTAAGTTGCTTCCCTCTCCGGAAGGGGTGGGAGCGGCTGGGGAAGGTAAACTGCCTCTATTTAAAATTCTTAAGTCATGGAGTTGTTAATTACCCAGCAAAAATATAATGGCTGTCAGGCAATGGTTGTAAGCCACAACTTTCAAACATCACCCCTTACACACTCACTAGGTGTCCCTATGATAGATCAGCTTCACTAACTCAGTCTCAGTCTTGCTTTCTGCAAAATGGTAAGAATTTATCCTCACCACAGAATGTGGCCCTGTTGACTTTAACAGAGGATTGGACACATTTCTGGAGGAAACGAGCATCACGGATTAGAAGCCATGACAGGGATGTGCAACCATTTGATTTTTGATATAGGCAACCTATAGGCAATGCCAGATGTAGGAATAGACACCAGGATGCAGGTCTCTTGTCTTGGATGCTCCCTGGAACATTTGGTGGGCCACTGCAAGATCCAAGAAGCTGGACTAGAGGGGTCTCTGGCCTGATCCAGCAGGACTCTTTATGTTCTTAATACTACTGCTGACCTTCCTTATAGGATTTCTGTCCTTTTACTGAGATAACATTATCAAACCACCCTGACCACTATTGTCACCTGTATGCCAAGTACTGAATTTTTTTTCCTTAAGGACAAACAGTAGAAGGCATCGATCTTATACAAATTGGCTTTTTCTAAAGCAATTTTCAGCTGCTACTAGCAAAACCACTAAAGGAACAAGAAAGGGCACCAAACCACAATGAGTTAGTTCCTGGCTTACTGCAAGGTCCACAAGTTTTTTTTAAAAAAATCCAGTGTTTAAGTTCTTTCCATTATATGGCAGGAGAAAATTTTTCACAACAATTTTCCAATTAACTTTTTATAGTTAATGCCCTTCATAAAGTGAAAGTTTACAAAGCAAGAACTCTGGCTTTTGGTGGAGTTGCAAAGGTGGAGTATACAATCCTAGTGGATTGTATACTTTGAGCACAATACTAACCATGTCTACTCAAAAGTAAGCCCCACTGTGTTCAATGAGTCTTACTCCCAGGAAAGTGTCTTTAGGATTGTAGCCTTATTTTCTCTCTCTCTCGCTCTCTCTCCGCCCCCCACCTCCAGCACCAAAAATGTCCCAGACCATCCTGGCAAAAGTACAGAATCCATTCATGCCAAGCTAATCAGATGATGTTTACAACGGAGCCAACAGGTCATACAACTAGTGTGGGTAGGAGTCAGCCGTTTCTCTCCATTAAACCCCTTGCAGATGTGTCAGGGCTTTGGAATTTGTCTTGGAACAGCAATGTCACTGCTCGCTCCAAAATTTGGAGGGCCCTTAAAAGCCCTTCTGTGAACATTCCTGAACATGGACTACTTGGAAAGGCCCATAATCCCTTCTGTGCATCAAAGAGGATGCTGTCGGATCTTTGCCAGTGCCCAACCTGGCCACCCACTGGACCTGGACTCATATAGGAATTGTGTAGAGAAGAGGTCCTCATGGACCAAACTAACCATAATAACGGTTAGCATCCTACCTCCATGGCACCCTGTTGTGGTGGTGCCACCATTATGGATTATGTGAGATCTCACAATTCATAAGGATTGTGCAATCAAAAATGGAAAAGCAAGAAGATAACAAGAGGCCACTAGGGACAACCTGCAGCACCCCTGGGAGTTTGTCGCAGAACACAGTTTGAAAACTACTGGTACAGAGTTTCACTTAATGAATGGAAATAATAACTGGAAAGGGCCTGAAGCTTAATAGAAGAATATCTGCTTTGAATCTCCAGGTTCATTTCCAGGAAGTCCTGGAGATCTTGGTATGAAACCCAAGAGAGTCACTGTTATTAGTCAAAATAGGCACTACTGACCAAGATAGCTGAAAGTGGTCCAACCCTGAAAGTGGTCATCTGTGGTCACTTATTATCTCCACCACAAGTAACAAGTTCCAGTTGTGTGGAGCTAACAGGACTGGTCCAACCATGAGGCCACCTGAGGCATCGTGGGGAGCAGGAACCCTTGGGGAGCAGATTGGCAGAGATTTCTAAAAGGGCTGTGGGTGGCACAAGCGGCTAAGACGCTGTGCCTGTTAACCAGCAGGCCAGGGATCAAGACCCGGGTCGGCCCCACAAGACAGGGTGAGCTCCTGTCCTTAGCCCAGCTCTGCGACGCAGCTGGATCCAATTGTATTGGCTCTGCCTTTCCATTGGACTAATTCAGTGGCGTGGAGAGGGGGGATTTGCTGCTTGGGGAACAGCCTATCCTCCATAACAATCCAACCCAGGCTTTCGTGCTTCGCATGCAGCGTATGCAGCTCAGAGCACGATACCATAGTCTTCCAAGACTGACGGAGGCCTGCTTTTTGATCCCATCTACCAGAACTTGAATGTCTGAAGCTAGGAGCCTAAAGCAGACCAGTGGTTCTCAAAGTGGGGGGTCGGGTACCCCTTGGCATGTTGTGACTTCCTTTCAGGGGGGTCTTGAAAAGCTGGGTGCTGCCATCTTGGAATGGGGCACTTAAGCTGCAACCCATACTTTCCTAGGAGTAAGGCTGAAATCCTAACCACACTTTCCTGGGAGTAAGTACTATTGAACACAATGGGACTTACTTCTGAGTAGAAATGCTTAGGATGGCACTGTCTCAATGAACCAGGGGCACCAAGAGGGTACAGGTGTGAAGGCAAGCGTGTCACGCCCGGTATTACGCATGCACAACAGTTGCACATGTGCACTGCATCTTTGAAGCCTCCAGGGCTAAAGGCTCTAAAGGTGCAGTGCGCACTTATGATGATTGCACAAGCAAGCATGCAACAGGCAAGCATGCCCATAGCTAGGCTGGGGACAGAGAAGCATAATGCACATGCACTATTGTGGCATGTGCACATTAGGCTTCTCCAGCCTAGTGAAGGGCAAGTGTCCTTGGCGCTACGCTGGGTAAGTCCAGGGTGAAGAGGGGGGGTGACATGCTGGATGGGGGTGACACACCGGAGAGGGTCTCTGGTAGGCCACCCCCCTGCAACACATCACCAATTGTGGGCCGCACCAGCCACACCCCTGCAATGAACACAGTGGGACTTACTTCTGAGAAGGCACGGAGGACCCCTGGCATCACAGTAATGTTACTTCTTGTTTGATGACATCACTTCCAGGGGGTGTCCCAGATAGACTGTCACTAACAGAAGGGGGTCCTACTTGGGTTGCCCAAGAACCCTTGAAGGAGGCCATCAAGAACCTGGAGCTGAAAAGGACACCATCCCAATCCAATCCACAACCCTAGGCATATCTGGCAGTGATCGGTCCCCTTTCTTCCATGACTCTTACATCTTGCTTGTTTCCTTATGGGGCAGGATGTGTGCGACAGGATGGGGTCCCGAAACAACACAGGATGGAACAGCCTGACCAGGTCAGACCTCAAAGGCTTGCGGAGTCCAGCAGTCTAGTTGTAACAGCAATTTTCAGCCAGTGTGCTGTGGGCGGTCCATGGGTATGCAGTGGGAATTCGGAGGGGATATTAGTAGGAATTTTGAGGATACGAGCCCCAAAACAACAACATAGTGTGCCTTCTCAATTCCTCCACCCCCCCAAAAAAAAACCACTGATGGTGTGCCCTGAAAATCTTAGCCCCTGTATCATGAGTTGAAAAAGTATTTGGGAAGCGCATGAAGATGGTGGCAGCCTTCCCACACTATTCATACCCACCATCCAGGAAAACACAGGTATATTGCGCATGATCATGGAGGCTCAACTAGTGAGACCCTGAAAAGTTGCAAAAAACTATATTTCTCTGGTATTTGAGGCTGCCAATCCCCTTTTACCTCTTCAACCCACTCTCTTTAATCTCGTTCAGTGATTTTTCAGCCTCATCCCAATGTCCATTGGGTCATGCCAATGGACATGAACCCTCATTTGGAGATCACAGCAACCTTTCCAAGCCTGTGCAGGAGAAGGATCTTATCCAACTCAATAATGGAAAGACCTGATATAATTAGGGTTGCCATAATTCTCTTCCGGAAGTCGGGACAGGACCTTCTGCCCCATTTGCCAGTATGTGAACATAATCTCTCAAAATCAGGATTCTCCCTGTTTTTTGGGACATATGGCAACCTTAGATATAATACACAGCCTCTTCCTACTGTCTTGCCCCATAGATTCCTGCTTAAGCTGCTACCTCACAGGGGTGTTGTGAAGAAGAAAAAGGTGTGGGTGGGGGGAATGGGACAGATGGAGTCCAAGGGGTGGGAGACGGTGGAGGTCCTGACAGTGGACAGGTCCTGGGAGGGAAAAGTAATAGATAAGTGGGTCTTCAGTTATTATCTATGGGGTTGGGAAAAAAAGTTTGAAGACCATTGTCCTACCACCAAATCCAGAGTAACTATGGGAGCACGTAAGAGACTTTACGTGCACCCGCAGTTACTGCACCACCTAGTGAAAACCTATGAGAAATTCATATTGGAATCCAGAGTAAGTTGTTCTTACTCTGGAGCAAGGATTCCCTGTAGTTGCTCTGGATTTTGCCCATAGTTTACTCAGAGGCCAATCTTAACCATATCTACTCAGAAGTAAACCCCACTGTAGTCAATGGGGCATACTCACAGGGAAGGGTGGGATAGGACTGCAGCATCTCAGTTAGGTTGCAATCCTAAAGACACTTTCCTGGGAGTTATACCCATTGAACACCATGGGGCTTACTTTTGAGTAGACATAATTAAGATTGCGCTCTTATTACACAAACTAAACTGCAGGAAAAAAAGTTTTCACAATTTTCCCACTAACTTTTTATAGGGGGATAAATGCCCTGAGCTCTCCCCATTGAACCCAATGCTCCATCCCACTGCAAACCACCAGGTTGATTACGGCCCCAGAGTGACCACATGCCTTAACCCTAAACAGAGGACAAGGACTCCCCCCCAGAAAGGTAGGACATCCAAGAAAATATAGGGCATGACGAAATAAAAGCCAAAACACTATATATATATATATATATATATATATATATATATATATATATATATATATATATATATATATATATATATACACACACACACACACACACACACACACACACACCCCATCTATATAGATAGCTGAATAATATATGATCATATATAATTTCCTTAATGTAAATATTTCAGAACTTATTAAGTTTAAAGGCAAGGGCAACTGCAGGAGGGCTGCCTGAGAAGGTCTTGTGGGCTCAGCGGGTCTTGTGCTCCTTCCCTCCCAGCTGTTTGGAGGGGTCCCAGGAGAGCAGCTGGAAGGCAGTCCTGCAGCGGCGCCTCCACTCACCGGCGGGCAGCGGCAGAGGCAGCGGCAGGGGCGGCAGCGGAGTCGGGCCAGGCGCGGCGGGCAGAGGAAGGGCTCGGGCTCTGCGGAGGGAAGAAGGAGAGCCAAGGCTGGGCTGGGGCTGGGCTGACACCGGCCGCCTGCCCGCCCGCCCAGGAGGGACCCGCTGGGTCCTAAAGGAAGACGCTCCCGCACTGGCTGGGATGCTCCTGGACACTCTTTCTTTCTTTCTTTCTTTCTTTCTTTCTTTCTTTCCCTCATTTTCCCCTCTTTCTCTTTCCCATTTTCTTTCTTTCATTACCTTCTCTCTCTCTTTCATTCTTTCTCTCATTTTCTCTTTCCCTTTCTCTCTCCCTTTCCTCCTCCCTTACCTTCTTTCTCTTTATTTCTTTCATTCTTTTATCTTCTCTCTCCTTCGTTCTCTCATTTTCTCTTTCTCTCTCCCATTTTCTTTCTCTATCTTTTTCTTTCATATTATTACTTTTTTCTTTTTTCTCTTACCTTGAGCACAATCCTAACCATGTCTACTCAAAAGTAAGCCCTGTTGTGTTCAATGCATCTTACTCCCAGGAAAGTCTTTTTAGGATTGCAGCCTTTCTCTTTTTTTCTTTTTTTTCTTTCTCTTTCTCCCATTTTCTTTCTTCCTTTCTCCTCTCTTTTTCTTTCTCTTTCTCTTTTTCTTTCTCTTTCTCCTCTCTTTTTTCTTTCTCTCTCTCATTTTCTTTCTCTCTTTCTCCTCTTTTTCTTTCTCACATTTTCTTTCTCTCTCCTTCTCTCTTTCTCCTCTCTTTTTTTCTTTCTCTCTCCCATTTTCTTTCTTTCTCCTCTTTTTCTTTCTCCCATTTTCTTTCTCTCTCCTTCTCTCTTTCTCCTCTCTTTTTTCTTTCTCTCTCCCATTTTCTCTCTCCTCTCTTTTTTCTTTCTCTCTCCCATTTTCTTTCTCTCTTTCTCCTCTTTTTCT
Source organism: Cryptoblepharus egeriae (assembly GCA_030015325.1). Lineage (NCBI taxonomy): Eukaryota > Metazoa > Chordata > Lepidosauria > Squamata > Scincidae > Cryptoblepharus > Cryptoblepharus egeriae. The sequence goes on from JAREYC010000011.1 coordinate 23,599,732, forward strand.
TTCTCCCATTTTCTTTCTCTCCTTCTCTCTTTCTCCTCTTTTTTCTTTCTCTCTCCCATTTTCTTTCTCTCTTTCTCCTCTTTTTCTTTCTCACATTTTCTTTCTCTCTCCTTCTCTCTTTCTCCTCTCTTTTTTTCTTTCTCTCTCCCATTTTCTTTTTCTCTCTTTCTTTCTCAAGCAATTATTCCTATGTAATAATCCTCCACAGTTCCAAAACAACTTTTACTATATGTTTGTTGGAATGAATTACTACAGTATGAGACTCTTGCTGTTTCCAAGTATGGGACTGTCAGGTTCAGCAGCTGCTTACACTGATCCTTTTTTAAAAATCTTTTTTTTAAATCATTAACAGCAAAACAAACAAACCTGAACAAAAGTTACATCCTGTGTTAAGTACACAAAAGGTAACTTGTCATTGCACATTTTTTACTGGGGGTACTCAGTACTGACACCTTTTTCCACCTGTCCCAACAGGCAGCTATTTTTATTTAGACTGCAGCACCTGCCTAAATTCCTTCTTCTATGCAATGCTTGAAGGAAGAGGCACTCAGTCCTCCATTCTGTATGGTCACCCTGTCCATTGTGTTCAGTTAGGCTTACTCCCAAGAAAGTGTGTACAAGGTGACAACTTAAGCTTCTTTATTATTATTTATTAGATTTATAATCCACTTTTCTCCCCAAAAGAGCACCCAAGGTGGCTAAAGGTAACTCAGGCAGCAATCCTTTCCACAGTTACTTGGAAGTTATTATACTTCCTATTAACTATAATGGGTATTATTTCTGAGTAGACAGGCATAGGATTAAGTTCTCAGATGCATAAAATATACATTAAAATTTATAAATTACAAAACTATTTGTATTTAAAACAAAAATAAAATAGAGAATAAAATAGTATATAAAATAAGATAGTAAAACAAAATAGTATTAAAAATAGAGAATTAAAAAAAACAGCAGCAATGATAAAAACAAAATGTATCATCCTTGGAATAAGCCCCACTTATCTTATATTATGCATTTTATTTTATGCATGCCTAATCTGGAGTAAATCATATGCATTGTATGCAATAGGGCTTACACTCAGGAAAGTGCATATAAGATTGTAACATTAGCAGGACTTGTGTCCCAAATCCATATACATCTACTCAGAGGCAAGCCTGGGAGTTTCATAGGACTTTCTCTCAGTTAGTGTGAATAGGATTTCAGCCTTACTATAAAGTCGACCTGCATAGCACTCAAATGTATGGCAGCCAAAAGGAAATGTCAGAAATTTACCAATAAATGCCACCAGCTACAATTCTATACACATTTCCTGGAAGTAAGTCACATTAAACGCAAGGGGATTTGCTTCCAAGTTGACAAGCTGGCTCAATTTATATTCATCTTTTATTGCTAAATAAGATGTCCCATGGTATGGGTGGCAACATGATCAAATATGAGAACCATTTTTCCCTCAATAGGAAGAAAATAAATACTTCAAGTACACACATTTCTGACATTTCCTGGCAGGACTTTTCAAATCCTATTACTGATAAATGTCAACAATAATGCAGCCCAATATATATTTACTCAGAAGTATGTTCAATGGGGCTCACACCCAGGAAAGCATGCATAGGATTGCAGCCCCATTTCTGGTATTTCTCATCAGTTTGAGAGCACAATCCTAACCAGGTCTACTCAAAATTTAGCCCCATTGTGTTCAATGGTTCTTACTCCCAGGAAATTGTCTTTAGGATTGCAACCTTAGATGCATCATGAAGAACTCAGAGAGATGCAGATCACTCCGGTTGCCAACCTTTTAAGTAACTCTGCTCCTAAGCTTATACTTGCAGCCAGATGCACAGATATTAAGCAAGTGTAGCTTTCCTCCCCACTTTATCACATTGCTTGGAAAAAAGTGTCCCCTTTTCAAATCCTATACACTCCTTAGTCAGATCCTAAACAGAATCAGAGGATCAGAGCCTATTTATGCCCAACTTTGCAGAGGATCAAACTATTTGTGTGCCAAGCTGCGGCAGTAAGCAAAAAACAGGTCCTTAAATCCCACACTCAGCCACAAAGGCTGCAATCCTAAAAACACTTTCCTTGGAGTAAGAACCACTGAACAAAATGGGGCTTACTTTTGAGTAGACATGGTTAGGATTGTGCTCAAAGCTTCCTGGTGACCTTGAACCAGTCGCTATCAGCCAAAAGGAGAGGAGGAACTATGTACATTGCCCCGAGAATAGGGTTGCCATATGTCCCTAAAAACAGGGACAGTCCTGATTTTTGAGGATTGTGTTTTGAAGATGTGACAGAGGGTCCCGTTCAGATTTTGTGGAAGAGAATTATGGCAACCCTACCTGAGGAAGTACAACTTCCCCCAACTATGGAGGAAGGCTGGTATAACAATGTGGAAAAGACACCTAGGGTTACCTTGAGCGCAAGCTGGCGCATCTCAATGGCTCTGATGTCTTTGTCCAGCTCTTCACTGAGCTGCTGAAGCTCCCTCTCCAACAGTTCCTGGGATAAAGCAGAAATATGCAGCTCAATGACTGTACAAAGCAACCCACAAGAGGCCACAATCTGCCACACTGCTGTTATGGTGGCAGTGACATGTCCAATGCATAGACATTTTGGGGACAAGATTGATGTGTGCTAGCAGAGTATTCCCCACGCCAGTGATTTTCAAGCTTTTTCATTTCATGGTTTACTGACCGATGCTAAAATAGTCAAGAAACACCATCAATCTTTGGACAATTGACATCAAGCTGCTGGTGGGGATTTCAATTTCTCAATAACCTTATTAATAAATGATATTCATTCATTCAGTAAGGAAATAAATAAATTCTCACTGCACATCTGTGGGCCACTCAAGGCACACCAGTGTGCCACAGAACACTGGTTGAGATTAGATGCCCAAGCTATGGTCACTGTCCTTTCCAGTGACACCTTGGAGGTAAAATGTGCTATGCGCCTACCCTCTGCTAGGTTTATTCTGGAGTCTTACAAACCTGAAAACAACTTGTGCAAAATGTGTTGATAAGGAGACATAGTTAAGGCATACTTTGAGGGAACTTGGTATGTTCAACCTTGAGAAGAGAGGGGCAGTGGTGGGATTCAAATAAATTAACAACAGGTTCTATGTCCTAATAACCTAAATTAACAACAGGTTCTATGTCCCATTAGTAACCAGTTCTCAGAACTAGGCGCTCATTTGCAAAGGGTTCTTTAGAACCTGTCAGAACCCCCTCAAACCCATCATTGGAGAGGGAGTATTATAGCGCTCTTTAAATATCTGATAAGGCTGTCATATGAAAGATGATCAAAATTTGTTCTCAACTAAGAGTAAAACTATAGGGTGGCCCCCCATAGGTAATCAAAATAATTTAGTAAGCTTTTAGCTTTTGTACACAGCAATTTCCTATTGTACAACTATGAGCACAATCCTAACTATGACTACTCAAAAGAAAGCACCATTGTGTTCAATGGGTCTTACTCCCAAGAAAGTGTCTTTAGGATTGCAACCTAAGTCTTCTAAATACATACATCCTTGGTTACCTTTTTGGTAACCATCTTCACAAACATCTTTGGTTACCTTTTTGGGGGGCCATCCTGTAAAAATATATTCAAAGGGTACAAACGCAAGAGAAGAGATTCTGATTGGGCATCAGGAAGGCGTTCTTGATGGTAAAGGTGGTTTGGCAGTGGAACAGATTACCAAGGGAGGTGGTAGATTGCACAGGTTCTCAGTGAAATCCACCACCTTGAAGATCTTTCTGGATATCTTGACAGGTACCTGCTGCATATGCTCTAAGAGGATCTCCTGCAAGAGGAGATGGTTGGACTAGATGACCTTTTGGGTCCCCCTTCCAACTGTTTGATTCTTTGAAAACTGAGTACTTCTCTTATTTTTGCCAAGTAGCCATATAGGCTCCAAGTTAAGACATGAGGAGGGAAAGTTATCCCGCCATTTTTTCATATAAAAACTATCTATTTTTTTCAGAGTCTTTGGCCCCCAAAGTGCTATATATAGTAAACTGCAGGTTTGGGAAGATACTGTATATTTTGGCAGGGAACATGTGGCAGGGATAAAATGATTAACCCCATCTCAATTACATGCTGCAGTACTGTGTGCCTTAATTCATTAGGTGCCCGCTTCCCCCTACCCCTGAATATCCCTGAAATGTCACCCCCAAACTCCCATACTAGCTGCCAGCATGCCACCATGTACACTTTTCCACCATGGCTTGCTCCTGAGGTGTGGAGAGGCTGATTTAATTCTTGTCCTGGCCTCCCCAATTCAAATGGAGGTGCAGATGGGCAAAATCCATAGCAGTTACGGGGCCACACAGTTACGTCACCCTCTAGTGTTATCTTATGGAAAGTCATCATAATTGCTCCGGAGCAAGGGGCTTAATTTCACTTTAGGATATAGGCTGATGTGTCTTACACCACATTTGCAACAGTTTTGCCAATGGGGTATGTGCTGCATCTTGCAGTTGGAGAATGGTCATGGAGGTCTTGGAGATGCATTGTCCTTACTTTGGTGTTGGACAGTAGTTTAGGATTGCACCCCAAGAATAATAGTGCATGGCCTTGGATGCACCAGCATTTTAAAAAGCATCTTTGGCATCTCCCCAAAAGGCAATAATAAGGACAGTGTTTTACCAGGGAAGGAAACTAGAAAGTAGGGACTGTCCCTGGTAGACCGGAGAGCATTGGAATGTCTTTGTAAGGTTACAGTGGCAAAGGAAGGATGTGCTGTTTGAAGGACTGTGTACATGACGGGACAAAATGTGATACTGGGAAACAATTCAATTTCCTGAGTGCCTCAGTTTTCATTCTAAAAGCAAAATAACACTTCCCTGCCCTTCCCCCAGAGCAGCAAAACAGAAAAAAATCATGCCCATTTTAAAAAAAATTCCGGAATAAATTACTGTATGCAACACAAGATAAATTCTGCCAGTTTGCAACATTTGCATAAAATTATATCAGTAAACAGGCCAACACATTTTGATGCAAAATGTGAATTTTTTTATACTTTTAGAATGTGCGTGTGTGCGTGCGTATGCGCATATACACAAATATTTTGTGGGAATAGCTTTAGATCCATGGCATGGCTCTTGCACAGAATCTTGGAGCTATCTGCTTTATCCGCAACACTGCAGGTCTTGGCAGCATCTCAGTGGATGAAGGACAATCTTCGAGGAGGAGGGGAGAGGAAATAACAAAGAATTCTACTCCATGGAAGCCAGTAAACACAGCTGCACTACAGCCGTCTGGGGAGAGCCCTGCAGGGAGGATCCCAAGCTGAACATTATCTCCCCCTGTTTTGTATATTAGCCTCCAATATATATACATATGTAATCTCTCTGTATGTGTGTGTTTTATTTTTTTCTCAAGGATGTTTATAGCATATGCTTGGCTAGGTCCCAGCACTAGCTTTGTGACCACAGGTGGAGCATGCACTTTGGCACTGCAGAGCACTCACCTCAATTGGGGGAGATGGTGACGTGGGGCCTTGTGAAAGAGATGCTGTGGGGGACTTCATTGGAGTCTGAAAAGAAAAAAAAATAGCCTGATTGTCAAAGAGATTGCTGTATTAGAGTTAACAGATTTGACTCTGCACCCCTGAATTGTGAACTCTGTGTGTGTGTGTGTGTGTGGTTTCCCACGACTAAAGTAATTTTCCATGTGGTGTTTCAACAATTGTTCAGTATTGTTGCTTTTCTCTGTGCCATTTGAGCTCTGCAACATAATGCAAAGCACAGTCACTTGGAAGTTGGTTTCACTGAGCTGAGTGGGAACTGCGCACAGGACACAACTTTGGAATGCCGCTACGTTTCGACTGATTGACAATACATGATACAGTCCAACATGTTCTCTGCCTGTTGTTAACTGAATCAAAGAGCAAACCACATCATCAAACCAGGCAGAGATGCCTGCGTACCGAGTTGAGGTGGTCAAGGATAGATGATTTCCCAGGTTCATAATCAAAAATGCTTCTGGGCTCCTGGGTCGTAGCATCAGCTGTTTCCCAATTTCTCCTGCAAAGGAAAGAGAAGATTGAATCCTGAGAAGGGTGATGGGATCAGTGGTCTGATCTATCCACTATCCATCTACCCACTTATCCATCTAGATCATGGCATTAAAAAACACTGGAGACAACTGATCTAGAACATATCCCCAAATCCTCAGCAGAATTATGAAATTGTGTGGCAGATGCAAAGGATGGAAGGGGTTCCATCTAGTGATGGGATTCAAAGAAATTAACAACCGATTCTATGCGTATCTGGCAGCCACTTTTAAATGGCTATTTTTACACTTTATATGTCCTATCTCTTGTTAACAACCGGTTCTATAGAGTAGGTGCAAACCTGCTGGAGCCCACCACTGGTTCCATCTATAGCAGTCAGACCAAGGCATTCTGATTGATGGAAAGTTCAAAATCCACTTTCTGCTGGCATGCGCCACTGCCCTCTGGTGCCACATCAGAGCATTGGAATGGCATGGACTGGGTCATAGAATCCTTGGGTTGGAACTTGGCTGCACGGAATGGCATGGTTTGTTCCTTGCATTGAACATGGCATGTAGAGGCTTAGAATCATAGAATCATAGAGTTGGAAGGGACCTAGTAGGTCATCTAGTCCAACCCCCTGCCTGCAGCAGGAAATCCTCCTAGAGCATCCCCGACAGGTGCTCGTCGAGCCTTTGCTTAAAGATCCCTAGTGAGGGAGAGTCCACCACCTCCCTTGGCAATCTGTTCCACTGCCGAACCGCCCGAACCATCAGGAATTTTTCCGGATATCCAACTGGAATCTCCTTTCTTGCAGTCTGAACCCATTGGTTCTAGTTCTGCTTTCAGAAGCAGCTATGAACAAATGAGTCCCTTCCTCCCTATGACAGCCCTTCAGGTATCTGAAGAGGGCAATCATGTCTCCTCTCAACCTCCTCTTCTCCAGGCTGAATATCCCAAGTTCCCCCAACTTTCCTCATAGGGTTTCCCTTCCATCCCACTGATCATTCTTGTCGCTCTCCTCTGGACTTGCTCCAGTTTGGCTGCATCTTTCTTAAAGTGAGGTGCCCAGAACTGAACACAGTACTCAAGGTGAGGTCTGACCAATGCTGAATAAAGAGGAACTAGAACTTCTCGTGACTTGGAAGATCCAGTCCTCTTAATGCAACCTAAAATGGCATTTGCCTTCTTTGCAGACACATCACACTGCTGACTCATGTTCAGCTTGTGATCCACGGCTACTCCAGGATCCCGCTCACATGTTGAACTTCAACTCCTGCTCAGTCTGCTGATTGCCAGACTGGAAGGAGAGCCACCTGTTCAGGCTTGCGGAGTCCCTTCACCACGCTGCACAGAAACTCAGTGAGCCTGGGCAGCTGGCGCCATCATGCCCTTTTCAGCATATGGCAAACTGGGCAGGAGGTGAAGCTTTCCAAGATAAGCTCTGTACTGGCCAGATGACTTTGGATGATGGATCCACCACTTTGGATGACAGTGGTAGATCGCTGATTCCTGCCTTATCGGACATTCCCTGATGCCACATTTGATGATGACTACACTATGAAGGATTCCACCTGGACATGGTGACCGTATGCAGTGGAGGACAGTGTGCCTGACCTGTACCTTTGAAAATTGCACAGAAGAGGAAATACAGCAAGTGAACTTTTTAAACTCTTCAATGAACCTGCCTAAATTCCCTCTTCTATGCAAAGGTTAAAGGTACAGGCACTCTGTCTTCCATTGTATATGGTCACCCTGCAACTGGAAGAGAAGAGTTCTAGAAGCTGCCAACAGATAAATTACCGGTACCTATTTCACAAGGTTGTTGTAAGGACAAAAAAGATAAATGCTATGTATGCTGCCTTGGGCATTTGCATTAGCATGGGAAAGGTGGGTACAAATCCCTTAAAGAAATAATAAAAAATAAATATATAGTGGCTACAAATCTTCCCCTTCCTTCATCTTTTTTCCCCTGCTAGAATTGACTTTCTGTTGTTGACTGTAATCTGCTCCTTCCTGGACTGGCTCTCATAGTTCTTGTCTTCACTCCATCCGGATTCCCCAGCCTGGAAGTGAGTTTTCTTTCTCACTCCTTTGATCGATGCTCACCCACTTCCAAGCCAGTTCCAAGCCTCCTGGAGCAAAACCTCTCCCTGTAAATATGAGGATATCCTATCCACAGTATTCCCCATGCACATGAATCATCAATGGTGGAATGGATTGGCGGTAGACCTGCATTTTCAAAGGCCAAATACAGTGGTACTTTGCTTAACAAGTGCCCCACATAATAAATGATTCACATAACAAGCACAAATTCCCAATGGGAGTGTTCTCCACTTAACAATTCCGCTTCACTTAACAAGCCCGAGGCAACCTGAAAGCGACCTGGCGTGTCATCTGGGGATGCGAAAGGCAGGCGCACGGAGAAACAGGAAGCGTTGCTTCCTAATGGTCTGTGCACTAAGCAGCCCTGATGCTCCATGTGGAGCCTGTTTTAAAGGGCTGCTGGCCAGAGCACTGCTGCCTCTAACTGCTCCCAATTGCCCCCACTGGCCTCCAGCCTCCCGCAGCAGCCTAGGTGAGCCCCCTATACTCTATACAGCCTGATATACAGGTTGATATCTATTTTATTTTGGTTTATTGTGGCTCCCTCCAAAATATCATAGTAAGTAGGACAGACAAAAGCTCTGGCACCAAGGGCATAAAATTTTTTAAAACCCCTAAGATGTTAACACTCGTACAAAATGATATGGGACACAGCCAAAAGCTCTGGCTCCAAGGGCACCATTTTTTAAATATGCCTAAGATGTTAACAACCCATGGGGACAGAAGCCCAGAATACTACTGGGGCATCTGAGGCATGGGAAGCAGATCTACTGGAGGCCCCACTTGCCTCAGAATCTGCCATCAGGGTGCAGGTTGGCACCCCCTTTAGGAGTGGTACCCAGGGGAATAAACCTCTACCAACCTTAGCTACACCACTGGCCAGCTATAATTTTGGGGAGGGTACTGAAAGAGAACCATAAAGAGTCCTTGCAAAGTTGCAGGAACTGTTTCAAACCAATTCCAGCTTATCTCTAAAAAAATCCTGATGGTGAGGGCAGTTCGACAGTGGACTAGATTGTCCAGGGAGGTGGTGAACTCTCGTTTGCTAGGGATCTTCAAGCAGAGCCTCGACAAGCACCTGTCCGAGATGCTACAAGGATTTCCTGCTACAGACTAGACAACCTATTAAGTCTCTTCTTATTAGGTTCCTAATGATTCTAGGGATTCCCTTTCCCTAGAATTACCTCCATGACTCCCCTGATGAGGCATGATGGACTGTCTAGACCCTAATAATTGCCATAGGTGTTCTCCATAGTAGAGGCCAATCTGCTTCTCCATGCTTGTACTCACCAGTCCAAGCCATTCTGTTGACAAGAGGAGCTGTTCAACACTAGGGAGGAAGACTGACTTTTCTGCACATGTTCTAGAGGCCTGAGACCTGGAAGACACATCATTAACAAGACAGAACATTAAAATTTTTAACCCCACACGTACAGATGTTCCTAGACATGGCCCTCATGCAAAACAGCCATTCATTTGCAACCAGGTCCCGCACAGTCAGAAGGTAATGGCTCAATCCTATTCCCGTTTTGCAACCCAACAGGCCTCTTGGCTCTCCTTAGACTTGTGTCAGCTACTCAGCAATTCTTAATTGCGCTCCAGTTCTTACCTCTAGAGTTATAGCAGAAGTCTCTACCCAGATCTGGCTCTGAAAGAAAAAGGAGATCTTTGGTTAGGCTAGAGTCAACCAAAGTATATAGTGCCACGATCTGAATAAACATGGCTCTTCATGAAGAACACCTGTGGAAGCAGTGGCATAGCTAGAGGGGGGAGTAGTCAGACTTGGAGGGAGCCTCACCCCTTTGGAGCCATTCCAGGTGGGAGTGGCTGCAAAACAGAGTTGTTTTGCTGGAAGATGATGCTTCCAATACCTGTCCAGCTGTGAAGCATCCTGGCTACCTGAACTTGGCCCAGTCATCATTTCTCAGCCTTGCCTACCTCACAGGGTTGTTGTAAACATAAAAAACAGGGGAGGAACTATTTATACCACATGAGCTCTTTGGAGGTAGGGCATTTTAAAAATGTGATAAATAAATAAAAACGTACTCGTACTGTAAATCTATCCAAAGATTTAAACTTTGCCTTTTTTCCTCTCTAAAGTGGCCCCATTAATATAGCTGAAAATCCCTTTGGATAGGGAGTAGACTAGATCTCATTAGAACCAGTGGTTCTTGAGAGGATCAAAAACACTAATTTTTGCAGGAAGCCTCATCACAGTGTGCAAGGAGCCCAATGCCTTCGGAGTCATATAAATCTTGTGTCTCTCTGCAAAACTTAGTGCTTTGCACCCCTTCTTGCTATGCCACTGATTAGGACAACCCTGTGGAGTAGGGCAGGTGTACGATCATTTTCATATTCCAATTGGGGGACTAAGGCTGCAATCCTAACCTCTAGTTTAGCAAGCTTAAGTCCTGGCATAAGTCCTGTGCTAACCTGGGGGTGTCAAAAAAGTGCTGTAAGACACTTTTGCACCACTCATGGGTGGCGGAGGGTTAGGTCAGTGCACCGACATGTGATTGCCTCCCTACATTACCATTGGAATGGGAAAACCAATGAGTTGTGCTGGCCTAGGTTAGGAACTGTATACCTTATGTAAATGCCTAAGGCTTCCAGATAAGTTAATGGTAAAGCCTCCTAAGATACAAAAATCAGGCTTATGGTCCCGCTCCTGCTGATGGAAATTCAGAGGCACAAATTATTCTTTGTAAATCCTAGAATAGGAAGCAAATTAATAGCTTAGTGTATTTTAACCACAAGGGGCCGCTCAATAACTTGCAAGGGTGTGTGTTTTAGAAACAATTGTTCTTTGGGGCAGGGACTGACTACGGTTTCAAGGATTTATTGAAACCAGATTTCTGCTATTAGTGTGAGGCTCTGCCAGGACACGTACCAGGAAGCTTGCTGTGGATCTGCTGGAACATGCTGCGGTACCAGTCCCGGGGGCTGTCCACACTCTGCAATAGATACCAAAGGTGTAAAGCGGTTGCAAAAAGTTGAAGTAGGAGAGTGTAAGGTTGAGATGGCATGGAAGTGATGGATAGGAAAGCAGATCACCAATGTACAGAATTCTGCAATCTTGGAAACAGACGGTTCAATTTTGGTAGAGCTGTGATGCTCAAGCCCTGGTTGTAATGGAATTACTGGCCATCAATAGGCCCAGTTAGTGTTAGTATCATGTCAAATCTAAAATCAAGGCTAGCAAGGAAAGGGAGATGTGAATCTATGTAAGAGAGGAAACGAAGACGAAAAGGCATTCCTGAGAATGACTCGGAAATCCAAGATTTGCAAGAAGCCAGCAATACATCAGTACTGAGCTATGTACTTTCTTTCCTTCTGGAACTGCTTTCATACTTTCAATTTGGCACATAAATGCCACATTCATTGTGGAAGTTGTTTTTGTGCAAAGAAGCTCACAGGGCAGGGTGGCCATTTAGAATGGAGGACAGAGCGCCTATAACCATTGCAAAGAAGAGGGAATTTAGGCAGGTGCTACCTTTTAAACCCTTCTATGTGGAGCTAAACCTGCTTAAATTCCCTCTTCCATGCAATGGTAAATTCCCTCTTCTATGCAGTTGCATCCCTGCTCTATGCAATGGTCTAAGCATTCTATGCAATGCCTATGTCCATTCTGTATGGTCACCCTGGCCAAGGGGAGCAATGAGGCCCCCATCATAAGTGTCCTTAGTGTTAGGTTGTCCACCCATAAGCCCAATGCCCTTGGATACTCTTAAGAAATTTAAATCCAACTGCAGACCCAGCCCAGCTTTGTGTAGCTCGACAAGAGACCTAAGAGATTCCCAGCCCAAATCCATTTGGCTAGAGACCCTGTGCCAAAAGTACATTGAGGAGGAGAAAGAATGGCCAAGAGCAGGGATTTCTGCCTGCTATTTAAGTCTGCTTTATTGGAGGACTCACCGATCGTGAGGCGATGGGCATCCCAGACTCATCCACTGGTCCAATCCCATCATACTTCACCCAACGTTTTTCTTTCCTTCTCCCATCTTTTGTCCAAGTGGCCGACCAGCCCGGTTGGGCTGTGCCATTTGCAACGGGGGTTGGAACTGAGCCAGCCGGGTGGGGAACGGGTGCCACTTGAGATTTCACTGGTCTGATTTCTTTAGCAGGCCAGGTTGGGTACCAGTTGTTTGCTGCAAAGAATGTAATTGTGAGGATGTCACAAAGGCTCATAAATCCAGCCATACAGGAAGGAATGTCAGCCAAGCCAACTAGGATAAAACCTTATAATTTACTAGGTTTTTTTTTATGACAGAGTGGAATCTCTAGGTTCAAAAACAGGACACCTCTGATTAGAAAAGGCTGGAGATAAGCCACAAGAGATCACCATCATTCCCTGCTTGGAATTTTTCCCAGATACCTCTGGCTGGCTTCTGTTGGAAGCAGAATGTGGTTGTAGTGGATCTTCATCTGATCATCAAAGCAATTTAATACGCTTATGAGTCCTTGGAAAATATGTATTTATTTGCAATAGTGCAATGCTGGGAAGATTAGATCCTGGCCAGAACAAAAGGTAGAGATAGCCTTTCTGGTCTGGACACAGTGCACCATGTTCTCTATTTTCCAGTGGTGTAGATAGGAGCTGCAGCGGGTAGCTGTCACACCAGGCAAGAAGCTTTAGAGGGCAACAAGCTGAATGTGACACTAGTGGCCCAAAATTGTGAAAAAGGGGTATGTATGAATAATAATATCTCCATCGTATTATATGAGCACAATCCTAACCGTGTCTACCCAAAAGTAAGCTCCATTGTGTTCAATGGGTTTAACTCCCAAGAAAGTGTCTTTAGGATTGCAGCATATATCATTGGAAAGGTTATTTAATGTTGAATGCCATGCATTAGGATTTCCATATTCTATCAAAGGTTATGGCCAATTAACCAGAAAATTAAAATACCAACAGCCTATGGAACAAAGCAGTTCAAAAGCATGGTAAAATGCATATAGATAAATAGGTACCACCTATTCTGAGTAGACATGTTTAGGATTGTGCTCTAAATTTATATATAAGAATGTATTAGATATCTTACATGTCCATAGGCCAGATGGAGGGTTGCCACAGGCTGCATCTGGCCCCTGGGCCAGAGTTTGGACACCCCTGCCTTAGAGACTAATAACAGCCCACAACTGTTGCTTGCAGAGGTACAATATAAAAGCATTCATCAGTAAAACAACCATCCCCTTTCCAAGCATTTTAATTGCCCCTTTTCACCTCTCTCCTCAATGGTTTTCCTCAATTGCCCCCATATCCTCTACTCAGCCTGGCCTGTTATCAGTTGAGAGTTTGAATGCTGACAGTTGCATCTCCTCAGCCTGCAAAATGGCTGCTCTTCAGCCTGCTTGATGCCTGCTTGATGTTAGCCAGAAGATATGGACACCCTTACATACAGGTTAAGGCTTTTACGTCAAAAGATGTTTCAAGTAGGGTGTTGTGTTCATGTAGGGTTGCCATAATTCTCTTCCACAAAATCGGAACAGGACCCTCTGTCCCACTTGCCAGTATGTGAACACAATCCCCCCAAACTTTTCCCCTGTTTTGGGGCACATGTGGCAACCCTATGCTCATGTTTTCTTCTCCGTTGAATATATATGTTGGTACTTACTCCCCAGTGAGCAAATTGTACCATATCAAAGCCTTAGGAGATATCAAGTTATCTTCCAATAGGACCATAAGAAAAGCAGAACTTGCAACTAGTCTCAGCCAAACCCCAAAGACCATGCAAATGGACAACAGGAAGCCAAGTGGACAAAAGGCTACAAGGTGTTCAGTCTCCTTGCCAAGAGGGATCTATCATCTCCTTATTACTTGGCTGGATTTACCTGTATTCCTCTGTGTTGTTTCCCATGGATGTGAAATTCCATTGTACACAGTGCGGGGAGTTGTATCATGGAACTCAAAGTTCAGAGTGTTGGAACCACCGTCACGAATCACAGCCACCTTCAGGGGATGGATACAACAGAGTCAATTTGTGATCTATTGGTCCCCCATTCCATATCTTGGTCATACAGGACAATCCCACCCTTGTCTACTCAGAAGTATATCCCCTTATATTAAATGGGATTTACTCCCAGGAATGAGTGTTTAGGATTGCAGCTTTAAAAACAGAAGCATTTTTAGACAAGCTGATTCTGTACCGTTGGAACAGCTACCTTCAAAATGAGGCGTAATCTATTTAATTACATGAAGACCTTGGATTGAGTGCGTTTTGCAAGACAAACATTTCTAATAAATTTTGGCTGCATTCCTAACCACACTTTCCTGGGAGTAAATACTATTGAACACAATGGGACTTACTTCTGAGAAGACATGCTTAGGATTGCAATACAAGCCATGTCTTGCAGTACAAGTGAAAAATAATCCTGGCTGGGATGCAGCCGGTTTTGGCACTCCATCATCACCTGCTCAGCCTCTCTTGAGAGACTACCCTATGCATGTCTACTCTGAAGTAAGCCTGTTACAGGCAACGGGACTAACTCTTATGTAATGGGGGCAATGGAAAAGAGCCTGAGAGACCTAGGATTGCATGTCTTCTCTAAAGTAAACCCTTTTATAATCAATGGTTCTTGCTCATGTGTAAGGGGGCAGATTACAGCCTGAGAGACTTGAGAGACCTAGTGCAGGTTAATTTTTTTATTTTTCTTTATATTTTATATTTTTTATTATTTTGTATTACATACCCTACAATCCAGAGTAACTACAGGAGCACGTAAGAGACATTTACGTCGATGTAGTTACTGTACCACCTAGTGAAAACCTATGGGAAATTCATATTGCAATCCAGAGTAATTTGTTCTTACACCGGAGCAAAGACTCCCCATCATTACTCAGGCATGTGCCCGTATTGTCATCATTTTATATGACTATTTTTGGGTTATGGAATGAATCATCTGAGTTTCCATGTTTTCTTATGGAAAGATTTGCTTTGATATACAAGCATTTTGGATTACAAGCTTGAAAACTAGAATCAAGAGAATAGATGGAGGAGAACAACATTTTTTTCTCTACTGGTTGTTCTCCATCTCAAAATCCTGCTCCTTTGAGCTGGTCTGCTCCCCTACAGGGGAAATATACCTAAATCTTGTATCTGGGAGGGGAAAGGGTTAAGAGTCCCATCTTCACCTGTCTTTCCACTGTTCCAGGTTTCAACCTCCAGTTTCCACTTTGGCAGGAAACTGAACATGAAGCTTATATAATGTGTACTTTGGCCCGAAGACTGTTTAAGATGATCCTCTGGAGAAACTCGTTCAGCTATAAATTAGTTTATATTTCTGTATAGGCTGGATTGTTCTTACAGACTCATTACAAAAGATTGAGCTATAAAATAAAGAATACAGGAAAGACCTTCTTGGATCACAAAAAATGGACTGTAACTGACATAAGGTACCTGCAGGTGGATTCTGAAGCCCCAGAATGGTCTGCCATTCATTAATATTTTCCAGATCTCAGGGTTTGGGGGTGTTTTGGGGGGGGGGAGGGAGGGGGAGACTGTGACATGATCTAGACATCTCAAATATTGGATTTTCCTTCCAGCTTCCCAGATAATTGGATTTTCAATTAAAGGCTGCAGTCCTAACCTCCACTTAAGCCCCAGAATAAGTCCTGTGCTGACCTGGGGGTGTCACAAAAGACAATTCTGCCCCACTCCTGGAGGGGTTAGGCCAATGCACAGGCATACACTGACCTTCCCACACCATCATGGAAAGATAGGCCAGAAGAGTTAGGCCAGCCTAAATCTCTTAGGACTGCACCCCAAGTCTCAAGTTGTGAAAGGTCTGAGATTTAAGATTTTTGAGGGGTGGTTACCTCCACTGTTCTCCTCTACCACTCAAAATTTAATGTGCAGTGGGGCACATTTGCTAGGTTGGACAGCAGGAGTTTTATTTGCAGTAGTATTAGCTATAAGAATATTATCTTGAATCTAATGTGCCATTGAATCTAATGCGCACCACAATTTTAAAAGACTTGAGCAATTATATTCTGAATACTGTATCTACTTGAATCTAATGCACATCCCAAATTTGGAGACCAAGGCTGCAATCCAGAGCAAATTCAGCCTGCTCTGACCTAACTGCACTCTCCTAACTATTCTGTATCCAGAGCAGAAAGTTATGCTGAATCCAGAGAGTCAGGAAGCCTGGGCTGCCCTAACTGCTCCAGAGCATGCTAAGTAATTGACACAAGGGGAAGACTTGCTCCTGAGGAGACACCCCTCAGATCACACTGAACAAGGAACAGCTGTGGTGCCTACAGTGGTGACATGACTCTGCACATCACCTGCTGCGGAAGTCTGTGCGTCATCCCTGGCATGTGCGCCCCCCCCCCCCACCTGGACTGCACAGTCACCAAAGTTGGTGCCTGCGCAGTTGTTTCTGAAGCCAACTGGCTTCAGAAAGAGTACTGTGCAGGCACCATCTCTGACACCTGCGCAGTACTTTTCTGAAGTCTTTTGGCTTCGGGGGAGACTGTGCAGGCGTCAGAGTTGGTGCCTGTGCAGTACTCTTTCTGAAGCCATTCGGCTGCCGCTCCGCCTCCTGAGTGAGGCCGAATGGCTTAGCAGAGGCGCGGACTTTCTCTGCTCTAAGGAAGTCTCCTCTGAAGCTGTTCGGCATGCTCAGTGTGTTTCTGCGCAGTGCATCTCAGATGGCCGTTCAGGCCAGCTCCGAGGACAAGTGGCAGCTTCTGGCTGATTCTCTGCCTTGGAGCAGGCCTGAATGGGGGTGCTGACGCCCGGGGCCTGCCAAAGGACAGTCAAACTCCTCCGGCACATCACCCCATACGGAGCGCATCCCCAATGCAGCCCACACCAGCTGCACCAGTCTGGTGATGCCACTGGGTGCCTGCCTTATAAGGAGTCCCTGATGAGATGCCAGTACATTCTACAGTGAATACAAGGGGCTTCTTGGAGTGGCCTGCTGTATCCTGAGGTTTGTGGGCAGCCGCAGTTTGTTCCATATCCTGAGGTTGAGAGGAAGGGGTTGCAGCTAGGCTGGCCAAGAACTCAGATTTTTGGTCAGCACTGCCATTCTTACTTGGGCCTTATCATGGACCCCTATGGGTCTACTCATTACTATACCTGCTCCTGAGGTGGTATAACTCTGAGGGCTGGAAGAGGGCATTTCTGTCTTGGAAACAGGCTCTGGATTCAGAGTAACTGCTCTGCCCTAAGCAATGCTAAACATGCCCTCAACTTGCCTCTCCTGAGCTGCTTAGGCTGCCCCAGTTAGGGCAGAGCAGGTCCACCTCTCTTAGGGCACCCTATCTTGCCTTGCTCTGCCCTAAGCCTCCTTCAGAGTAACTGGGCTGGAGCATCTTGCAGTTGCTCCAACCTAGTGTTAGATAGGGCAACGTAAGGGCTCTTATGTGGACAGTTTAGTTGCTTTGGATTGGGCTGTTAGGCTGCAATCCTAAAGACACTTTCCTGAGAGTAAGAGCCATTAAACACAATGGAGCTTACTTCTGAGTAGACATGGTTAGGATTGTGCTCAACATCTGGCTGGAAAAGGTGAGTGTTAGATTTGAGTAAATACAATATTTTCTTTTCTAGCTGTCCCCTTAGGAAGATGCTCTTGACTCAAAATATGGTTTGGGGCCTTAAGATGTGGTCTGATTCCAATACATGTTCAGCTTCTTTCAGTTCCATAACCTTCAGTGCCAATACAGCTTAATCCCTACAGGATAGTAGCCTTAACGATATATGGCTCTATATATTCCTTATAATAAAATGAGCTCTACACCTTCTCTCATTATCAGGAGAGGCAAAGATTTAGACCAGCAGTTCCAAAACTTTTAACCACTTAAAAACATGAACTTATACCTGCATAAGCAGATAGAAAACAATAAACCATGGTTTACCGAATATATGTTTGGCAGCCCAAAATATGATTTGGGGTACTTAACCATGGTTTGCTCAAACCACAGTTTTGTATTCTGTCTGAAGCCAGCTGTTATCTTTGAGGTGGACAAGCTCTCTGGGGTGCACTTACTCTGCGATGCGAGGGAGCCCGTACAGTCTGCGGAGAAGATGTAGCCCTAGGGGACATCGGGCCCATGCTATTGGCAAATGCTGGGCTTTTCTGATTGTGTGAGGGGATGAAGGCATCGAGGCTGTACCCACGAGTTGCTTCAGGTCCTCTAGATCTGGAGTGAAATGGTGGGGAGGTGAGACTGGATCTTCCTGCTAGGGATGGAGACAGGAGGGTCCCATAGACATGAGGACGCTGTCCTGCATAAGACACACCCTGCAAGGAAAATAATTGAAAGAAGAGGTGTTTAGACATTTTTGTCTGGGCCTTGTATATACAACCACAGTGATGCTATACTCACCCCAGTTGCTGTAGGAAAAGCCACTGCTGATATGAGCTTTGTTCAAGTTACTCTGTTATCTTTGATTGTTTTCACAGATAATATCTGTTCTTGATACATATACGATACCTTATTTCAGTACTCAGCACCTGACAGTGGACACTTGATACTCAACTTGTAATGACTTTTGGCCACATTTAATAGCTGACATGCAATTATTTCCACAATCCTAACCATGTCTCCTCAAAAGTAAGCCCCATTGTGTTCAATAGGTCTTACTCCCAGGAAAGTGTCTTTAAGATTGCAGCCTTTATTTCTTAAATGATTTATATAATCACTGGCAGGCAAATTGCTGTAAAACATGGCAATCGAAAGTTTATAACATTTCATGTTTTTGACACCTACCAAAATGTAGACAACTCACAGTGCAATCCTAACCCTTGGTTAGGATGACACAAGTCCCATGCTGGCCTGTGGGTGTCACAAAAGTGCCTATAAGGCACTTCTGTGCCACTCCTGGAGAGGTGAGTCCCATGCACAGATGTGCGCCAGCCTCACCATGCCATTGTGGAAAGAGGGGAGATAGGCAAGTTGTGCTGGCCTACATTGGTTAGGACTGCACCTTCCGTGTCAAGCACATAAAGAATTTTGAGCTAAATGCTCACCTAAATGCTCAAAAAGCACATTTTCATTTCCATTGTAAAAAGATTGCAAATTCCAAAACACTTTCAACTTTCCCATTCAAATTCTGCATGTGAACATTCTGAAATTTTATTTTATCTTCTTTTGGCTTTAGACCTAAACTTGCTTTCTTGGGAGTAAACCCCACTGATCACAGATAACACAGTGAGACTTACTTCTGGGTAGACATGCATAGGATTGTGCTGTGCATCTTTTTATCTTATTTTATTTCTAGTTTGCTGTAATTCCAAAGTATTACTTGGAAGGAAGGAAGGACAATGAGAACACCACGAAGGGATCAATGAGTATGTCACCTCCCCTCTTTTGGTGTACTTCTGTCCCTTCTATAGCTCAAGGACAGGCAGATGCCGAACAGGTGAAGCATTGTACATCTAATGCCTTTGGCTGTAAAAAGATGCATCACCTGTCTGTCTAACACCTACAGATGTTGACACATAGGAGCAATGCCAGAAAAAGTACCAGTAAACACTCTTCTATGGGGCTGCCAACCTTTTGGGCATCCTTTCCTGGAAACTAGGAGATGAACAGCGTTTCCAACTTAGTCATTGTACACGTGGTCTAATCATCCATCACACGAGGCTTTGAAAGTCATGGTATTCCTTCCATGGGAACATGAGAAGGGAATGTCTCCCTTTGGCCCCAACACAAAAGCCTGCCTGGAAGTCCCACTGCTCATGCCAGCAACGGATTATTCGCCACATCTATGGCTCCCCTGGGATCTTTATTCCACACATCCCAGATCAATTTGTTCAGAAACATTTCCTGTTATTTAAAGACAAAGACAGTGATGGTAAAAAATATGATAAACTCAGCAAGACTCACATTCAGGGAATGATGCATTCCAGATTCAGAGGTTTGAAAAACCATCAATATCTTGTCACATGCAGATATTTTGGATGCAAAGCAGGATCAATGGTGTGCTGCGTCTTCTGGGATGGGGTGGTGGTGACTGGCAGGGAGACCTGGAATTGCATTAGTGATCATCATTTTTGCACCCATGCACTATTTGTTCTGTACCCATTGATGCTTTTCAACCAAGTAAGTAACACTAAATTCACCTGCCTTTTAACCAATTAACTGATTGAATGCATATTACCAAAACCTCAACACCACACAAATACCTCTTTGAGTTTTGTTTTTATATGTAACTTTCAAAGATATTCAAGGAAGGATGAGATAACTTATCACTTACCCCGAAATCCAGAGTAACTACGGGAGCACGTAAGAGACTTTAAGTGCTCCCATAGTTACTGCATCACCTAGCGAAAATCTATGGGAAATTCATATTGGAATCCAGAGTAAATTGTTCTTACGCCGGAGCAAGGACTCCCTGTAGTTACTCTGGATTTTGCCCAGAGTAAACATTAACATTAATTGTCACTCATCCTCCGTGACTTCCAGGTTCTCCGGAGGAGGAGTAGATCCTTCTAATCTCACTGCTGCCCCAATACAGGGTGACCAGATGCCACAAGCACAAAAAGAGGAGGAAAGAGCACTTCTGTAGTATAAGACACCCCAAGAAAAATTTAGGGTGTGACAAAATAAAAGCATAAAAAACTCATATGTATTGTTTTCATGTGGTTAATTTTAACAATATATTATCATTAAGTATAAAACTGTTACATTTAGGTTGCAATCCTAACACCCACTTAGGCTGGCCTAAGTCCTGGCATAAGTCCTGTACTGACAAAAATGCAGTAAGACACTTCTGCTCCACTCCTGGAGGGGGGGATAGGCCAATGCACAGGCATACATCAACCTCCCCAAACAATCATAAAAGGATAGGCCACGTGAGTTAGGCTGGCCTAAAATGGTTAGGATTGTGCCCATAATTTATTACATATATAATTTACTAGTGAAAAGTGTACCCGCGTTGCAGGAGTAAAATTCATACATACGCCATCCCCTCACGGCGCATCAGTCCCCCCTGCGCATCGACCCCCCCCTGTGCATCAGACCCTCCGATGCACATCAGACCCCCCCACGCGCATCAGACCCCCCCATGCGCATCAGACCCTCCCACGCGCATCAACCTCCCATGCACAACATCCCCCATGCACATCAACTCCCATGCACATCAACTCCCAGGTGCAACATCGCCCATGTGCATCAAACCGCCATGCGCATCATTCCCCCATGTGCATCAACCCGCTATCACATCCCCCATACGCATCATTCCCCCATACACAACATCCCCATGCGCATCTTCCCATGCGCAACCCTACATGCGCATCATCCTCCCCAGTGCAACCTCTTCCTCCGAACATCATCCCCCCCAGGCACCAGGCACCGAGTACTAAATTGGCTGGAGGTTGGTCAATCTTCCATGTTAAGTATAGGACAAAAACACGTTGTGCCCCTTTTCAGCCCCTTAAGGGTTAAATTTCTCCACATGGGTTTTTGGTGGATGTTCATGTGACAGAAGGAACTCCCTCCAAGAATTTCATGCTTTTAGGTCCGGGGGTTGGGGCGGAATGTTGATGAGTCAGCAATTCTCTAATGCAAAGTATAGGGAGGAAAACGCGTTGCGCCCCTTTTCACCCCCTTCCAGTTGGAATTTTGGAAAACCGGTTCTTAGTGCACCCCTCAGTCATGGAAGGAACACCCACTCCAAATTTCATGCTTCTAGGGCCAGCAGTTTTGGCAGGGCGTTGATGAGTGAGTGAGTGAGTGAGTCAGTCAGTCAGTCAGTCAGTGACTTTTCTCTTTTATATATATAGATGAATTCCACAAAGACTACATGCTGCTTGCTCACAAGGAAAAGGAGGACAATGAAGATTTTTTTTTCCAGGACATAAGGCTAAAAAAGAGGACATGTCCTGGAAAAATCAGACAAATGTCAGCCAGTCCCAAAATCTTATCCTGCAGGGGTTCCCCGTTGGAGGAACAGAATACGGAGAATAAAAAGGGAGCTGGAGGAGAAGGAACAGGGAGCCAAGCAGCATCTTGCAAAGCAGCATCTCCTCCTTCTATAGAGAACCTGGATGTCTTGGAGGATGAGTTATTGATGTAGTAAAATAAGAGTACCCCCTTGGTAAAGGGCCTGGGCAGGTTCCCTTTAGGAGGCATCCTTCTTATGCACCTGAATATAGCCCAGTGCCAGTCAATGTCACAGCTGATGTAACACAGGTGTAGCTTAGATGGGTTTTAAACAAGTGGTGGTGGTTACTAGAAGGACACGTGCTGGGATGAGTGACATAGGCTGCAATCCTAATCTTCAATTAGGCCGGCCTAAGCCCTGGCACCCATCCTGTGCAAACCTGGAGGTGTCACAAAAATGTTGTAAGACACTTGTGTGCCACTTCTGGGGGAGGGTTAGGCCGGTGCACAAACATGCGCTTGCCTCCCTACACCACCACAGGAAAGGGAAAACCAATGAGTTGTGCCAGCCTCGTTTAGGATCGCACCCTATTTCCATTGGATGTGCATATTTTAACTTCATCTGATATCCAATGCATGAAGAACAATTGCAATTTGCTTTGTGCATTGTTACAAGTAACACGGCATGACTTCCACTTTTTGGTTTTTGAAAATACTATTTTGAATGATGACTTTCTTTGCAAAGATGTGAGTGTTTCCCAGATGGGTACAAAGGAACATGCAAATCCCAATGCCCAAGAAAGTTCCAAAAAAGAGTAGAACAGACCCAGTTATTCTTTAGCCTTGACACTGTTCTCTGCTGAGCATGAAGGGAACAAAGTCTCCTTTCCACTGTGAGCCACACTGAGGTCACAGCCTGGCCCCTTTTCTCTGCCAGCGCACACACTGAGCGATGTCTGGCCGAGGGTTCCTGCGACAATGCAAATCATTTTCTATTAATCCAGCTCTGCATTTGGCTCAGATGCTCGGCTGCATTCTTGCATGAAGCGCGCATGAAAATGGATTCATGGAGAGGAAGCAAAGATTTAAGAGTGGGAGAGAGGAATTTCCGAGTGGTCAGAGTTTAGGGGGGCAAGGGGGAATTGGGAACGCAACGCTCAACATGTTCTGGTCAGCCTATGGTGATTCTGGGATGGGACCCAAGCAAAGTTTCGCATTTTATTTAATGGAATCTGGCTGCAGTGGGAGATCTCCTTCCCAACTCCTTCACATCAAATTGGAAAGCATCCAGAGAAGAGCAATAACCATGATAGATACATGATTTAAGGGCGCTTGTTTAGCTTACAACGATAATGCACAGAGAAAATGACATTACATCATTCGCCTTACATTACTTACATCATGAGTTAAATATACCAAAATCTAGCAAATTTTCTTCATTTATCTGGATCAATGGGAGAATTGATTCTGAGCTTGGATGACTATTAATGACAATTTTATTGAGCAAACCCATCTGGTTTCTGAGAATTTGCCACATATTTGCTAGCATATTTTGAAAACATAATGACTAGAAACTTGATATTTTAAAAATAAAAGTTGAGGTTTTCTTAATGACATTTTCTGTGCCTTTTCTGAGTTTGGAAAAAATCTGCAGTATGGAAACTGATATATGAGCATTGTTGTTAAAAACAAAATTTATTTAAGGAATTTCTACCCCACCTTTCCCATACCAAAGGAAATCCACAAGGTACTTTACAAAGCCTTAATTCTTACCCGCCTGCTGTCCTCACAACAACCCTGCAAGGTAGGCAAAGCTGAGAGTGAGTGACTGGCTCAAGACCACCCAGGAAGTTTCATGGCCAAGGAGGGATTTGAATCTGGTCTTTCCAAGCCTCAGTTGAACTCCTGAACCATTACCGTGGCTCTCCTTTGGTACTCATAACAACCCTATGAGGTAGGTGAGGCTGAGAGTGAGTGACTGGCTCAAGGTCATCCAGGAAGTTTCATGGCTGAGGAGGGATTTAAACCTGGACTTTCCAAGCTTCAATTTAACTCCTGAACCATTACCCTGGCTCTCCATTGGTACGCATAACAACCCTGTGAGGTAGGTGAGGCTGTGAGTGAGTGACTGGCTCAAGGTCATCCAGGAAGTTTCACAGCCAAGGAAGATTTCAACCTGGGCTTTGCAAGTCTCAGTTGCACTCCTGAACCACACCATCCTGGCTGTCTACAGTGAATATTCAAATTTAGGTGACAGGAAAACCTGAATTCTGTGAAGTGCATTTGCAAATGGAGGCATTCCCAGTACCACAGGTAGATCTTAGTGTAGGGTTGTTGTTGTTGTTTTTTTTTGCACGTTCATAAATAGCTTTGTGAAAGCATCCACAAGTACACAAAATGCCCATCTTTCCTGTTCTGCCCCACCAAAGTAAGTTACAGCAACCTTGCCTGAGGATGTTTGGCAGAGCCCAGTCTTGCCGTCATGAAGCGTACTTGTATAAGCTCCAGCAAACACATCCCTGGCTCATCTTCAGCACTGGGCCCCAGTTCTCATCCATCAGGGTAATTCTCAGTCCCCTACGCAGCCCCATTTCAGAATCAGCTGGAATTGTAATCCAAATGAACAAGCAAGTGTGAGCAAGTCTCTCCATCAAACTGCCACCAGGCCTTGTTTATGAGGAGCATGATTACAAAGCAGGCTCCTGCAACTTTTTAATCTTGGCAAGCAAATCCCAAAAGGATGTGAGCCTTTATTGAAAAAGCTATACTACATACTAAATTTATCGTGGCATCTGTAGCAATGTGGTCTCACCGTTTCCTCCAGAAGTATCCAATGACAGATGCTTCCCCTGTTACCTGAGCATTCACCTACCTTCATCTCACTCCGGGTGCAATCATGACTAATTTACTCTACAATCCAGAGTAACTACGGGAGCACGTAAGAGACTTTACGTGCACCCGTAGTTACTACATCACCTAGTGAAAACCTATGGGAAATTCATATTGCAATCCAGAACAAATTGTTCTTACACCGGAGCAAGGACTCCCCGTAGTTACTCTGGATTGCGCCCATAGACTAGCACAACTCACCTATCTGCAGTGGCACACCACCGCATGTGGCACAGAGCATGCAGTGGAAGCTAGCACATGTCTGTGTTCTTGCCGAACCCCCCCAGGAGTGGTGCAGAAGTGCCTTATTGCACTTTTGAGGCACCCCCAGGCCAGCCCAGGGCTTGTTCCAAACAAACCGGGGTGATGTCAGTGGCATAGCTAAGAGAGCATTGTGAGAGCATCACAACATTGTGATGTCAGTGGCATTGCTAAGAGAGGGTGCAGGGGTAGCAGCCGCAATTGCACTGGGTTGAACGCTGCCTGTGCAACGATTTGGCTAGCTGCCCATGCATTTGCAACCTCCCTGCAATCACTGCCTTGCTCCTCTTGCAAAAGAAAAAATGGTGCTATTTGCAAGAGGGGCATAGCTGGAAGCAGTGGCGTAGCTAGGAGATGCAGGGGGTGCAAGCTTTGAGGGGATACAAGCTGTGCTTGACACTAGAGGCTAAAATTATGAAAAACAGGATATGTTTGAATGATAATACCATCATATTATATATCATTGGAAAAGTAATTTAATGCAGAATACAGTGAAACAAACTGCATTGGAATATTGATGTTAGGGCCAATTAATCCAAAAATGAAAACACAAAAGCCCATGGAACAAAAAGTGGATTTTCTTAACTCAAAACTTTCCTATGATACTGATTGCTCTGAGCACCAATAAGATGTAATTCTGATGCTATATGGAACTAATAAGATGTTAATCACTTCTCACATCATCATCCTCATCCTCATCATCCTCTCAGGACTTGTGTGCGATGAGGGTTCTGAAACTTAGGCTACAATCCAGAATAACTATGGGACCTTGTACACCGACGTAGTTATGGTGCCACCTATGGAAAACCTATGGGAAATGCATAGAGCAATCCAGAGTATGTGCCTCTTAAGTTTTCCCATAGTTACTCTGGACTATAGGGTATCTGTACCTGTTGGAGATCCTTAGCAGCCCTTCCCACTATAGAGAGCTATAGTTCCAAGCTTGGGAGTTTCACATGGACAGTCAGGTCTGCAAGACCACAAGATGAATGATACAGGTGGCCCCACCACAACCCAACTATCACGCCACGTTCAGCATGGTTATTTAAGCACAGCTGGAGGCTAGTGGAAAACCAACTGCTGTGATGTCGTGTCTTTCATTAAACATCCACGACACCCTTTGCACCCACCCCCAAATCCTACCAATCAAAAGAAAAATATGCTGGCACAGCATGCCAACAGCCATTAGAAACACAACCGCACTGCTGGACTTCTCTAACCAGTCATATATAGCTGACAACTCATTAACCGGTGAGTTCAATAATTGGCCAAAGAGTATTGTTCGCATAATCAGCCTTTAGGTTTCAGAGCAACCTGTTTACATGACCTCGAGTAGAACTACTTTTAGAACCAGAGGTTGAAGCCAGACATGCTGACCGTAGCGGCATCAACAGAATGGCAGCAAAAGAACCCTGATAGCGGAGAGATCTCAGAGAAGGTTGTTAGGACTCCCCTTAATTAAATCCTCAAACAGTTAGCCTCACCTTCAAACATATTCTTGCAAACCTTTCCTTGCCACAACAAAAGTTATCAGTTATAATTTATTTTTACTGATTTATAGCACAATCCTAAGGATGTTTACTTAGAAGTAAGTTCCATTATTTCAATTTTGCTTACTCCCAGTAAGATGTTTATACGATTGCAGACTTAGGGCACAAATCTAACCACGTCTAACCAAGTAAGCCCCTTTGAACCAAGTGTTCAGTGGCTCTTTCTCCCAGGAAAGTGTCTTTAGGATTGCAGCTAAAATCCTATGGTGGTGTGGGGAGACTGCCACATGTCTGTGAACTGGTGTACCCCTCCAGGGTACTGTTAATGAAAACTTGATTTATTAATTTATTAAGTGTATGACATACAATACATGGACTTATGATAAATCAAATGTCAATGTCCAGTCCATCCAGTTGTTAAAGTGGTCCACATTGAAAGAAATCAGACACTGGGTCGATAAAAGTTCTTGATTTACAGTCAGACAAAATGTGATGAATAGTTTGTCGAGGAGCACCACAACCACACTGTGGGGTAGATACTAAGCCCCATTTAAACAGTGAGTCCTGGCAGAGACCATGTTGGGTATGGATCCTGTTCAGAGTTGACCAAGGTAGATCAAAACCTGGCACCTTTCTTGTAGGGTCATCTATCTGCCTATATCTATCTGTAGGGTCATCTATCTGTATCTGGGCATTCAGCAACCCTTTTAGTGTTCCATTGGACACTGATGTTAAAGTTGTTAAATAACTGTTGTGCAAGTGCCAGAGCAGAATTCCTAGATTTAAGCCTTGATATGTGACACACAGGCAGACAGACACACAGACTGACTGACTGAGGGATCATCCCGCTATCAGTTGTACTTTTACAAGTTCACTTGAGATTATGGGTGTGCCTGGCTCTTTTATCTTCTCCCCAGGTTGCTTGCTACCTACATGGGTGTGGAAAGGAGAGGAGGGAGAAAGGGTGCGTACCACTGGGTTTCATCATTTGAATGGGTGCCAAGCCCTTCCCTTGAGCATAAGATGTTTTGAAAACCTTTCTGGAGAAACAAAGAGGAAATGATTTAGCATCTTGACCTGCAATGATAGCAAGAACTCCAAGGCAAGAAGTTAGACTGATGTTATTTCCACATTGTGAATAGGTTGTTGATGCATGGTGAGGAAGAGGAAGAGGAGGAGGTGAAGCAATCTGTGCATGGTCAGAGGTATTGATCTTTTCTACAGTGACTTAATACTGTTCCTTTAAACAAGGACATGACCTCAGATCAGGGTGACCATACTCTGTAACCAAAAAAGAGGACAAAATATAGGTCTTTATGTCCCTACATTTTGTCCCAAAATATAGGACACCCAAGAAAAATGTGGGATGTGACAAAATAAAAGCTAAAAACAGTCATGGAAATTGCTTTCAGGTGGTTAATTTAAACACTTTGGCTGCAATCCTAATCTCGGGCCTGGCACTTCTGTGCCACGCCTGGGGGAGAGTTTGGCACAGACATGTGCTTTCCTCCTGACATCAGCATGGGACCGGGAAGACAGATGTGTTATGCTGGCCTAAATTAGGATTGCACCCTATATTATTGGTGAATTTAAAAGTACCTGTATTACATCTAATTTAGTCATTACAAGAATTCTACATGCTGCTCACAAGGAAAAGGAGGACAATGAAGATATTTTTCCTGAAGACAAAGCTAAAAACAGGATCTGTCATAGAAAAAGAGGACAGATGGGATGTGTGGGCCTGGTTACAGAACACAAGGTTGCAGCTTCAAGACTTAGACAAAGAAGCTTGCTTTTTTTAATGTCACGGAACGGAGTCTGGGCTACTGTTAACTCTCATCTTCCTCCTCCCCCAGATCTGGCACCCTCAGAGCTAGTGCTAGGTTGCAAGATAAGAATCAGGTGTGCAGGTCCAGGTGTTCCTTGCAATGTCAACCTGTCAAGCCTCCCTGGAGTCCAGCTTATGCTGCCCTATTGTGTTTTTAAAGTCCCGTATCCAAGGTTCTCAAGTGCCGCCATGCAAACATTTCCACGCCCTGCAGGGGAAACTTTTCACAGCATGGCAGGTCAGGAAGGAGGGACGAGGTCTGAGCTGCATGCCTGAGCAAGCAAAGAAAGGAAGGAAAGAGGTCCTTGGCAGAAAGGGAAATCCCACCGGCTGGGAACCTGATCCCTGGAGCTACTGTTACAACTGTGCGAGCAGTTCCACTGAGCTGAGCTCAACCATAGGAACAAGAGTGTCTCACTTTGTCTTCCAGCACTCACCTGTTAACCGGGGGGCTCCCCTAGCACTGTATCCAATTCCCCCTCCTTTGGACACATCAGTACGACAAACTTAAATTGGGGTGAAGCTGTTTGTGTTGTCACAGCTTCCCTGACTTAGAGCTCAATACTAACCAGTTTAGGCTAGCACAGTTCAACTGTCTTCCTGTTCCCATGGTGGTGTGGAGAGGCCAGCACATGATTGGGCATGGGAAAGAGTGGCACAGAAGTGCCTTATGGCATGACACCCCTAGAGGGAAGATGATGATAATGCCATAGCCTTGGGTAACAAAGGCCCAGCTACCCCAGTGTGCCAGTGGAATAGGAATGCCACCAGATGCTGGTGAGTTTAGGATTGAGCCATAACAGTTGGATGTTACAGTTGGATGTGGTTGAGATGACCCTGTGAGTCTCTAATGATAGGTTGACAGCTCCCAAGTGCTGCAAAAGATGGGGGCCTTGTCTCGGTCCTAGGATATTTTGGGCATCATCAGGGTATTAACCCATCAAAACACTTAACGCCTCCGGCTTCACCGACATGTTCACTCTCTCCACTTGTTTGGTAAAAGGTGGTTTTTCTTGTAGGGCAGAGCGCTTACATGGGAGGAGCAGAGCATTCTGCTGGAACCTCATCCCACCAGCTGATCTTTCTTCCTCTCTCATTCTTCTGATCCGGCAGGGTGTCAGGGAGGAAATTATCCTGGCTGTGTCAGCTCAAGTGAGGGGGCACAGATCTCCGTGCCTTAAAAGATCCTGCTAGCTGTTGCTGCAGAACAACTGCAGCTGCTTCAAGATGCTGACACTGTTTGCTGCCCTAGATGCTTTTATTCTGTCCATCTTTGTCCCAAGGAATGATGCCAAGGCACTTCTTGATGGCAAAAATCAAGGGCACAGTGGGGCTGGAGTTAGGTTTATTTTTAGATGGCTATTCCAAAAGATAAATGTAATACGCTAACATCTATCTATCTATCTATCTATCTATCTATCTATCTATCTATCTATCTATCTATCTATCTATCTATCTATCTATCTAATCACATTTATCTTTTGGAAAAGACACACACACACAGAGAGAGAGAGAGAGAGAGAGAGAGAGAGAGAGAGAGAGAGAGAGAGAGTATATTCTAAAATAACAATAAGCAAGATCTGAGAGCAGTGGTAGGATTCAAATAAATTAACAACAGGTTCTATAGAGTAGGTGAGGATTTTGCCCCCACTGAACTCAATGGAACCGGTGGGATTAACAACAGGTTCTATAGAGCAGGTGAGAACCTGCTGAAGCCCACCTCTATCTAAGAGCCTAATCCTATGTGGGTATACTCAGAAGTTAGTCCCATTATAGACAATGGGACTTTCTCCCAGGAAAGTGTGGATAAGATTGCAGCTTAGGGCCCCAGTCCTATCCAATTTTCCAGGGCTGATGCAGTTGTGCCAGTGAGAATTGCGCTATATCCTATGGTGGATATGGCAGTCATTGAGTCTGCTTAAGATAGGAGAACATGCATCCCCTTACATGGACTGCATAGTGGAGACAGTGAAGCTGGAAATTAGGATAGGATTAGGCCTTAACCTTTTCCTGTTCAGGAATGCTAAAGCTCAGTATGAGCTGAGGCTGGCCAGGGGAGTCAAAGATAACAAAAAGAGCTTCTTTAGCTATGCCCAAAGGAACAGGAGGAGAAAGGAGGAGGTGAGGCTGCTCCTGGACAAAGATGGACAACAGGTGTCTGGAAACCTGGAAAGCTGCTCAACTCCTTCTTTGCATACGTCTATTCTTGAAAGGAGGGCTGTGCAAATGGGGGTGCAAGATCATTGGCTGATGCGGGGATGTGCTTGCATCCCCAAAGAAGTAATGGAAACATGGATGGTGCAGAACAGCAGATTAAGATTGACAGAGAACCGGTTCAAAACATGACATCTTAATCAGGAAGTTGGAGGAATATGGGCTAGACGAGGCAATTGTTAGGTGGATCTGCAACTGGCTCGACGTCCGCACTCAAAGGGTTTTAGTAAATGGTTTTGCATCAACCTGGAGATCGGTTCCAAGTGGGGTGCCCCAGGGCTCTGTCTTGGGCCCAATTCTTTTTAACATCTTCATTAATGACTTAGAGGAAGGGATACAGGGGAGCCTGATCAAATTTGCGGATGACACCAAGCTGGGAGGAGTAGCAAACACAACAGAAGGCAGGAGAAACCTCCAGGAGGATCTGGATAAACTAGAATCCTGGGCTGTAACCAATAGAATGAATTTCAACAGGGAGAAGTGCAAGGTTCTGCACTTAGGAAATAAAAACCAAAAATACAGGTATAAAATGGGGGATACTTGGCTTGGCAGCACAACATGTGAGCAGGACTTTGGAGTCACCATGGATCACAAGCTGAACATGAGTCAGCAGTGTGATGTGTCTGCAAAGAAGGCAAATGCCATTTTAGGCTGCATTAAGAGGACTGTAGCTTCCAAGTCACGAGAAGTTCTAGTTCCTCTTTATTCTGCATTGGTCAGACCTCACCTTGAGTACTGTGTTCAGTTCTGGGCACTTCAGTTTAAGAAAGATGCAGCCAAACTGGAGCAAGTCCAGAGGAGAGCGACAAGAATGATCAGTGGGATGGAAGGTAACCCCTACGAGGATAGGTTGGGGGAACTTGGGATGTTCAGCCTGGAGAAGAGGAGGCTGAGGGGAGACATGACTGCCCTCTTCAGATACCTGAAGGGCTGTCATAGGGAGGAAGGGGCTCATTTGTTCATAGCTGCTTCTGAAAGCAGAACTAGAACCAATGGGTACAAACTGCAAGAAAGGAGATTCCGGTTGGGTATCAGGAAAGGCCTGACAGTGAGGGTGGTTTGGCAGTGGAACAGATTGCCAAGGGAGGTGGTGGACTCTCCCTCACTGGGGATCTCCAAGCAGAGACTTGATGAGCACCTCCTAGAGATGCTGTCGGAGATGCTCTAGGAGAATTTCCTGCTGCAGGCAGGGAGTTGGACTAGATGACCTACTGGGTCCCTTCCAACTCTAGGATTCTATGATTCTTTAATTCCACCATTTGTTCCATGAGGTTGTTTAAAGACAGACAGTGCTATCCTTTTAGGACAAGAATTGGCAACCCTTAACTCAGAGACGAGGAACTGAAGCAAACTTTCTCTGCTAACCGAAATCCAGTGCTTTATATAATTTAGGATGATTCCAAACAATGACCAAACTGTAAATTTTGGGCAATTTAACAAAGAACAGTAATACTGTAGAGCAGAATGAGTAGAAACTGCCTTGTCAGGGCTGGCCCACCCGTCAGGTAAAATGAGGCTGTTGCCTCATGTTATGGATTGGATGCATCTACCCCACCTGCTTTCATGGTGTTCTTTGCCTTCTTCGGCTTGCTAACTTAAAAAGGAAAAGAGGAAGGTTAAGGAGATATGTCCTGGAAAAGAGGATATATGGTCACAATTTCTATAGGGGATTTTTCTAAAGTACTGTATCAGCTGGACTGGGGTCATGGGATTCTTACCAAGCAGGGAAACTCCACTTCCTCATTCAGCACTCTGAAATGTGAAAGTTTTTCCATAAACTTTCAAAAACTCTGAAAGTTGGGTCATTATATGTTTTGGCAATATTTATACGTGGGGGAATCAAGGCCAAATCAGGATCCCCAGCTTCTTCACAGCCCTATGGGATTGCTCAGGAGGTTGAGGAACTGATGCTCTTAGAGGGGGTATTTTCCCCCATATCACCTCTGTAGTGTAAATTGCCCGCTCCCTTTAAGCTGCTATTAGCTTTGCAGCATGTGATGGAGGCAGAAGGTGATGGAGGCTGCAATCCTAATCTTAAATTAGGCCGGCCTTAGCCCCGGCACAAATCCTATACTGGCCTAGGGGTGTCACAAAAGTGTCATAAGGCACTTCTGCCCCACTGCTGGAGTACAGGCATACGCAAAGTCCTCCTCCTTATACCACCACAGGAAGATATGCCAGGTGAGTTAGGCTGACCTTAATTGGTTAGAACTGCACCCAGAAACAATATTTTGGCTGCGATCCTAACCACACTTTCCTGGGACTATTGAACACAATGGGACTTACTTCTGAGTAGACATGCTTAGGATTGCACTGCTTGTGCACCTTCTGTATTTAGTCATGCCAGCCACATGACCATGGAGACATCTTTGGACAATGCTGGCCCTTCGGCCTTGTAACGGGAATGAGCACTGCCCTTAAAATCAGTCATAACACTATGGGGACACCTTTGCATAGAGATAACAGGCTATTATCTATTTTTATTATCTGTTGTTATTATTAATAGCAGTCTGCAGGAGGGCAAAATTGGCAATGGGTCTTCTGCATTCTATCTAATTTGGCTAACAGCCCAATCCAGAGCAACTAATCTGTCCTATCTAATCTGTCCTATCTAACACTAGGTTGGAGCAACTGCAAGATGCTCCAGCCCAGTTACTCTGAAGGAGGCTTAGGGCAGAGCAAGGCAAGATAGGGTGCCCTAAGAGAGGTGGATCTGCTCTGCCCTAACTGGGGCAGTCTAAGCAGCTCAGGAGAGGCAAGTTGAGGGCATGTTTAGCATTGCCTAGGGCAGAGCAGTTACTCTGTATCCAAAGCCTGTTTCCAAGGCAGAAATGCCCTCTTCCAGCCCTCAGAGTTATACCACCTCAGGAGCAGGTATAGTAATGAGTAGACCCATAGGGGTCCATGATAAGGCCCGAGTAAGAATGGCAGTGCTGACCAAAAATCTGAGTTCTTGGCCATCCTAGCTGCAACCCCTTCCTCTCAACCTCAGGATATGGAACAAACTACGGCTGCCCACAAACCTCAGGATACAGCAGGCCACTCCAAGAAGCCCCTTTATTCACTGTAGAATGTACTGGCATCTCATCAGGGACTCCTTATAAGGCAGGCATCCAGTGGCATCACCAGACTGGTGCGGCTGGTGTGGGCTGCATTGGGGATGCGCTCCGTATGGGGTGATGTGCTGGAGGAGTTTGACTGTCCTTTGGCAGGCCCCGGGAGTCAGCACCCCCATTCAGGCCTGCTCCAAGGCGGAGAATCAGCCAGAAGCTGCCACTTGTCCTCGGAGCTGGCCTGAACGGCCATCTGAGATGCACTGCGCAGAAACACACTGAGCATGCCGAACAGCTTCAGAGGAGACTTCCTTAGAGCAGAGAAAGTCCGTGCCTCTGCACAGCCATTCGGCCTCACTCAGGAGGCGGAGCGACAGCCGAATGGCTTCAGAAAGAGTACTGCGCAGGCACCAACTCTGACACCTGCACAGTCTCCCCCAAAGCCAAAAGGCTTCAGAAAAGTACTGCGCAGGTGTCAGAGATGGTGCCTGCGCAGTACTCTTTCTGAAGCCAGTTGGCTTCAGAAACAACTGTGCAGGCACCAACTTTGGTGACTGTGCAGTCCAGGTGGGGGGGGGGGGGTGCACATCCCAGGGATGACGCACAGACTTCCGCACCAGGTGATGTGCAGAGTCATGTCACCACTGTAGGCACCACAGCTGTTCCTTGTTCAGTGTGATCTGAGGGGTGTCTCCTCAGGAGCAAGTCTTCCCCTTGTGTCAATTACTTAGCATGCTCTGGCTTCCTGACTCTCTGGATTCAGCATAACTTTCTGCTCTGGATACAGAATAGTTAGGAGAGTGCAGTTAGGTCAGAGCAGGCTGAATTTGCTCTGGATTGCAGCCTTAGTCACCCCAATAATTCAGTGTCTGATGTATGACACTCAGACGGCTGAGTTCCAGATCCACATTTCTGTCCATCAGGCTGAACTGCACTCTGAAGAAACAACAGCGGATGGGGAGAGATGGGGCTGGGATGGAGGAAGCAGCTACAGCCTGGCTGTGCCTTTGCTCTGCAGTAATCTGAAGATTTTTGCAATGTGGCTTGGCCATCCTTGCACTGGGGTGCTCAGTGCCAAACCCCTTCCCACCCACATTCCCTGCAATAATGCCATGTTCCTCTCCAAATGACATCGGAGAGTTCAGACTCTTTTTTCCTGCAAACCACTGTGGCAGTGAGATATACAGTATCAAATCAGGTGGCAATAGATGCCTACAAGTGCCCATTCTGATTATCCTTGCACCCATGCCCCTTGGCATCTCTCTGGACAGATGCTGACGTTTGGGGATGATGGCGGGGGGGGGGGGAATCTGGATTTCATTATTCGCTCCAGCCAACTCAGAGCTGTTCCCTTCAGCTTTCCATGTAAACATTTCCATTCCCCACCCAAATGTTCCTGCCGCACCCCCAGGATTGCTCTAATGTTTATTCCTCCACCACTCTGGATTGCCCTGCTAACATTTACCCTTCGGCCATGTTAATAACTGCCCCCATTTGAAATCCTCTGGGATGTTTCCTATTCAAAGACCTCCAAGCATGGAATATCTAGGGAATGGGGTAAAGGCAGGCTGAGAAAACAAGCACAACTTGAGGAATAGCCATAAATGGTCATCCTAAGCTATCCAAAGGCCTTAGTTTTGGTCCCCAAAAATGGCTAAATTCATATGTCGTGAGTTTAACATGTGAATTAGGATCTTACAGGAGCATTCAGGGGTCTTAGACTGATGGGTTAAAAAATTGATGGTGTGCCTTGAAAATTTTAATGCCTTGTCCGTGTGCCCGTGTGCTGTGAAATGAAAAATGTTGAAAATCAAGGTATCTAATCAGTAAGAAGGAAACTATAAAATGTGCTAAACAGTGCAAAAAAATACATGGAAAAACATACAAGAAGTGAAATGTCCAATAATTTACTAATAGGGAAAGCACAGTCATTGAGGGTGCAATCCTAACCATGTCAACTCAAAGCCTCATTGTGCTCAATTGGTACTACTCAGGAAAGTGTGTTTACTGCCTGAGTGATGGGAAGGTATCCTGGCTCGCTACTCTAGTACCTGGACTGAAAGCAAAGGGCATGTTACGTGGTGCATGTCACGTGGTGCACCCCCCCCCTCCACACACCACCAGTGATTCCACTGTCAAATCTGGCCAGATGGGAAATAGGGATTCAAAAAATCATACCCAACAGACAAATGTTGAAAGTTGGTTGAAAGAATGATTATGAAATAAAAGTGTGTGTAACCATTGCTAGATAATATTTGCACTGGTGTTGAACACAGCCCTGCAAAAGCTGTCATCTATCTTTCTGTAAGGCCCAAGAAGGGTTGGTTGGCAGACAGCAGGAGTTGTATATCAACTCCTCTTTTTTTACCTGTTCTACAGAGACTATAAAGAGAACAAATGGTCTGAAACAACACCAGGTAAATAGCGTAGCTCTTCTAACTTTCTGCCTTTCCTTCATGCATGAGGAAAGCCTGTGGGGCTTTTAATTAGGAACCATTATTACAGGACAGTATGTATTGATTAACTTATAAGGGTGCAATCGTAGCCCAGGTTGGCACAACTCATCGATCTTCCCCTTCCAGCGGTGATGTAGGGAAGCATGATGTAGGGAAACATGAAGCGGTGATGTAGGGAAACATTTGTGCATTTGTCTAACCCAGGACTTAGGGTGACCTAACTGGAGATTAGGATTGCAGCCTTAGACTGCAATCCTATGTACATCTATTTAACAGTGGCATCACTAGGGTTTATGTCACCTGGTGTAAGAGGCCAGCACATGACCCCAATGTATGATGGATCTCCTCCCATGCAGTGAGTATGGGAACACCTGGGCAATATATCATTGCCCCATCCCAGCTGTGGTGTTTTTTCCCCCGGCTATAACTCTTGATAGAATAGAGACATTTCAACAGTTTGTTTCATTGCATTGTACTATAAATTACTTACTGAATGATATATAACACGATCAGTGATGGGATTCAAGTGCCCATCTTACAGCCACTTTTAAATGGCTATTTTTAAACTTTATATGTCCTATCGTTAACAACCGGTTCTATAGAGTAGGTGCCAACTTGCTGGAACCCACCACTGAACATGATGGTATTACTCCAAAAATTCAAGATTTTAGCTATTTTGACCAATAGTGGTGTCACCATCCCCGAAGTAAGACAAAATGGCCAATATTTGGAAACACTGCAAATTTTTGGGATTGTAGCTACTGGGAGGCAGGTAGAAAAGTGAGTTTCAGAAATAAAAGGGGGAGTAGAAAGGTTTTGAGTGTCAGAAGCATCGAGGAGTGTTAGATGCAGAGCTGCCATCTGATCAAAGGCAAATTTGCTATAGAAGAACCATGAAAATTGCCCCAATTTCAGAACACCCCGTGACCTTCTGAGAAAACAGAAGTCCCTTTGCTTTGCTGAGAGGATTCTGAGGAGGGCCATACCCAGGGCTAGAAGACAAGCCATAAAAGAAGAAAAAGCTGAATGAGCCACTTAGTATAGAAAAAGGGAAAATCCAAATGGGAACATGCTGACCGTTTCCAAATATTTAGAGGTTGTCAGCACGAAGATGGCAAACAATTAGTCATCATGTACACTGAGGAAATGAAAACTAGCAATGATTGTTTAAAATAATAGGAAAAGGGAATGTAGACTCTATGCTTGTGTAGTGGGGAATCAGGGATCAGCATGGAAGGATGTGCAATCTCTGGAGATTTTCCAAGAGACGCTGACTAGCACCCAATGAGGGTGTTTTGTGATCAAGGTTTCCACTAGGACTTGATTCTCCTGTCAATGATGCTTGGATAATGCTCAGTCCAGTAGTGTAGCTAAGGGAATGTATGTAGATATTAAAATCATAGAATCATTGTAGTGGAATTGCATTAATATTGCAGTGCTGCAACCCAGTATGTTAACCGCATCTCCCACTGGCAACACAGTCGCTGCCCAGAATGACTCTGACTGTGAGCAGAAGGGGCTGCTAACATGATGTGTTGCAGTACTTACTGCATCATCACCCCCGTAGCTACTCTACTGGCCCAACCTCTGCTATTCTCATTGGCCATTGATATTTTGACTGTG
Organism: Cryptoblepharus egeriae; assembly: GCA_030015325.1. Taxonomy (NCBI): domain Eukaryota; kingdom Metazoa; phylum Chordata; class Lepidosauria; order Squamata; family Scincidae; genus Cryptoblepharus; species Cryptoblepharus egeriae. The sequence continues at coordinate 23,637,484 of JAREYC010000011.1, forward strand.
GATGAGCCAATATAAACTCTTATTGCTGATCTGTGGCATCCTAGGAAAACTTCAACTACCTGTTGCACATGGTACATGAGTTGCCATAATTCTCTTCCACAAAATTGGGACAGGACCCTCTGTCCCATTTGCCAGTATGTGAACACAATCCCCCCAAATTGGATTGTCCATGTTTTTTGGTATATATGCCAACCCTGTACACGGACCTGTCTCACGTCTTTGCTGGAACGTTTAAGCTCATCTGTCACTTTCACCCCAAACCTTTTTAAACCAACATTTCAGCCCAAACCTATCAAAAGTAGGAATGTAGGTAGATGAATACTCCTCATGGGATGCAGAAGTACCTGCTGAATTTGCTGCCATTCACTGCCATTCCCATTAACTGGAGTCAGGCCACTACTATATGGCACAATCCATGTGTGCTGAAAGCTTGACCCTAACCCAGTGGTTCTTAAACTTCCTAATGCTGTGACCCCTTAATACAGTTCCTCATGTTGTGGGAACCCCCAACCATAAAATTATTTTCGTTGCTACTTCATAACTGTAATTTTGCTACTGTTATGAATAGTAATGCAAATATCTGATATGCAGGGTGTATTTTCATTGTTACAAATTGAACATAATTAAAGTATAGCGATTAATCATAAAAACAGTATGTAATGATAGATAAGTAGATAGATAGATGTGGCATAGCTAAGTGGGGGTGACTGAGAAAGAAAGAAAGAAAGAAAGGAAGGAAGGAAGGAAGGAAGGAATGGGAAGGTAAGTACCTGGGTGAGAGGAGATCTCCATAGGATTGGGATCTCAGGCAGCAGAGCCAGCCACTGTTTCCTGGGAATAAGTCCCATTCACTATAATGGGACTGAGTTCCGAGTAGACATGCATAGAATTGGGCTTTAAGGCTGCAATCATTTCCTGGGAGTAAGTCCCATTCACTATCATGGGACTGACTTCTGAGTAGACATGCATTGAACTGGGCTCTAAGGCTGCAATCCTCCCCACCCCCAAGGCTCCACATCGTCTCACAGCTGCTCAGAGGCTCCTTCTGAGCTGCTTCTCAGTGGCTTCTTCCAGCCGCAGCGGCTCCAGCGTTTCTGCCAGGTCTTCCCACCTGGCTCTCTGCACCAGGAGTCTTTAGGCGACCCCCAGGAAAGCTCCAGGCGACCCCCAAAGGGGTCCCGACCCCCACTTTGAGAAACGCTGCCCTAACCTCTACCATCACCAATGCTGATGGAGTAGCACCAAAAAAGGTGTGCCCTAAATCATGTGGGGAGGACCTGAAGACAAACTGAAAGTAAGTTAAAAAAAACTTTTTAAACTTATTTTTTCAAACTTATTTTTTAACTTATTTTTTAACCACTTGCATGCTGTGATGCAACTCCCTGCAAAACTTAATGCTTGGCACCCCCTCTAGCTATGCCACTAGCTGTGAGTCTCCTTCTCTTGTGTGAACTGCTGGGAGAATGAAAAGATTGTGTAGTTGGGCACATGATTGTCAGAGAGAACAAGGTCAGGGTGATACCGATCAATTAAAAGAACACCAACAGGTCATGATGCCTCAATATTGGGTATTGTTATTTTACTATAGCAGTGGACTGCTGTGGACTACTTCTGCTGTGGACTGTGACCCACAATTGGGCCATATTCTTGACCTATGGTGGAGAATCACAATTTTTGTCTGCTTTTTAAGATACAGAGAAAAATAAGGACGGGGGAGAAAATAGTAGACAGGTGTTGTGGTTTGGGAGTTAGACCTGGAAAATCCCAGTTCAAATCTGGGCTCAACCTTGAAGCTTCCTAGATGACCTTGGGCCAGTCACTATCTCTCAGATGTTTCATATCTCTCAACAATCCTCATAGGGTTGTGGAAAACCAGAAGGGAGTAACTCCTTGGAGGAAGGATGGTACAAAAATGTGAATCATAAATAAAGTACATACACAAAAAGAAATTACAGAGAAAAGGCTGCCTTGCTTAATTCATTCCAGCAGTGTTCCTTAAAATTGTCTCCACAAGCATACCATGAGTGACCACCTCCTGCCCAGTTTGCACTGGTTCTCTGGGACTCTCTGAGATTCCATTTTTGGGGGCAAACAAAAGCGGGGCTTTCTGAGATTTGAGAGTGTAAGGGGCTCCAGAGACTGTAAAGTTTGAGAACCACGGCATTATAAACAGGCATGGTGACCATATGTCCTCTTTTCCCAGGACATGTTCTGGATGTCAGCCTTGTGAGGAGGCAACAGGTAGCCTTCTTGTAAATAATAAATTATATGTAATAAATTATATGCAATGGTTTAAAATTCAGTAAGTGATATAGCGTTTAAATTAAATCCATGAAAGGAAAATACATCAATGTTTTTAGGTTTTATTGTGTCATGTCCTATATCTTTCTTGGATGTCCTATATTTTGGGAGGCCTTGTCCTCTTTTTTGATTTATGACATATGGTCACCCTGTAGACAGGGCATAAAAAGAATCTCATGGAGACTTAAAAAACAACAAATCTGTCATGGGACACCTTACAGACTTTTCCCTGTGGTTTATTATGAGTTCCAAAGTGCATGAAATATTAATTAACATCAAATATTAATTAATTAGAAAACTGTTTCTATGCTGCACCTGTCTTTCAATATAAATATTCTCCAAGTAGTTCATCATAAACACATAGTATGAAAATAACAATAATATACAGCTAAGAGTAAAGATCTAAAGATTAGAAACAACGAGAGTAGATGTGCAGAAGGGTTAGGTTAAGGATTTTTTCTCCCATGATCCAGCACAAGCACTCAAAATTTGACCATCTAAGCACAGGACAGGCTGGTTTTTATACACTCAACCATATGTTTGCTTCTGACAAGTTCAGCAACACAGTCCTCACCTACATTTGCAAAAATGTGACTGAGCAATACAGATTTCCAGTTCATGCATGTCTGAAACCTCTACCCCTTATTCCACTTCCATTAGCCCTGACTCTCGTGTCCATCTGTTTTCACAACTGAGGATTGTGCCCTTAATCTAGAATCAACGCTTCCACCTGTAACACAGAGTTGTCAGATCACTGTATTCTAGGTGCCTCTATTCCAACACACACACACCCCTGATATTTCCTAGACCAAAATTCAACAGATCCGATTGGAACCTATAGAGGAAAGCATGTGTATGTTCTCTGTTTCAACATCATTGTGACTTATTGACACAGCATCATCAATGTACATGGTGGTTTATAAGCAACAGAACATAGTCCCTGTCCTGTGAGGCTCACAAAATCTAAAATGAAGATTGTGTGAGCCCCTCATCCAAACATAACAGGGTTGGGGGGAAGTGGCACATCTGTTGGTCAGGTAAATGAAGGAAGAACTGTGCAATTATTTCATGCATATGTGGCACTGTCCCCTAATCCCTCTACCTTTATTATTAAGCCAAAGAAAACAAAGAAAGCAAGCACTGGAAGGAAGGAAGAAATTAATTTTTACTCTTGCAAATACATCACTGACTATTGACTAAAACCTCTGGGGGACAAGGAGGAAGACAAAAAGGCATGTGCAGCAAACTGAAAGAACAACTTGGAACTTTTATTGGTGTTAAAGTTTGTTTATATATTTTTGGCTTTGGAAAAATGAGCCCTTGCTTGCCATACCACTTCCTCCTGAACCACTCGACTGTATTTTCCATGTAGACCAGAGAACCAGGATGGTGTAGTGGTTTGGGAGTTGGACTGAGACATGGACGATCCAGATTCAAATCCCTCTTTGGCTGTGAAATTTCTTGAGTGATCTTGGGCCAGTCACTCCCTCTCAGCTGCACCTACCTTACAGGGTTGTTGTGAGGACAAAAGCTTTGTAAACCACCTTGAGCATTTGCAATGGCATGGGAAAGGCCGGGTATACATTTAACTAACTAACTAACTAACTAACTAACTAAATAAATAAATAAATAAATAAATAAATGTAGTGTTCGCTTTTCAGGAATTCATGGATCCATATTCCTCCCTGGTACCCAGAGATGATTGGATTGGTGAGACAGGGGGGCATCTAAATGAATACAATTTATTCCTGCATTAGGGTTAAACGTTTTTGCTTGGCAGCATATCAAACTGTGGCATTGGGATCCCTTGTCTCCCTCTCCACATTTAGGGCCCTTGCCTTGAAGGCAGTGCCTAGAAGACAGCGCATTGCATTCCCTGTTCCATACAAGAAGGTTGCCAGAATTTTTGCCACAAAATTGGGACAGGAACCTCTGTCCCATTTGCCAGTATGTAAACACAATCCTCCCAAATCAGGATTGTCCTTGTTTTTCAGGACATACGACAACCCTATGTACAAGACATGGGTGCAGATAAGTCACAACTCATGTCTTCCACGAGAATGCAGAGTGTTCTCTGCTGTGCCACAGACAGTGTCCTTCAGTCTGCTGCTAAAGACTCTTTCACTCCAGTTGCAGCATATGTATGTCCTTGAGCCCAGCAAAGGATCCCAAGTGACTTGGCTGTACCACTGGTTAGATTGTGGAGAAATGGTCCACATACACTCCAAACCTACAAGGAAGGCTTCTGTATTCCTCCCTCCCGTCATCCTAGCCCCGAACCCATTGCCCATTCACATCCAGACTCTCAGCATGGAAATCAGATGTGCCTACCTTCTGGAGAAAGCCTCTCAAATTGAAGATCCAGCCTTGGTTTGCTTTTAGGGCGAGTGAGATTCCTGCAGTGGGACCACAGCAGTGCCTCAGACCCAGGCCATGCGCCTGCTGCTGACCATGGCAAAGTTTGGGAGGCAAACCAGAGCTGTCTTGGCAGTCAAAGGCAGGAAGAGACCGAGCATGAAGGGGAGGGCACGAGCATGGCTGGGACTTTAACATTCATGCTGTGAGCTGCAGGGGGAGCAAATCAAACATGAACAACAGAAAAACAAGCAAAATGTGATGTGAGCACAATGTGGAGGGATGGAGGAAAACCCCTGGCCAGGGGCTTTGGGGAAGGGAGCGCATTCTTGTTTCAGTGCCAGGCAGGGTGACCATATGTCATAACCAAAAAAGAGGACATCCAAGAATAATAAAGGACCTGAGAAAGTAAAGCCAAAAAACTCATATTTATTGCTTTCATGGGGTTACTAGTCAGTTAACCACTATATTATTTATTAAGTTTAAAACAATTGTACCTAATTTATGAATACTGTATAATTTATTAATTCCAAGAAGGCTACATGCTGCCTGATTACAAGGAAAAGGAGAAAAATGAATATTTTTTTCCAGGATGCAAGGCTAAAAAAGAGGACATGTCCTGGAAGAAGAGAATATATGGTTACTCTGGTGCCAGGAGATTCCAATAGCCACTTTCAGAACTTGTCAGAAAACAGAAGGGAATTAGAGCTATAACTGTTATTTTCAATGTTTTCATCTCACTTTTCCCCCAAGGCTGGCACATATCACACTTGCTCACCTCAATTTGATACTCACAACTTCCCTGCAAGGTAGGTTAGATAAAGAAAAGGCAACTGGGCTAAGTTCACATAGGGCACAACCCTAATTTAGGCCAGTGCAACTTTGTTCCCATGGTGGTGTGCATTGGTCTAACCCCCTCTCCCCCGGAAGTGGCACAGAAATGTACTTTTGCAACACTCCCAGGCCAGCATGGGATTGTGTGCATCTGATGGGGTTTAGAATTGCAGCCCCAGTAAGATTTATGGCAGAGAGGAGATTTAAACCTGTGACTGCATCATTCTAGTGCAGCACTCTAACTACTTACATGCCTCCATCCAAAGCGGACTGCTCTGCCCCCTATAGCTATGCTACTGATCTCATGTTAAATTTGTACGTGGGGAACTGCATCGTTTAGATTTTATTTCTGAGTCACGAGAATGTCTCAGGCCATTTGGCTCTGTGGTTAAGGGGTGTGGAGCCTCAGCCTTTGAACTCTGAAGAGTCCCAAAGTGCTATACAGTACTATTATTCCTTCCCAGTGCTTGGGGTTGACAGTGAGCCTAGTGGGTGGAGGAATCTCCACCACCTGACCCATAGCTTGTCCTGCTGAGCCTTCCCACCCGCATGCCTCCCCCCCCCCCGAACACTACTGAAGAATTTTGCATTAAAGCTGAAATAAAACCAGAGTTGCAAAGGGTCTTCAGAGTTTCCATTTCCAGGGACATATCCAGGGAGAGTAGGAGCAGGGCTGGAATCAAGGGTAGCCGAGGCTCAGAGCCAAAACATTGAAATCATTAACTGGAGACACACACACGGGGCTCGGCTCTTTCTCTCTAGTTATGAAACTTTCCATTGCACAGAGCTGAGAGGTATGCACAAATGTGAGCATTTAACATACACATGTGAATACACAGATGTGTGTGCAGTGATGTACACCTGTCCATGTACGCATAGTGAGGAAAGCATGCAAACAAAGGTTGCTATGTGTGTGCACACAGGTTCTGGGCAAAGAAACGTCAGCGCATGCGGCTGCATCCACCTGTGGGGTGCACAGCAGAGCATGGATATCTGTACAAAATATATCTGGAAACAGAAATTCAAGTGTGTGCAGAAATACATGGGGGAACATGGATGTACAGAACAAGATGCAGTCATACTTGGTATGAGTCCCTCTCATACAGCCTCGTGTATGGAAGCCATATGCTGACCATGGCAAAGTTTGGTGTGTGTTTGTGTGTTCAGTATTTCTCTTTGCAGCTTTCTGATCTCACAAAAATAGACATACCTTGACCATGTGCATAGTATCCCTTTACCACTGAGCAATGAGCAGAGATGTACTGGATCTGCTTCCTCGAGTCTTGACTCAGCCCTGTGTAAGGTGACCATATGTCAATGACTGCAAAAGACACTGTGTGTCCCATTTCTTGTGTGTCCCAAAATGTAGCATACAAGAAAAATGTAGGACTTGACAACATAAAAGCTAAAAACATATACAGTGGTGCCTCACATAAAGAGTTTAATTTGTTCCGGAGGCATGCTCTTTAAGTGAAATGCTCTTTAAGTGAAGCAGATTTTTCCATAGGGAATAATGGAAACTCAGACAATTACAGTAGTTCCACAATCCAAAAAATATTCATATAAAAATATTAACTGGATGTAAAAATGATGATAAAACACTGTAATTTAATTCAAAACATGCATTCAATGTGCATGATCTTATGAAGTCTACTTAGGCTGCAATCCTAAAGACACTTTCCTGGGAGAAAGCCCCATTTAACACAGTGGGTCTCACTTCTGTGTAGACATAGGAGACTGCAATCAAAGACACTTTCCTGGGAGGCCTACCTGGGCTGCTGCTGGAGGTTTAAGGTGGTCGGTGGGGGCACTTGGGGGCAGCTGCCTCTGGCACCCCCAGGCAACTGCCCCCAAGTTCAGGACAGTTAGAGGCAGCAGCGCTGGCCGGCAGCCCTTTTAAAGAGCCTGCATGCGGAGCATCAGGGCTGCATAGCACGCGTGCCCATAGTGTGTTTGCTTGTTAAGTGAAGTGGAACTTGTTGTGTGAAGCAAGATTTCTTGGAAATTTTTGCTTGTTATGTGAAACGCTTGTTAAGCGAGGTACCACTGTATATGGCTTTCATGTAGTTAATTTAAACACTATATTACTTATTAAATTAAAAACTATTACATAAAATTTATTAATTTTAAATAGGTTACAGGCTGCCTGCTTACTAGGAAATGGAGGACAATGAAGATTTTTAACAGGGTGCAAGGCTAAAAAGAGGACATGTCCTGGAAAAAGTGGACATATGATCACCCTGGTCCAGTGTTTTTGCCTTCCTTGAGTTGCTCATGAGTCATGTCAAGTTTAACCCAGAACCATTTCTTCAAGTCCTTTGACTCAGTTTCATGTCTTTTTAAGAAACATGTCAAATTATGGAAGCATAGAAAATAAGAGAACACAAACACAAAAACAGAGTCACAAGCAGTGGTGGGATTCAAATAATAACAACAGGTTCTATGTCCATAGAAAACAGGTTCTATGTTCCTTTCGTAACTGGTTCTCAGAACCAGGCGCTCATTAGCAAAGGTTTCTATAGAACCTGTGAACCCCTGAAGCCCACCACTGGTCACAAGTACACTCATGTACTGTATTTCAAATAACCAGTCAAGTTTAAAAAAAATTAGGGTAAAACCTCCAAAGTCCTAAGTCAAGAGTTTGAGATTTTGACATACGTGACTCAAGTCTATATGGTTTCTATATGTGAAACGTGGTTTCACAGCTCAAGTCTGAAACGGCAATCCTAACCCCAGTTAGGCTGGCACAAATCCCATCCTAGTCTGTTTAGACTAGTTTAGTCTAGTCTAAACTGACTGCTGTGAAAAATACATATGTAAATAGAGTTTCTTCGTGACAGAATCTTTTGAGTGCTGCCTCATTTTCTCCTTCACATGCACACCGTCACAACCATTAGAAGCTCTAATCATGGTGACCATATGGCTGGAAATTTCCAGATTTGTCCTCTTTTTTAGCCTCCTGTCCAGGTGTCCTCCAAAAGGGCTTCATAGTCCTCCATTTCGGCTTCATTTTGGAACTTTGCAATGGTATGCAGTACCCCATCATGTCATATGTTGTTGGATTCGTAGTGAAGAGCAGAACCCAATGCAAAAATTGGTTTTGAAATATCTCATTCCTATACAAAGTTATGGCCAAAAAACTACAAATTTAAAAAAAATGCATTTAACTCAATGGGAAAGTGAAGGTGACCAATATTGCAGCTTTACTCATGAGTAGGCAAATGTGCCATTGTCTGCCAGAAAGGCCAGGGTGAGAGACCTTGTCCTCCTTTTGAGGTTTTGGGCGTATGGTCACCCTGGCTCTAACAGACTTCTTTATCATAGTTCTGCAGTAGTGCATTCTGACAATGCCAGCCTAAATTGGTTAGGATTGCACCCTGAGTCACCCAAATTGCGGCCCATCCTTGGCAATGAGAATCATCCCCCAGTGTAATCCGGGAATAGGGTTGTGACCTCCAAGCCTGTGAAGGGTAATGAGAGATGTGTCCTGGGGACACAAAAATGCCATCCCTCCCTTCCTGTTCCAGCTAATCTTGCTGTTTTGCTACCCCAGCTGAGAGATTTCCCAAACTGCATGCATGGAACAAATGAGACAACGGAACAGGATTGCCCTGGACGATTGGCTGGACCGGTCTATGGAGCCAGAATTATCTCATTTTTTCCTTCTGACCCTGATCTGAGAACGGGGTTGGGGGGGGTTGGGGGGGGCTTGTAACTGACAGTCCAAACTAAACACCCAGATGCTCAGCCTCACTTGGTGATATGGCAGAGTTTCATCAATGCTCCTTCTTGTGGAAGGGAGGAATGTTCTCCCTACATAAGACTCATCTTTACTAGTGCTAGTGACAGTTGACAGATCCTCTTCCTTTCCTACAGCACCTAGTGAAAGAGTGCATTTCATGCACCCTCAACACATGCACATAGGAACGTGAATGTGGGAATCTCAGCCACCACACCTATATCACCAGACAAGACAACACTACAGCTTAGCATGGGGAACAGGAATCAGCTAATAGTGTATCTAGGGAGAAATTGTGCATATCCCTTTTGTCATGCCGCACTGCACACACAGACATGCACACACATATACCGCCTGTTCTACCTATGTAGCAGAATAAGTGGAAATGTGATAGAAGGAAAACCTAAATTTTTTAGATTGCTTTGCATTACAAAAATTAAGAAAACCAAAACATTTTGCAAAAGAAAAACCTGCACAACAAGGAATGAGGTGGGAAAGAACCTTTTCCCCCCATGATATTCCAGTTTTGTTTTTCTGCTTTAAGGAGTTACTCTGCTGTGGTGTGAAAACATTTATTTATTTATTTAAGGGATTTCTACCCCACCTTTCCTATGCAAATTCCCAAGGCAGCTTACAAAGCTTGATTTTTTCCCCCTCTTGCTGTCCTCACAACAACCCTGTGAGGTAGGTGTGGTTGAAAGTGAGTGATTGTCACAAGGTCACTCATGAAGCTTCATTGCCAAGGAGGGATTTGAACCAGGCACACTCTCATCTCTTCCAAGCTTTCACATTCCAAGAGGTCTTCACACACACACACACACACACACACACACAGAGAGAGAGAGAGAGAGAGAGACTGGATGTTGATGACTCATGGATGGCGGCACATGTATATACAGCAGCTCAGCACCCCAGAGATAATCTGAGTCTGTATCCTGAGTGACCATATAGAATGGAGGGCAGAGTGTCTATAACTTTAACCACTGCATAGAATAAAGAATTCAGGCTGGTACTGCTTTTTAACCTTCTATGATGAGCTAAACCTGCTTCAGTTTTATTTTCTACACATTGGTTCAAGGTACATTCATTCTATATGATCACCCAGGTACAATGACAATGAACTATGTTTTAGATGATCTTGTCTTTAGCTGTCAGTTGGCACTGATGGTCTCCAATCTGGATCCTGAAACGGAAGATTCTGTAACAACAACAAACCAGCATGGGATCTTGGGCAAGTATTGGATTGAGTAGCAAGAGATGAATAATGACATTCATTTCGTCAAAGTGCATTCAACAAAAGGAAGCAACATTGTGCTAGGGCAGGAGGATGAGGAGAAAGGCAATAAAAGTGGCACAGGACACTTGATCAGCCAAAACGTAGAAGAAACAAACCGCTTAAACATCACAGCAGGGTGGTGGATTTTCACCATCTACATCAATGTGAATAAATGCTGATGTTGGAGTAACAAGCTTAGGGACCATTGTGAGAGATCTTGGCCATCTCCTGAAAGCACCCCTTCACGGAGCCTGTCCAAGATATTTTGAAGCCAAAATGAGAAAATTCAAATCGGAATCCATTCCCACTAAACATATGAATACTATAATCATTATAATCTAATCATAATCATACAATTGTAAACAATAATTATATGAGTACTGCTATACTGGGTCAGATCTGTATAGATCACTGTACAGATCACTATACAGATCTAGCTCTGTATAGTGAGCCCCCACTTTAAAGGTTTGTTGACTTTACCAGCAAATCACTGTACAATGGACTCTGCGTAGTAAAGCAAACTTCACTATACAGTTGGTTATTCACTCTATGATGGGCTCACGACTGCTGCCAGCAAAGCTTGCATCAGTGCCAACAGTTGCATCATTGCTGAAAAAATTGGACAGCATTGGGCCTTTTATCACTTTTAAGAGAGGAAAATAGCTGAGTTCTGTAGTAGAAACTTCAACTTCCAAAGTCTTGGAACCATTTAAAATCAAGGCATTATTGATGCCACCAGTTTATAATGGAAACCTACCCTGGCATATACAAAAATCCATGGAGAAGAATGGATAATCCATGCTTTCAAAAAGGATAAACTCAAAAATAATATTTCTTACCTTCGTGTGGTCAAACCACATGGTTTCCGAGCCTTTGGGGGCCAAAAATGCAATACCAACCCATTTCATATTCTCCTGCAGAAATTCCTGGTTTGTCCTGAATGCATTTCAATGAATTCTTTTGTTAGCTGGTAATTGATTTTTTGTTTGTTGTGTTTTGTACAAAATGGTCCTTAGATTTGGGGGTGCTGTATTTGTAATTGCTGCATTTACAACGTGAGTTTTACAAGTAACCTGTTACGATTAAGGCTCTTCTTTGCCTCCGTATCCTGTGTGTGTACAAAATTCAGCTTCTCTCCTTCTCTCACAAATCCATGTCTATCTCCATCTCCAGAAAAAGCACAATCACACCCCTGCAAAAACCTTGGAGTCAACAAGCTGCACCTGTATAAAAGTGTAACACAGCTGACCTTAAGTTGTGATGCCTGTTAAGTTGTGTTTCCTTAACTTATGGATTGCCCATCTTGAACTACTGCAGATGGTCTGACACAGCATCAAACAGCTATAAACAATTCAAAAATTCATCAGGTTTCAAGGTTTTTTTATTCCTTGCAATCCTATATCTGTATTAAAAAGTATATCTTGTGGTAATGGGTACTTACCTAAACTTGGGAAAGATCTGTGCTCAGTGACCAGACAGAATCTGTCCAACTATCTGTTGGGTTGTGATCTTCCAGGCAATTGTTAGTGAAGAATGTGGGGCATTTGTTGCTCTTTCAGTGGCCACAGGCACAAAGCCTCTCTTGCTGAGTTCCCTCTGCTGTGATCTTGGGTTGCAATTAAATATTTAATACTGAGATCCAAAGGCCAGATATTTCCTGGTTTTGCCAGCTTGGTGCTGCGTTGCCCGTCAGTCAAAGCAAGGGGAAGACAGACCTGATCAGAGAGCCCTGCCTTGGCATCCATCAGTCTTGAAAGACTATGGTATTGTGATTGACGCTGACACTGCATGCGAAGCACAAGGCCTGGGTAGATTGTTAAGGAGGATCAGCTGTTACTCAAGCAGCAAATCCCCCCTCTCCATGCCACTAAATAGTCCAAATGGAACAGCAGAGCCAATACGATTGGTTCCGGCTGCGTCGCAGAGCTGGGCTAAGGACAGGAGCTCACCCTGTCTTGTGGGGACACGGTTAACAGGCACAGTGTCTTAACCACTTGTGCCACCCACAGCCCTGCCATGGTGCACCTTATCAAGGTCCACCAAAAAAAAAGTTCATGATTGAGCCTGCTTCGCTTTCCTTTCCTTAAGGTGCAATCCTAACCAATTTAGGCTCACCTGATATATTTTCCCATGGTGGTGTAGGGTTGTTGGTGTATGCTCATGCACTGACCTACACTCGACACTCCACTCTCAGGAGTGGGGCAGAAGTGCTTGTGGCTTTTGTGACACCCCCAAGTCAGCACAGGACGTATGCCAGCCTAACTAAAGGTTAAAACACACGTTCCTGGGAGTAAGACTCATTGAACACAATGGGACTTACTTCTGAGTAGACACGGTTAGGATTGTGCTCACAATCTACCACATCCGGACAAGATAAGGTAGCAGGGAGTGGAGACAAACAGGAAGTGTGGAAGAGAGGAAACAGGTGATCCTCTAGCCCACTGTGCTCTTCTCCTCCACACTTCCTCTTTTGCTACATTCCTATTTTCCTTTTATAATCAGGATACAGCCACAGAAGCTCTGTATCAGCCGCCATGAGACGTGGCTCTCCTCTCTCTTTAAAACACTATCAAAGTTTGCGTCCTTTCTTTTTTGCTGTTTGCCGCTAATACGTTTCTAAGTGAAAAAGAGTATTTCTGGCCATCACCTGTTTAATGACATCACTTCCTCCTTGATGACATCATTCCCAACACTCACAACTTCTGGATGCTGCAGGAATCTAGCTTTGAATCCCAGTTGCAGGAGAGTAATGGTGGGAGAGAAGGATGCTTTTCTCTCCTGCTGGTGGACTTCCCAGGGGCAGCTGTGGACCACTGTGGGAAGTGAGATGCTGGCCTAAATGGGCTCTGTTGGGCCTGATCCAGCAGGGTTTTTAATAACAAAATCATAACAACCTGCCTGGCTGGATAAGGCTAAAGGTCCATTCTAGTCCAGTTTCCCAAAGTGGCCCATCATATGTAGTAGATACTGTAGATACTGTAGATTATAGTAAACAAAATCAGCTGTCAGAATTTTATTAGAATTTATTGGAATTTATTAGAATTTATTAGAAATTATTTGATACCTCTGAAATCATACTGTAAACCCAGGCAGTTTGCAGACACACATTCCCAGACAGAAGCTTCCAATCAACCTTCACAGGCTCCCCGGAGAGGAGATGATAACATCACAATGCCCCTTCTCCTTTCCCAGGAGTTTGATAGTTATCAGTGATTAGCCACTTAAGGCTTGTAAAGCCAGCCAAGCTAAGACAGGAAACTCTCTTTGTCTTCACCTGACCCTGTGGCAATAATAAAGAAGCGCTAAGTGGGAAAAGGAATAAGAACAACTAGATGGAAGGAAGGAAAACAATGACTTAGGAATATTAATTGTCAGGCAGGACGAAAAAGGCTTATTTGAAGCCCAAAGATCATAAAATTAAAATAAAGTTTTAATTTCTTCTTTTTGTATTAACAGAAGCCCAAATGGATCAAGTAAATGTTAAACCCATGTGTGCTTAACTTCGTATGACAGTTGTGATGTTTTCCATTGTAATTGTATCTCCCTAATCTCACCTCTTTGTGTATAACAGGAAACTCTAAAGTAGGATCTCTTGTACACCTGTGAGAATATCTCTGTCACAAAGAAATAATCCCTTTTTGTAAAGAATGTATACGTGACTGAAGGGGTATAAGAAGTGTGTGCGAAATGTACAAGAGATCTCAGTCTTTTTGTAGGACGAATCTTTGTCCGACTGGGATCTGGAGCTCCAAATAAAATCTCTTGCTTGCATAAGCGTCTCCTGGGTCCTCTCTGGATTAATCTCCCAATCTTCCTATTACAAGATATGCCTCAGGGAGCACACAAGACAACAAGATACTAGCATCCTGGTGCCACTCTTTTGTACCTGAGGTTCAGAGATAGTTTTCTCTCTATGGATAACAATTCGGAGGATAATGAAATCTGCAATGGGGGGCTGCATGCGGCCCTCCAGAGATTGCACCCAGCGTCCTACTGAGAAGCCTCCTGGATGCAACTGGAAAGCATTTCTGATTTGCACTGGTGGACTGAAAGCAGGATGACCAGATGCCCAAACTTCAAAAGGAGGACAATGTCTTGGATTCCTCTCAGCCTGGCCTTTCTGGTGGACAATGGTGCATTTACCTACTCACAAGTAAAGCCACAATATTGGGCACTTTCCCATAGCGCTCAATCCATATTTTTGATTTTTAGTTTTTTGGCCATAATGTTTGATAGGAGATATTTCAAAGCCAATTTTTGCATTGGATTCTGCTCTTCAATACGAATCCAACGACATGTGACATAGTGGATTACTGCACACCATTGCAAAGTGCCAAAATGGAGGACAATGAAGCCCTTTTGGAGGACACCCAGACAGGAGGCTAAAAAAGAGGACAAATCCAGAAAAGTCCAGTCATATGGTCTTCCATTTGCAACCAGGCGAGCTTCTGGGGCCCTCCAGCATAGGGTTGCCATAATTCTCTTCCACACAATTGGGACAGAACCCTCTGTTCCATTTGTCAGTATGTGAACACAATCCCCAAAATCAGGATTGTTCCTGTTTTTCAGGATATATATGTCAACTCTACTCCATCAGCAGGAGTGATATAAAAATGATTAAAATGCAGTAATATATAATACAAAATAATAAAGAAAATACAAAATATAAAGAAAAATAAAACAAATTAACCTGCACTTAGGCTGCAATCCTAACCACACTTTCCTTTGAGTACTATTGAACACAATGGGACTTACTTTTGAGTAGACATTTTTAGGATCACACTGTTAGTCGCTCAGGTCTCTCAGGCTGCAATCTATTCCTTCCTTACACAGGAGTGAGCCCCTCTGATTATAATAGGGCTTACTTTAGAGTAGACATGCAAGGCTAGCTATCTCAGGCTCCTTTCCATGACTCCCCTTACGTACGAGTGAGCCCCATTAACTGTGATAGGCTTAATTCAGATTAGACATGCATAGGCTGGTCTCTTAGGAGAGGCTGAGGAGGTGGTGGCGGAGTGCCAAAACTGGTGATATCCCAGCTAGGTCTATTTTTTCACTTATTTATCAAGACATCTAGACAAGTACTCGGTGATCGAAAGAACCCAGCATGGATTTATCAAGAATAAATCTTGCCAGACAAATCTGATCTCCTTTTTTGATCGGGTTACGAGCTTACTGGACAATGGCAATGCTGTCGATGTCATTTATCTTGACTTCAGCAAAGCATTTGACAAGGTCCCACATGACATTTTAATTGGGAAGTTGGGAAAATATGGGCTAGATGAGGCAATTGTTAGGTGGATCTGCAACTGGCTCAACGAGCGCACTAAAAGTGTTTTAGTAAATGGTTCTGTGTCAACCTGGGGGTCGGTTTCAAGTGGGGTGCCCCAAGGCTCTGTCTTGGGCCCGGTTCTCTTTAACATTTTCATTAATGACTTGGAGGAAGGGGTACGGGGGAGCCTGATCAAATTTACGGATGACACCAAGCTGGGAGGAGTAGAAAACACAGCAGAAGACAGGAGAAACCTCCAGGAGGATCTGGATAAACTAGAATACTGGGCTGTAACAAATAGAATGAATTTCAACAGGGAGAAGTGAAAAGTTCTGCACTTGGGCAATAAAAACCAAAAATACAGGTATAAAATGGGGGATTCTTGGCTTGGCAGCAAACATGTGAGCGGGATCTTGGAGTCACCATGGATCACAAGCTGAACATGAGTCAGCAGTGTGATGTGTCTGCAAAGAAGGCAAATGCCATTTTAGGCTGCAGTAAGAGGTCTGTAGCTTCCAAGTCACGAGAAGTTCTAGTTCCTCTTTATTCTGCATTGGTGAGACCTCACCTTGAGTACTGTGTTCAGTTCTGGGCACCTCACTTGAAGAAAGATTCAGCCAAACCGGAGCAAGTCCAGAGGAGAGCGACAAGAATGATCAGTGGGATGGAAGGGAAGCCCTACGAGGAAAGGTTGGGGGAACTTGGGATGTTCAGCTTGGAGAAGAGGAGGCTGAGAGGAGACATGATTGCCCTCTTCAGATACCTGAAGGGCTGTCATAGGGAGGAAGGGGCCAATTTGTTCATAGCTGCTTCTGAAAGCAGAACTAGAACCAATGGGTACAAACTGCAAGAGAGGAGATTCCGGTTGTATATCCAGAAAAAATTCCTGACGGTGAGGGCGGTTCGGCAGTGGAACAGATTGCCAAGGGAGGTGGTGGATTCTCTCTCACTGGGGATCTCCAAGCAGAGGCTCGATGAGCACCTGTTGGGGATGCTCTAGGGGGAATTCCTGCTGCAGGCAGGGGGTTGGACTAGATGACCTACTAGGTCCCTTCCAACTCTATGATTTTATGATTCTACATCACTTGTATAAAAGTTAAAATTTATTAGAAATTTTGGTTTTGCAAAACATTCTTCATCCAGGTTACTCTCAATCCAAGGTTTTACTCTATAATAATAATAATAATAATAATAATAATAATAATAATAATAATGCCTGAAAAAATAATAACAAGCCTGAAAAAGTGGTTGCAAATGAGCAGATCAAGCTTCTACGGGACTTCAGGATACAGACGGAGAAGGTCTTGGAACACAAGACTCCAGATATCACCATCATAGAAAGCAGTCAGGTGTGGCTTGTTGACATTGCCAAACCAGGTGACAGAGGAATTGAGGAGAAACAACTGGAAAGGATCTCCCGCTACCAAGACCTAAGAATCGAATGACAGCATATCTGGTGTAAGCCAATGCAGGTGGTTCCAGTGGTAATTGGCACACTCAGTAGCAGTGCCCAAAGACCTTGGCAGGCACCTGAAAACTATTGGCATTGACAAAATATCACTCTGCCAATTGCAGAAAGCCACTCTTCTGGGATTAGCACCAATTATACACCCACTGATGGGCACTTACCGGTTCGGGCCTACTCGCCCGAACCAGATCTTCCAATTTCCCTGCCGCTGGCGAACTGCGGTTCACACCGGCCGCCATCTTTGTTTTTGTGCGCACCTCCGCGTGTCTCTACACTTCCCCCGGTTGGGGGAGCTCAGTCCCCCGCGCATGCTGCTCCGCGTGCCTTCTGTTGTCCCCCTACCGGGGGAGGGGGCTCAGCCCCTGCGCGCGCTGCTCCGTGCGCCCTCTGACTTCCCCCAGCTGGGGGAGGGGGCTCAGTCTCTCGCACGCGCTGCTCCGCACGCCCTTTGATGTCCCCTGGCTGGGGGAGGGGGCTCAGTCCCCCGCACGCGCTGCTCCGCACGCCTTCTGACTTCCCCCGGCCCCCTACTCAGAAGTAAGTCCCATGACAGTCAATGGGACTTACTTCCAGGAAAGTGTGTAAAGGACTGCAGCCTCAGAGCCCCAGCCTATGCAGGTCTACTCAGAAGTAAGTCCCAGTATAGTCGATGGGACTTACTCCCAGGAAAGTGTGGAGAGGATTGCAGCCTCAGAACCCCATCCTAAGCAGGTCTACTCAGAAGTAAGTCCCAGTATAGTCAATGGGACTTACTCCCAGGAAAGTGTGGAGAGGATTGCAGCCTCAGAGCCCCATCCTAAGCAGGTCTACTCAGAAGTAAGTCCCAGTATAGTCAATGGGACATACACCCAGGAAAGTGGAGAGGATTGCAGCTTCAGAGATCCATCCTAAGCAGGTCTACTCTGAAGTAAGTAATTTTTTAATTTTTAAATTAAAAACCTCCCTGGCCCTGCCCCTGGCCCTGCCCACTTCCGGAGAACCGGATCTTGGGCCAGGCCGGGCCCACCACTGTATACGCCACTACATCACACAGTCCTTGACTCTTGGGAAGGGTCCGACTGGTGATGTGAATGAAACCAGCACGAAATTGTTCGCTGTGTATTTATGGATAATAATAATAATAATAATAATAATAATAATAATAATAATAATAATAATAATAATAATAATAATAATAAAAACCTTTATTGGCATTGTGGTTTTACTCTATATATTTATGGATATGATCCCATCACTGAGGAAGCTGGACTAGATGGGCCTTTGGCCTGATCCAGTGGAGGCTCTTCTTATGTTCTTATGAAGCCGAGCTATGAAGATGTGCAACTGAATGTCAGCACATGGCAGATCTGCAGTCACACATTTGAGGAAGCCTTTGGTGAGAGAAGAGGAATGTGCAATCACGGATGCATCTTGGTCTCCTGGGATCCTAGCAGCAATTCTGCCTCTCAGAGGCAATAAAGTGCAGCACAGGTAGGGCGACCGTATGTCAGAACTGCTCTCCAAAATGGGACACCCAAGCAAAATGTAGGACATGACAAAATAAAAGCTAAAAACTCTCATATACATTGCTTTCATGTGATTAATTTAAAACTATTACATATAGTTTATTGATTACAATAATGCTACATGCTCCCTGCTCACAAGGAAAAAGTGGAAAATGAAGTTTTTTTCTAGGACACAAGACTAAAAAAAGAAGACGTCCCGGATAGGGCTGCCCTAATTCTCTTCCACAAAATGGGGACAGGACCTTCTGTCCCATTTGCCAGAATGTGAACACAATCCCCCCAAATTTGGATTGTCCCTGTTTTTCAGGACATATGGCAACACAAGTCCTGGAAAAAGAGGACATATATTAACTCTGATCGTGGGGCATTTGGTGGTAGGATGGTGTTGCTAAAGGACTAAGGTGTTGCTACAAGGGACTGTGAAAATCAAATGAGAATAGGGTCCCTTGTAACCATTTTTGTGACACTGAAGGGTGTTTGCAAGTGGGAGGCAAAGCCTTTGGTCTGGCGCTGAGACTGCAGGAGGAAGGCAAGAAGGCCAGTCCCTGTTGCCTGGCAGTATCAAGGCCAACAAAAGAAGGAGAGAACAGGGAGTGTTTGCTTAACCTTTTCTCCGAAAGGTTTGGAAAGGAGACAAAACAGGTTGCAAAAACAAAGTTAATCTCCGTACCAAGGCGGTGCATGAAAAAAATGTGTGCAGTGCAAAGACAGCAACACCACATTCCCTTGACTGGGGATGAGGCTTCCCCCAAATCTTGGCACCCAAGCCCAGGAGCACCCCAGCCTATGGAAGTTTTCCCCCCTTCTCAAAGAGAAAGCAGTTGTTTAAAACGTGTGATGGTGGACCCATGAGCATGCGCAGAGTGTCATGGGGTATCTTCTTGTTTCCCTGGAAATGGGTCACATATTTTGTATGATTTCTGCCAGGGTCCCACTATGGGCTGTGGTGGCTCAGTGATTAAAGACACTAGGGCAAAATCCAGAGTAACTACAGGGAGTCCTTGCTCCAGTGTAAGAACAACTTAGAGCACAATCCTAACCAAGTCTACTCAAAAGTAAACCTCATTGAGTTCAATGGGTCTTACTCCCAGGAAAGTGTCTTTAGGATTGCAGCCTTTGTCTGGATTGCAATATGAATTTCCCATAGGTTTTCACTAAGTGGTGCAGTACGGGCACATGTAAAGTTTCTTACGTGCTCCTGTAGTTACTCTGGATTTGGGGGTAAGTTTATCAAGCAGCAGGTCAGTGGTTTAAGACCTGAGCACTGCAAGACGGAGTGAGTGCCTATTACTTGCCCAGCTAGTAATTTGAAAGCAAGGAAATGCAAGAAGATAAACTGATACCACTTTGGTGGAAGGTCACAGCATTCTGGGGTCTTTAGTCATGCTGGTCATGACCATGGAGACATCTTTGGATGACACTGGCTCTTTGCCTTGTAACAGGGATGAGCACCACCTTAGAGTCAGTCACGACTAACAGGGCAAACTGTGGGGTCACAGGGGTCCCGCCTCAGAAGCTGTGCTGCCTGAAATGGGTAGGGTTACCTTCTCTGGCTGAAAACAAGATGGCAGCCTGGGACCAATGCTGCCACTAAGCACTTGTGCACTACATGTAGGGTTGCCATATGTCCCAGAAAACCAGGATAGTCCTGGTTTGGGGGGACTGCGTTCACATACTGGCAAGTTTGACAGAAGCTCCTGGTTTTGTGGAAGAGAATTATGGCAACTGTACATGTCACATGCATCCGTACAACATGGCAAGGAACTATGCAAAAAAAAAAGCCCTGATAAGGAGCCAGAATGGGTTGGATATTCGGTACCCTCTAATTTTGGCAACTGACCAAGAGGATAAAATTCGGGATAAACCTGTGAAGTTCTGGCAGAGGGACAAATTTTGCACCAGACCCAGAGGAACCCACAGCATAGTTGCATATTTCCCTCTCTTTTCAGAGGCAGGCCCTGCTTTTTTTTAACTGAACCAATTATTTTGGTGTGGGCGGGGAGTAGAAAGCTGGAGTGTGGAACTGATCTCAACTTTATGTACACGATGCTTCAGGCACAGGACGTCTAGGGCTAGCCCTTCCCGGAACTAAAGCATTGCTCCAGAACTGGTTTGCCAAGATAACCGAGCCCTCTCGGGCACAGAATGCATGTTTATAGTGTTCCAATTAATTAATCTAGGAAAAATTGGCACTTCTGGGCAGCACTCGCTCACTCTCGTGGCAATGTATACACATTGGAAGGGCAGAAAGGAAGCCTACCCTTTTCAGCTTCTTCACCACTGGAAACTAAGTTAAAAAGTACGGTATATTAAAGGATCACATCTATACTTTGCAATCCTAACTCCTGGTTAGGCTATCATTAGTTTTTTGCTGGGTTGGGGCTGTCGTAGGACCACTTCTGATGTGGGGGAGGGTAGCCAGTGGATAGACATGCACCAGGCTCCCTACACCAGTACAGAACGGGAAGATGGGTGAGTTGCGCTGGCTTAAATTGATTAGGACTGAGCCCTGAATGCACACTCCTGAACAGTGTCACCCAACACTGGTCAGATCGTCCAGCAGTGGCGTAAGACGGCAAATCCTTTCCATTAATTGTGTGAGGCACAATTTACAGGGAAGCCACATTGCAACAACAGAAGGGCTTGCAACTTGGCAGCCTCAGCCAAATGTCCTCATTTCATCCCCTGGCCAACCGATCTGATCCTGTACCACCTACTGGCACCACTGCTCTTGTTCTGGCTAATTTCCCAAGAACTTGTAATGTGAGTCATCATCCGGACTTTACCCTTCAGTGCCTGGAATGTAAACTACCAATAAACAAGAGGAACTAGAATCAAGAGCTATTTGAGTGGGGAAGAGTGAGGCCATTTGCATAACAAACAGCGTTGCCAGTGAACTCTTTTCAGAGTCCGGTGTACGGTTTCACATTTAGATGGCTCTTGAAATTGTGTCTGGGCTGCAAACACAGAATTCTTCATCAGCATCTGCTTATCCTGCAGCTTGAAGATAAAACAAGGATTTTCTATGCGGCAGGAAATGTTGAGATGCCTGCAAGGTTTATCAGAGGGCTTCTCTTGAGAAAATTGATAAGGGCTGAACAAATTTCCCTGAAAGATAACTTGCCCATGGTCCTCAACCTTCCCTTATAACATAGAATGGTGGAGAGCACATGTTGTACCTAAATGCATTTTCCTGGTTCACACGACTGTGAGGATTAACTGGGCACCTTTGAAAATGCCCTTAGAAGATGCTTCTGCAAAAATTAGGTTGATGGGAAAAGGAAAGGCTATGGAGCTGAATCTAGTTCTACGGAATTGTCATCACTTTTAGATCATGCACACCAGTGAGAATACGCAGCACCGGGGGATGAAGGTCTGAATGCTGGGTGACCATATGTGTCCTGGAAAAAAAGTCAATGTTCTCCTTTTTCTTGTATGGGGGCTGCACTCTGTGTGAATGCCAGTATCTCTGTGGGCAAGTACCGGCACACACACACACAAATACACACAGGTGAGTACTTGTGTGTACCGACAGGTGATGCTGTACTGACGGCATCTATTTTTAGAAAAATAGCACTGGTTATGGCATATAGTTACCCTGCCTGAATGCTGTCATTAAACAGGTTTGTTCCTGTATGTTGCGTGGATTTGAACCAGAGTAAACCACTCCAAACATTCTTGGAGGAAGAGCAGCATGGAAGAGTGATCAATTCAATAAAGCATGTAAATTCATGCTTGAAGGGAAGGGAAATTGGGCAGAGATATGTTCAGGCTATCCTTTAACATTATTGGGGTTGATCAGGCCAGTTAAAATCAACATGTGGGTCATTATTAGTAGCATCAATACCTGTTTGTAGGGAAAGAATGTGTGAAAGGGATTGAAATCTGAAGCAGGTGTACAGAGGAAGACAGAAAGAAATTGGTCCACCTTTTCAGACTGGGGGCTAAATGTGTGTCCTACTTTGGAATACAGTTTCCAGGCCTGACCCTGGACCTCCCAGTACACGAGATGGCCTGCCAAGTGCAGCTGGAGTTGTCATAATTCTCTTCCGCAAACTGGGTACAGGTGGACCCTCTGTCCCATTTGCCAGTATGTGAATACAATCCCCCAATATCAGGATTGTCTCTGTTTTTTAGGGACATATGGCAACCCTAAGTGCGTCGACCCTTCAAATTTGGCCTCTGTGATGCAGCATGTAGAAAATATGCACTATGGCTCTTCAGGCTCTTCACTTCTCGCAAAAGTGCATGTATCATGAAAACATGTCAGAAAAACATGTCATTAAAAAAACCATGGGCAAAATCCAGTGTAACTATGGGGAGTCCTTCCTCTGGTGTAAGAACAACCTACTCTGGATTCCAATATGAATTTCCCATAGGTTTTCACTAGGTGGTACAGTAACTACAGGTGCACATGAAGTCTCTTGTGTGCTCCCGCAGTTACTCTGGATTTGGGGGTATGTGAAAATAGGATCACTTCAATCCCAGGTTAACCAGATGTCCTCTTTTTCCAGGACATGTCCTCTCTTTTAGTCTGAAAAAGATCCTCTTTATTCTCCATTTCCTTAGCATCAAGCAGTGTAATTAATTAATTGTATACAATTAATTACATTATATGCAATTTTTAAATTCAATAAATTATATTATAAATTACATAGTGTAAATTAACAATGTTTATTTATTTATATATACACTGTGATACCTTGTCAGACAAACGCTTTGTAAGAAATTAAAAGCGCTTTGTAAGCGCTTTGTAAGAAATTAAAATTTATAAGGAATTCTGCCTTGTAAGACAGTTTTACAATGAAAATTTGTTGTAAATGAACAAACTGATGGATCTGCATTGTGAGCAACAGCAAAAGGTTATGGAGGAGATCTCATCTGCAGAGAATGGGAATAAGGAAGAGGAATCCCTCACATCAAATGAAATTAAGGGGATTTTTAAACACTGGGAAATGGTGCAAAATTTTGTAGAAAAGCACTACCCAAATAAGGCTGTAGCAGTGTGAGCAATGAATCTGTTTAATGAAAATGCAATATCACAATTCCCTGAAATCCTCAAATGGAGACGAAAGCAAGTGTCATTAGAGAGGTTCCTTGTTAAAGTTGCTCAAAAAAACACCAGTCTTTTGGAAAACTTGCATATAATCCAGAGTAACTACGTGAACATGTAAGAGACAATAAGTGCACCCGTAGTTACTGCACCACCTACTGAAAACCTATGGGAAATTCATTTTGCCATCCAGAGTAAATTGTTCTTACACCAGAGCAAGGACTCCCCATAGTTACTCTGGATTCTGCCCTAAAAGACATTCTTTTAGTCATCCTTGGCCATAAAGGTTTTTCTTTTCTGTTTGACTGTACAGTATAGTACAGAGTTTTTTAAAATTAATATTACAGTAATTGTGTTCTGTATTATATAACAGTGTTTTCGATTTGATTATAGCATTTTGTCATCATTTTTACATACCATTAATATATTTATGTGAATATTTTTGGGTTGTGGAACCAATCGTCTGAGTTTCCATTAATTCCTATGGGAAAATCCGTTTTGTTAAAAGCAATAAAAGGTCCCCATCCAGCCTCCCTTCAAATGCCTGAGTTCAGCTACAAAGGAAACATTGCCCCCTGCTGGCAAAACCATAGTATAGCTGCTGTGATCCATCTTGCATTGAACTGTTCATCCCAAAAACTTTTTAACAAGCAAGTTACTTGTTAAGTGGGATATAGTGGAGAACTGCCTTCACTATTGTGAAATAAGTCTCCAGTTTTCAACAAGAGCTTCCTTGGAAATGAGCCATGGGTGCAAAGGATGAAGAGCAGGACATCAAGAGCTGTAAGATGTTGTACTTCAGTGGTCAGGGCCAGATTTAAGCCAACTGAACCACGTGTTCCCAATTGGCCTCTGCATTTAGGGGGAGGCTACTCTAGAGAAAAAAATATTTTTACTAAATCAATTTAAAGTCACTAAAACAAGTGATTTGTTATTGACTATTCAGAGGTAATTACACATTTTGCTTTTGCTATCTATCTAATCCAGTGATTTTCAGTTTCAACCAGTGTGCCATAGCATACTGGTATGCCGCGGATAGTCCTGAGGTGTGCCATGGGAATTTGGGGATTGACATTCATCAATAGGAAAATTGGGGTTGTTGAACAGTCTGGTGTGCCTTGTCAATGGTAAAAACAATTGATAGTGTGTCATGACAATTTCAGTGCCTTATTAAGTGTGCCATGAGATGAAAAAAATTGAAAATCTATCTATCTATGGTATTTATATATTGCTTTTCAACTAAAAGTTCACAAAGCAGTTTACAAAGAAAATGAAATAATTAATGCCTCTAGGCTGTCTTGTCTGCAATTAAGTCTGCAATCTTAAAGACACTTTCCCAGAGTAAGACCCACTGAACAAAATGGGGCTTACTTTTGAGTAGAAATGGTTAGGATTGCGCTCATAATATTAAAATATGCTTAGATCCATTTTGTCTATTAACTCTCATCCCCTTTTAAGTCCATAGAGCAGTGATTGTGCCGTGGATAGTCCTCAGGCGTACCTCAGGAATATGGAGGCTGACATTCATTAATAGGAAAATTGGGGGATTTAAACAGTCTGGTGTGCCTTGTCAATGATAAAAATAATTGATGGTGTGCCTTGACAATTTCAGTGCCTTATTAAGTGTGCCATGAGATGAAAAAAGATTGAAAATCACTGCCCATAGAGGTATAACATCCTATAATCTTTATAACTGGTAGGTTCAACACACCTTGGCTGTTACATCCACACACACACCCCGTAACTCCGAAGGTCGGCATTGCTGGTGGTTTTTAGTTTTTTGGAAGCCTTAGGGTCCTTAAAGGTTAATCAGAGATTTCTTTTGTTCAGCTTGTCCATCATCACTGATCTTCAAGCCCTTAAACATGTGGCTTCAGAGGGGCAATGAGCTCGTTTGTAACAATAGTCTTACAGCCCAAACCTTGACATGTGTACTCTGAACTCAATTCTACTCAGCGCAGTACTTGCGAGTGAACCGTCTTGGTGCTTCAGTTAGTGCAGGGTGGACAAAGGTTGAACAGGTGTCAACAGAACCTCATGTGAGCACAATCCAGAGAGGAGACTCATAGTACAATTTTCACAACTCACGGTGGTATCCACGTTGTTATTGCAACCCGAATCGGCACACACTTACCTTGAAGTAGAGCACCTAATAAGTGGCCTTTCAAGTCAATTGCCTCATCTAGCTCAGAGTGGGCCGGCTGCAGATCTTGATCAGAACCTCCCAGACACCAGGAATCTAAACACTAGATCTTCAACTTGAGATGCCAGGAATCTAAAACCCAGATCTTCAGTCCTGCTGGGTCAGACCAAGCCACAAATGCTTCTGGGAAACTCACAGGCAACAACAGCCTCTTACCATTATTGTTCCACAGATACTGGAACTCCAAGGCATCCTGCCTTTGAAGCTAGGGGAGATCCAGGAGATCACAACCAATAGCTATTGGTAAATTGCAGATTACACCTTCTTCAAACCACTTAGGATAATGGTCACCAACACATGCTGCAGGTGTTTATTTTACATAAAATATTTTACATATTTTTACTTTGTAAAAATATTTTACAAAATAAGTTATAAGGACCTGAGACCTGTATGCAAGATGTGTTCCATCATGGAGCAAGACAATGATGGGCTAGCCTACTTCAGGTAGACCAGTGTTAGGTATTTGTTGTTACTCAGCAGACATATTGAGCATAATGTCCATTTTCCTCCAAGTTTGCTACCTGTAGCATTTTGCTGTTGGAGTAACCAACATCTTGTTTCTCATTTACTGCATTGTCCAACACCATCCTAAGATAACTGCATATAAAACTGGTGGAGAGAAATATGTGTTGAGAGCAAGGGTGGTGTAACAGTTCAGGGGTTGGACTGTGACCAAAAGATTCAGGTTCAAATTCTTCCTTGGCCATGAAGCTTCCTGGGTGACCTTGGGCCAGCTCTCATTTTCAGTCTCACCGACCTGATAGGGTGTTGGTGAAGTCCAGCAAGAAGGGAGCAACGAAAGCTTTGCAAGCTACCTTGGGCATTTGTGTTGGTGTGGGAAAGGCAGAGGATAAATAAGTAAATAAGATCCATCTGAATCGTGCCATTTTTGAGCAGCCTTGTTGCTCTAGAGCAGGAGTTTCCAAACTGTGGCATAAGGGTCAGATGCAACCCTCGGCAAGCCTCAATGTGGCTCCTGGCAAGAACCCTCTATCCAGCCCTTGGGCAAGCCTTGTAATCCACTCCAATACATTCTTATATGCAAATATATGTAAATTTCTTCAAATTTGAAATGTTTTCTGGCCTCCGACACAGTGTCAGAGAGACGATGTGGCCCTCTTGACAAAAAGTTTGGAGACCCCTGACCTAGAGCAACAAGGTTGCTCAAAAATGGTACAATTCAGATGGATCTTATTCAGATGGAACCCTGGAGCAGGGGTCTCCAGACTTCTACCCTCAGTAAGCCTCAATCCATCCCCTGGGCAAGCCTTGTAATCCACTCTAATACATTCTTATATGTAAATTTATTAAAAATTTGAACTTTAAATTAGTAATCTGATCCCTAAAACTGTGTCAGAGAGATGATGTGGCCCTCCTGTGAAAAAGTTTGGAAACCCCCTGCTCTAGAAAAGGGTACTAGGAAAGAGTTCAAGCTTGAGACCATTCTGGACTAGGGGTCCTACTGAAACACTTAAAAAAGACACTGGAGCCAAACAACTGTCATTAATTTTTAACTTTTTTTCCTTAAAGATGACTTTCCAATTTACATTAAGACAGTTCTAACAAATTCATTCCTTATTCACAAAAGAAATTATATTAAATAATTTCTGCCAATAAATAACATTTTTCACCAATTTTTTTTAAACATAACTAAAAAAGAGCAAGAAAAATAAAGGAGGCTGTCTTCAGGCAAAGGGCAAACGCCGCTTCAGAATCAAGAGCCTCGGTCCTCATCATACTATCCCGGGGGGAGGTTGCAATCCCACCTTGGATGACATGAGCAAAGCTGGACAGGTGCTCCGGTGGGAGAAGTAAGCTAAACACGGCGGTTTCTTGGGGAGAGGCGAATGGGCGACGCCGTCACGGGAGAAGAGGATCCTTTCATTGAGGTGAAAGCACCTTTGCTCCTGAAGTTTGGAAGACCCATTGTGGACTCCCCCTCCTTGTTACATGCATCTTGCTTTTAAACATGCAAGATAAAATTAAAAAATAATAATAATAATAGGAGAGGCTACTTATTTGGCTGCCTCACAGATAAGGGGCAGTGCACACTACCTTTTAATACACTGGAATCTTTCAGGATAATGGGCTATTTCTTTAATTTTTTCCTTCTCTTTTTTGCAGGCCTGGTTGCTCAAGATTTTGTCCATAATTTCTTCTTTTAAATAGGGAGAAGGGCATTTTGTAAAAGGAGCAAAGCCGAGATCTTTTTCAGACATTCAACAGTGCTGAGACCGATTAATGTCGATTTCTCAGACTAGTTGTCCTAGTCCAGTTGTGTTTCTAAAGTTTTTGTGTTGGGAAATAATGAAGGCAATATTTCATCCCCCCATCATTAATACAGGGCTGTGCTGAACAGCAAATCCCCATTCTCCTTTGACAGCTATGACAGAATTCAGCAGGGGATACAAGCTACATGTTGCAACTGAGTAGTGACATGCGGGTTATAGTTTCTACTTATGGGGCTCTAAAACCTTGTTCGCTACCCTCCACCTGGAGGCAATTCTATGAGCTTCTGCAACCTTAATTCAGGCCAAAGGCTGAAGATCAGAAACAGCTGCAAATCACCTGCTTATACATCCTCTCCTCTAATAGACAACCCCCTTCACCTTTGACCATGACAGAGGCTTATGCTTACCCCTAGCCTTAACCATGTTCAGTGCTGTGATTCCTTCACCTGTTTTAAACCTGCATTTCATACTGAAGTTAAGAAATTGAAGAAATGCTGTGTTTGAACCCAGTGTCTTTCCCAGGTCAAAGAAGAAAGGGAATGAAGCACAAGGCTTCAGAGTTCTATACCAGAAGCTGCTTTGCAACTTCAGGCCCAACTCTTGTTTACTCACGTGGCAATGAAGGCAGGGGTCTCACAAGGATCCGGATCTACCCCTTGTCCTTGCTGTCCTCCCTTTTTTAACTACACTGGTTCAATTCCTACTCCTTCCAATGAAAAGAGATGCTGACAGCATGTTACAGGAAGGAACCCCGGCAAATCAGGAGCTAATTAACACCCACACTCCCCACAAATGGCGTTGCTGTTGCTCACTCCCCACAAGAACACTGCGCATTGTACAGAGGAAACAGGTTCCCCTAGCAACCAGAGCCTAGGCTGGCTTTGATGGCAAGTGAGCTAAATGTTGCTGCATGTGGGAGATGGATGGCAGATTAACACTGGGGGGTATGGGAGACCCCAGCTGAGGAAGCCAAGGATCACCCGTCTTAAAACGGCATCTGTGCTTCAAGCTGCTCAACTGAAAATGGGGCCTCTTTGGCATGCTTGGGGACTATGTGGCACTTCCAGCAACACATTTCAGCAGCTACCAGCGCCCTCCCTCCCTCCCTGACAAACAGTGACTCAATCAGAAACTATGAACCTGCTTTGAGGGCATGAGGAACACCCAGCAGATGACTCAATTGGTGATGCACAGGATGCCCACAGTTAAGCCCACAACTTTGCTAGCCAGTTAGGAGGCAGAATTTGCTTAATGATGGAGCACAGCAAGCAAGATGGGGAACAAAGATCTGGAAGACGGTTGCAGGAAGAAAGAAAGGAGCACATGCCAAGCAAATCAACAAAGGACATCCAAAGACTGTGGTATTTTAAGCATGGTATTTCAGGCCCAAACATCTTTCCCATTTCATGATCTTCATACAACTAATGCAAGCAAAAAAGGGGCTCATCCATACCACTGCCAAGAACAGCACTTTCACAAAGGATGAACTGGGAGAATACCTGGGAAGTGTCTGTTTGGTGTCAAGAAGCAAGGTAGAGTCAACTAAGCAAGCACTGCCACCCCTTCACAAGACGTGCAGAAGCGTGACACATTTCCTTTACATTACTTTCTGAGTGATGCAAATATTCCTGCCTACACAGTTCAATTTTACATAATAGTTCGTCCTTGTCCCCCTCCCCCTTGGAGGACCCACTGCCTGTGTGTTGGAGCCTAATACAATGGAGCCTAACCAAATGGATGGTGGTCTTCACATCATACCTGCCAATATATTGGTCTTCCTCATCATATCTGCCAATGGATAAGTGTAGTAACCCCTAAACCCCACATCCATGCAACAAAGGTGCTAGTTTCTACATCGCAGGTGATCTTCAACTGTCTATAGCGCACAAATCACACATACGACAACCAAGACCAGGCTATTTGCATTTTAACAGGAGCAAGCATGTGGTCGCTCTCAATGCATCCAAGAAATGGTACTCTGGTTAAACCTGTCATATTGCTTACACGCAATGAAAACCATCGGAGGAGTGCATTAACATAAATCTTTAATTTTCTGCAAGAAGGAACATTTGTGCCATTTCAAGGCAATATCCTTGTTAAAATAACTTAGCAGTACCTGCCCTAAAACAGGATCTGCAGTGAAACATGGACAAATCAGTAAACCTAACCCAAAGGACAGCATCCCAATTCTTGAAAGGCACCCTTCTGCATTTGAAGCACTGCCTGAATGGTTTCATTTGCCCTTAAGAAACTGAGCTACAAGAGGCAGGGTTGTCCATGGAAGAAGACCTGTTCAGGTATCCCAACCAGGGTCAGGAAGGGGCTATAGCTGAACTGCCTAAGGTAAATCTATGGAGAGGGCATCTGGACCTCTTTCCAACATATGATCACATCTGGATTTTATTTATATTTCTCCACACATCCCCAAAGGGGTTTAGTTTTTGTCAGCAAAGGAAGCTACTCAGGCCTGTTGCTCTGCATCCAGGGACTCGTTCTTCAAATAGCCTCCACATCTGTTCAGCTGCTGGTATTTGGCACAAGACAAGACAATTCCCCTGCTTGCTACTCAGACTTGAAACCAAATGGCCTTGAAAGAACTAAAAAGTGTAGACTGCAGCTGCTGGGTGCTATTTCTATTCCAAAATACTTCCTTGAAGTTCTCCCATGCAACACCACTTGGTGGCTCACTCGCATGATCAGAAGGTACAGAACTGGCCATAACCGAAGTTTTATCCTGTAGTGCCCCACCCTTTTGTGATGCTCTTCTTGCAGAGAAAAATGTGCTGCTTTTCTCCTTGAATTGGTTCCCATTGACAGCAACACTATTTACAGGTTGCCTACAAGACTATTTCAGGTGCTAACTAAAGTGTGTAGTAAACACATTTTCCATGGACTGTAAAAACTACAGAGAGTTTGTAAAATATTTGGCAGAGAACAAGGTTGGGATGTTCTGCCAAATGATCTGGTGTGTCTTTGTTGCACTTCAAGACAAATGCAAGAAGTGCATCCAGAGGTCTTCTATCTTCTGAAGAGGAAGCAAGGCTTAGATTTTCCAGTTACGGATGGATCCTCATTATCTGCGTTTTTTTATGCATGGATCTGACTCAATACTTTTGGCTGTGCTCCTCATTAAATGTCAGTTTAATAGTTTGCAGGCAGGGAGAAGAGCGTGTATGCATATGCCTGGCTTTGCTTACCCTCCACAGCAGGCAGTGTGTGAATGTGCAGGGCTGGCGCCTGTCTCCTTCTCCCCTTGCTCTCCTTTGCAAATGGTATCTTGCCAGACAGTTGATCTGTCTCTTCCTCCCTCCCTCTCTCTCTCTAACACACACACACACACACACACAGAGACAGAGAGAGGGGGGGGCAGGGAGAGAGAGCTATGTGTGCCTTCTTTGCCTTATAGCCAGGTCTATAGAGTGCAAGCACTTTAAAGGGACATCCTGGTCTGGTACCTCCTCATCCACAAGTCTAAGCCAGAGAGCCAGAAAAGGGAGATCTTTGTCCCTTTAAAGCACCTGCATTCTACAGACTGGGCTAGCTAGCAATGAGCACGTGTGTGTGTGTGTGTGTGTGTGTGTGTGTGTGTGTGTGTGTGTGTGTGTGAGAGAGAGAGAGAGAGAGAGAGAGAGAGAGAGAGGCTGTCTTGCAAGATGCCCTTGACAAAGGAGGGCAGGAGAGAGGGAGACCAGCACCAGCCCTGCAAATTCACATATTGACTGCTGAGGAAGGTAAGCAAAGCCAGGCACATGCCTGTGCATACACACTCTCCTCTCTGCCTGCAAACTATAACAATGACATTCATTTTGGGGCTTTTTAAACTTTCAGTTTCAAATACTGTGTTCCTTGTCTTCAGTGCCCAAGTCAGGAATCCCATCTATAATGTCACTTGATCTGTATAAAGCCTGGACTTCAGAGTTATTTCACAGTATATGGGGCAATGGGGCTTGCTGAGGCTATAAAGGTATTCTTTCAATAGAGGCCAGGCACATGGGCAGCCTCCACACCAAGCAGACACATGTGAGAAGAAACTTGGCCAGGTGGTACCTGTGTTTCCAGGGACATTCTCTGCCTGCCTGCAGCAAAGTACAGCTGTTGCCACCGGTGTAAAGCAACTCTTAGCACACAAAACTCTTCGCAATACAAAGCCTGGTGTTGTGGGGGAAAAGCAAAGAGGAGTGGATCCTGCCTTCTCTCTCCCAGCTTCTATGGCCACACAGCCATCTTGACATAACCAGCTGAGTTCCCAGATCAGACCTGCCAAAGAGCTGTTCAGTGTTGACCAGAGAATAGTGGCCCTTGAATGGACCACTGGCCAAGGATGCTTTCATTGCAGCGAGGATTTGCTGGTCAAAACAAGCAGTCTAATGTCATGTGGAAGGTCATGTTTTGTGATAACAACGGAGGCAGCTCCCTCTTATCTACCCTAGCAGTTAGGAAACCTTTTATATTTGGCCCAAGAGAGCACTGTAGGGTAAATCATGTAGCCTAACTAGGGGTCCTTTCAGCTCTGATGAGTCATGTTGCCCAGTGAAGATCTTCTCACCGAGTGCCTCATAGCCTTCATGGGCTCCCCATCTGTTCATGTAGCAGAGGCAGGACAATCCCAGACTCAGTGCACAAGCAATGCACTTCAGACCAGGGCAGCAGTGAGATTGGTGAGTAGAACTCCACCCCAATACTACTGTGCTGTCTTCTGGAAGCTTGTATTTCTCATGCTACCACTTTAGCCCCAAAATATTGAAAACAGAATACAGGAAAACCCTGTATGCACAAGTCACCCATGTGCTTTATGGCAGGCTCACCAGTTAATTACCTATTGTGGTGCAGTGTGTCAAAGAGGTGGGTTGTGGGAAGGAGGAAGGTCGCTTTAGCAAAATACTAAATCTCATGCAGGTTTTCACATTCAGCTCAGGACTTTGCAACAATCTGCGGAGGCTGCTTTTGTGTCAAGAGAAGCCGACTAAAATCCCACCTGTGTGACATTGATGCATGTCAAATGTGGGCTTATCCATGGAACTAAACAAGCAGTCAGCTGGATGAAGCCAAGAGTGTGAGGCTTTCAAATGAATAGAAGCCACAGGATCACATTCATCAAAGCCCACCTGTTGGGGTTAATTTCAAGAGGGTTTATTATTTTTCTAAAACTGGACTTGAGAAGGAATACAATACAAACATTTGAGGGGCCCTGGGAGGAGAAGGGAGGCTTTCCCCCCCTCCCACTTCCAACAACTCATGCAGAGCAGGATCTCTGTGCTTGCCTCTGATAAAGTGTTCCCAAAAGGAGAAAGTGTACCAGATGCCCTATACAACATGCCTTTAATGGAAGTCAACTGCTGGAGCATCAGATGTGGCAGGGGAAAAAAGAAAAAAAACAGCAAAAACTGGGAGAAGAAAAAAGATTGTTTTCAAATGAAACGATGCCACTTTAAGAAAAAAAAAACCCCAAGGAGTGTCCATTTAAATCTCTTCCAATAAGTCAGACACCAGAGGTTCTTCTGGGCTGTTTGCTTCCCCCCACCCACCCACCCACAAAGTCTCCTTCCCTCTGTACAGAACAACACTCTATATATGCACTAGTATTTAGACCCATTCCTAAATTAAAAAAGGATGACATTTTATATATTGAACATAAATTTTAAAAAACTTACAAAATGGTCACCTCTCTTACAGAATGAATGCAAACTGGATTATGGACGTGCCTCCAGGCTAAGTTGGTTTCTTCCCCCGCCCCCTCCCTCCCCCACCTTCATAATAAATAAATAGAATTCATTAAGTTTTGGATCCTTTAGTGATACACACACTGGGTGCTTGAACCGTTACTGGGATTTCTTTCCTGTGCTGTTCTTGTCCGCAGTGTTTGTTGAGGTTAAGTTCACCGGCCCGTCTTGGTGCTTGGTATCCTTGCGTGGCGGCATGCGCTCATTAATGCGGTCCAGGCCCCGGGCTTCTTCGAAGCTGCGGATTTTGTGCTGTGGTGAAAATCCACGAATGGCTAGATTGGGGGAGGGAAAGGAAACCGAGAAACAAAATGAGAGGAGTAAGCGGGCAGTTTCAGAGTCTGGTCACTAACAATGTTTGCAGTCACACCACACTGCTGCTAAGCAGAATGGAGGCTCAGGAGCATGAGTCTGACTTGGGAGGGAGGAGAGTGTTTTCCCATAAGGTGCTAGATACTATTATGCTTTTGGATAAGAAAAGACATCTCTTTAACAGAGACAGGAGTTGGAGAAGAGGCTTTCCCCACAAAGCTGGAGGTGTCTGGAAAGAAGGCATTGCATACTCATCTACTCTGGTAAAGTGGTCTGGCAAGATTTTTAAAAACTCTGCAAAATCTGGTTAAGTAGAAGTAGCAGGTGAGCCAATAGCAAAGCCACATAAAAAAGACTCCCTTCTCAAGCCATTCTCTTGAAACTCATCCTCTGTCTCCAACTGAAGACATTTCTGGGCAGAGGAATCTTACTGGTACTGATTTTGGCTCAGTACAATGCCTGGTCAAAAACCCTGGAAGAAACAAGGTGGCAAGTCAGACACATGCTCAGTAAAACAAGGCATTAGTGCAGTGAAACAGCAGCACACTTTGGAAAGCTGTAAAACATTCAATGAAAATAATAGTGAGGACTAAATCAAAGTTCACCACACACAAAACATCACAAAGAAAGAAACAGAATGAACTCATCTTTGGATCAAAAAGACAAGTGTTGCTTTGTAATCTTGCATGACCAGGGGCTTATTTATTGACTTAGCTTTCAAGCTGTTTTTCTGAGGGATCAAAGCAGCTTACAAAAAAAACTGATGAGAACAATAATAAATAATTCAAACAATATAAAGTTACATTAAAAAGACAAAACAATTGAGTTGAGGAGGACTTGACAAAAAAATGTTTTCAGCTGCTTCCTAAAAACCACCAATGTGGAGGGGTGTCTGGGTCTGTTGGGACAAAGGAAGTTCCAATATGGTGGAGCCACCACCATAAAGGCACCACCTCTTGCACCTGCAAGCAAACCAGTGAGCAGGGCCTCCTTGGTCCTATTCTTTGGTCTGCCATTGTCCACTAATTAGCAGGCTGATTAGATAACTGATTAGCAGGCTGATTTGGGTGAATATAGTTTTTCAATCTTCTCAGATTGTTAAGGTCTTTATGAAGTCAAAACCAGCACTGCTGCACAGCTGCTCTGCAATACCTCCTTTTGCAGATTGCTTTCAACAAGCAAAGAAGTCAGCTGGCTTTCTAATGGATAATTGTACTGCCAAGTGTAAAGATAGCCCTTTTCAAGCTCCATTTTGCCCCAGGATACTTGCTGCATTGATTGTTGCTAGCAAGAAAGTAAACAAGCTGAAGAATCTGGTTGATCTTTGCAAATTGTATTGCAGTTTTTAACAAAGCCCATCCAAACAGAAGGCAAAGGGTGAAAGGCCAGGAGAAGGGGATCCTAGATTATCATAAATGAGAATCTTACAACAATGTGTTTCTGCTCTGTTTTAAGGCATTTTGTCATATATGAGCCACCACTGCTTCCTCAGCTTGCCATGTCTGCAAAAGAGGTTGGTCAGAGTATCTGGAGACTCCTGCTTCCAAGAACCTCCCCTGCCTAGCCTGATAAATTGTATAAAGAGGAGAGCAGGGATTAACTTTTGGACAGCTGGAGAACCATCAGGAACAGCAACCACTCTTTCCCTCCTCCAGCTCCACTCTTTCACAGTGATACTGGAGGAAGATGTTTAACTTCCCACCATTCAACAGGAGAGGCTGGGACGGCAACTGAATGGGACAAATGGTGAGGTGAGAGGGTGTTGGGCATCCTCTGCAAATTTACTGCCCCTTTGAGGTATGCTACTTGAAGCAAATGCATCAGTCTGCCACATGGGTGGGCTATCATACAAATAGAACCCAGGCTGTCCGTATAGCCAAGTGTGCACTCTGGCAAGGATTAAAAGCATATTGCTGAAATGGATAGAGAGAAGGGCACAGCTCAAGGTTGGAGGGCATGCAGAAAATGTGCCAGGTTCAATCTTTGGCACCTCCAGGGTAAAGGATCTGCTCTGCTGCAGCAAAGCAAAACAATTGAGTTGAGGAGGACTTGACAAAAGTCAATCCTATGCTGCAATCCTATGCACACAGTCCAGGGAGTAAGTAGTCCTGCTGAACACAGTGGCAGTTACTTCTGAGAAGACATGTATAGGATTGAGCTGAGAGATTGGAGGCATACAGTATTTTCAAATGGGCTATGCCAGAAGTGCACAAGAACTAAGATGTGTACTGCTTCCCAGCATGGAAGGCACACATGCCCAGCACGGCTTTGCTGACCTAGATTCTGTTGCAGTAATTCAGCACATCTGGAAATCCCAGAGAATGGATCCGAGCCAACACCATGGTCCCAGAAGCCATACAACAAAATAGAATGGTAACCACTGAAGGGTAAGGAGAATCCCAGCATCAAGTATTGTATGTCACCTGTAATTGTTTATGGCGTGTCACCATTCTACCGAGGAGGACGGCTGCAATAAAGATACCTTTGCAATCTTACTTGAGCAGATTAAAAAAACCGATGTGTCCTGGTGATGCAAGAATAGAAAGCTTTCATACTGCTGAAAGAACAGTATGTTTTTCTTGGGGAAAAACAAAAATGAGCAAACACACAAACCATCGAGGCTCTTGCAAGAATCTAGCCATACCTTCCCGTGCCTCTACCGCTTCTACTGTGGCTGTAATACAGAAGGAAGAGTGGCATGCAAAAATGAAGACAGAAAAGAGAGTGAACTTATAGAACTATGGCTTGAGACCTACAACCCACCCGGTCCCAACAGATGAAGACTAGGTGTGATGAAGACTAGCCCTACAATCCAGAGTAACTACGGGAGCACATAAGAGACATTACGTGCACCTGTAGTTACTGCACCACCTAGTGAAAACCTATGGGTAATTCATATTGCAATCCAGAATAAATTGTTCTAACATCAGAGCAAGGACTCTCTATAGTTACTCTGGATTGTGCCCTAGGTGGCAGAGAAGGATTGCACTGGGGGGCACCTGGGTAGATTGCCTGATGCAATTTCATGGAGACCAATGAACAGAGAGAAGGGTTGCAAAGATCAGAGACAGCAAGCATATTCCAGAGGTTCTTGGACTGAGGAACAAAATGTTTCCATCATCTTAAGGGCCTATATTTAAGAGATGGGGCAGCTACAGTCAGCCTTACAAAGGCCTATTACAAATCAGCTCTAGTAAAAAGCAGCCATCTTTAAGGATAGGACATGATGTTTCAGGACAAGCTGGCCTTGGGAAGAGCTGAAGTGAATGGAAGCTGTACTTTAAAAGCCTGTCTCTTGGGTCTCACATGCCTGGACCACCAATAAGGCTGGTTAATACCAAATCAACCTAGGGAGTTATTGGTGAGGTGATGTTTGCACCTTTGATTTTTGCCATCATGAAGAACTTTCCCTGTGGTTCAGTATGGAACCGTTTTCACTGCAAAGTGCTGGGCAGCTCATCTACTGCTTAAAATGATTCAAGTTATGTCTAGTGTTCTCCATGCTCCTTCCTGCATGTGCTCAAAAATCAAAGAATCATAGAGTTTCTATGATTTGGGGGCACAGGCAGGATGCCAAGCATTTTTGTTTCAACTCAATTTACACAGGATGCTGAAATGCTTCTGAATGTGGTTACAGCCTTAGGTGTACTCTTGTGAAGTGGCTGCATGGGACTGTAATTTAGTTCAAACCTGCAGCTCAGATGCTTTACTCCATGCTGCTTTCCAGCTGAATAATGCCTCCATGAGGAAGTGATTTAACCCTAAAAATGCCATGGCAGCAAACAGCATGTTTAGGATTTTATGCAGGTGAAACAGCATGACAGTAAAGACTGGCCTCCATGTCGCAGTCCTGGTCTAAACTGTGGCCTCACACAGCTTATATGCCAGAGTAAACCTAATCCCACAACTACACACTGAGGCACATAACTCTTGTGGTCATCTCAGCAGAGTCTCATTAGCAAGGCACAGATGCAAAGGTAAAAATTGTACATCTTATGCTACACTTGGACAACAATTTAAAATACATTTCTGGACATGGATTACTCCAGTGGTTCCTAAACTGTGAGCTGTTGCTCCCCAGGAAGCCATGGAAAAGAGCCAAGAGTGCTGTGGAATCCTCACAAAAAACATGCAACATTGGACAACAGAATATACATTGTTCTATACAATCTGCAACATTGGACAACAGAAACAACAGTAAAGTTTGAGATCATTTCGACAAGGAATCATTACATAGGTTAAGGTGCTCATACTTTAACCTATGTAAGGAGGTAAAATGAAAGAAAGGGAGGAGGTATGAAAGGGAGGAGGTAAAATGAATGAAAGGGAGGCACAGAACTGGAAAATGGAATACACAATGAGGGCTGATATTCTAGTTGATGGAAAAAGGATCGCATTTAGGCAACAAGAGGCAGGGAGCCACAGATCTAGGAAGGAAAGGAGGAAGGGATGAGATAGGATGGGAAGGAGAAAGGCAGAACTTCTTGCAAAGTCCATGTAGAGATTAAATGTGATGGAGAAACACAAGGGAATCACTGGGAGAGAAGATTCCAACCTGCCTTTGTTCTCACCAAAGAGATCTCCAATATACACAAACCCTACATTTTAGGTTAACAAATCCTTGACAGGAGTTCTGAGACTGCCTATGTATAGCCTATGGGCTACCTGAAATGTTCAGAATCGAGCTAGCCTTTGAAACATGTGGTCTTCCAAGCTCTATCTGCCTCAAAGCACCAAAGTGCAAGTCCAAAGGGAGTATTATCTACATCTATGGCTTCATGTGCCGGCTTCCTAATCTGACTCCTAACAGAAAGTTCATTCAAGTTTGTCCTTCTCTCTGGAGAAAGATTGCTTCAAATCCTGGGAAACTACAATTCGGTTTGACCGCATAAGATTCTACTATGGCACACTTATCTCATCCACATGTGAGAAATTGAATCAAGGATAGCAAGTGACAGAGCAAAACCTGTTTGTGGTACACAAGGAAGTCTTTCAATACCACTGGGAAAGGAAATCGGGCTGGTTCTGTGCCAGGCTCAAAGGCTGGCAGCGGAAAAGGATTAAAACACTAGATTACAGGGTTCCCTCCAGAGACACATGTTACTATTACTCATTCCCTGACCCCTAGCCAGTCATGATTGCCTAGGAAGCCGACCTATGAGGGCTTATGGCAAGTTTGATCAGTGCTATCCTCAGCAGATTAACATAACTTGATACTTTTTTGAGCTGCTATACATATGACAATTTTCCAATACTTGTGTGTAGGAAAAAGCATGCAGGAACATGAAATTCATTGGGTGTGTTTTTCATTGTGTGTGCATGAAACACACAATATAGAGTACACAGAGTCATAATGCATGTTTATAATATTCAACATTGGCTCAACATTTGCGATTTCTCTTCAATAAAACAAAATATGAGCACTGTTGCCACATCTCAGACTATTTTTGAATTTGTTCAAGCATTCATGTGAA
Organism: Cryptoblepharus egeriae; assembly: GCA_030015325.1. Classification (NCBI taxonomy): domain Eukaryota; kingdom Metazoa; phylum Chordata; class Lepidosauria; order Squamata; family Scincidae; genus Cryptoblepharus; species Cryptoblepharus egeriae. Next base: position 23,677,227 of record JAREYC010000011.1, read on the forward strand.
TTGATTGGATATTCTGTACAACTGATTGCCTTTCAGGCTAAAGGGGTTTATGTACAATTAAAAACAGTAATAATTTGTTTTTCTCCGCTTTAGAGAAGCAGATGTCAGAGTAGTCGCTGAGTGCCAATTCCTTGCCCTTGTATAGTAGCTTAAGCAACAGCAAGGGCTGGATGGGTGACTGATGAGATGGCAAGAGACCTCATACCAGCCTGGACATTTTGGTGGCTGCTGACTTCTGAGGTGGATACAATGTAAACAGTCCCAGGAAAATATCTGCCAGGAAGAAAACCTGGCAACAGCTGAAAGGGGCATGGCTTCTCCTCCCCTTTCTGTTGATGGCAGGGGGGCCCTGGCCACACTTATTTAAACGTCACATTTTTCTGTCAACAAAGACTATGGCTCCAACCCTAAAGACACTTTCCTGGGAGTAAGACCCTTTGAACACAATGGGGCTTACTTTTGAGTAGACATGGTTAGGATTGTGCTCTAAATGTCTCTAGAAGGAAAGCTCTTCTCTAAAAGAGGCACTGAATACACAGATACCTTTGATTGCTTAGTTTATGAAATGTAATAAAAGGCAATTCTCAAAGCTATTACAATCATTTCATAAACCATATAAAGGTATCTGTGTATTCACGGCCCCTTTTATTTGAGATCCCTTGCAAATCCTTTTGACATGAAAAAGCAGAGTAGGAATTAAGTAAACAAACACCTGTGGGGTTAAGTGTCAACTGTAGCTAAATATCAACAGTGAAACTGGATCCAGGCTGCCATATTCAGCTACCAAATATCTAGTGACTATTTGATGACAACTTTGGGTGAGCAAATGCCTTCCAGCTGCAACAAAGTCTCACCTGTCACACTTCTTTCTAGATAGTATCTGATTTCAATACTGATATTTAGCTGCCATTTGATGATAGATGACACGCAGTGGTATTTACTTAGGTTCAACCAAGGAGGCTTTTCAGAGCAGCTTACTTAAAACAGGCACACAATTAAACAGGAAGTGCTACCCGTAAAGAAAATTGTGACTTATGGAAAGACCCCCACACTGAGTGTGCATTCAGATGGGTCAGATGCTGTGGTGGGCTCCAGGAGGTTCGCACCTACTCTATAGAACCAGTTGTTAACAAGAGATAGGACATATAAAATTTAAAAATAGCCATTTAAAATTGGTGCCAGATGGATATAGAACCGGTTGTTAATTTCTTTGAATCCCATCACTGGTCAGATGTTCTGCCACCTCATGTAAGTGGTGGGAAGGTAAAGCACTCTGCATGGTCCAAAATAATTATACACTGCATTTTAAATTGTGCACAGCAACTTCAATCAAGAACATTCATGTCAGCTGAGTTTAGGACAGGGCAGCATGAGGCACATATAGGGTTGTAGCAAACAGGAAGGAGTAGGAGCAGAATGGCTTTGACTTGAGCAATAAATACACAGGCCTGACTGAGAAGCCTCTCTAAGGGGTTAAGACAGACCCACTAGACCAGCTCTGGGCTCACATAGTGGCTACGTTGTTGGTATTCCTTGTTTTTGTCTAGTTTTGAGCTTTGCCAGTGCTGGGTGGTGACACACAAGCTGGAACCCTGCCTCTTGTCAAGTTGTCAGTTGAAGACCAACTGAAGGCACAATCCTAACCAATTTGGGCCAGAGCAATTCATCCGTCTTCCTGTTTTTATGGTGGTTTGTGGGGGGTGGGCTAACACCCCCCATGTGTGGCCTAAACCCCCTCACCCCAGAGTGGCTAAGAAGCATCTTACAGCACTTTTGCAATACCCCCAGGTCAGCCCAGGACTTGAGCTGGCCTAACTGGGGATAAGGATTGTACTGTGAGTAATTAAGTCCCAAAATGTTAAGCCACTGCTGAACAGAAAACTCTTGTGCCTCTTACTGACTGCCTCTTCCTCTTCCTTCCTTACTGTGCCTCTTCCCTTGTTCTAAATTTACTGAGGTATCTCCATACTTTTTTAATACACCAGAATAAATGCTGTACAACTAAAATGTGAATTCATTTTTAACATCTGGTACATGGTAAGACACACAGGCAACAATACAAGCCTAACTAAAAACAATTTTTAAAAAACTACAAAGTTCACAATTCTGAGAGTGTGGGGGAAGGAACATGGTGATGATTAGTGCCAGGTCAGAAATGTACAAGACAGAAATTGAATAAAATTGAAGAGGCTAAATCTGGACAGATGCTGAACATTGCTCCCTCTACCGCAGTATTATTTGTCTAACAAGTATAAGGTCACCCAAATGCTTCAAGTTGCAGGAATAGCACAAAAAAACACCCAGAAAGAGACACTCAAAAACTTCCAGTCAGTGGAAACAGCTGAGAGTTTTCAACATTAGCACTGAGAACAGATGGGCTTAAGTACAGGAGGGAACAGAAAAGCAAACTATTTGCGTGTGCTCTGACACAGCAGCAGAAGCATAAAGGGCAACTGCCGTTAAAAGGAATGAAATCCGAAGAGCAGCTACAAAGAACAGACGCCAGCTATGCTACACATGCTTCAAGCCTCTATTCCTAGCAAGATCACCAGCGATGACAACATTACACAAATGCCTTGGTGGAGATCCTTCTCCTCAAGTACCCTTGGCAGGTTTCTACTAAACTATTCAAGTGGCCCCTTCCTGTAGTTTCCCCCTCTACCCTTCATTTCACACCCTCTTTGGTGCTTTGGAAAGAAAAGCCAAGGGTGTCACTGACAGTTCATGGGGCATCTGAGGTCCAATTTTTTTTTTTGTGACAAAGTTCTAGATGCTGAAGAGACGGGAATCTTCAAGTCCCTTCTCCAAATCATGACAGACATCTCAAATGTACACCTCAAGTACAGTTCCCAGACCCAGTCTTCTTAACCCACACAAAACACATTAGCGGCTTTAGAAGTACTCACCAGTCTGTAGAGTCTGCTTCCCTCCAGAGAGGACCCCCAGGGGCAGAGTACCTGTGGGAGTCAGGCCCTTGAGTGTGAGCACGCTCTCGCTCTCTTCTCTGCAAAAGAGGCAAACTGTCAAACTACATCCCAGGACATTATTCCACACACTAAGTTTCATTTACGTGTACACTGAAAGCATGTCCATTTGCAAATTGTGTTTGCAAACAGGAATATAGAAGCATAGAAGCATAGAATCATAGAGTTGGAAGGGACCTAGTAGGTCATCTAGTCCAACCCCCTGTCTGTAGCAGGAAATCCTGCTACAGCACTCAGGTATGCTTATCAGATAAATTGGGACTGGTTGTGGTGTGGAGGACACATGTTGATGAGTGCTTAAGAGAGAAATCTGTTGAGACATGTCATTCCACTGCATTTAAAGCTTATGCATAATAATAAGGGAGAGTAATTTTCTCAGTGCCATCCAGCAAGTTAATGGTGCAGGCAAGGTTGTGTAGTCTTTGCCACTGTACTGCACCTCCTTTCTCTAACTGTCTTCTCAAATAGTACGAAAATCCAAAGCTCTCAGAAAAAGCATAGTATAAAGTGTCCACAGCACTTGTGGCAATGTGGCTGCAAACAACTGTTCACCACTCCTCAAAAAGGGCTTTCTCATTGAGAAGTATGGATTTAGGTCTTCACTGTGGATACCGATGGATACCTATCAAGAGATATACACATTACTCAAACACATGGATACTTTGATTTATCCATCAATAGCAACTCAAAAAGCCTACCCCTTAATTGGCCTACATGAATTCATTCAATTCTCTTCACATGCTATATCCTCACAAGAGCTACTTTTCTTTCAATCTACTCATGACATGCTGTAACATTTAGAAGCCTTCTACTACGGGAGTATGACCGACAGGGTAGGTCTTCCCTCAGTATTGGCTACTAATGAGATAGGTTCTCATTCCAGGGGAAAGACCTTATTGTTCATGCAACTGGAGATTCTTGTACTCTACTACTGTATTAGGGGATGAACGTAAAGAAGAGGGACTTTTCTTGGCAGTATTATACCATATAAAAAGCACCTCTATTATCAGACTATCAGGATGTTAGAGCAGGAGATGGGCTTATTTTTGACACAGATATTGGAATGAGGGAACATTAAAACTTCCCACCAAACCTTTCCTTAATCGGTATTTATCCACATAAAAGCATGAACCTGTGTGTTAGTGCGTCTAATGCTTTTCCTCATTCAGCCATTAGATGGGGTGAATAAAGGAATCTCAACTGTGAAAATGACCAGGAGAAGAAACCTAGGGGGCATTTAAGGAGAGCCACTGAGGAGAGAGATGGCAAAAGGGCAGTTATCGGGGGGGCAGTTTGGAGAGCAGTGACAAAATGGCAGTTGAGATGCTGAAAAGAGGGATAATTTTTTTAAACTGATGAATGTAGTTATACCCCTGCAAGTGACAGCTGAGGGCTGTTACTAGCAGTTTATAGCCAACTAAGGGCTGACTTGCTTTTTGAAGTGTACAGGTTTACTAAGCAGTCTAGTAAAGCTGTACTATCTCTTTCTGAACTAGATCCTCCAGGAAGAGTGAACTTACCTAAGAACTGAAAATACGCGTGCCATCTTCCCAATGGCCCTGATCTTATTCCTGATGATCTCTTTGCGAACAGTTGTGCTTCCTTAGGAAAGAAAAATCAAACACATTTAAAAAGAATGAGGCAGAAATTGCTTGAGGCTCAGGCAATGCCTGCATGAAGCATCTGCTTGGCTCTAGGAAAAGAGAAATTGGATTACAACTTTACAGCTAAACTCCATCAGTCACAGTCATGGAAGGATGATGTTCAGGATGGAAAGGGAGCAAGGTGACCAACATGATGACACACAGACGAAAAAGGAGAACCATCAAAAGAAGTAAGACAACTGTTGCTCAGAGCAGCAGACCTTTTTGCCTCCCCGAATGGGTTTGGACACACATGGGATGTAACATGAATGACTCAGCCAGAGAGACACAGTTTGGCAAGGCAGGAAAACACCAACAAGACCAAGTGAGGAGTGAAGACATCAGGATGCTGGGCTGTGCTTGCAGAAGGGAGAGTGGGCACACAAGCACCACCTTTGACACAGACGCAGACAAAGGGATGGCTGGAACCTTGTGGCTTTGCTTGAACCCTCAGTCAATGCCCTCTGCTAGGGATAAGAATGCTCCCTTTTACTACACAGACCAAACATGGACTGAAAAGCATGGAGGTTTGAGGGGCTCAACTGTAAACCGAACAACAAATACATCTCTTCTCAGCTGAGACCTTGTAAAAAATAAAAATGGCCCAACTATGCATCAGAAACAGGACAAGCCAAACCGGAGTTCTGACATGCACCAATGGATCAGCCATGCAGAAGGTGGCTGCATTCAAAAGTCAAAGAGGAATGTGAGCCCCATCGTTCAAGGTTCCTGGTGGAACACAACAGGGTTAAAAAAAGGAACAAACCAAAAAAACAAAAACGCACCACGTTCATGTTAAAACTGAAGGGGGGAGAAGGGAGAAATGGCGAGACTGTCCAACTAGTCAGCTATTCAAAATCCACTCCAAGGAAATCTGGTGGCACAGGCAGTGAGAATTAAGCTTTTAGCAAATTCTAGCTGGGTACCTTTCGGATAGCTTGAAATGTAGTTATCTTCAGGGAGAGGAGACACCAAGTAACAAGAAGATGAAGATAGAGATAGAAGAAACAAATTTAATTTTCATGGGAGGGAGGGAAGAACAATTTTTTAAAAATTCTTTGCTGCACTGGGACAAGGGAATCAGGGCCAGAACAGTCCATGGTTCTCTTCAGTGCCTGTATTAGGCACGTTTGACTAACTCCTCTAGCTGTCATTGCTGAACAATCACCAACTTTTCTGCCTCTGTGATTCATCATGTAAAAATCATGATTAAGGCCAAAAGGAGAAGCTTAGTTCTATTTTTTCAACACAAAAAAGATACAAAGGCCAGTCCAACAATTAATTGTTAAGTGTTGATCTAAAATTATTATTATTATTTTGCCTTGGTTCATGCGTTTTTATGGGGTATTACCAGAAAATTCACATATTTCAGGTACTGGGATAATTTCAAGTAGAAATTGGTAGAAAAACAACTAGAAAAGCAACTTTGGGTACACCGAAGTGTAAATGATTTAGCAGAAATGTTGCATAGACAAGAGCCTCTCAAAGACCTAGAAGGTATTTGAGACCTAACAATAGTGCCTGTGGTTCTCTGGTCAAAATAACATTCAGTGAGAGTTATGTATATTTGACTACTGAAAAAAACAGAACAATGCCCAGAATACTTCTGGACCCGTGATTTTCCTTTCGATATGTAGAAGAGTGGTGCATTTCATGCTTGGGAGTGAATCTGATTAGACCAGAGGTTGATTTACTACTGGCCTAAGTCAATTCAGTACACCACTGTACTGAAAGGAGAGAAATCAGAAGTGTCAATTACAAGTTAGGAAAACAGGGTAAACAAGCTTCCCCCATACCATTTGACTTCCTGTCCTTCTCATTTATTTAATTTAGAAGTTTTATATCCCGTTTAGAAGTTTTATATCCCGCCTTTTTCCTTGTGAATAAGGCACCCTTTCCCTTTCTCCTCCTTTTCAACTGTACAGGTTTCAAGCTGCAAATGCTGGATCAAGACTAGTGCCATGGTAGTGAGTTGGAAGGGAGGGTCAGCATGGCTCTTGTTGCTCCAGAATAATAAATTGTCTGTAAATAGCCAAAGACAGTGAGCTTAAACTATGAATGAAGAAAGATGGCAACAAAAAAGTGCTAAGAAGACTGCACAGCCAATACTAAATGCCAATCCCTTCAAGATTTGCTTGAAAACACCTGCACCTAACCCAGTCTGAAAAAGTCAAAATTGTTACCTTCCAATGCATCATCTCCATCTGAAATCAGTTCATCATCAGAACAGATGTTTAGGATGTTAACCAGCATCTCTGTGACTGCAGGAATTAGAAAGAAATGGACAACATGATCAGAAAAGCCTCAAATATGCAACAACATTCCCATGTTTCTGTTTCTGTACCTCCTGGCACTCAGAAATAGAGGTATCTCCTGCTTTCTGATGGTCTGTTTTCTGATGATCCACTCTTTCATCATCTTTCAACTATACACAGAACTCTTTCATTCAACACATGTTCCACTCTTTCAATCTCTCTTGTGCTGTTCTAAAGGCCAAAATTGCCTTTCCCCATGTTGTAGCTCCTGGTGTAATCCCATTCCCAAAGAAGTTAATGAGAATTCATTTGTAGAAATATTTGTGTGGCAGCAGGAATTTGCAAGATAAAAGGGGCACTTGCAATTTGCTAGCTAGAAAAACATTGGAAGCAACATTTATAATCTTAAAATGATTGGATTACACTTTTCAGTGGTCTTCACTTTTGGATGGAGGTCCAGTCTCTGACCTGTCCAAGAAGGGAGGGATGCCTTGGACTTGTATGCTATATTAAGCTATCGTAGGATTAGTAAAATGATGTTAAGGTGGAGTGGAGTGTGGCAAGTGACACATGGCATGCTGTGTGTTAGCCACTTCTGGCCTAGACATGTTGATTCACAAGTGAAAGAACTCACAGAATGCACCAATGCCTCCACTTTAAGACCAGACCTAGGAACTGCATCCAGCCCAGATGTGGCGGGGGGGGGGGGGGCGGGAGTGGGACCTCTGCTGCTGCTTTTATTATCCATAATAATGATGGGCCTTCTCCCTCTTACCCTTTTCTCCTACGAAAGGCAAAGACCAGGTGAAAACATCCATGAAATTTGGAAGCCAGTAGGGATGCGGAGAACAGTTGAACTGCCTGATGTTCATAACATTGTTTTCATATTTCAGCACAGCAGCTAGAAGGGAACAAACAAGAAAAACAGAACAAGCTTGCTCCATCTTGAAAGCGCCTTTGCCCTAGAGATCTATTCAGATCTGAAAATTCAGTTATTCTGCTATGTAAACACACACCTACTAAATCTGATATCCTGCAAAAGACAGGAAAAATTGTCAAAAATACCCCTTGAACATCATGTGAAATTTATCTTCCTCACTATGCAGACTGAAGCTGCATCTTAAAAGAGGTCCAGTAATTTCTTTGAGACAAGCACTGATTCTGACAACTGAGCGCTACAGCAACCGTATATAACTGATTCTTATACAATGTTGCCAGCTAAGGGTCAACCTTATTTTATTCTTACTTTTACAGGTGGGGACTCAGTCTTTGCTGAGGATCCATTTTCAGATACCCCCCTGCAGATACTGAAGATCAGAGATAACCAAATCATCAATTTTTAACCCCTTAAGTCCTCCAAGGGGGACTGGGATTGTACTCCAATCTCCTCTGGTAGGAAAGTTGTGTTTTTCAGCCTAAAATCACCATTCTGAAGCCCAAAGAGGTCATGGGGGATTAGAATACAAGATTCTAACATGCAGACCATAACAGTACAGAATCAGAGACTTACCTTTGTTGTTATAGACATCTAGATAATTTGGTGCAGAAAAGATTGTGATGAGGGATGGAAAACCTGTAGTCTGACTCTTTCTGTACATTCGGTATCTATAAAAGATGACCAGAGGCTGCTTAAGCAAAAATAGGCAACCAAGCTGTTGAACACAGACCCAAAGCTACTCTGAACTTACCCAGCATCCTGTGCTTCATGTGCTCGGATCACGGATAACAAATTATTGTTTTGCAAAAATTCACAAATTGCAGGGTAACTGAAAAGGAAAATATTGAAGAGATTAATGACAGTAAAGGCCTACAAAACAGCATTTATATCTTGAACTTTGTCAAAGAAAATCTGTTTGTATATTAAACTTTCTGTCTTTGCAACAACCCATGGAAATGTAGCCCACCTCTGGTGATACTATGGCACCAGTATTGGAGGTGGTCTACCTTTCTGTGGCCCACCAGGTATAAGCAATGCCACCCAATCTCTCCTTACCCCCTTCTCTCTTCCAGCACCCAGAATTGAAGCCAACATATACACAACCTGCAACAATCATCACATTTTCCTTAGTAAGAGTTCACTGTTCAAAAGAACATTAAATTGTGCGCTATATCTCTGTGTGAAATTCCCTGCTTCTTAACCAACTCCTAGCCAAAGTAAAATTGCTTTATGCGTCCTGAAATCTTCAAGGTCCTAGAATCTAGGAGCTTGTCACTACCTCAAAAAGAAATATCAATAGAAGTATCTGGGGTCTTGCAATTTGAAGCAGAAAAATTCATAGGAGTGAGCCAAACTTCACTTTTCAATTAAAAAAAACAAAATAGCTGTTAAAAATACCCAAATCTCTATAAGAAGAGCTTCAACAGAGTCGCTTGGGCTTCATGCAAATTTTTTAAAAAAATTCATTAGAAGTTTATTTAAAAGATTTATACATTATTTTTCTTATTCTCAATGCAGCGTTGGGGGAGTCTCCAAACCCTGAGTGCCAGATGCGGCCCTCGGTGAGCCTCAATGTGGCCCCCGGCAGGACCTCTTTAGCCAGCCATTGGGCAAACCTTGTAATCCACTCCAGTATATTCTTATATGTAAATATATTCAAATTTGATGTGTAAATTCGTTTTCTGGCTCCCGATACAGTGTCAGAGAGATGATGTGACCCTCCTGCCAAAAACTTTGGTGGCCCCTGCCCTAAAGAATAAAAAATACAACAGATAAACAGATGTGAATTTTTATTTCTCACCTGTAGAAATAGGAGCAACCTCTAACAGTGTTGTGGGTAAAATGCTCCAGCGTCTTCTCATTGCCATAATCCTCTGAGGGATCAGACCATAACAGGTCACACATTGGACCAAAAGCTGGAGGCTCCTTAAACCTGTCTAACTGAAAGGCACACAGGGAAAAAGAAAGAAAATCATGGATAGAAATGTATGAAATACAAGGCACTCAATATTCTTCAGGAAAGAGAGGTGAGACAGTAAGATGCCCACCTCTGGCTCAGGCAGAGACACCTGTCATTGGGCTCCTCCTCTTCCAAAATGGTTTTATACAGTGGCCTTGGTACCTCAACTGATTTTCTCCCTCATCCTTTGAACTATGCTTATTAAATTGTAAGGCCCTGTTTTGTGAATCACTTTGAGCAAACTGGTAGAAAGATAGCCTACCAATGTGAAAAAAGTATCTCTGATAAGTATTCATAGCCCTTGATGAAGCATCCTAGCAATAATATTTAACACACTAATGAATCCTGATACAGTTAAGAGTATCTCAATATTAACCTCAACTGAAGGGCAATCCAAGCAATTAAAAAACCTCCTTAAGAAAAGACTGATAATGAATCTATATTTCATTCATAAAAGACTGAAAATGAATCTATGTTTTGTAATTTTTAAAGATGTCCTGTGAGGTTTTTAAGAAAACAAAATTTTCAAAAACTATCTTTGAAGGACTCACAGGTATTTCCTATTTGGTCACTTTGTCAGAAAGACACTAGAAAGCCTTCCCTGCTATTATTAAATGTGTCTTGAAGTTGGTGGGGCTAAAGAGGGGCTCAGCAGTCAGTCTTAGAGAAAAGTGTGCAAGGGCCCCTCCCCTTCTGAGCTAATTCAGGCTGGGGGGGGGGAGAGCAAAACAGAGCCATATAGCTCCTTTTGATTCCCATGCCTGCAACGGCTCCAAAGGGGCCTTGCACACTTCAATCCAAAATTACTGCTCTGCTCTCCTTTAGCTACACCACTGCTTAGAGTGTTTCTGCAAGAGAGAAAATCAACGGTGGAAGGGTTCAAATAGGGTTTGTGCAGACTCCATGTAAGAACAATGATGCTCAAGTCTTCAGCCTATATAAAATAAGCAAAACAAGCATGTTGTGTATCATTTGCATCAAATGCCATAGTTTATCCTGCTTTTTTAGTACTGATTGGGATTTTGCTAGCCATGGGAGAGACAAGGAATGATGCAGGTGTATCAGCAGCAAGATCGTGACATTCCATCTGAAATGGCAGTTTGTCACTGTGTAGTAAAGTCAGCCCACAACTCAAGTGAATGCTGTGTTACAGAATGGGGCAGGGTGGGAAAAAGAGGTTACTTACTTTCCTAATATCATCTAGACACGTGATTTCGGGAGACAGCCCTCCATGGACACACAAGAACTGCTGGTTCAAGAGGGCAGCAAGAGGAAGACAGTCAAATGTATCCATGCATGCATCGTATACCCGCTCAGAGTACTTGATTCGACCTGTATGATGTAGAAGTGAAAAGTGGATACCGCTGTTAGAATGGACAACACAGAATAGACTTTTGGGGCCCACATTACAAGTTGCAGGAAAGGAAGCTGAAAGGCTGATTTTCCTAAATAGGTAGGGGACATCTGGATTGTGGCTTGGGGACCGGGGATTAGCCTTTGCCTCTACTACAGACCTGATCTGGATCAGGGCCTCACCACATGCTAATTTTCCTCTGGTGAAAAGCTCTTGTTGGTGTTAGACAAGCTTTCCTCCCAAGACAGAAGTGACTGCAGAGGGACCTGACTTGGACTGGGACCACAGTGGGATCAGAGCGTTAAAGCCCCATTGCCACCACATTATAATCCTCCTGATCTATATCATTCTTGCATTTACCATTAAAAACCCACAAACACATAAAGGCCAAACTACACATTTAATCTCTTGAGAAACCACAGCTTATTTCCTGAAGGCCCTGAGCGTTGCAGAAGATTCTGGGGCATGTTCTAGTACACACAGAATTCTGGCCAAGCATGCCAAGCCTCACCACCACCCTGGGTGAACTAGGAGTGCAGCACAGAATGTATTCAACAACCCCCCTCCCCGCATTACAGGAGAGAAGTGACAGTGAGAGACAGAGCTTGCCAATCACTGCTGATTTTATCACCAAAGATCAAAAGAGAAGCTTCTGAGGAACAAAGTTTGAAAGTTGCTGCCCTTGGATACACTTCTTTGTAAACAGAACCATGTATGGCAAGCCTTCAAGAAGCAGAAGTGGATCCCACAAGTCAGTATGCATGATACATTTTCATAACTCATCCAGTGTAGGTGTATCTTTAAAATTTGTTAAGAAAAGCAACCTGTAGCAAAACTGAGCAATTGCACATATCTTAAGAACAGAAATGGCAATGAATTGGCATTTACTCTATTGTTACAAATTACTGGCCATATCTTCTCCTCTCTGGCCTTTCATGGGCTCGTTGCCTCTCTCATTTCAGGCCAGACCAGTCACCTCTCTAACCACGCTGCATCCTTCCTTAAATCCTGGTAGAGGCTGCAATTCTAAAGACACGTTCCCGGGAGTAAGACCCATTGAACACAATAGGGCTTACTTTTGAGTAGACCTGATTAGGATTGTGCTCTTAGTAGACTTATCTTTGCTTAAAAGGTCTTGCAGGGCCTTGATCTTTTCTCTCAGTGGACGAGTAGTCCACTTCTCATAACCAGTCACCTCTCTAATCATGCTGCACCCTCTGCTCCCTCCACCAGCACCCTCAGCCATCCCTAGATCTCCTGCTCTTGCAAATCACCCTTTCTGCTCCTTACTCTTAGACCTGCCATCCAGAACAGCTGTACAATGCCACTTCAGAATCTTCTTCTGAAGATTCGTTCAGATATTTCTCAGGTATCCACCTGAGGACACTATCTTCTTGTCTCCCATAATTAAGCCACAATGAACAGCATTGAAATAATCACATGTTCTTCCCCCATTTATCCAGCCTCCCTTTCTCTTGCTGTTTTTCCCTGCATTGTATTTTAGACAGCAGACTCCTTGGGATAAGGGATATATATCAATAATTAACAGAACTTTGAAAATTCCAAAAGTTTAGAAAGTTCAAAAAAGTTTGTTCACTCTTCAAAAGTATAGGACTGAATTACATTAGTGTACCCAGGTATTTGTGGCCGCACAACTCCCAGCTTATATTCAGAGCACAACCAATCATAAAATGGGCCTGATGACAGAAATCCAAGCTTTTTTGCACACACAGCCAGTATATCTGGGGCTGTTCCTGCAATGGTTGCTGCCAACACTGTCTTTACCCTAAATACACAAGCAATCCTTCCCCACACTCCCAGACAAGGCGAAGTCTATGATTCAAAAACAGTCTGTGGATAGCAAACGCAACTGTCAAATGAGTGAGGAGCTTAGAAACAGGACCTATCAGCTGGCCAGCAAGATCTTTACATCCTTCTCCCATTTAAAGAGAGATTCATCTCTCCCATCTCATTCCCCCATCTTCACTCAAACTATAAAAATGAATTTTTATTGTATATTTTAATTTTACACACACACACAAACACAAAGAGAGAAAGAGAGAGGGGGGAGAGGGAGAGAGAGAATTCACTCAGGGACCCATACTAAAGGGGAAGTCCTCAATTTCCTTCCAATTCTGATTCCAGCTGCACAATCTGGAGTGGAGAATGCATGGCAGTAATTACAGGGTGTTGAGTCCCGAGGCTGACAGGGGTGGGAGGGCTGGCTTGCACAGCTTCAGACTGTCAAAGAGTCAGGAACACATGAAGAGTGCTCACAACCGCTCTAGCAGAAGGGATTTAAATGCTGCTTCCATGCATGTTGTAGGAGGACAAGAACACACACACAATCACAGTTAACGTTCACAGCTTTTCCTTCCCTGTCTCAGGCAAGCCCACCCAGGCCAGCCCATACTTACATTCCTGTTTAAAGGTGAAGTATTCTGTGAGGTGCCTGCACTCATGGTTCCCTCGAAGCAGGAACAGCGTCTTGGGATGGGTTATCTTTAAACTCCATAGATATAATACACACTACAAGAAAGAGGGAAAGCAGCATGTAAATCAGCCAGGTGAGAAAACTGCATTCTGCACAGATGGGTGGAAACCTCAAGAAGCAGACCTCAAGGAAGGAAACAGACCATGGCACAGACTTGTGGGAAGGACTAGTTCATGTGCACCATGCCTTTGGTTTCAGCAAGCATATCAACAGTAAGCCCAAAGTATGAGAGAATGCTTCTCTAGGTACTGTGCTCAATATATACATTCATATGTTAAAGCCAATAGATCCAGGTTACTTATGCTCAGACTGGGGACCTAACAGGTAAGATTTAAGGAAAAACAAGAACCCTCTGCACAGAGATTAGAGTAGTGCAACTTGGCTTTTTCTGCATTATACACACGCAAATACATTTTGCACATGCTATACTTCAACTGAGACATTTTGGAGAACCTTTTGGAAAAAGTGGCAGGATGGTAGACAGAACAGCAAAGGGCAATAGATGACACCATATAGCTCATCTAGGAGGCATTTCGAGAGAGCACTGGAAGGAGCTAAGACACTCCTCGGTAAGCAGCAAAGCCTTTTGCAGACCACCAGCAGGTTTATTGGATGTAGAAATATGCTTTCAAGGAATTCATGCAATCCCATGCAATCTCTTTGGAGGACAGACAGTTTTTAGACAACAGCAGATACAACCTATAACAATTCCTTGGATTTGCTTTCATTTGATTTTTTTTTTAAATCCACAGTGCCTCAAAAAACCAAGACATTAATTCAAGTGAAGGCTTGGACATTATATCAAAAACATAATGTAGATATAGGCACATAATACAGATATGCACTAAAAACATAATATAGATATAGGCACTTTGGCATTTGTGAAAGAAAATTGGTATGCTATAATGTTTGAATGTGGATTGTCTGTTTAATTTATTTAGTGTATAGTTTATTTGTTTAGTGTATTTATTTAACACTAGCGAAAAGCGTACCCGCATTGCGGGAGTAACATTTCCCCATACGCCATCCCTCCACGGCGCACCAACACCCCATGCGCAACATTCCCCCATGCGCATCATCGCCCCAGGCACACCATCCCCCCAGGCACAACTTCCCCCATGCACATCATTACCCCATGTGCATCAGTCCCCCATGTGCCTGAACTCCTCATATGCAACATCACCCATCTGCATCAGTCCCCATGCGCATCAAACCCCATGCACAACTTTCCCCGTGCGCATCATCCCCCCGTGCGCATCATCCCCTCACGCGCATCATCCCCATGTGCAACTTCCCCGCATGCGCAACTTTCCCCCATACGCATCATCCCCCCATGCGCAACTTTCCCCATGCGCAGCATCCTTGCCAGTGCAACCTCTTCCGCCGAACAACATCCCCCCAGTTCACCAGGCACTGAGCATTTATTGGATGTTGGATGTTATTCAGTCTCCCATGTTAAGTATAGGACAGACACACGTTGACCCCTTTTCAGCCCCTGAAGGGTTAAATTTCTCTACATGGGTTCTTGGTGGGTGTTCAGGTGACAGAAAGAACTCCCTCCCAGAATTCCATGCTTCTAGGCCCAGCAGTTGGGGCGGAATGTTGATGAGTCATCAATTTTCAATGCAAAATATAGGGAGGAAAACGCGTTGCGCCCCTTTTCACCCCCTTCCATTTCTGGAAGGGAATTTCTGGAATTTCTGAAAATCGGTTTTCAGACAGGCACAGCATCTTAATCGCTTGCGCTACCCACAGCCCTATCTTCTGGGTCTAGATATAGAGCAAATATGGGAAATCTGAATTCTAATTTCAAACAAACATGATGATGTTGATTGTGTGGAAATTTATTTATTTACTTAGTGTTTGGCGCTTAGGTCCTCAGTGAGGACCTACTGTTGGGAAATCCTTTGTGAGGTCCAGCAGCCAGGGTAGACTGTTTATGCCTGGGGTGTAGGCTAGTTTATGTTGTTCTACAGGCAGTTCGTAGAACTCTTTTCTTTCCAGGTGGTATCCTTCGCACCATGGTCATCAACACATATGGTACCAGGGGATGCTTTCAAGCTTCCAGGATGAGTTTTCAGGTCAGCCAAGCTGTAAATGGCAACACTTTACAGCTCTGAAGACTCATGACAGCTTCTCAGCTTGCAGTCTCCCATCAAGTAGTTATCCAGGTCCTTCCCTAATTAGCTTTCTATAGCAGCCCTGTATTCAATAGCTTTCTATAGCAGCTCAATAGTATTCAATAGCTTTCTATAGAAGCCCTGTACCCAATCACCAGACCAATTCGTCCAGTACTTTCCTAGTTATGGGAACTTGCTGCAACTCTGGGCATTCTGAGATAAAACACAAATCTGGATTAGTTACAAATTTTCAAGTCGCAGGCTGAAAAGTGCCCTTGTCTTTGGCATTAAAAATCAAGTGGACTTTACTTGCAATAGCCCAATCATAAAGCTGTTCGCTTTTTTGTCAGAAAAATGATAGTTCCAATTTACATTGTGACTATTAAAATCACCAGCATAAATTGCAGGGTATGGTTTGATGTCCAGAACATGCTGTGGCCAAGATATCTGAGATGGCTTGTGTATGTTCACTACTGTGAGATCACCTAGTTTAGGAACAATTTCAAGTATATTGTTTGTGGAGGTTGACAGTAGAAAAGCATTATCTATAGTCCTTCTGACATATGTAGCTGTGACATAACTGGTGATACATGGCCACCAGTAGATAATAACCTTGGATTTTACCTCCACTGAATTGATGTTCTTCATATATGCATTTCATGATTGCCATATCTATAATCTACATTACTTTCAAATAAGTTTGGAAATGCATTGGCTCTTACATTTGCTGAGCCCTTCAACATTAATTTGGCATATTCTGATGATGTCTCCAATCTATCTTGTCCTTAGGGCCTGAAAAGGCCCTTTTAAAAAACTATTGCCATGTATTTTGAGAGCCAGGATTTCTACAATGATGTCTGGCTGCCGACTGTTGCCAACTGCCAATTCTTCAATGTGGTCTGGCTTCCAATTGTTGCTAGTCATTTAGTTCATCATCAAGACAGCAAGGGTGAGTGTCTGTGAACCAAAGATAAGGGGGCTTTATTCCTGTACTTTCCAAAGATTTGAATAATGCAATTTATTCCTCCACATTCCTGAAGGACCCACATGGTAGAGGCCAACTTCAAGTATAGTTAAGTTCATGTTTCTACCGAAACACGCACAGAACTGCACATTCACAAGACCAGGTTCATATAATCAAAGGAATAGCATAAGGGCTGCTTCACAGCAAAACAAAAGCAAAACACTTTGCCATAAACAGAAGCAAAACACTCATTTTCAGACAACATTAATGTAATATTTCCAACCTGGAGATCGCTTTCATTGAAAGTTCAATTGAAAGACCACCAAGGTTAGCATTCAGATAGCTCATAATATTGTGAGAAAACCCTATAATTTCTGTTGCCAATGGCCAATTTTTAATTAAGATTTTAGATGTGCAGCAAACAAACCCATAGCATAACACTTCTTTTCAAGATGCCACTATAAGATAAAATATCTCAAGAGAACTCTAGATGGGGCAACTTGGCTCCAGGTCTGCTCAGACAAAACCTGTCATTCAGACAGGATTAAAAAATAACGCTTAATTATACAACATAAGAAGCATTGAGCCAACTCACTTCCTTAGTCCATCTTGCTCAGCACTTTCAACCCACTTTCTCTGGGTTTCAGCAGGGGGTCTTTCCCCAGCTCTCTGTGCAGACGCTGCCGAGGACAAGAACGGAGGCAATGGCTCTACATGCAAACCACTTGTGCCTTTGAGATAGAGCTACAGCCTCCTAAGGTCAGCTATTTTATTCAAACCACTTTTAATGCATTTTGAATTGGTGCAGTTGAGGGACAGTGAAAGAATCGTGTAAAGAATCCAGATGGGTTATGGCAATGTTTAAATGTTTAAATATTCCGAGTATCTTCTTTATCTCAGCATCACCTCTGTTTGCACTGTACCCAAATACAGTAGCATGGAAGTTAAGAAAAAAAATGATTAAAAAAACTGACAATGGCAGATGCTCCAAACCAACATAATGTACATATGTGCAAAAAGTCCCTGAAAACTCATACATTGAAAGGAAAGCAGAGTGAACATGGACTAAGGAGAATTTGATAGACTGAGCTTGCTTTGGTAAGAAGCTGGGATGAGTAACTGGAGAGATTTAATGACATTCACAGCTGGACAATCCCACATTCTTGATGATTTGCAATAAGATCCCTTTTAAGCAGTGCTGTGCCCAGAAATGGATTACTAGATTACTGCACAATTCCCAAACAGGGGCTATTTAGCACTAGCAGATAAAAAGTAGTC
The DNA here is from genome assembly GCA_030015325.1 of Cryptoblepharus egeriae. Taxonomy (NCBI): domain Eukaryota; kingdom Metazoa; phylum Chordata; class Lepidosauria; order Squamata; family Scincidae; genus Cryptoblepharus; species Cryptoblepharus egeriae. The sequence goes on from JAREYC010000011.1 coordinate 23,695,216, forward strand.
TACTGCCTACTTTCTTGCCAGTTGGCTTTGACATCCAGAACCAAGATCTCTCTTGGGAGTGCCAGCCTCTTTCCTACCAGCACTCCCCTCCTAGAAGGCAGAAAACAGATTATGATAAGTAGATGTGTAAATTGCTGGAATTTCCATTGTAGTCAAATCTCTTTGGAACCAAATGTACTACTGTATGCAGTTTCATAAAACTTTGAAACCAAATTACTATGCAGTTTCATAAAACTAAAAAGATTTTAAGCTTATTTCTTTAAACTGCTCCTCTGTATCATAAACGTTTATAAAGGCAGAAACTGCTGAAAAGTTCAGATAACTGAACTTAAGGGTAACCAAGTGACTTGCAGGTTCTGAAGCCAGTTCCCTCATTCACATCCACTGGTAAGATGAAGGATGCAATGCTGCTCAAGTCCTTTATGACCTCCTCTTGTGGCTCAAGGCTCCTTCCTCAATAGAAGAAAACAAAAAAAGACTCAGATTCAGCTCCCCCCCCCCCCCCCCAAGATTCAAGAAGCTTTTCTTTGGCCTTATCAGAATAAGGATTGGTGGGGGTAGCACAATAGAGTTGTTTTGTTTTCAAATTATATTTCCTGGTTATTTTTGAAGTGTTGGTTATCTCACTTTAGAGTGGAAACAGTAACAGCTGCTTGAAGAAGATGCTGTAGAGATCATCACTGCAATCAGCTGGTTGCATCATGCTTCACCTCTCCTTTCCCACAAAAGTAGAAGATAGAAGTTCATGTTTTCCCCCCGAAACCTAGTAGATAAAATGGAGGTATGTAGATTTTCTTTTTTTCAGAACTATCCCTGTGAAGTTAGGTGGAAGTAGGGAAACCAATGGTGATGATCCTTGCATTTCAGACAGATGAAGGTTGAGAGTAACATGGCTTAGAGCAGGGTTCCTCAATCTATTTGGCACCAGGGAGCGGTTTCTTAGGACAATTTTTCCGAGGACCGGCAAGAGTGGAGGATCATTTGGGGATGATTCAAGCACATTTACATTTATTGAGCACTTAATTTTTATTTTTACTATATTGCAACATATAGTTAAATTATACAGTTATACAACTGGATCAGGCCAAAAGGTGGGTGAAAGTTCTTAGTGCAGGGAGAGGTCTAGGTCAGTCAGATGCTATGGACTGCCTCTGGTCCCTAGCCTGGTCCTTAAAGACCTCTGGCTTAGAGCAGCTATATACAAGAGTTGTTGTTTACTCTTATTTATTGGTTTGAAACTCAGTTACAGTTCCTGCTGCAACAGAACAGTACATCTGTGTCAAGATATAAATATCTAACATGCATTAGTGACCCCTCTGTGTACACAGTCTTATTATATACTGATTTTAAAAGGCTACAGTGAGCGCCATGCACACATAATCACACAAACCTGCAACCTAAAGTCATACTTGAACATACATGCACATTATACTCTTACCTCTAACACCAAGACTAGAAGATCTCAAAAGCCACCTGATACTGTAATGAGTTTGCATATATAAATCACTGTAAGGACAATCCTAATCCCCAGTTAGGCTGGCACAAGTCCCAGCAGAAATCACGTGCTGGCCTGGGGCTGTTACAAAAGTGCCGTAACTCACTTCTGTGCAACTTCTAGGGGATTAGGTCAGAGCACAGTCATGCACTGGCCTCTCCATGCATTTCCCAATGGGGAAATGGGTGGGTTGTGCTGGGCTGAACTGGTTAGGATTGTGCCCTGTGTCTTTAACCTGAGAAATGTCTGTCTTCACCACTTTAGAAAGGACTTCATGGCTTCAACCAGAGACTAGTTACAGACTGACAAAACTGTCCATTGGATGAGAGACCCTACTGAGCGAACAGTCATAGACTAAAGGTAAAGGTGTCTTCTGCAGGTTGCCCTGCAACTCATGACCTACCCTATGGTGCAGTGCTCATCCCTGTTTCTAAACTGAAAAGCTAACATAGTCCAAAGACACTTCCATGGTCATGGGACTATACACTGAGGCACGCGGAATGCTATTTTCTTCTCATGAAGGTATTTATTTATCTATATTATCTAATATACCACCAAAGCATACTTATTTATCTACTTGCATTTGCATACTTTCAAACTGCTAGGTTGGCAGGAGCTGGGCTACGGATGGGAGCTCACTCCGTCCAGCAGAAGGACCCCTGCTAATTGGGCAAGAGACACTCTTTTCACGTGGGTGTTCCTCTTTTATTTAGCAGAGGGAGAGTAACTGATCCTACACACCCCAGCAATGTCTGTTCTGGTGAATTCTGCTGGTGTTATTTTTGCATTTTAGATTGTGAGCCCTTTTGGAACAGGGATCCATTAGATATTAATTAGCTATTAATCTTTTTCATTTTCTTGTAATCCACTTGTGAACTTTTCAGCTGAAAAGCGGTATATAAATACTGTAGGTAGATAGATCTTCCAGTACTTGGGTCTCAAATCACTGACCTGCCAATCATCAGATAGGCAGGCACAGTGCCTTAAACCACTAAGCCGCTGTGGGGCTATTAAGCCACATAGCTTTCCTCAGCATTTATTTATTTAGCCTCTCGCAAATACATGGACTTATGGTAACTCAAATGTTAATGTCCAGTCCACCTAGCCATTCAAGGACAGAGTGGTCTATACTGGAAAAAAAAATCAGAAACTGGGCTGGTATAAGCTCTTGACAGAAACTCAGACACAATGTGATGAATATTTTGTCAAGGAGCACCATAGTCACACTGAGGAGTATATACAAGACCCCATTTAAACAGTTAGTCCTAGCAGATACAGTGTTGGATACGGATCCTGTTCAAAAACAATGCTGGCAAAATAGGTCAAAACCTGGCACTTGTAGGGTCATCTACGTAACTGCCTATATCTGGGTGTTCAGCAGACCATTCGCTTTCCATTGCATGTTGATGTTAAAGTTGTTAGGAAGCTGTTCTGCAATGTGCCAGAGAGGGTTTCCTGGATTTAAGCTTTCCAACTGATAGATCAGCATGCACAGGAAGATCTGCATGCACAGGAAAAAAGTGGGTTTCTCGTAATTTTGTTGTATTCCTTCACCAAGACATCCTGCCTTCATAGTACTGGTGGTGTTATGTGGTTCAAAATGCAGAGCCAGTAAGTAGGAGTAGATTTTATACAACCAAGATGAGGTACCTCAGCATTAAAGACAACAGACTGAAACGTCTTGCAACAAAGAAATGCATGGTCACTGAAATGTTGTTTGCGTGAATAGAGAAGAGCATTATTGCCTGCTTTTACATTATACTGTCAAAAGAGATGGGGGATGAGGCAGAGTCCTAGGTTACAGTAGACAGTCTGCATGCAAATAGCCCAGAGCTTCACTTTCGCACATCCAACCAAAGCTTCTCAGGAGTAGGACTGGGCCTTAAACATTGAAGGACTGATGCTGGTTGGAGTATACTGGCCTACAAGATCAGTGGTCTGATTTGGTATAGGTTCAAAAAAACCGACTGATCAGCTGAGTTAGCCGCTGTACTCAACCTTTATATATTGCCTAATAGATATGAAGGAAAGGTTCTAGGGCAGGGGTCCTCAAACTACGGCCCACGGGCTGGATACAGCCCCCCAAGGTACTCAATCCGGCCCGTGAGCTCATGCGGCACCACTGTGCAGCAGCAGCCTCTCCCTGGCCGGCCGGGGGGGGGGGGGGGGCGCTCAGGTGCACATGCAAGGATCTGATCAGCTGAAGAGAAGGGTGTTCTCCATGTGGTCAGAGGTACTCTTACATCCTAGCTTCTTTTTTTCTTTTGGTGGGCCCACCATGCAAACCTGTGCATGTCTACTCAGGAGTAAGAATTACTAGGTTTCAATTTCCTCCCAGGGAAATAAAGCATGCACTTGCTTTTGCAGCTCCCAGCAATGCAGGGTGGGCCTGGGCTCAGGGCTGGCACATAGGGTAACCATGAGTCCTCTTTTTCTAGGGCATGTCCTCATTTAAGCCTTGGGTTTTAGAAAAAAAATCTGCCTTATTCCCCTTTTCCTTGTCAGGAGGCAGCATGTAGTCTTCTTGTAATTAATAAATTATACATAATAGTTTCAATTTAATAAGAAATATAGTGCTTAAGTTAAGCATATGAAATATATATGAATATGTGTATATGTATATGTATATTAGCAACACCGCGCTGCTTCAGCCTCTCCCCAGCCAGCTGGGGGGGTGGGGTTAGAGACACCAGAGGCTCCAACAGACCCCAAAGGTAAGACTCAGACTCCAAAGATAAGCCCACAGGGAGTATTTTTAAAATGTAGGGCAAAATGTAGGACACTCTACATTTTGTCCTACATTTTTTAAAATGTAGGACAAGGTCCTTCAAAAGTCCAGATTATAGTCTGGCTCCCGACAGTGTCTGAGGGACAGTGAACCGGCCCTCTGTTTAAAAAGTTTAAGGACTCCTGTTCTAGGGTATGAGCCTGGTGCTGCTTTTCTGATCAGAAACCAGAATTTCCATTATTAACAATCCCATAATATGGAGGAAAAGAAAAAAAGGAAATATCCCATCTAAAAACTCTCAGCTTTTAAAAAACTTTATCATCTTCATATCTGCAGCATGGAGAAACTCAGGGTTTATTTTGCTTTATTACAATCACCATTGGGTGGATAGGCAAACTGGCCCATCTAATTAGCTTCAAAGCCTTCAGTCCAAGTCTCTGCCTGCTTACAACAGTTGTGTATGTATTTGCATCCACGTCAACGTAGGTAACTACCCTCTGCGCTAACCACATTAACACTGGCCTTGCCCCCCAACTGCTGCATCCTGTTTCCTGGCTGCCAGCATCAGAACGCAATTATAAAAATTATCTCCTACTCCATTAGAAGATCATCAGCTCCTCTGGCAGATGCTCTCTAATATCCCCAACCCAGATGCACAGATTTACAGTGTGATTTCCAGAACCTATGGATGCCTGCAGTCTCCCTACTGTGGAAAAGCAGAACAGAACAGAAGCCCCTGAAAACCTGTGATAAAAGGACACTCCTTTTCACAAGAGCAAGGTTCTTCTTTATAGGATACTGAATTTGTGAGTGTGTATGTTTTGGTAAACTGTTAGTGTCTATTACAAGCCCTGTCAAGAGCCATTAACGCTTGGGCTATGTTGTATTATCTTTACCAACAAGCTCTTTTCCAAGCCCACCATCCATTTCCTTTTTCAATATCAGAAGCCAACACTAAGTACACCCAGGCAGAAGCCCTTCAGTGCTGAGAGGATTATTTTGCAAGAAGCAAAGGCAGATGTGTGGATTCCGTGTGCACCAGAGAAGCACAGCTTTGCAATTCTATATGAACAGCCACTCTGGAAGCAGCCCCCACATGTAGTAATCAAAGCCCACCCTGCTATGTGAAAGATTAATGCGGGTTCAGGAGGAAAGGAATGGAAGTATCATGCTTCTCTTTCCATTGCGGACTCTGAAGAAAAAAGAAGGTCAATAGCAGCATGAAAAGGCTCCTCGCAGGCAGCTTACAAAGAGTGGTGATTCCAAGTAATTCACCAGGCTGCAGATGCCAGCTTGCGCAGCACACCTCAGCAGTACAGAACATGGATGTGTTATTTTATGCAGCATCACAGGTAACTTTCTGAGTGGCACTTCAAGCAATCATCACCTCAGAACAATTTTCTCCGCCCACCCACAATTCTTGCCACTTCCCAACAGCTCCTTTCTAAGATGATCCTCCCCCAGGAAGGTAATGCAGAAATAGGAGACACGAAGGCCTCCTTCAGGGCACTGCTGAGACGCTGGGAAGACAGATATTGTTGAAAAGGGGCACATAAAAAAGAGTGCAGATCCTCATAACTGTGTGCATGTTGTGTGCATATCAGGTGACACAGCACTTGTCTGTTGGAGGTTCCTCAGATAAAAACATGAAAAATTTTGAAGGAAGCCAAAAGAGTTTTGATATCTGTCTATCTATCTACAGTATTTATATCCCGGTTTTCAACTGAAAAGTTCACAAAGCGGTTTACAAGAAAATGAAAAAAACTAATAGCTAATTAATAGCTAATGGGTGCCTGTCCCAAAAGGGCTCACAATCTAAAATGCAAAAAGAACACCAGCAGAAGCCACTAGAGCAGACACTGCTGGGGTGTGTAGGGCCAGTTACTCTTCCCCTGCTAAATAAAAGAGGCACACCCACTTGAAAGAGTGTCTCTTGTCCAGTTAGCAGGGGTTGATAGAAGTACTAACATGCATCAGGCATTTCCACAAATGACTAAATTGCTGGAACAAGCTTAAAGATGTGCTAGGTAGGTGACTCAACTCACTGGAAAGTTTAAACTGTATCTCACTTGCTGGCTAGACTGCAACGCAGCACCTTCACTGGGCTTGGCAGAGAGATGCTGTTATGGCAAGAGACACAACTGGAACACTGCCCTATGAGACAAAGTTTGTTACCTGTGCTTGGCTGCCAAAAAAGGTCAAATAAAGAGAAACTAAATTACAATGGAGAAAAAGGTGTGATGCAGCCATGAAGGCTATCTATATTCTCAGCATTTTATTAATTCCAAATCCTGCCTCTCCAAGCTATATGATCACCACAAGGCAACTACCAATATTAAAGTTATAATTAGAACAGCAGCACCTATTTCAACATATTGAAGAACAGATGCACTGGAATGGGAAGGTGGGAGGTTCAATTATATGAGGACACTAATTATGTTTATTGTATTTACTCATCTAACACTCATCCTTTTCAACTGAATTCAGTCTCCAAAATCAGGGTGCGCATTAGAGTCAATGGTTAATTAAATTGGAGTAAATACAGTTTTTGATTATAAGTATAGGGTACATGTTAGATTCGATGCTGCATTAGAATTGAATAAATCCGGCATATCCCACTCGACTAGTATGGTTGGAAACATTTTAAAGAAATGCAGGTAATAGTGCTGGAACATTAAAAAAATTCAAAAGACTTAGTGGTAATATCTTTATTTGGTCTACCTGCTAGGTCAAAAAGAAGTTGGAAAGCTTTTGAAAAATCAACAAAGGGAAAGCTGCATAAAAAGAATTAGTAATCCAAAAACAAGATAGAAAATAGAGGGCTGCTCCCCCATTCCTTCTCTGCTGTCAATAGCTGGTGCCATGCAGTTGCAGCCAGTATGGCAAATGGATGTTGCCTGTCTCCCTTCCTCTGCTACTGCGCAACTGATGGTCTCTGAGCTGGTGGCACAGCTGGGAAAAGGAGGGCCCAGCCATTGTTCTGCAATGCTCAATTTTGCACTGGTATGCAACTGAAAAATGAAAATTAGCTCAAGCCTCAGGCAAGTCAGGAACTTACTATGGTTCCTCTCTATAAAAGGATGGTAACACACTCTTACTCCAATGATTGCTGGAAAAGATAAGTAAGATAACTGATAATCAGTTATATACAATAATTAAATCAGACCATTTGCCTGTTTCATATAAACTTTGCTTTGCTGTATCTGTGGAACTAACACAGAAAAACCTGCTTATAACTCTTTTTGTTGCTTCTGCTGCCTAAAAATGGCTGCCACCCGCCACCCACACACCCCATCCAGTTTCTACACAGAAGGGAAAGATCAGAAGGGCCACAAAGATGACCAGTAAACACCATCTTCCTAAATCTTCCTCTCTGATATTTAAACTCCCTTCTTCCATGACCTTATTAGCTCTTGTTCCTCTAGATCAGGGATATCCAAACTTTTTGGCTGGAGGGCCACATCATCTATCCAACATTGTGTTGGAAGGCCAGGGATAAATAAATTTGCATATTAACCAGCATAAATTTCTATAAATGAATAAATTATATTTTAAAATATAGCAAGGGATGCTCAGGTGGGTAGGAGGGTTTGGAAAGGGGTGTAGAAAGGATTTTTAGTGTCAGGGGCAAAGGAGGCTCAGATGGGTGGGGGGTCTTGAAATGGGGTGAAACAAAATTTAGAGATGAAGGACTCATCCTTTAGGAAGCAGTTGAATAGGAGGGGAACACAGAGGTTGTGAGGGGCTATCTGGAGGTTATTAGCAGAAACACATCCTGCTGCTGCTGCTGCTGAGGAGCCTTCAGAAAAGCCACACCTGCCTAGACCTATTGCTTTCTCTGTCTCCCTCCCTAGCACTCCTTGGCCATGTGCCTCCAGCTGCAAGTGGCAGCTCTTAAGGGTATAAAAGGCATAGTCTCTTGATGATATCGCCTCTTGAGGGTATAAATGGCCTTGCCTAGCCTCAGCCCATTTGCTCTTTCTGGCTGCTGGGTGAGCCTCATAGATGTGTAGCTCAGATGGCTGCAGAAAAGCCAAACATAGAGCTCACACAGTTCCTCTCCAAAGGGCCAAGTGCCCATTGGATAAGGGGGTCATCTGGAGGGCTGGAGTCTGACCATCTGCACACCAGATTTGGCCCGCGGGCAGAGGTTTGGACACCCCTGCTCTAGATCAGTGGTTCTCAAGTTTTAAGGCAGGTTTAACTCCCTAAGTAAGTATTTGCAGGGGATCTGCTAGGGCAGCAATGCAATCCCCTGGATTGCACCAATTCAAGTGATGGAAGAGATACGTTGAGATAAAACATAGGTGCTGCCAAGGTCAGGGTGGTGGTGAGGAGGCCCCATGGAGTCCTTGCAAGGCTCCTGCAGCTTTCAAGAGTGCAAGTTTAAACTGCATTTAAACTGGAAGCTCCCCAGACCCTCAAACCCTTGCAGTGTCTTTGTTTCAACTTGGTGTAGGCCTTCTTCCCCACAGAGGTGTGATGCTAAGGACTGCATAGCTACTTTCTCCCTATCCTTAAAGGGAACAGGGGATCTTTCCTCAACTTGGGGTACTGTATCCCCCAATTCTGAATACCAGTGCTCTAGCACTAGCTCTGCTTTGTTGTATTACCATAAGCTCCTTTCTTCCTTTCCTTTCTTCCACTGACATCCAGTCTGCTACCATTTTGAAACAAGACCTTCTAGGACCTGGTATTAGTTATGCCCTTTGAAAATCAAATACCACAGATAATATAAACGTGTGTGGGGAGGGGAGAGAAAAGAGAAAGTTCCTTGACTAATCACTGCCATCTCATTCAAATATCACAATCCCTTAGGGCATTTGTAACATTTACCAGCAAGAGACAACCTCTTACCCACCACTTTCACCAAATGACATGAATTGAGCACACTGGCTCCACTAAACCAATAACTGTGCAAGTGTTAACAGTCAGAAGAGTTAAAGGCCAAGACCAAATCTTTCCTATCATCAGTTCAAAATAGTGCTTTGATTAGGTAAAATAAACCAAGAACATCAAATCTGGCAAGTAACTTCCAAAATGCTTTGAACCAGCTTCTTAATGCTTACGATGGCACATTAACAGTGATGAGAAGACAGATATAACATCAGGCACCTGTTGGAGATGCTCTAAGAAGATTTCCTGCTTACAGACAAGGAGCTGTACTACTGTAGATGACCTACTAGGTCTGTTCCAACTCTATGACTGACATGTTGTAGGGGAGTGTTGCTGGTTTAAAAACAGTCTTAGTACATTCAGTACAAAAAGTATTTATTTCTCTCCTCGGTCAAACTCTGAGAAACTGGTTTGGCCTCCAAAGCTTCGTTTGCTTAGCATCCATAATTTTACCAACACATGCAACATAGAAGTACAATTCCTGATATTTGCAGTTGCAAAACTCCTAAAAAATGTTGAAAGCATAAATACACACTTATAATCTACACACAACACTTCAGCTTTTAACTTAGATGACCATCTAAAAATAGCCTAATTTGCTATTTTTAGAATAGCAAAATTTGCTAATAGCCTAATTTGCTATTTTTAAACCTGTGCAATTTGCATAAATTATAATTGTTGGATAAAAAATCCGGTTGGTCATCTAAGGGTTATAGGTAGGCAGCCTACCTGAAGCATAGTATTAGAACACAAGGTGGGATAAGCCAGTTTGCGTGCAACTCAAGGCCATTCCTATATAACCTTTTATGCTGCCAAATAGTGGCAAGAACAGAACAAAACTTCTCCATTCCCCATCTGAACAAGTACTTTAATATGCTTCTTTAGAGGTGTCAATGAAGCAACTGTGCCCCCCCCCCAATGCCAAATGTGAATGGATTATCATTGATAAAAGGCAATCCTGAATACTTGATAACTCGACTGGCTTGTAAGGCCAAAAAAGGATTGAAGCTATTTAGACAATGCAATATTCATAAACTTTACCAACACCCAGTTTAATCTGGACATGTCTTAGAGCGCAATCCTAACAAATTTAAGCTGACCTAACTCACATGGCATATCTCTGTGTGGTGGTATGAGGAGGTAGGCATATGCCTGGACAGTCGCCAAACACTACCATGAGTGGGGCAGAAGTGACTTGTGCATTTCTGTGACACCCCCTGGTCAGTACAGGACTTATGCCAGGGTTTATGCCAGCCTAATTAGAGTTTAGGATTGCAGCCTTAGTGAAACTAAGTGTCCAGTGAAACTAAGTGTTACCAAAATGTCCAGGACAGAAACTTGGAAGATAAGTGTATCTTCTAATCTGCCACAGCACGAGAAATCAGAAGGCAGATCGTTAAATTCTACAAGATATCTGAAGCTGCAATCCTAACCAAATTTTCAGCACTGATCTAGCTGCAATGAAGACCCAAGTTAAGTGACCATTGTCTTATCTTGAAGAGACAGCCTTGACTGCTTCCCCAATGGAGGAAGCAGTACATGGCACACTGGCACAACTATGCCAGTGCAAAAAGGCTGGTGCCCTGGATGATTGACAAAGCCTTTCAACTTCTAATTGTTTAATACATCGGTGTCCAAACTTTGTGGCAGGAGGTTCACATCATCTCTCTGACACTGTGTCGGGGGCCGGAAAAATGATTTACATTTCAAATTTGAATAAATTTACATAAATTAACATACAACATTGTATTAGAGCAGTGGTATTCAGGCATTTGAGACTGGGACCTCATTTCAAATTTAAGAAACTGTCTGGGACCCCCTGTCAAATTTACTGGGATACTCTTCCATGTCTACTCCATGTCCATGACTTACAGATGTAAGTCCCATTGTGTTCAATGAGACTTGTTCCCAGGAAAGCCAAGTGCCAGATTCCAAGATGGTAGATCTTGGAATCCACCCTCTCACAACCCCCTTGACCTGAGGCTGTGACCCCCAAGGGGGCCTGACCCCCACTTTGAAGACCCCCACTAGAGACAAGGCTAGTCCACAGCCCAATAGAGGAGTTGTGCTGAGGGCCACGTATTCGGACCTAGGGCTAGGGTTTGGACATCCCTGGTTTAACAAACAGCTAATTAAAAAGACTTATTCCCTTCAAACTGCTGAAACAAAGAAAGCTTATGGGTTAAGGAACGGGAGCTGACTTCTATGTGAAAGGATTGCAATCTTAAACCTAGTACTAAAAATAAATTTCTGGAATGAACATATATTCAGAGGAAAGCAGATTGTTAATTCTCATTGTATGTCAGCCTCATATCCAAATGAACTATTTTACATATGGTTCTGGTCGATGGACTTTGGGTGTCCAAAAGATTATCAACCTGAAATATTAATCTACTATATACATGAAGAAAATGCAATCAACTTAATCTGATTTTCTTTGATTTTTGCAAACCAACAGGTTATGTTCCCGTTTATAACATAACTAGCGAAAGGCGTACCCGCGTTGCGGGAGTAAAATTCCCCCGTATGCCATTCCTCCATAATCATCAATCCCCCATGGATAACTTTCCCCCAGGCATAACAACCTGTGCAATTTTCCCCATGTGCAACTTCCCCCATACACATCAACCCCCAGGCATAACAACCTGTGCAATTTTCCCCATGCGCAACTTCCCCCATACACATCAACCCCCCCAAGCACAACTTCACCCATGCGCATCAACCCAGCATGCACAAGTTATCCCATCAACCCCCAGGCATAACAACCTGTGCAATTTTCCCCATGCGCAACTTCCCCCATACACATCAACCCCCCCAAGCACAACTTCACCCATGCGCATCAACCCAGCATGCACAAGTTACCCCATGCGCAACTTCCCCCATGCATATCAACCCCCCGCTGCACAACTTCCCCCATGCGCATCAACCCCCCATGCACAACTTCCCCCATATGCATCAAACCCCATGCGCAACTTCTCCCCATGCGCAACTTCTCCCCATGCGCAACTTTCCTCCCGTGCGCAACTTCCCCCTGTGCGCAACTTCCCCCCGTGCGCAACTTCCCCCCGTGCATAACTTTCCTCCATGTGCATCATCCCCATGCGCAACTTCCCCCATGCGCAACTTCCCATATGTGCAACTTTCCTCCCATGCGCAACTTCCCCCTTGCGCAACTTCCTCCATGCGCAACTTCCTCCGTGCGCATCATCCCCCCATGCGCAACTTTCCTCCATGTGCATCATCCCCCCATGCGCAACTTCCCGCATGCGCAACTTCCCCATACGCAACTTTCCTCTCATGTGAAATTTTCCCCATGCGCAACTTCCCCCATGCGCAACTTCCCATATGCGCAACTTTCCCCCCATGCGCAACTTTCCCCCCATGCGCAACTTTCCCCCCATGCGCAACTTCCCCCCATGTGCAACTTCCCCCCTGCGCAACTTTCCTACATGCGCAACTTCCCCCATGCGCAACTTCCCCCATGCGCAACTTCCCATATGCGCAACTTTCCCCCGTGCGCAACTTTCCCCCCATGCACAACTTTCCCCCCATGCGCAACTTTCCCCCATGTGCAACTTCCCCCCTGCGCAACTTTCCTACATGCGCAACTTCCCCCATGCACAATTTCCCCTCATGCGCAGCATCCTCGCCAGCGCAACCTCTTCCTCCGAACAACATCCCCCAGTGCACCAGGATCTGAGCACCAAATTGGCTAGATGTGGTTCAGTCTCCCATGTTAAGTATAGGACAGAAACACATTGCCCCCTTTTCAGCCCCTGAAGGGTTAAATTTCTCCAGATGGTTCTTGGTGGGTGTTCAGGTGACAGAAGGATCCCTCCCAGAATTCCATGCTTCAGGCCCAGCAGTTGGGGAGGAATGTTGATGAGTCAGCAATTCTCAATGCAAAGTATAGGGAGGAAAACACATTGCGCCCCTTTTCACCCCCTTCCTGTTGGAATTTCCGAAAACCGGTTCTTAGTGCACCCCTCCCTCACGGAAGGAACACCCACCCCAAATTTCATGCTTCTGGGCCCACCGGTTTTGGCAGGGTGGTGATGAGTGAGTGAGTGAGTCAGTCAGTCAGTGAGTCAGTCAGTGACTTTTCTCTTTTATATATATAGATGGAAGGGAAGGTAGGAAATATAGTAGCATTTAAAAAGCAACTGAGAGATTTGAACCCATAATGTCTACTGCTACAGTCCTCTCAGCTACCCAAAGGTTTAACCAACCTAAAAAAAACTTTTAATTTAGCATAAATTTTACCAATGTCAACCCTCTGCAAGTACAGGACACTTTTGGCATTTTATAACTGTACGAGCTCCTGAAGCAATACAAGAAGTTGTATAAATTTAGTCCAGACTTTTAAAAATGCTGAATTGTCACCTCTATACTGAAGTAGCCTCTGTCAACGTAGTCTCCAAGGAAGAGGTAGCGAGTGTTATTGGGTGATCCTCCAACTTCAAATAACTTCATCAGGTCAAAGAACTGCCCGTGAATGTCACCACACACTAGGGGAGGAAGGACAGTACAAAAAAGGGGACAGGATTACACGCTAAGAAGAGAGAGTAATGGAACTTACAGGGAATGTGGTTTTGGTTCAGTCCCTGAACTCTAATTTCCCCAGGTGCAAAAATGCTTCTTTCCTTTTGGCAATTAAAGAATATTTTCCCAAGCTTGAGCATATGCAACAGGAAGCCTGATGGTTTTGGCAGTCTGCAATTCTAGACTGGCCTCAGGGGGCACCATCTGCTGCAGAAACATACTGACCTGTGATTGGAGCCTCAACTTCAATCATGGTCTTCTCATGCTTCAGAATGGCAGCTCCATCGTTGATTATCTTCAAAGCTGCATCCTCTTCCAGGCGTCCTTCTTTGATCAAGTGGTTTTTTAATATCTCCAACCTAGGTTTCCCATCCTCAAATATTTCTCTCAGGGATAGCCGCTGTGTGGGGGGGAAAGGAACAGCTGAAAAGAGAAGGAGAAAAAAAATGAGGAATGGAGAACCTCCCTGCAATAAAACCTCCCTGCAATCAAGGTCAGCACTGGTTTATTTATCACACATTTCGAGTCAGGTTATCACTAAATATTATTATATTTAGAGTTATCACACATTTAGAGTCAGGTAATGGAAAGGACAAAGAGTACACAAGGGTCAGAAAAAGAGGGTGAGAATTATTTTGTATCTGGGAGGAGGAAAAACTTTTTCTCCAACCCATTACTGCACAATCCACAGGTGTTTTACTTCACCCCTGTTGCATATATGCAACATGTAAAGAATTGGCTGTATATATGTAACTGCGGCCTAATAAATGCATGTAAACGACTGATGATAGATTAAAAAATGTGTAGATCGTGCTCAAGTGTTTGAAAAGCCTTTTTCAGCCTTTAGCATCCTCATGCTATATTTCATATTGTTCTTTAAAAATATTGCATGCTATAATTTCATTTTTAGTGCAATTCTTAATGCCTCTCTTGTTAGCGATTTCATCGAGGTTAGCATGTGATCTGGTTCCCCTGTAATTTGTAAACAGCAAACATAACAAGTACTAAACTTGGAATGAGTTAATTCTGTATCTTCTTGCAGTTTTAACCCTAAAAGGAATTAATTGGATATCCCACATCTCTGACACTAATCTCAATTGATTCATGCAGCCCTGGGGATACTACGAGTACATAAACCACTGATGAAGACACCCTATTTAGGCTGGTATCAAACACACAGCATGGAATTAAGATTGTTTTAACAAGATTTTTAACCCATGCTGAATGACTAATTAAATTCAGAAACTTTTCTGCAATATCCAAATATAGAGGCTTGATTTGTATTTCCTAGATTTTCTATCCAGTTGAGCTTGTAAGAGAAATGTTAATGCTATACAAGAGAGAGAAAGAGCTTCTCCATTTATACAGAACAACAGTTGTATCAAGTACAACTCAGGAGCCACAAGTGATTCATTACCAACTCAACGCAAAAAAATAAAAATACAATAGTTTTAACACATTTCTGCCCAGTCTGCAGGTTTACACATTTGATACCTTGTGTTCATATCAGGGGTGTCCAAACCCCAGCCAGGGGACCAGATGCAGCCTGTAGCGAGCCTCAATGGGAGGCAAGACCCCTGGGAGGTTGTAATCCTCTGGATCTGTTTCTAATACACTCTCATATGTAGATTTCGGTAAATTTTTTTGAATCAAATTTTTACAACCCCCATTCAATGTCAGAGAGTTGATGTGGTCCTCCTGCAAAAATGTTTGGATATCCTATTTGTATATGCAATATTGAGCAGAAATGGCTTAAGTTAAGAGAAGATGATGTTAAAACTGTTAAACACGTAGGGGCAGAGGGGACCCTAACGAAGAGCACAGATTAACGAACACCAAAGAATGATCAATGGAGTAGCAAGGAAAGGTGAATATAAGCAAGCACAGCACGGAGTAAAAAAGCTAGAAACTTTTGCTTTTGTGACTGAAAGATGCTAGGCAGAAAACAACTGGTCACAGAGATGAGCACAAACACAGAAGCCAATGAGAAATAACAGAAGAGGTCTTGAAACTTTTGAACTTATGGAGTTTGCAGTATGCCACTTGCAGGTTTAAGAACTTAAAAGGTAAAGGTGTCCCCTGCAGGATGCCGTGCTAGTTGTTGTGACCAACTCTCGGGTGCAGTGCTCATTCCTGTATCTAAGAGCCAAAGTTGTCCAAAGATGCTTCGGTGGTCATGTGGCCGGCGTGACAAAACGCCAAAGCCCACAGAATGCTGTTACCTTCCCACCAAAGTGATACCTATTTATGTACTTGCATGTACATGCTTTCAAACTTTGAGGAGCTGTGGAACTGATGGGAGCTCACTCCATCTTACAGAATACTGACCTCAAACTGCTGACCTTCAAGTTCACAACCACCGAGCCACTGCAAATAGCCTAAGAATTTAGCTGTCTTGAATAACCAAATCTGAAGGGCACTGCTTCTTTTTCATCATTGTCCTACTGCTGTACTTTTGGTATCCCACACACAAGCCACTTCAAACATTTGTGCTGGTAACAGGCCTACAAGCAACACTGTAGTCTCTCCCTTGTATAATAGAGCAGGGGTGTCCAAACATTTTGGCAGGGGGGCTACATCATCTCTGACACTGTCAGGGGCCAGAAAAATGATTTACATTTCAAATTTGAATAAATCAACATAAATTTTAATATAATAGTGTATTATTAGATACTTTACAAGCCTTGTCTGTGGGCCAGATGGAAGGGTCTTGTGACAGGCTGCATTAAGGCTTGCTCTGGCCTCCAGGCCAGGGTTTGGATACCCCTGCTATTGAGATATAATTACTTCTACAAAATGCCTAAGTTTTCAGACAGCCATGTGGCTCTACAAAGAATGGAACCAAGCATGTCCCTGTGTTTTTGGACCCACCTTCTGGAAAGTTATAGATGAATTCTCATCAAGACACTGCCTGATCACAGCCTCTTCAGAAAACAGAATGCTTCCCAGGCCCAGGCCTTAGATACAAAGTGCATGAAGGCAGAAGCTATTTAACAGGTGATACTAGTTGACTTATATTGTATTCCAAGCAATAAATAGATCTCTGAAAGCCATAAAAGGTATTACTCCATATCTGCAAATGGAAAAGGAAAGGCAGCAGAGAGTGGAAAAGTAAGTGAGCGTGCATACCTATGGCTTGTCAGAGGTCTCCTAATGAGTTCAGTCAAAGTGAAGATTGAACATGGAGCTCATCACCTCACACACTAAAGGCTAAATTGCAAAGGCAGCCACGTCAAGGTAAGCTGGTGCATGTGGTCCATAGCAGACTAACCCTACAATCCAGAGCAACTACGGGAGCACGTAAGAGACATTACGTGTACCCGTAGTTACTGCACCACCTAGTTAAAACCTATGGGAAATTCATATTGGAATCCAGAGCAAATTGTTCTTACACCGGAGCAAGGACTCTCCGTAGTTACTCTGGATTGCACCCTAAGACAGTACCAAGTCTTAGCAGACAAAGCAGTACCAAGTAATATGGTTTAAGGTTAGTATTTTATTGAAACTTCCCAATTTAGAATTAAAGAATACATTTTTTATTATTGGCATCCTTCAGTCTCGAAAGACTATGGTATCGTGCTCTGACTGGAGGTCCTGAAACAACATCTAGTGTGACTAAAGAGGCCAATTTGAGAGTGACAATCCCTTCCACAGTGCGGACAAATAAATTCCGTCCCCTGCCCAGGTCCCAGGTTTCGCTGCTTTCGGGTCTGTCTCTTTGCTTCAGCCTGCCGAACAAGTGTCTCTTCCAGTTGGAGAAGGCCATGCTGGGTCTTTTGCCTCCACGCTGAATGGTCAGAGGTCAAGGTTTCCCAGCTGTTGATGTCCATTCCCAAGGCCTTTAGATCCCTCTTGCAGATGTCCTTGTATCGCAGCTGTGGTCTCCTTCTTGGGCGTTTTCCCTGCACTAATTCTCCATATAAGAGATCTTTTGGAATCCGACCATCAGCCATTCTCACGACATGCCCAAGCCAGCGTAGACGCCGCTGTTTCAGAAGTGTGAACATGCTAGAGATTCCAGCACGTTCCAATACTGTGTCATTTGAGACTTTGTCATGCCAGGTGATTCCAAGAATACGTCGGAGACAGCGCATATGGAAGGTGTTCAGCTTCCTCTCCTGCCATGCATAAAGGGTCCAAGACTCACTGCAGTACAAGAGTGTGCTCAGGACGCAAGCTCTATAGACCTGGATCTTTGTATGTTCCGTCAGCTTCTTATTAAGCCATACTCTCTTTGTAAGCCTGGAGAATGTAGTAGCTGCTTTACCAATGCGTTTATTCAGCTCAGAGTCTAAGGAGAGAGTGTCAGAGATAGTTTAGCCAAGGTAAACAAAGTCATGGACAACCTCCAGTTCATGTTCAGAGATTGTGATACAGGGAGGTGAATCCACACCCTGACCCATGACTTGTGTTTTCTTCAGGCTGATTGTTAGTCCAAAGTCTTGGCAGGCTTTGCTAAAACGGTCCATAAGTCGTTGAAGGTCTTTGGCAGAGTGAGCAGTAACAGCAGCGTCATCGGCGAAGAGGAATTCACGCAAGCATTTCAGCTGGACTTTGGACTTTGCTCTTAGTCTGGAAGGATTGTAGAGTTTTCCGTCTGATCTGGTCCAGAGATAGATTCCCTCTGTTGCGTTTCCAAAAGCATGCTTCAGCATGACTGCAAAAAAGATCCCAAATAAAGTTGGTGCGAGGACGCAGCCCTGCTTCACTCCACTTCGGATGTGAAAGGAATCTGATGTTAGGCCATCAAAAACTACAGTGCCCTTCATGTCCTCGTGAAAGGACCTGATGATGTTGAGGAGCTGAGGTGGGCATCCAATCTTGGGGAGGATTTTAAAAAGGCCATCCCTACTAACCAAATCAAAAGCCTTTGTAAGGTCTATGAAGGCTACAAAGAGTGGCTGTCTTTGTTCCCTACATTTCTCTTGCAACTGTCGAAGGGAAAATACCATATCAGTGGTGGACCTGTTGGCTCGAAATCCACACTGTGATTCAGGATAGATTCTCTCTGCAAGCACCTGAAGCCTCTTCAGTATGACACGGGCAAGCAGCTTCCCTACAACACTAAGAAGAGAGATGCTACGGTAGTTGTTGCAGTCACCCCTGTCGCCTTTGTTCTTGTACAGTGTGACGATATTAGCATCCTTCATGTCCTGTGGTACTCCACCTTCCCTCCAACAAAGGCAGAATATCTTGTACAGTTCAGTGGAAATGGTCCCTCTACAGCACCTCAGAACTTCAGCAGGGATGTTATCTTTCCCGGGTGCCTTGCCAAAAGCAAGGGAATCCAGGGCTTCGTTTAGTTCTTCTAAAGTTGGTTCACTGTCGAGCTCCTCCAAGACAGGCAGGCACTCAATGTTGTTTAATGCTTCTTCAGTTACTACATTTTCTCTGGAGTATAGCTCAGAGTAGTGCTGCACCCAGCGTGCCATTTGTTGTGCTCGGTCCTGGATGACCTCACCTGTAGCGGACTTAAGCGGGGCAGATTTCCTCACTGTTGGACCTAAGGCCTGCTTGATGCCATCATACATCCCCTTGATGTTGCCTGTGTCAGCTGCTACCTGGATCTGAGAGCAAAGCTGCAGCCAATAATTGTTAGCACATCTCCTGGCAATCTGTTGGACTTTGCTACGGGCGACTCGCAGGGCTTGAAGGTTGCGCTCACTAGAACAGGCTTTATATGCAGTTAGAGCTCTCCTCTTTTCCTCAAGGGCTGGTGTCAGCTCCTCCGAGTGGGCTTCAAACCAATCTGCTGTCTTTCTAACCTGCTTACCAAAAACTGACAAGGCGGTAGTATAAACAACATTCTTGAAATGTTCCCACCGTTCAGAAGCGTTTGTTTCAGCCGGGCCTGGGAGAATTTCCTCGAGTGCATGGTCAAATTCCAACACTTTTTCCAGACTGCGGGTCTTGCTGATGTTAATTCGTGGTCTTCCTTCCTTCTTGGAGTGATGCAGCCTCTTTGCTTGCAGTTTTACTCTGCTACACACCAAGGAGTGGTCAGTATCGCGATCAGCACTTTGACAGCTACGTGTGATCTTAATGTTGGGAAGGCTGGAGCACCTGGTGAGGATCAAATCAAGCTGATGCCAATGCTTCGATCTAGGGTGTTGCCAAGACACTCTGTGTTGAGGCTTTGTGTTAAAGAATGTGTTGCTAATGCAGAAATCATGATAGCAGCAAAACTCTAGCAGGCGTTGGCCGTTTTCATTCATCTTCCCAATGCCAAAACGACCTAGACAAGCGGGCCAAGAACTATGGTCAGATCCAACTCTTGCATTAAAATCACCAAGGATAAACAATGGTTCTTTCTCAGGGATTTTCTTGATAGTGGCAGCCAGATCATCATAGAATTTGTCTTTGGATTCTGCTGAAGATGATAGTGTTGGTGCATATGCACTAATAAGAGTGACCAGCCCTACCGATGTCTGTAGCTGCAGAGACAGAATTCTTTCACTTCCTCCAGTAGGTGGGATAATGGATCCAAGTAGGGTGTTTCTAACTGCAAAGCCAACTCCATATTCCCTAGTCTCACTTGATGGCTTTCCCTGCCAGAAGAATGAGAAATTTCTCTCCTTAATAGATCCTGAGTCTGGCAGCCTTGTCTCTTGAAGGGCAACTATGTCCATCTGCAGTCTGCTCAGCTCCATATCAATGACAGCTGTCTTACGTACATCATCCAATTCTCGCAAGTCGTCAGAAAAGCCGGGGGTCATTGTCCAAACGTTCCAGGTGCCCAACTTAAGGGCTGAAGTTTTCTTATGTTTGTTGCATGGTGCTGAGTTGTTGATCTGCTTGTCAGTTTTCACCCTAAACCCCACGCACCCAGTGAGGTTAACAGACCGTGGCGAGGCAGCATCCTACTGGCTAGGGGCTGCCCAGCTTAAGGCGGGCGATAGCTGCCCAATGAGGCACGATGACCTCTCCCACCGTCGGAAGTAGCCCCTGGCGTCAAGCTCTTCGCCAATTGAGCAGCGACTTATAACCGGTAACTGCCACTTCCCGTGTTGTTTCCACGCTGTATGCGAGGCTGGAGTTCAGAGCACGAAGGCCTGGGTAGGTTTTTATGGGGGATAGGCTGTTACCCAAGCAGAGAATCCCCCCTCTCCACGCCACTGAAATAGTCCAATGGAAAGGCAGAGCCAATACGATTGGTTCCAGCTGCGTCGCAGGAGTTACCAGAACATGACTGTAACACAGTCACGAACTGCTTTCGGGACTCCGGCTCCGGATTTTTCCTCGAGGTTTTCTCCTGAAGCCTTTCCCATGAATGGGTATAGCCACAAGGCAGCGGAGGTTTAGTGGGAGTTTTCTTTCTCCTAGGTAGGTTTGATAAGGACTCACTCTCATGATTTACACAGTCACATGATTGATCCTCACATCACACTCAGTCTCATTTTTTTTTTTTTATAAAAGAATACATTTATCAACTATATTAAAGAATACATTTATCAACTTCATTCATTCATTCACTTCCCTGGAACAAATGTCCTCTTTTCCAGTAATGTTTTTTGAATATAAAAGTCCTTTACCCCACAGCTGCCCTCCTTGTTTGCATACAAGTGATCCCTACTAACAGAACCATGATACACTTTTGAACATGTTAATCCTCTCATATTTAGCAGAAGGAGAACAATTGTCCCTAACCATTCCAGAATACTATCTCTTTCAAGGCCACTTGTTTCCTTGTGACTTTAAAATAAAAAAATAAATATTGACAGCCGTTTGGGCAAGGAAGCCTCACCTTATTTCTTTGACAGTATATAGAGTACCCTATGTGAACTTTTCTCAATGTTGAAAAATGGGGTATTTTCACAACCACTACCCCATGTTAAAAAAAATTCGCAGGAAGTAGGGGAATCCACTTTACATGGTGCAGTTTAAACTGAAAGGAAGATTTACCCTTCTGACCATTAAAAGTTTCTTGGGGTGGGAGGGACAAGGTTGCTGAACATGAGCTTGAACCAACACACATGTCCTCAGAAAAATGCCCAGACACAACTGGTTGTGGTTTCCTAGTTGTATATTTTGCTCTATACTGCCAACATTCTCTGATAGTACAAGGGAGAACAAATGTGTGCATTTGTTGGCAACTGAATTTTTTTTAAAGATGAAGGGCTTTCAACCATCAATATAGGAACAGTCCTACCCCTTTGGTCATCTCCATTCTGCAATTTTACAAATGGCTATGCATGCAAAGATGTAGAGTATATTTCTTCCTTCCATTATTAATCCTGCAAATGCTTCACCCAGGGTGCAAAGACCACATTCCCTTCCCCCCAGCCCAGTGCAGAAAGCAGAGGAAAGCATTTCTGAAGAGACACACAGACAGATGGCATTGCGTATCTATGTAATACAAGGCTTAATTTTTATCCTCCAATTCTGTGATTAGAAAGAAGTGTCCAAATTGACAAAAATGTATATGTGTAACAAAATATTGTCTTGTGTGCCTACTGAATATTTTACTTTAAAACATTATAATAAAATGTATTTCTCTTGTATTTTGGTTTTATAAAAACAAAAACAGCTGCATAATTTGATTCTGCAGAATTTGGATTTGTGCATTTGGTGATGGTTCTAATCAGAGGATTAACATTTTACTCCTGTATGCTACTTCTGCAACACCCTGAAAGGCGAGCTACATTATAGATATAATACAAAAATTTCTTAATCATATGGCATTGGTCTTTTTCTCTAATACAGTGGTACCCTGGTTTGCAAGCATAATTTGTTCGAGAAGCATGCTTGTGGTCCAAAACACTTGTATATCAAAGCAAATTTTTGCATAAGAAATAATGGAACTTAACTCTACAATCCAGAGTAACTACGGGAAGACGTAAGAGGCACTTATTCTGGATTGCTCTATGCATTTCCCATAGGTAGCACCATAACTACATCAGTATAAAAGGTTCTGTAGTCTCCTTTCCATTGCCCCACATTACATAGTAGTGAGGCCCATTAACTGAGCTTACTAGAGTAGACATGCATAGGATGGTCTTCTCAGGAGAGGCTGAGCAGGTGCTGGCAGTGTGCCAAAACTGTCTGTATCCCATCTGGTACCTATTTTGCTTGTTTTACAAGATATCACTTCTATTGCAAGTCAAAATTTATTAGAAATGTTTGCTTGTCTTGCAAAACGCTCTCAAATAAAAATACTCTCAATCCAAGTTTCTCTCAATATATGGTTTTACTGTATACATTTCTGCCCTTCTGGAGCTTCTATTTAATCCTTCACAACCTTTTCTATCTCATGGCACTTGAAAAAATTGTCAAGGCATGCTGTCAATTTTTGGACAACAACTGACATGAGGCTGCTGCAGCTGGAGGAGGCGATCTAATATCCTACTGACCATCCCCCAAAAACAAGCATGAAAGATTTGTTGCACACCTGTAGAAAATTGCTGCTCTAGAACTATACCCCTGCTCTTGATCTCAAGTTTTCTGTATGGGATATATTTAAATTATTATTTAGATTTGATTTGTTGGAGTGCCTCTGTTTTTACAATTTACTCGACTTATAACTGTACAATAGTTCAATTTTATTCTGGGACTCTGGAACAGCCCATATTTCTTCACTTTCTGGCTCACAATGTCCTTTTTCTAAGTGATAACATACAAGGGCGCAGTGGCTCAAGTTCAGATATAATACAAATCATTATGACAAACCTTAAATTGTTTCAGTTTTTTAAAAAATTCCTGTTTAATCAGTATACTTTTTCAATCAACTTTTCAGGGCAACAGGGAAGGCTTTGGGTTTTAAAAGAACACAAGTGAAAAGGGGTAAGCAAACATTGTTCTAGTATCATTCTCCAGGCCTCGATACAACATAGCCAGGTTGCTTGGCTTAAAACAAAAACTCTGCATGGCAAGTAATTTGAACCTCAGAGTTGAGGAATTAAAAGGAAAATAGAGCCTGCCCTAGGGAGATATTTCCTGTGTTTCTTGTGCAGAAACATGGACCGCAGACAAGCACACACCCCTATGTTACAAAACCCAAAAGGGCAGCAAACACCCTAATAAACGTATCTCATAAGTGGTCTTTGCTCATCAAAGTCATTGTGCCAAAGGAGAACCTGTTCCATGTTAGAATGAATGAATTTATGAACTTCAGCTGTTGGCTTCCCATTCTAATCACCTGTTTGAGGCAACTACCATTTCAACCCAGTGCATTTGCAGCAATGGGATCTTTTCCAAAATTGTTCCTAGACATACAAGAGAAGAAACTACAGCTGCTTCTTTGAACAGATGGTTGCTCTCTGCAGGGAAAAAAAGATGTAGTGCAAGCAGACGCAGAGAACTAGTACAACCCAAAAAAGGAACCATATCCTGAGATTCTCCCTTTTCCAGGCATCCCGACTTTATAGTCTGCCAAGGAGCAGCTACAAGAGTTTGACATTGACTATAAAAAGGTATCCTCAACCTCCCACCTTGCTCTACGATGGCAAGTTTTGGAATGAGGGTGAACTTTCAGCAGTACACAAAGCCATAATATTAGTTAACACTGAACAGCTATTAGGATGGCAAATACTGGAGATAGCAGAACAGTGTTAACACTTTTCTGTTATGAGCTTGTACATTTGGCCTGTGTTATTTTCCAGGCTCAGAACACAGTGCATAGTCAAAATTGCACTGGAAGTCCCTGACACTCGGAAAATGCATACTGTGTCAGTGAGCCACAGGAGGGGTCAGCAAACAGCTTCTTTCTCTGATCACAGGATCCCTCCAGGCATGTATTTAACAAGCAGAATGGCAGGAGAAATTGCCTACACTACTCATACCACTAATTTTTGTTGTTGTTGTTTTTGGTTTGCTAACCGTGTACAGTATTCTCAGAATGGCATTAAGATTATCACACACAAACTATGGGTCAACTGTATTCATTTATCAAGTACTTTCGTGCAGCAAATGGTTTTATTTTTACCTCCTCCATTCTCACAGTCACACCAGACAGGTCCCCATCATTTTGCTAATTTGCTAATAAAACAAGGAACTGAGCTGACACACATAAAGACTTGTTTGCTGCTTTTCAGCCAAATCACACAAAGCAACAGAAGCTAGAAGCTCTGTTCATTATTGCCACGCTCCGAAATTCTCTGCCCAAATCACCAAGACTACTCAAGAAACTTTATTTTCCAGTTGCCAGTGATGGGAAAGGTGCTGGCATCTCGTCTGGGGATATCTTATCTGAAAGCAAGTTATGGGGTAGAATGGCACACAAAATGAGGCACTGGAATCATGCATACCAAGCTTACTGGCTTCTTAAAAGCATTTGCATGTTTCCCAATCAAAACAGGATACAGAGGTAGATTGACCACTAATTTAGCAGTGTACAGTGGTAACTTTGTTTAAGTGTGACTTGGATTAAGAGCAAAATTTTCTCAGAAATTTTGACTTGGTTTAAGAGCACTGTATTGGAACAACACCACTTCTGAGGAACTTTGGAACTGGCTTTCATGGCCAGGGAACTCACAGAGGGGCCTGGGGGGTAGCTTTAACTGGTGTGGGGCCCTGGGGAAAGTTTGGGACAGATGTCCATGGCAAGGGAGGGATGTGGGGGGAGCAGCCTGAGCCAGGTATGTGCCTGGGATCTGTGTGTGGCAGGTGTGCCTAATCAATGTTACAATGCTGCTCCCAATCAGCAGCATGAGAATGTTAAATTTGTACATAAAGACAAAGATTCCACTGAGTCAATGAAGAGCAGTGGCTCCATTAATGATAGTGAAAGTCATCCTACAAAATAAATCTCATCTTCCTCGCACCAGCCATGAAGATTTTCAAAGGTATAGTACTGTTCAGTACTATACAATATTTTATTTACTACAGTGTTTTGTATTATATTACAGTGTTTTGCAATCATTTTTATATACAGTAAATATTTTTATATAAATATTTTTGAGTTGTGGACCCAAGGTCAAGTTCCCCCCGCAGGTTAACTGCCAGTCGTTTCCGACTATAGGGTGTGGTGGTTATCCCTGTTTACAAGCCTTTAGAGGCAGCATTGTCCAAAGATACTTCCGTGGTCATGGGGCCAGCATGATTATACACCAAGGTGCATGGAACGCTGTTACCTTTCCCACCAAGGTGGTACCTATTTATCTACATGCATGCTTGCAGTTCTATGCTTTCAAACTGCTAGGTTGGCAGGAGCTGGGCTAAGGACAGGCGCGCACCCAGTCTTGTGGGGACCCAGGTCTCGAACCCTATCCTGCTTGGTTAACACGCATAGTGTCTTAACCACTTGTGCTACCACAGCCCTGATTGGAACCAATCTGAGTTTCCATTACATCTTATGGGAAAATCTACTTTGGATTACATGTGTTTTGGATTACAAGCATGCTTCTGGAACAAATTATGCTTGTAAACTAAGGCACCACTGTACTTTGTATTTTTGGTGAGCTAAGGGCTTCAATGCAAAAGTCATCATCATCCTTTAAGCTAGGCAGGGCATTTAATTTTTTTCCCCACTAGCCCAGGTAAATAAGAAAGCCACACCTCCCTACAAGAGCAATAGGGTTATAGCAACCCCACTTCCCCAACACCAGTTGTCTGACAGCAATTAAAGACAACTTGACATCTATGTGACAACTATGTGATTTCCTTTCCTTTGGGGTGGAAAAATGGTAATTCACCCATCTAACCCCTTTCCTTTCATTCAACAGGTTTGACCTATGGCTTGAATGAATGCTCCCAATAGACTGTTTTTGTCACTTTGTATCTGGGTCATACATACATGCACAGGATGCTTTCTGTTAGTTTTACAGACTGGAACATGGATACATAAACTCCTCTGGAAAACAGTATGAGAATGGAGAAGATATAAAACATTCTTCTGTGATGCTACATCCATGTTGAACCATTTCACACATCATGTGATGACCTGCCACCATCAAGCTGATATGTGATGGAACTTTCTGAGAGGCAGACTATGACAAGCAGTGAAATCAAAGAACTGATTGTATGAAAAGAGGAAAATGTTTGAGACTGGACCAGCAAGGCTATTTGAAATCTAAAATTTGGAAAGGATCAACAAGTGCTATTATACTAAGCAAAATTCATCAGGGAAATTCCAGCTGTGTGATCCAGGGGAAGAGCAGAAAGGAAAGCAAAAAGGTTCAACTCCATCAGTGCGAAACAAATTATAAATAAACAGAAAGTTACTGCATGAAACATGGCCAACAACAACAAAAAAGAACTATACTGAAGATATATTGGTTCACACCAAAAGCCATATAAAATATATTGTAGAGTTGGAAAAGGGAAAGAAACTATAAATGGTCTACCTCCCCCTTTAGGAAAGTTCTTGGAAGTAAGGTGTTTGGGGGGGGGTGCTTATAATTTAGGAAGAAAACTAGACAGTAATTTTTGAAAACTAGACAGTGGCATTGCCACTAAACAGTGGCACTGAAAACTAGAAAACTAGACAGTGGCATTGCCGCATCTTCCATAAATTAATTCATGAAGTCCTTTCTTTCTTCACTCTATCTTGAATCTATTATCAATAGGCAGCTTTATAGGGTTGTTGTGAGAAGAAAAGGATGGAAGAAACTGTATACAGTAAACCACCTTGAGCTCCATGAAGGAAGTGCAAAATAAAAATTAGATAAATACAATAAACAAATTTACATGATGATGACTCACTGACTCATCAATGCCCAGCCAAAACTGCCAGGCCTAGAAGCGTGAAATTTGGGGAGGGTGTTCCTTCTGTGATGGAGGTACCCACTAAGAACCAAAGGGGGTGAAAAGGGGTGCAATGCATTTTCCTCTCCATACTTTCCATTGAAGAATCCCGTATGGAGGGTATTGTACTCACGCAATGCAGGCACATTTTGCGTGTACTGTTTATAATTACTAACTAGTTTCTCCCTGTTCAGAGGCAGAATGCCACCAAATTCTAGCTGTTTGAATCACTGCTCAGATAGACAGCTGATAAGTTTCTGGAAATCAGCCGGTTGGCCAGGGTGAAAAACAAGATGGCAAGTTCTGCTCATGTTAAGTTCTTTCTCATGCAGTACTGAACATTCCCTTTTCTACCCATGCTGAGCCACCAGGTTTCAGATTCTCCCCAAAAAGAGTTCTGTAGATTAAAATGTGCAATGCTGCCTGTGTCCCTCTTGCCACCAGATACCTCCTCCTGAGGAAGCGTCCTGTTGGAGGACTCGCTTGACCAAAGACCTGATAATTCTTCACAGCTTATTATAAAATGAATGTTAAAGGACTCTGAAAGCAGTTACTATAGCAAATAGGTGCCCTGCACAGCCATTGAAATCATTCCTGGTCTTTTCAAGAGAGTGTAAACTGGAAGCCTGGTTCAACAAGGTTATCTTTTGTGATTACTGTGCCCACTGACAATAGGTGCCCAGGTAAGCCTGCTAGATTTTACTGGTATTCTGTTTATGTTGTTGCTTTTACAACCAACTTGCTATAACTGAATCTGGTATTAATCAACTTGCTGTAACTGAAGCTGGATTCCAAGGGATAGTTGAATATTTTTCTTTGTCTTGCTTAAAGTTTGCTTTTCTGGGACTATTTTGTTTGTTCCTTGTGCCTTTGATCTTGTAATACAAATAAAAACATAAGACTAAGTCTACAACGAGCAGTCACAGAAGAGATGAAGGAACAAAGTGCTTGAGAAAAGTCCATTCTTTAACGAATTCATAATGGCTTATCATATTTAGCAAGGGCCACAAGGTACAGCAGAACCTGAAACCAAGCTAAGTTCTTTAGTGCTGCCAGACTGAATGAAAGACTGAGTTGAACCCGGCCTGACCCCTCACATTTAAGCTGATCAGATTCAAACCTGTGTTTAATTTGCTGTTGTATTTATAGCAAGAGTCCCCATCCCATGAATAATCTTTACCTTCTGAAGCAACTGTCAGCACATAACAACAAGGCACAGAGCTCTAGATTTCTTCACTTGCAGCCCCTCCATTAGACTCCAATATACTTTTGCAGAACAGGCCTGTTTAAATAAACCACAAAGAAATACGCACATCCTCGCACACATGCTGCATCTGGCACTAGCATTTCTTATACCTTAAATACGACAACACAAGTTGCAAGCTCATAAACATTTTTATTAGCCCTCTTGTTTAACTGTATGTAGGTTTGTTATTTAGGATAATCTCAAGTGGGAAAAATGCTTTTCTTCCTGGTCACTTAGAGCAGATTCTTGTTGACAGCAGACCATCAGGCAAATAACTACAGTGGCGCCTCATGTAAAGAATGCCTCACGTAAAGTATGTTTCACATAATAATCAAAAATTTATCTAGGATTCTGCTTCACGTAAAGAAAGTGCTTCACGTAAAGAATACATTCGTTGACAGTTGGGGCAGACACGCTGGCCGGCAGCCTGTTTAAAAAGCGTCAGGGCTGCCTAGCACACCTGCCCATAGTGAAAGCAACACTTCTACGCTGTTCCTCCTGTGGCCAGGTGTCTGCTGGGCAGAGAGAGAGAAGAGCAGTGGAGAAGAGGGAAGCAGCTCAGGGCTAGCCAGAAGGGAGCAGGGGAGAGAGAGGCTCAGGATGGAGAGAAGGAGAAAGTGGGGAGACACTTGGAAGGTGTCTTGGATTGCAGCCTCCTAACCATGTCTACCCAGAAGTAAGCCCCATTGTGTTAAATAGGACTTACTTCCAGGAAAGTGTCTTTAGGACTGCAGCCGAAGTAGACTTCTTAAGATCATGCACATTGAATGCATGTTTTGAATTCAATTCCAGTGTTCTGTCATCATTTTTACATCCAGTTAATATTTTTATATGAATATTTTTGGGGTTATGGAACCAATCATCTGAGTTTCCATTATTTCCTATGGGAAAATCCGCTTCACGTAAAGAATGTTTCATGTAAAGAACATGCCTCCGGAATGAATTAAATTTGTTACGTGAGGCGCCACTGTATTTACAAATACAGGTATCCCCTGCTTTCTAGCAATCCACTCTTTCAACACTTTTCAATTATACCAAGAATCATTATCTCAATGTATGTTTCACTCTTTCAACCTCTCTGCTTTTTCAAAGGCTAAAATTGCCCTTGCCCATGTTGATTTGCCTATGACATGGTGAGTCAGACAGTTTTGGTATGTGTATGAGAGGGAGAGAACAAGCACAAATGGTCACTTTAGCTCCTGATCTATTCCCATTTCTGAAGGTCTTAATGAGAATCCATTTGCAGAGATCTTTGTGTCACAGCTGGAATTTGCAAGATAAAGAGGGCATTTGCAATTTGCTAGCTAAAAAAGCATGCAAAGCAACATTTGTTAACTGAAAAAATACCAGGTACTGCTTTTCAATCATTTCTGCTTTTCAACTACAGCTCAGGTCCCTAGCCTGTCAGATAAGCAGGGATGTCTCCATAGCTTTCATTCTCCTGGCTATACCATAAAATGTTGAATTTAATTAGCAGTGCATGCTGCAGATGCAGAAAACAGAAAATATATTTTTGATCTTAGCTGCAAGTCAACCTCGAATTCTGCAGCCCTTACCAATAGACCAGCGTTTCTCAAAGTGGGGGTCGCCTAGAGCTTTCCTGGGGGTCGCCTAAAGACTCCTGGTGCAGGGGGCCAGGTCAGACTTGCCAGACCTCTGGCTGTAGCTGCACATGCACTGGGGCTGACTGACAGCCTCAGGGCCTAATCCTATACATGCCTACTTTAAAATAAATCCATGTGTTCAATGTGTGCATAGAACACACATTTCATTTGTAACAATGAAAATACATCCTGCATATTGGATATTTACATTACGATTCATAACAGTAGCAAAATTACAATTATAAAGTAGCAACAAAAATAATTTTATGGTTGGGGGTCCCCACAACATGAGGAACTTATAAAGGGGTCACAGCATTAGAAAGATTGAGAATCACTGCAATAGACCATTTTTTAGTCACTTGAGGCTACTACAGTTGGCTGTAATGGTGAAATCAAGACCCATCTACAAGAAGGTCTCCCTTCACCCTTTATTTGGGTATAAAGAATCCTTGCCAACAAGAGGAACCTTGGCTGAAAGTCTTAATCCCTTGCCAAGTCTTTCTAACTAGAACATTAAGCAAGTGACACAAAAGATCTTTCCCACACTCCTGAAGCAAAAGGAATTTTGTAGATCAGTCATGTCAAGTATGTACTGAAATACAGTATGCTCACTGCACTCCAGCAAGCTGTATTTCTATAGACATTTCCATGTGCAGTGGGCATATTTTTGGTAGGTAAAATGTATGACCAGCCCAACTAGTGTTCAGCTATATGTTCAAATTAGATGTACCTTTCCCTGCAAAGACAAGAAGAGAGGTATAAGACTGAAGAGTGAAAATTGGCACAACTCTTTCAGAACTCCAATAGATATACTGTACAAGAGGGAGGAGAACCAGTCAACAAAGTGAAGTTAAAAATCATCATTTGAGAAATAGGAGGAAGGCTGCCCTTGTCTAGATAAGGAGATCTCAAGTTCTATTACCAAACTTCATTTACAAGATCAGCACTTCTGCATTTTTACTGGTTCAAGAGAAGGCATTACTGTTGTGTTTGGCTTATGTTCTTCTCTATCCTCCATTGTCATCGGGCTAATTTTGCTGCTCTTATTTCAGTTATCATTTTAATTGTTCACTGTTATACAATCATGTGTCATGGCACTTTTATGACTTTTTTAAAAATTCATTTTTTTTGAGAGAGAGTCTGGAATAAGTCAAAAGCCCCAGCTAAGAGGACAAAGAAGCATCTCTGAAAGTGTGGTTCTTTTGTATTCAACAGCAAGGGAACTGTCTCTTATTCACTGCAGCAATGCATCTTTTTTAGTGGCTCTATTGCAGCTTTTTTTAAAGATAAATTTATTGAATAAAATGGTGTATAGATATGAGTACAGTTAATTAATGCAGTAGAATTGGCAGGAGATTAATAAATAAAACTGCCGTGGTGATAGGAGAAAGAAGGAATCTTTCACCAGGTCTTAATCAGGAAAAGCATATTTCCTTAAAACAAACTGAGGTTTGTCACAGTCAAGCTATTTTATCTCAGGCCTGTATTGTGATATTTTGTCAGAAGCTCTCAAAATTGCAGCACTTAAATTCTGCCCAGAGGCCAAGCAGAGAAACTTCTGAGTCAGCATTCCATTCCTAAGGCATCTCTTCAGAATCCCATAAATGTGTGCTACTCTGTGTTCTACCTTCAACTTAGAATTGTCTTCCACTGAACCCAGAAGTAGCCCAACAGACCTCTGAGGTGTGGTGCCAAATGCTGTCACTGCTTCCTCAACCATCTAAATTGGCAGCATATGAATGCATATCGATAGCTACCTACCATCATTTTACCTGAATTTGAAGAAGAAGCATGCTGGACTAGACACTCTCCTCCACTTCATTTGGCACTCACCCCTCCTCTTTTTTTCCAAATCAGAGCAAGTTAGTGGGTACTCTCTGTCTACCCTGAGGCAACTGCTTCAGTTTGTCTCATTAGGACACCAGCCCTGACAACAGTGGACTAACCCAACCAAACAGCTTCTTTTGTCTAAGTACGGTATGTTCTGAAATTTCAACGTATAGGTGTAACCTAATTGTATGTGATTTTGTCTCAAAGGGAATGAGGTTGGCTCTTTAAATTGAAAGATAAACATCCCTTAAGTAGCTGTTAATACAGCCTGCTTACCATGGCAATGTGGCAGGCAATTTAAAGCAGCATACAATTTAATATGGCAAGCAATGTAAAGCAGCCTGGCAATGTGACAGACAATTAAGCTAGCCTGACCATTAAGCTAGCTAGGGTGACCATATGACCAGAAAAACCCGGGTTTGTCTGGATTTTTAGCCTCCTGTCCGGGTGTCCTACATTTTGGCTTCATTGTCCTGCATTTTGGCTTCATTTTGAAACTTTGCAATAGTGCACAGTACCCCAACATGCCATATGTTGTTGGATTTGTATTGAAGAGCAGAATCCAATGCAAAAATCAGTTAGAAGATATCTCCTTCCTATCAAAAGTTATGGTCAAAAAACCAGAAAACAAAATACAAAATACATTTTTGGCAATTTTTTTAAGCAGGTAGGAATTTTGGCTTGGGATTAGGAATTTTGGCCCTGGGCTTCAGGAATAATCTGGTCACCCTGGAGAAGGAGAAAGAGTTCAGCTTTGGTTTCCAATTTCACTGTTGAGGGAGACTTCTCCCTTCATCCACATGATAATCTGAATTGCCTCAGAGCTGAAACTAAGCCACTTGAAAGGGAACTTGATTCACTGCATTGTTACAACTGTTTTTGTATAACATGAAAATAGGTAATCACAGAAGTTCCCGGAACCAAATGTCACAAATGGGGAGGTTCAACCTATTTTTGGGCCAATGAAATCAAATTGGAAAGTAACAGACATCCAACTAATTGAAACCCATAAGTAAATATATCACAGATGAAATAGACTGCAGTAAAACACTTCCTTAACAAGGAAGCCCTTCCTAAACAAGGGCCAAAAGTTCCTCTGCTTTAAAGTAACAGAACAAGTCTAGAGTCCTTATATAACTACAGGACCAATGCACCTTAGATCCTGTGTCACCATGAAATCTCACAAACAGCCGGAATCACTGGCCTGATTTAGCTTCCCTGCAGCATTCCCATGACCACTGTAAATGACAAGGAGGCTAGCATTACAACTATCAGCCCAGAAGGAATCAGGTGATTCAACAACCCTATTGGGCCCTTCTAATCCAACTCTGACCAACCCAAGATGCATCTCCATCTGTCCAAGAACAGTCAGGCTGCATTTTATGAAAGGGTTAGATTCTTTAGCCAATTTGTATTGCCAAAAGTAGGGTATAGTCAAAATTAACCTTACATCTGATACATACTGACTTAAAAATCTAAAGCTGTGCTATGAGACAAAGCACCTGGGAACTGAGATGACTGAGGGAATAGCAGATTCATTTTCCCATCTCATGCTCAGACTGGGGCATAAAAGGGAGTGAAATAGTTGATGCTACTGAAATGGTTTTTGCCTTTTTTGGCCAAGTGCTTATACTGTACCTGTGAAGTGCATGTATGATGCAACCTGAATGTTCCAGATTCTTCACTTAATCCAGGGACCTCCTGATCTGCGCATCAGCACCTACAGCAAAAACATCTTGACTACTGTAGACAGCTCCTGTCTTTACTCCCCAACTCTAAGGACACTAGAACGGAAAGACCCCTTTTACACAAAAACCACATGTACAATTTACCCCCTCCCAGTTTGCTTTTTTAAAAGTAGGCATCACCTTGATGCCCTTTGAGGGAAAAGAGGGGTTAAAAATCAAATTGATTTTAATTGAATTACAAGCAAAATCAGCATTCACTAATTCAGCAGTCTCCTCTCTCCTGTTCAGTTGCCTGCCCCCCCCCACCCCCCATGTAGTTGTCAGGATAGCAAAAACCTTTCTAGGCTAGAAAAAGAAAAGCACTAGAGCCAGGAGTGTAGCAACCACAGGATTGCAGTTTGGCAATCAAACACTGATTCAGTAACACTTGTTCCTTTCCTCAGGCAAGGGTCCAGTTACATGAATCTTTCTGGGCCTTGAAATCACCCACAGAAGCCATGATCTCTAAACTGCTGCTAATGGAAATCCAGATGGTGGGTATCAGGAGAGAAGGGGCCTTCTTGTTGACCATGCTGAAAAGTGCAGAACTCTCTCCCTGCCAAGGTGATTTGAATGGTGAATGAATTTTTTTTTCTGGAAGGCTTTTAATTGCTGGTGTGCTTGACGGCTACCTATTTATCTGAAGGCTTTTACTCTGTTTGCTTTGGAATTGTAATTCAAAATGGAATAAAAATGAGTAAAATAAAAGTAAATTGAGTAAAATTTTCATTTCTTCAAATGAAAATGGGTGCGGACTCTTCTTGTGGGGAAAATAATAGGCAGAACGTTCTGAGGCCACTCCATGGGTTCTTAGTAACAGCACTATAATCCATAGATAACTCTGCCATACCCATTCTGTAATTTATGCCAACTTGTCTTAGGAGTGCAAAGCACACTTTCCTTCCTTAGAACAATCCTTGCACAAAACTTGAAGCTGCATCCATAGTGGGGGAAAGTTCAAAGCATTTACTAGATGGCTAAAAAGCAATGTATATATTGCATTCTGAAATATTATCCATGAGCTTAAAAAATGGCAAAGTCAAAAAAGCATAGCTTCCAGAGTAGTCACTGTATGTATTAGTCTTTTGCAACACACACACTGTCTGTAAAAACCAAAGTGTTTTGAATCACAAAGATGGGTTTAGGAGTCTGAAGAATTGTCTAAGGCTGCAAAGTGGGGGTTGGGACCCCCTTGAAGGTCATGACTTCATATCAGGGGGGTTGTGAAAAGGGGTTGCAGCCATCTGGCACTGGGCACTTTTAATGACACTTCCAGCCATGACACTGGACAGACTGCCATTCTTAGAAGTGGGTCCCAGGCTGAAATGCTTAAATAACACAGGTCTAGGGAAAATGGAAGGACTGAAAAGTATGGAAAGATGGTCATATCTGAAAGAGCTAACATAGGTCATTCCACACCCAACACACCCTTGGGAACACACCCTTGGGAAGTTCTGCTGCAGTAGTACATGCAACTTTAGCATCAGAAATCCAAGCAGAACATGTACCTCATTGTTTGACAGGCAATTCTTTGACTTGATACACCTCACACTCATTGGGACTGCATTGGGTGATTCTTTGTTTAATCTTATATTACTGAAAAGGCTCACAGGACTGAACAGCATGACTCTGAATTGTGGGATGAAACTTTCACAGGACATCAATGCCAAATGGAGTCCATGTTTGAATACCTAGGACTTGGCTGCAGTTGCAAACTACCACCTGCCGTAATGAAAACGTCAACAGAAATCTGAAGCGCTGTTTTAGGACAATCTTTGGGACAGCACAGGTCCCAAGACCTTTTCACAGTTATAAATACACCGGCAACTACTAAACAATCACTCAGCAGCATGCCTGCCAGTGCTAGAGCCATCTTCCTTCCATTGGATGGCTGTGGCCAATTTTCCTAACCTTGGCAGGAGGTGGGAAAGAGAGAATGAGCATGCACATGAACAGGAAGAGGCACAATGCCAGTGCCACCCACTTTATAAAAGAGCACTACCCAGAGGAGACCAGACGGGATTCCTAGATGTCAGCAGGCTAGGAAACTCACCACCTGCTTTCACAAGGTTAGCAAGCTGACAGCTAGCCCAATAATAGATCATTTATGTATATTTATATAAAACAGTGGAGCTGAAAATGAGTTCTCTCTGCCTGCTAGCAAATGTATTTCTGGCCTTTACAGCAGCTGGGTCAGGGAAGCGGGAAGAAGAGAATGCTCTTTCTTTGAGTTCCTGAAGTTGACAACAACACTGCACACCGCATACTTGTCAACCAAGCCAGCTTTGAGGTGCACCTTCATACAAGAAATTTAAACAAAGCAACCAGCAGCAGGACACACCACACAGAGTGGTGCCAAGTGTGAGGCAAGAAGAGAGGGATCAGCCAGTCGGCCCTGAAGGAAACGTTACAGAGAGCAAGTGGCAACATGTGCTTCCATTAACCATTTCTGAACATAGCACCATCTCCATGGTGTGTCAATTCTCTTCCCCTCAAACACCAACTGTGTGTGCAAGTATCAGATGCTGCCTGTGAAATGGTCAAGATTGCCGGAGCATCCCTTGCATCAACAAAGAAGCAAAAAGCTTTAGAGTCCTGAAGCAAGCTTCCCCCATCTATTTTTCATGTGTAACAAGCAGAAGATTTCTTGAGAAGTTTTTGAGAAATGTTTTTTTCTTAAGTCAGTTCAGGTATGACAGACATACAGTCATTTTCTTTTCATACAGTTCAGGTATGACATGTTTTCAGCTTTTCATCCCACTTGAGAGGAACAATGTCTAGGACAATGTCCTCACATAGTCACAGGTCATAGTCCTCTTTGCATGATGGAGGGTTAGATACATACAGGCACATTCTTTCTTCTACCCACCTAAGATTTTGTGTGAGGCAGGAGTTTTACAGAGAGACTGTGCTCATGAAATTTGTCCCCGTGAAAAAGAGGTAGGAGAAACTTGCAACTTGGGCCTTCCCATAATGGACTTGCTTTATATGACTCTAATGCAGTGGTCTTCAAAGTGGGGGTCACAGAACCCACACAGGGGTGTTGCAAAGGCTGGGGGACCACCATCTTGATCCTGGAGACCCCCCTAAAAAATCAACTTTGCAATGGTGTGCACTACCCTGTCATGTCATATGTTGTTGGATTTGTCTTGAACAGCTGAATCCAATGCAACAATCCATTTTGAAATAGCTCCTTCATATCAAAAGTTATGGGAAGAAAACCTGAAAAGCAAAAATATGCATAGAAAATGAAAGTAATTTATATTGTGGCTTTACTCGTGAGTAGGGAAAAGTGCCATAGTCCAGTGGAAAGGGCAGGCTGAGAGCAATCCAAGGACTCCAGAAGGGTCCTGATCAGTGGTGGGCCCAGCCTGGCGCAAGAACCAGTTCTCTGGAAGTGGGTGGGGCCAGGGTAAGGGGTGGGGGCGGGGAGGTTTTTAATTTAAAAATTTTAAAAAAATTTAAAATAAAATTACTTACTTCTGAGTAGACCTGCATAGGATGGGGCTCTGAGGCTGCAGTCCTCTCCACACTGGCCTGGGAGTAAGTCCCATTGACTGTCATGGGACTTACTTCTGAGTAGTCCTGCATACGATGGGGCTCTCCGCCTCCCCGGCCAGCCGGGGAGAGGCTGGGAGAGGGCGGTGGGGTCACGCAGGTCCCTCTCAGCCTCTCCGGCCAGCAGGGGAGAGGCTGGGAGAGCGTGGTGGTGCCGTGCGGGAACTAGCAGCCGAACCAGTCTGCATGGTTCTGGGGGCCCTCCACCGCTACCGGATCGCCAGTGGCAGGGGGATTGGAAGATCCAGTCCCCCGGAACCGGACCGAACTGGACTGGGCCCACCTGTGGTCCTGATCCAATGAGCATAGCCTCCAAAATCACCCCAGAAGTAAGTTCTCACTACACTGCACTGCCACGTTTACTCATGAGTAAGCAAACACATTTTGGCTGGTGTGGAAGGTCCATCCAGGGGGTGCAAGGCTTCCAGCATGGCTCTGATCCCAGGCACCTGGAGCTTACAAGTAATCCAGAAAGCAGCCCCCCATACACACACTGAAAATGATAGAAACTGGCTCTACAGGTAATGTGAATTAAAAAAATTTATTTGTAAAAATAGTTAAACTCCTCTTCCCCCTCTCTCCAAGCCTAATTTTCTGTCCTTATCCCTCTGGGGTTTTAATGCTTTTGGGTGGTGGGTGGGAGTTTAAGGCTGTTTTTATTTATTTATTTTAATCAGATGTCCTCTTTCTATCCACGTATCCTGAAAAAACATCTTCATTGTCCTCCTCTTGCTTGTGAGCAGGCAGCTTAGAATTAATAAATTATTTATAATGAATTGTATATGCAAGTTTTAAATGTTTTAATGTTAAATAAATGTTAAATGGTTTTAAATTCAGTAATATAGTGAAGTAAAGTGAATATAGTGAATTAAGCACACGAAAGCAATATACACAAGGGTTTTGAGCTTTTATTTTGCTATGTTCTACACTTTTCTTGGGTGGCCTACATTTTGGAGGGGGCTGTTCTCAGAAAGATGGGGCAGCCAGGATTGGGGGGAGGAGGGAGTGCAGCCAACCTCCCCATCGCTCTGCAAGGGACTCTTGCTGCAGGTGCCGCCTGAGCCCTGACAAGTGCCAGGGTGGGTATGTGTGTAGTGTGTGAATGAGGAAAGGTCTTTTTCCAGGAAAGGTCCTCTTTTTAAGACTTGTGTCCCAGATTGGGGGTAGCAAGTTTGACAAGGGGTCCTGGGCAGATTCCGAAGACTGAAAAGGGGTCCTGGGCTGAAATGGATGAAGACCACTGCTTTAATGGATGGGTCTGCTCCTCTATGGCTTAAAAAGAATTGGATGCTGGGCTCCCCATGGATTCCAAACAGTGAATAGTTACAACTACATTTAAACCAGAAGTGTAAGACTTGTTTTAAAAACTTCTGTTTCATAACCCAAGAGTTAGGTTCATGTGATCATCATACCAGGAACAAAATTCAGTGAACTCCCAGGAGTCCAAAGTGAATTAAGTACTACCTAAACCAAACACCAAGAGAACAGGTTCCCCTCTGAAATAACCATTAACACTGAACAATGTGATCAACTGCTGTTATAAGAATATACAGTATTACTGATCTGATGCATATAATTGTAATGTCAGAGACAAAATCTTGGATAATAGCCCAGATAGAAATAGGTTCTTGTAAGCATTCATTTCATACAGCTTTCAAAAGAAACAGCACTGTTAAACGTTCACAAATTTTGGCTGGCCATGGTAGCCAGTGAAAATCTGAAATTAGTTGGGGGAGGGGGTCATATGTTTCAAATGCTGTTGAGTTTCAGAGCCACTTCAAAAAGAAGTTTGATGTCCTCCTATTTTCCAAACACCCCCAAAACTTATAATGTGGGAACAACCCTCCCCCACTTCTCCCATGCTGTCTGCTGGCAAACTGAATCTAGAAAACATCTTTAGAGACATTTGTGGAGTTGTTAGCTCAGCTGAGTTCGTAAAAAGAGTTCTTTCTAACCATGGAACACAGCCTGACAAAGGCTGCAATCCTAAAGACACTTTCTTGGGAGTAAGACCCATTGAACATAATGGGGCTTACTTTTGAGTAGAGATGGTTAGGATTGTGCTGAAATACTCCTTCTGATATAAACGCTACTATTTTGCATTTATAAAGTGCCTTGCCTAGTATTCAAGATGTTCCACGTACATCATCTCATGGTGCTACATTCCTGAACCAAAAACTTTTGCTTACAGCAGCAGGGAATAATACATAAATAAAAACAACTTGGTGTCAGCTAATACAACCAAACAGCAAAAGGCTCAGGATCAAGACAAAACATTTCTTCAAAACATGATACAGAATTAACTGGCTTATTTGCTACCAAAACTTGTTGCAATGGTCACCAACTCGTGTCGTTCCCAAAATGATTTTGACCATGTTCATGAAGCCTGTTCAACCATTTTTGACCATGTTCTATATATCTTAACCAGGACAACTAAAGGGTACCTCTAAATTCAAAGTACCCCTCACAATGATAAGCTGCTAGAAAGCAAGTAAAAGATGCCCCGTTATTGTGGGTGTTATCCTGCTGTGGGCTTTCACTAGAACAGCTAAGTGGAACTAGAGCCAAGAAAGATTGGCTCAACAAAGGCCTCTTGGTGAGATCTTAAACAGGAGATTCAAAGCAGTGACTTTCTGACTTGTAATTTGGTCTCTATGAGC
Organism: Cryptoblepharus egeriae; assembly: GCA_030015325.1. Taxonomy (NCBI): domain Eukaryota; kingdom Metazoa; phylum Chordata; class Lepidosauria; order Squamata; family Scincidae; genus Cryptoblepharus; species Cryptoblepharus egeriae. The sequence continues at coordinate 23,735,182 of JAREYC010000011.1, forward strand.
ACCATCCTAACCATATCTACTCAAAAGTAAGCCCTATTGTATTCAATTGGTCTTACTCCCAGGAAAGTGTCTTTAGGATTGCAGCCTAAGTTATACTCACACAAAACTTGGGATTCTTAATGCCATTAAGACTTATCATTATAATCTTTGCAAAGCTGCATGTCACACTGGTTATCACAAGAGTACACATCAAAAACCACAATACTGACACTGGACAATGATTAATTAATGAAACCCTACAGCAACACATGAATTAAATCCGTGGATGAAAAGTATTCTTGAATACTTGCATATGTACTGCACAAGCTTAGTTCACTCTTTGATATCAATATTTAGTGGGTACAAGCTACATTTTGGACTGAGACAACTGTGATTGGCATGCAGCTCTGTTCACTCCTATAGCTACTTGGGTTTCAGAAGTCTTTGGCTTGTCCCTGTGGGGAGGACACTGGAGCAGACAGACTGATAGCCTAATCCATCAGGGTTTGTCTGACATTTTTATGCACATCAAGATGCTTTACTCATAACCTATTCATTCTGTGTTTGCATTCTAAACGTTAATCAATCTTTTTATTTATTGAAGACACTGGAATAGATTGCTGAGATCATCCAGGAGAAGCTTGACAAGCTCCTATTGAAGATGCTCTAGAACAGTGGTGGCAAACCTATGGCACACGTATTGGGGAGGGCACTGAGAGCCCTCCCTGCTGGCATGCTGCCATAGTGCTGTCACATGTCCCCAGCCAGCATGGCTACCATCTGGTGTCTACTTCTACCCAGAGCACACCAGTGGCTGGGGACATCCCCAGAGCTCTGGGCATGTGCACTGGGCACTGGTGCAGATTTCAAGGCATGCATACTAGGCACCAGCATAGTCAGTTGGTACACAATGCCGAAAAGGTTAGCCATCACTGCTCTAAGAAGATTTTTTGGTAGGGGGTTGGACTACATGACCTGTTAGGCACCTTCCAACTCTATGACTTAGCTGGTCTCTGACCAAGGACAGCAACATATAACATGCATCATGACCAAGCAACAGCTTGTACAATCAATCACATGTAAATGAAATTAAGAAGAGAGGAGGGAGAGCCTTTGATTAAATGCTGTTTTTCTTCATTTGAAATTTGTTGAGCATCTTCTTGGGACACATATATGAAAACTAGGAAATGATGGTAGGAATCTTGACTAAGAACAATGGATTCCTTAAAATTTTCAGCGGTTCCCAAACTGTGGCCTGTGGCTCCTAGGAGAGTCATTGAAACCAGCCTCATTATCCTACATGATATACAGGCTTGTGGGCAGCTATAGCCAATGGCCCAGTTGGTCAAGCAAGCTGCCGACTGAAAAGTTTGGAAACCACTACTTTAAAGCAATGTTCAAGATGACTAGCATTCACCGGTCATTTGGAGAAATACAGCAAGACCTAAATCTCGCCTTCAAATAGAATACAAGAAGTTACTAGACATGGCAGGGAATTATTACCCTTCAGTGACTGGAAAACAGGCGAGTGCAATAAACACTCCCACCACAACTTGCTTAAGAACTTGAACAGCGTTTACTCCTTCTTCCCCTCCCCCTCCCAGCTTCTGCCATATCCTGCAGGATCTTCTGCCTACATTAAATTCCCTCCCACTGCTGTTTTTCATCTTGTCATCCCACCAAGCTATGACACTGATGCCAGAGGCTTCTCTGGCTATTCAGACAGACTCAGCACACCCATCCCCTTCAAGGTTCCTCAACACTTGCTTTGCCCACGCCTTTTTCATTTCGCAGCACTCCAGCCACCCTGGACTGCAAGGCTAGAGAGAAGACAGGCGTTATAAACTAGTGTGGTTACTGTCATTGCTGCCTTTAAGGAGGCTGATCCTTTCACTTCAACAGCTTTATACAAGCCTAATGCCATTACTATGCAAGACATTAATCTTAACAACTTGAAAATACACAGTGGGCAGTGCTCAACAACTCTAGGATGAACTGGAAAATCCACAACAGAAAGGAAAGTGGGGGAAACAAACCCTTTAATGGTACTAGTCTACTAGTTAATATCTTTAGATTAACACACAGCTCTACCCCCACGATGACTCCAGGATTTACCTAAATAGCTCAGTTCAACACAAACAGAGGCCAGCCTTCAGGACTATTTTAAGCCAGCACTCTGCCCTACTTCCTACAGGCTTGCTTCCTAAGCCAGGAGCCTTCCTTCCTTCCTTCCTTCTTGCTTGCTTTAAACAGAGACAGCTAAATATGGGGTAACCATTTTGTGGCCCAATGCATTTTGACTTCTAACATCACAGACAAGTGGGGAGATCAGTGTGGAATTCTATAACAAGTTCCTCAAGACCATCATGTCTTCCTAAGCAAGAGTTACCCAGGATATGTGGGCTGCTGAGAATTTATATTTTGCTGTTAAGTGGAGAGGGGTGCAGCCTTTATCTTAATGTATGGTATTTTATTGCTAAGTTTTTAAAATGTTTTACATGTTGCAAGCCACCATAACGGTTCTTAATATTTGTATTAATCATCAAAGAATAGTGATGATGAATCTTATTACCTGATGAATGCCTTCAAGACAATCTAATTGTGAAGCAATTCTCTCTCCCCCTTCTTTCTCCTCCCCCCACTTCTAACCTGTGGATCCCTAGCATACATTGACTGTCAAGTGACCCAGCTGATCAGCCAAGTGTTCTCCCAATCTCCCAAACTTTCCCACCAGGGAAATTTTGAAGCTGGAAGCAATAGTAAGAAATTTTGATTAGACATGGACAAACCATAGGCTTCATAACAACTACTAATCACAACAGGTAGTATAGTATTCATAACCATATTTTCTTTTGTACCTAAAGAGAGGTCTGAGCACAAACATCCGACTAGCTAAGCCCCAGTCTTGGCTCATAAGATTCCCAATTTGAACTCTTGGAATCCCGGATATACTTGAGTGGATGCCTTCCTTTTATGCACCAAATTACTTTCTTCCAACCAACATGATTAATACATAGCTAACAACAGCCTCTTATTTTAGCTCATGTGAATAGTACATCAAACTCACACTACATGAGCAGTTTTGTAGATCCAACAATATTCCTGAGCATTTTCTTCCAACAGTCTTGAACTACACTAAAAGAACGGTTTCAATCTTGCAACAGCCCATCCAATGACCTTTAAAAATATGCAAGAGGAGATTTTTCTGTGCTGAATTGTCCTGTGTCCCCCTCTTTCTTTCAAAAATAAGAACTTCAGGATCCAAAATACAGCACCTTATAAGAGAAAATTTATAAATGCTAAAAACAGGCCTTCCCAGAGGGCAATATGATCCCCACTGAGAAAGGCTGGTCTAGATAGATACAAGAAAAATATAGGATTGCACCTTGAGGTTTTCAACTACTTCCACAGCAAAAAACAAATCTTAAGATATAGCTCAGAGAAAGGGGGAAATGGAAGAAGGGGCAAAATATGAAGTTATTTCTGCTTAAACTAAGTAACTTATGGCAGAATGTACTAAAACATTATGCAAAAAGGTTTTGCAGTTAAGTGTGAGCTTCACGAAAATAAGCATAGAAGTATTGCTCAGGATTTCTGGAAGGTGGTCGCAGGTGTAAGGAAGGCAAGGGAAACAAGGTGGAGATGTCTGAGGGAGCAATGTTTCTCAAACTGTGGGTTGGGACCCAATTTCTGATGGGCTGCAGATCTCCCCCGACCAAGAAGCTGCAATAAGTCATGTCAGCCTGCAATATGTGTAACTAGCTGTATCACACCAAGTCACACCCCAAAATGCTTCATGGAAGTGACAAGGTGCAGCACACCAGGTGATGCAGGTTGAAGGCCAATGTGAATTAGAAGCGGCTTGTGGGTCATGCACCATATTACCTTGCAGGTTACTGGTCATGGCAGACTCAGGTCCCACCACAGATGACAAAGTAGGTCACCGTGGTAAAGAGTTTGAGAACCCTCGTCTTGAGCAGGGGTGTAAAACATAAGGCTTGCAGGCCAGAAGTGGCTCCAAGAAACAGTTTATCCAGCCCCCCTTATAATTAAGCTCTCCCAGTTTAATCATTGGGCTCTCTCATATCTTGAAAATATGGAAAAGATTCTACAAAGGCTTCTGTCATTTGCACCTAATCAGTTTCTATGTGAAAACGAAATACTTATATATCTGGTCATCATATGCTTAATGTCACTTTCTGCTTAATGATGTCACTTCCAACTCTCAGTAGGCACAATGAATAATAACTTTTCAAGATGAAACAAGGTCAATACCCCTGTTGTAGAGGGTAATGGAGCTGGAAGAGTAATGGAATACAATGCATGAGAAGTAGTAAAGTGCAAATCCACATAAGGTTTTGATATTATTTATATAGGACCATGCGTGTGAGTGGTTTGGTCTTATGAGATTTTTTTAACTGCTGCTGCTTGACAAACATATTGCATAATATATGCAATATTGTTTTATTGTTAATATTGTTTTATTATAAGTCACCTTGACTGTATGGTTTACAAATAGACGGGTATGAATTGTAATGATTAAACCGTAGGCTTATGTAAAAGTTAACAAGAGTTTAACCTAATCCTCCCTTTCCAGACAATTTCTTCTACCACCAAAGAACTGTTATGTTCTATCTAGATATTGTGCCTTATGTTCAGAGACTCTGTTAGCCTAGCTACCTGGAACCGTGTGCCTTTAAACCTTGAAAGACATCAAGGAATATCCCCTGCAGATTTAGCATCAAGTATGCAATTTCCCCAGCTACCTACTCTACAAGTGGCTATTACAGCCATAAACTGGACCATGGCAGCTGCACTGAACCACAATTCAAATATGCAGGCTGCTCTGCATAAAACACACATGAGCAACACCTAGCACTTTCATTTTCTGGAAGCAAAATAAGCTTCAGCTAAAAAAAAAATATGGCCTTGACCTATGCAGTCTCAACATGTTCTTTCCTGTTATATGTCATGGCTATAAATCCTTGTTAAGGTTATCAAATGTTTACTTTCAGGTCTCACATAAATCAGTATGGCCAATCATACTAAGTTTGGATCAAACAGCCTTTTCTGTTTATCAGTGATTAAATTCATGCTTTAACAAGAGCTGCTGTTTGGGCAAAGTAAAAAAAGAAAGAAGATTAAACAGTGCATGCGTTCACTTGAGAAAATATCAGGGAGTCACTTTACCATGAGCAAAAGGCAATCAACGATGACAGTGGTATCCAACATGGAGCATGAGTACAAGTGAAGAGACATAGCACCAACTATATTAGACAACTGAGGCACACATTAGACAACTGAGGCAAGCTGGACAACCTCAACAACAAAAAGCCAAAGTCAGGCCCCATTGTGTCACAGTCATTGGTCAATCAATGATGCAATGAACAACTTCTAGAAATGCAGTCATATTTGGCTGCATTTTTTCTAAAATTGTGTTTTATAGCAATCTTCAGAAATACATTCCTGAAAGCATTTCCTTAGTAGATCCTGTCCATACAAGCATTCCCCCTCCCCATATCCACAGATCCTCACAACCATAGTTTCACTTATCCATGGTTATAAATTTTCCCATTGCACAAATTGACTCCTCTGTCTCTGAGTTCCCTGCAACTGTTACGGTAAATGGTGCAGTGCTTGGTTGTAAAAGCTTAACAGAGTGTTTTGGGTTTATTTCATATTTTCATTTAACAGACTGAAACTGACATTTATCATAGACCCAACAGAATGATGCAGAAAGAAGAACAACTCAATTGAAGAACAAATCTCAAAGTACTGGCTATTATATTAGAAAAAGAAAAAGAATAATTAGAATGGAAATCCTTAAGAAGTGCTATTCTAAAGATTTGGATTGTTAGGCAGATACCTGGAGTACATATTCAGTATTTTAAACCCAGCAGTGTCTGTTCAAGTGGCTTCTGCTGTTGTTCTTTTTTTGCATTTTAAATTGTGAGCCCTTTTGGGACAGGGACCCATTAGCTATTAATTAGCTATTATTATTTTTCCATTTTCTTTGTAAACCGCTTTGTGAACTTGTTAGTTGAAAAACGGTATATAAATACTGTAGACAGACAGACAGACAGACAGATATTTTATCATGAAATAATTAAACTTGAAATGTGTTGTCATAACACAGTTTTATGGGAAATTATTATAATAATGATGGTTTTGGCCTGGCTTATGAAGAAAATAAACCCTTTCTTCTATTTTAGTTGTTTTAAAACAAGGCCCTATCTAAATACAGTAAAACCTTGGAATGAGAGTAACTTGGATTGAGAGTGTTTGAGCAAATTTTTCTAATACATTTTAACTTGATATATAAGTGATGTCTTGATAAACAAGCAAAAAATAGTGACAGCTGGGATACTGCCATTTCGGCACTCGCCAGAATCTCCTCAGTCTCTACTTCAACAACATCCTGCCAACCTAGCAGTTTGAAAGCATGTAAATGCAAGTAGAAATAGGTACTACCTTGGTGGGAAAGGTAACAGCATTCTGTGCGCCTCGGCATATAGTCATGCTGGCCCCATGACCACGGAAGTGTCTTTGGACAACCCTGGCTCTAAAAAGTTGTAAATGGGGATGAGCACCACACCCTATACTCGGAAATGACTGGCAGTTAACCTATGGGGGCACCTTTTACTTCAAAAACAGTTTATCTCAAATAGCTATGAAAACCTGAAAAGAGTTTCAAGAACATCCAGCAACCTGGCAAAAAGTTGGCAAGAAGTCTAAAATCTTTACAAGTGGCATATAAGCCCTTTTTTGGTAGGAGCCAAATGGCTCCTTATGGAACTTTTGGATCTTTACCCATTAATAAACATGGAATTTCAGCTATACTGAAATTAAAAAAAAAACCATCCTCAGAGGTCTGAAACAGATGAACTTTCCTTAACAGAAAAAAACTTCAGATTTGGCAGAAGGGTAGTCCTCTAGCTCCACAGCATGCTGAATTACCAAGCAAACGACTCCTGCCTTTTATGTATGTGTGTTGCTAATATCTTGGAAACACATTGTTAAAAAAACCAGGAGCTGCCCTCCTTAAATCAGCTCCCCTGCCAGTTATCTGAAATTAAAGATGCTGGAGGCATGAAGCTATTGCACAACTGCCAGCAGTTCTCACACTCCATAATAATATAGAGCATTATTTTGGCTAACTAGCTCTTTGCAGATCCATTGCACTACTGACATCCGCTCCTTCTGTGTAAAGCCAAGTTGCAATTCCTGAGAGAAAGATGTTTGGAGGCATGAATTATTCTTAAAACATCCATGTGTAATATGGCAGCCACTGAAAGACATCAAATCTTATTCCATGTACAAATAAACTATGGAGAAATAAAGGGTAAATAGATAGTAAGGCTCCTGAAAATAACAAAACCTAGTGGATTAGAGCAGGGATATCCAAACCCCGGCCCTCGGCAAGCCTCAATATCCCTCTATCCAGCACCTGGGCAAGCCCTGTAATCCACTCCAATTCATTCTTATACGTAAATGTATGTAAATTTATTCTATTTGAAATGAGAAAAATTTTTGGCCCCTGACACATTGTCAGAGAGATTATGTGGCCCTCCTGTCAAAAAGTTTGGAGACCCCTGGATTATAGCAATCAAGGAGCTTTACATTGTAATGGAAAATTAAGCTATAATTGAACAAGTGAGACCCCAGACTTTTACACTTGAAGAATCAAGTTCCCTTAAGGTTTTTGCAGCATGCATTGTTTTAAATTATTATTAAGCATATTTATAACAATTTTGAATATATTATTTTCAAGAATGTATCCTTCATGCCAAAATAACCTTTACAGCTAATTGGGACATTTTGTCAGATCTTCCAATTCCAAATTCTTTTGTATGATTTGACCTGCATGACCTGATGATTCACACTAATTTGCGTAACAACATATTCCATGTTTTAAAAGCAACACTGTTATACCCAAAGGGCCCTATTTTAAAACAGTCTCCATTGCACATCCTTTGTAGAACAGGGCACAATAAAAGATTATAAATTCCACAGGCTTGTTCAAGTCAAGGCATCAACAATGAATGCCAAAAACTACACAAACCCTCCCTTTTTTAGCTAGAAAGTTCCTTATACTCATAGTTGGCTGTTGCACCACTAAGCAATCTAAAATTTCCACTAGAACGGGAACACCAAGGGACATGCTGATATAAATCTTTTAAACAAATAAAATAAATAAATGTCAATTTGGGTCATCCCCTTTATGTACTATCTGGCTGCACCTAGGCATGGGTCAGTGCAGTTGGAAGACAACAGAAGACCACAATTATCATGTAAAATAGATTTCTGCACCACAGAAAAAGAGCACAATTAATAGTAGAAGAATCACTGCATTCATGTCAGTTCAAGCCTTCAATCCCATTGTTCAAAAACATTGATACAATGATTTTCATGCCTATCTTTAACAAACACATTGGCAAATGGGCTTCCAACTCTGTATTCAATTCTCCTAGTTACTAAAGTTTCACAAATGATTCAAGTCTGTTCCTGAACTCCTTCTCATAAAGTCTGGTGAGGGAAGGAATCTGTAGGTGATTTGAGTTGCTTTCTTCCAGCAAACCAGCACCAAACTGGTTTGTTCCCTTTTTTCATCAAACCAAACAATTTTAGTATCAAAATTTACAAGAATTGTGTCAAGAACTTGAAACCACTTTCATTCAGAATTTGAGAGCTTCCACACAAACTTTTCTCAAATGATTCAGGGCGCAATTCTAACCAATTTAGGCCAATATAACTCATCCATCTTCCTATTCACATGATGATGCGGGGAAGCTGGCACATTTCTGTGCACTTTGTGCTTCGCATACAGCGTCGAGCACAATACCATAGTCTTTCAAGACTGACGGATGCCAATACTAAGCCAAACCCACCCCACTCCCCGGGAATGGCAAAGAAATAACACAATTAAAAGTGTTTGCTCTGACACTGCAGAAACAGGTCTATGGAGTAAACATTATTTTGAATATTTAATAAAATGGAACATGTTTCAATGTTTATTCCAAATAAAATGGAATATTGCTTCCAGTATAGAAAATGATCAAGGTCTGGATTTCTCCTCAGAACTCAAGAGGCAAATAGGGGGATTATCTTGTAAGCATTTTGTTTAAAAGAGCCCAAAGTGTGCAAAATTGCTTCAGATAGGCTCTGATGCCTACACCAGAAACGAAGAAGGTGAACCAAGTAGCTTATCATTTAGCTAATCATCAGGAAGGGGGAAGCAGCATTAAAATGTAAATGTTTCTGTACCTGAAATATTATTGCATTTATCTTTTGCTACACAATGAAAAATTTCCCCTTCAAATTCCAACCAAATTTCATTCTCTAGAAATGTCTGAGACCTAACTCTCCAAAAACTTATTTGCCAAAGGCAACTCCTCACTTGTCCAATAGACCGCTCTTTTGGACAAGAGTGTCCCATTAAATCCTCCTCTTTATGAGATGCCCACTTTGCACAATTATCCATGCCCAAAAACTTACTAGTTATTTCACTTTGAGTTCCACATCCTCAAGGAAGAAGTATGTGCAGCGTCAGTATGCTCATTTCATGTCATTAAATAGGTTAGACTAGTGGTTCCCAAATGGTGGGTTAAGACTATGGGCCGCAAAACTAATAAAATGGATGGCTGACAAGGAAAATATCCCTATGAAAACCAAAACAAAGAAGCATTTCAACATTTACTCATAAGTAAACAATCATGCTTTGATCCAATGCAAGACTACCCAAATGGTGAGGAGCTGAAGAACATGGAGTTCAGTAATGCTCCAGGAGATTGTTCCCCTTAAAAGGATAAAAACAAATGCAGGCGCTGGTAAAGTGAAACATTTTTAGTTATGTAAAAACTAGGTCTGTCTTTATAGAACGTTGTTTTGAAAAGTGGTTCCTGGTGCAAAAATGTTTGTAAACACTGGGTTAGACAAAGGGCACCAACAAAATGTCACAGCTGGGCAAAGATCTTAATCCAGATCTCCCCAGTCAAAGCTCCTGCCCAGGGTTTCCAAGCTCAGCTCATACTCTTCAATACCATCCTATTTGCACTAACTTTGGAAAGCTTTCAGCAGGTATCTTTCTGAGGGGATACTCATTGGTATTGAGTACCAGCACTTCTGGGAGCCCCAAGCAGACATGCCTATTATTACAAATGATATCATGGTGAGTATCCACTCCTTTTTTCTAGAAGAAAGCACTAGCCTTCATTAACCAGCAATACTTTGTTCCAAGAGAAAATGCACAGGCCTACCCTGCTGGCCACTGCACTCACTGAGGCACAGGATAACACCCACAAAATGAATTGAGTGAGTTTTTAGCACAGAGGCAGACCTCAAACAGCAATTACCAGCTTTGAGTGATCTTCTAGCAGTGTTTGCCTCCACATCAAGATGGAATATATAACGGACCACAATGAGTATGGGACAATCCAGATAAATGGTGTCAACCTGCCACATGCTGAGATGTTCTGGTACCTTGGCTCAATAATCACGGCTGATGGCAGCCCAAATCATGAGACCACTGCACAAGTAAATACAGCTTGGGCAAAGTGGGACACAATGACCATCTTTTAAAAAAATATATCAGCTGGTCATCTGGCCAGTTGCACTTTATGGAGGTGAACACTGGCCAGTGACAAAAGAAACTGAATGTCACCTTAGTACCATGGAGGCAGAGATGTTGCAGTGGATCAGTGGTATTACTCACATTGACCACATCCGCAATGATGATATCCAGCAGGAATATGGCATTGCTTCAATCATTGACAAGATGAGAGAAGCTCATCTTCAGTGGTACAGCCACATTCTCGGTGCCAACAACAACACAACAGCCAAGAAGGGCCTGGAGTTGGAAATCAGTGGCAAATGATCAAAAGTGTCGACCAAAACAGCACTGGTTTGACACACTGCATGGTGACATCAGAACCACCTGCCCGCAAACAGACCAAGCCCACAACCAGAAGAAATTGGGACAGGATATAGAATATCAACCCCACCACCATATGCAACAAGCACTAATAAAGATGAATAAATAAGCTTTTAAGCTATACATAGCCATTCTTTGTCCACACCAGTGGCATAGCTAAAAAGGTCTTTGAGACAGCCTCATTGCAGCATGCTAGGGGCCCTTACACTTCCAAGCCATTCCAGGCAGGGGAGCAAAATAGAGCCATACAAAGCCACCCAGATACACCACCGATCCAAATAATCAAGGTGAAGAAAATCTGAATACAAGGGTCTCTATTTTTTCTTAGAATTCATGTTGCAGTGAGAGCATCACACCAACATTAAGGTAAACTGCACTCATACAGCAATACCTTCAATATTGCAAGACACACACTTCCATAAAACTGAGCACTGTGTGAAACTGTGCCAATAATTGATTTCAGTCTTTCAGTAAGACTTAGACTATAATCCCATTTTACTCACCAGAAAAACCTCTACTCACTGATAAGGAAGAAAACTAGTGTCGGTTGGCAAGAATATACTGATCTCTCTAGCTATAGAAGCTGCCACTCAACCCAGGTTTCAAGAGTGTTGTAATGCAAAAGCACTCAAGGAAGTGGTGTTATCAGTGGTACTGTGTTCTAGATTAACCAGGATTACTATAAACCACTAATTACATGCCAGAAGCAAAACTCTTCATATAAACCAGCACTACATGTGGGTGTATGGGAACAATTATCTTTTATTACTCCTAAATGGTGTCTAATCTTTCATTATGTATATAAAAACAAGCTCTTTGCAATTATAAGAAACGAACAGGAAGTGGGTAGTGGATGCAAGATACTCATTTACTAGGAACTCAACACCTTTAGCCCTTACAGCAAAATAAAATTAAGATCAGCAGGGCAGCAGTTTGAGACCTGAGTACTGCAAGATGGAGTGAGCTCTCATCCTTAGCCCAGCCCCTTCCAACCTAGCAGTTCAAAAGCATGTAAATACACGTAGATAATTAGGTACCACCTTTGTGGGAAGGTAACAGCATTCTGTGTGCATGTGGGCCACATGCGCCTTTCGAGAACACTGGCTCTATGGCTTGAGAAACAGGGATAAACATAGCTCCCTAGTCGATCAGAACTAGCAGGCCAACCTACAGAGGACACCTTTACCTTTACTTAAAACCAATGAAGATCAACGTAAAATCCTATCAAAACCTCCAAGCCCTATAGTATCTTCTAAGATGACATACCCATTGGTATGTTAACACCTGGGCAGAACAGACATTTAGATCTGGACTATAGAGTGAATTAAAAAGAAAAGTTCAAGAGGACGTGGCAACTGGCAAAAGTCCTACAAGAGATAGCTATATCAAAACAATTTTGTAGTCTTGTTAACACTGCAGCAAGCCAAGCATGCTAACCAAGTTCTTTGAGCCTTGGGATGGTTAAAGTTGTTTATCCTGAACAGTGCCAGTGAAGAGTGCCCAGTGTTTATCCTAAGTGCCCCATAAACATTTTAACTAGTGAGCATACAAAACAGATCTTCCTCAATATCTGGGTATGATAGATGGCATCAGATTAATTAGGACAGCTAAATCTACATTGTAAAAGCCTCCCACTAATCCAACAGTTTCTTGATTAACCTTGTGCCCTAGTGCTTAACAACTGTTTCCAGCATCACTCTCTGCTATTTTAAAATGGCACAGACCATTTCAGGCACATGCACTGAGGAAGGGACAGTAAGGGGGGGTCACTACCTATCAGATAAACAATAAACAACATCTACATGAGTGTTTCAGAAGCAGCTATAGCAGTTAGCCTCTTTAAGGACCTTTGGAGAATAAATCATCCAGGCAGCAATCCTAATCACACTTAAATAGGAGTAAGCCCCAGCGACTATAATAGGACGTACTTCTGTGTAGGATTCGTCTCCCAGTTACTTAAGAATGAAGGGCCTGAACCAGACCCTGCTGTAATAATCCAAACAAACTAACACCAACAATTCAGTTTCCAGTCTCTTAACCCTTGGTTTATCTGATGATTAGCAAATATTACCCCCCTCCCCCACAAAAAATCACGGGGGGGGGGGGTGGTCACTTCAGACCATAAACATCCACAAAAACATTTTTATAAGATCAATTTATTCACCTAACCCTGTTAGCTAAATATCAGCATGCTGGCCAAATATCACTAAAGAACAGGGGGTGGCCACTGTCTTCACACTCTGCTTACATGCTCCCGAAGGCACACCACAGCAGGAAATTTAAGGATGAATCTGGCAAGGCAATTCTTAAGGTTCTTGTAAAGGCCTTCAGAATAAGCTACTTGTCATCCCCTCAAATATTCCCATCTAATGGTTCTCATTCTCATATGCGGGAAGAAAGGATTTGTTCTGAAGAGCCCCTGCCACAAAGCACAGGCATTAGTGAAATTACACTGTCAGGGTGTCACCGCTCTCAGTCTTATAGCAGTCCTTCCTCCTCCCTCTTGTGTCATAGCTCCATCTTCTCTCTGCACACCAGCAAAGGAACTCCCCCGTTCCTCATTGCAGCCATCTCTCTGCAGGGCTAGCCCACTCCCCTGCCAAGGCAGATGGAGACAATCCCGCCTCCTCCCACTCTTCCTGCAATCTCACCTGCTGGCAGAAGGATGTCACAGATCCGCTTGCCTCCCCTGCAGCTGCTTGTCTGCTTCTCCACCCACCCACATCTACATACATGGGAGGGGGCTTTAAAAAAAAATGAAAACGTGCCCTATATCTTCTGCCAAACAGAACTGGATGGGAATTGGTGCCTATCTGCCCATCTGAAATGGGGGATGCTTAAATATTCAATGCAGCAATTGCAGCTCTGCTATTATGAACAGTGATCATGATGGCCCTTTCTCACCCCTTAAGTCAGTGATTCCCAAACCTTTTCAAGTAGTAGCTCGATATACTGAGCCATTGGCTGCAGCACCCCCATAATGGTTATCATCCTATAAATTAGTTTTTCATACAGATTTCATGGCTCCCATGGCTGGCTGACAGCTTCCCAGGGAGTCACTGCTTCCCAGTTTGGGAACCACTGTCTAAAAAAAGCAGGCCTCTGTCAGTCTTGGAAGACTATGGTATCGTGCTCGGCACTGCATACGCTGCAGGCGAAGCACGAAAGCCTGGGTTAGATTGTTATGGAGGATAGGCTGTTATCCAAGCAGCAAATCCCCCCTCTCCACGCCACTGAATTAGTCCAATGGAAAGGCAGAGCCAATACAATTGGATCCAGCTGGCGTCACAGAGCTGGGCTAAGGACAGGAGCTCACCCTATCTTGTGGGGCCGACCCGGGTCTCGAACCCTGGCCTGCTGGTTAACAGGCACAGTATCTTAGCCACTTGCGAATGCCCAGGTTTATACAGTAATCTTAAATACTCCGGCCATTGCCTCCAGTTTGTGGTCAACTGGAACATGGGAGGAGGAGAGTTCCTTACAGTAGATTTCTGGCTGACAGAGAAGGCCAGAGCACTCCTCTCCCTGCAATGGTGCTTTTCGGGGGGAGGGGTGCACATGCCCAGGGCTCCTTAGCATTATGGTAGGAGAAGAAGTCAGCTCCTCTAGCCTTCAATATTGCTCATAGTTTTGGATCCACAGACTTTAAGGGGCACCACAGGATGTGCCACCTCCCCCACTGCAAGCCCTCCCACCAGGAAACAGAGCCCAAACCCACCTACACCCCATAATGGTGGCAAGGTGAATGCTGAGATTGAATATTATTATCATCAGTGGTGGTGGTGGTGATAGATGACGATACCAATACTATAATTAAAAATGTATAAATATGAATTAATTGTATATTAATTATAGAGATTAGCCTAATTACATTACACAATATACTAATACAATGCGGTATTGTATATATTTTATTACACTATGATATATTATTATAAATCTATACATGTAAATAATATAATAGATATAATGATGTGCTGCCTTCCCTTGGCTATCCAACCAGAAAAATGGAGCCCCATTTTAACCCACACTCCAAACACTGATGAAGTGGAGGCAGATATCACTTGTGCTGGTGATAATGATAATATAATAAAAAACCATGAATAACTATAAGAATTACATACATACATTAGGCTAATTGTACTAACAATTTTAAAATATGTGTGCATTTATATATAGCTGCATACTTACTTATTATATTAATGTACAATATTGTATGCATTTTAGCATATTATATTATTATCTACCATAGTACATTATATATTAATTATAGATACATATATTATCATTATATATTCTGGATATATTTAGGCACGTTATATACTATCTATATTAATATATTATTGTATATATTGGGCCGATTACAGATACACTGTACAGTAACATGATATAATATTGTATATATTTGAGTGTTATTAATATAGATTAAGGCTGCTGGCCTTCACCTAGGCCAGCCTAAGCCCCAGCATAAGACCTGTGCTGTCACTTCTGCACCACTCCTGGGGGTGGGGGGTTAAGCCAGTGCACAGGCATATGCCCCATACCATCACTGAAAGACAGGTCAGGTGAGTTGGTCAGCCTAAATTCCTTATGATTGAACGCTAATTTATATATTTTTAAAAAAAAAATAAGAATTTTTTATATATTTAATAATATATTAACATGCCTAAATATATACAGTATTCAATCCAAAATAGCGGACCCTGCAGCCATGAAACAAATGCTGAGGAAGGAGAAGAAAAATATACACTATTATATTATGAAAATATAATATGTATCTCTTTATACATAGATGTATCAACATCTAGATACATATATCTACAATATATATCTACACTATGTATCTAACATTCAGATACATATTAATATATGTATCTATTAAGTATATTAGGCTTATTATAGTTATATGAACATGATATAATATTGCACATATTTAAAAATTAATACAATATTATATTAGCATATTATATTATACAATTTATGTACAATGTATGCTTATACAATTTATTTACACATACAATGCATACACATACACAATGTATGTTTTAGTATGCTATATTATTTTATATAATAGATTATATTACATTAATTTATTATATTGCATATATTTTATATGGTATTCTCATGCTGCAATCTTACAGATGCTTTCCTGGGAGTAAAACCCCATTGAACACAATAGGGCTTACTTTTGAGTAGACATGGTTAGGATTGTGCTCTTAATCAATGAACTGTATTTATATACCACTTTTCAACAAAAAGTTCACAAAGTATTTTAAAGAGAAAATGTAATAACTGGCTAATGGGTCTAGATTACATTAGCCACATGGATATATTATGGTGAGTGGAAATGTGATACAATGTTGCATGCATGTTACTATTCATATGAATATATTTACAGTACATGAATGTAGTTCATGTACAGTACATGAATGTACTGTAATGCATGTTGTACATATTTTGTTATATTTATTATTTATATAAATATTAATATACACAATATATATAATAACGTAGTATGTAATTATATATTATTAGTTATTACATTCATTTTCTTTTTAAACCCTTTGTTGAAAAGTGGTATATAAATATAGCTGATTGATATATGTGTGTGATATTGATGTGTGTATGTATTTTATATATATAGCAGTTTCTTTCTGGGAGTATTCACTGGTACTAAGTACTGGCACCTTTTTCCCCAGGAAAAAAGCACTGTTTATGGATAATGTATGTGTGCATGCATATATGTGTGTGTGTGTGAAATACATGTATATTTTACATATATGCATCCTCTAGTGGTGCAAGTGTTTAAGACACTGTGCCTGTTAACCAGCAGGCCAGGGTTTGAGACCTGGGTCCCCGCAAGGAGAGGATTTCCCGCTACAGGCAGGGGGCTGGACTAGATGATCCAATGGGTACCTTCCAATTCTATGTGTGTGTGTGTGTGTGTAGATATATGCATACATACATATATGTATAAATTGCATATACATATTATATATGTTAAATATATGTATTTTATGTTATGTGTGTGTATTTTATGTTATGTTATGTGTGTAGATATATAATATGTATATACAATTTATAGATATTAGTATACATATATATCTATATCTATATCTATCTATCTATATATATATACACATACACACACACACACAATAAATATCCAAGAGAGGGCTGTGGGTGGCGCAATGGCTAAGATGCTGTGCCTGTTAACCAGCAGGCCAGGGTTCGGGACCCGGGTCGGCCCCACAAGACAGGGTGAGCTCCTGTCCTTAGCCCAGCTCTGCAACGCCAACTGGATCCAATCGTATTGGCTCTGCCTTTCCATTGGACTAATTCCATTGGACTTATTCAATGGCGTGGAGAAGGGGGATTTGATGCTTGGGTAACAGCCTATCCTCCATAACAATCTACCCCAGGCTTTTGTGCTTCGCATGCAGCGTATGCAGCGCCGAGCACGATACCATAGTCTTTTGAGACTGAAGGATGTCAATGATTTTACATATATGTGTGTAGATATATACGTATATACAATTTATACATATATGTATGTATATAAGTTAAACATATGTATGCATATTTCACATATATGAAATGTGTGTATGTTAAAGATATGTGTGTATATTTTGTGTGTAGATAATCCTCCATAATAATCTACCCAGGCCATGATGCTCTGGAGAGGACACTCAGAGCATGATATCATAGTCTTTCCAGACTGAAGGATATGAATGAATGTGTAGATATATAATGTATGTAGCTATGAATATAATATTAATGTATAGTTTACATATATGTATGTATAATTATGTATATATAATTTCTATATGTATGTACATACAATAAATATGTGTGTATATTATATGTGTGTGTAAATATATATTTATATACACATATATATACATGTATATAGCTTCTCACCCTGCTCATCCTCAGTGTCACTGGGTGTCAGTGTGTGTGTGTGTGTCTGTCTGTCTGTCAGTGTCAGTGTGTGTGTGTGTCTGTCTGGGTGTCTGTCTCTCTCTGTGTTTGTGCCTCTGTGTATGTGTTTGTGTGTGTGTCAGTGTCTTTGTCAATGTGTGTGTCTGTGTGTGTGTGTGTGTGTGTGTGTGTGTGTGTGTCAGTCCTGTCAGTGTGTCTCTGTGTGTGCGTGTCTGTCCTTTCAGAGAGTGTGTGTGTGTGTCAATGTGTGTGTGTTTGTCTCTCTCTCTGTGTGTGTCTCTCTCTGTGTGTCTGTGTGTGTCAGTCTGTCTGTGTCTGTCCTGTCAGTGTGTTAGTATGTGTGTGAGTGTCATTCTGTCTGTGTCTGTGTGTGTGTATGTCAGTGTGTGTGTGTGTGTCTGTCCTGTCAGTGTGTCTGTGTGTCTCCCCCCTCTCCCCCTGCTCACCCTTGACGATGCGTTCAGTGGTGGGGAGCTTCGTGGTCTGGGCGCGCCCAGTCATGGTGGGCGGTGGTGCCGGGGGCTCCCGGGCCCTCCTGCCTCCCCTGGGGAGGGGCGGGGGCTCCGGCGGGCCGAGGCTGCGGGGGCGGCGGAGGCGGCGTCTGAGGCGGGCGAGGCGAGCGGGGAATCCTCTCGGCGTCCGGGCGGCAGCTGCGCTCCTCCGCCCGAGCCCCCTGGCTGGCCGCGCACTACCGCGCATGCGCCGCCGGCGCCGCCGCTCGCTCGCGAGCCCCTCCCTGCTACGGCGCGCAACCTGTCAAGGCCGCCGTCTCTGGGGTCTCCGCGCGCATGCGCCGTACGCACCCCTTCCCTGCGCCGTTACGCATGCGCAGAACCGACCTTTCCCCGCTAAGCTCCGCCTTTGACGAGGAGGCCGCCCTCGCGCCTTCTGATTGGCTACCGTCATGCGCATGCGCACTCCTGATAGCGCGCGGGAGGGGGACGTGAAAGAGCGGGCTACGCGCTTCCTCCAATCACGTGACCGAGTGAGGGAGCCGCCATTTTGAAAAGCGTTGCTAGGAAACGCTCAGCTGGGCCTGGATTTGAGGCCTGCTCTGTGTGGGGAAGCCTGGTTGCTCTTCTCCCCATAGAAAGCCATGGGCACAGCTGGCTGGCCTCCCCCACTCGGGCTGTCACTCTCCCCCAGCCTCAGCCCCACCACAGTCAGTGCAAGCACCTTGGGCCCAATCCCTGGGCTTCTACCTGGGAGTAGACACCATTGAAGGCAGTGGGTCCTACTCCTGAGTAGACACGCCAAGGCTAGAGCCACAACAATGAACACAACTGCTGCAAAGCACATCACACACACAACTACCTACTTTCTGGGAACTACAGGAAGTGATGTCATCACCCTGGGTATGACATCATAACATGGAGTGACATCATCTGTGTCATCTGTTGAGATGATACAGATGATGTCACTGCTTTTGCTGATGATGTTGACCCCATACAACACCATTAAATAATAATAATAACAACAACAATAACAATAATAATAACAAAAAAAATTTTCTCCCTGGGGGACCCAAGGTGGCTAACAACATTATTGCTAAAAACAATAACAATAAAATCAATACATTAAGACCCATAGAAAGTTTACCATATAATTTAAATAAATATTTAAACTTTTAATGAATTTCATTTTTAATTAATCTAGTTGTACCTGCTTTGTAGGATGCACAGGAAATGATGTCATCAACCTAGGAGTGACATCATGACTGGAGTGACAATAGCAAAAGCAGTGGCATCAACAGCAGGCTACTTTCTATACTTAAACTTACTTATACTTACACTTACTGTACTATACTTAAATAGCAAAAGCAGTGGCATCAACATCAGGCTTCTTAACACCATTAAACTTTACCATAAAATCTAAATAAATATTTAAGCTTATTCTAAACTTTTAATGGATTTCATTTTTAATTAATATAATTGCAGGTAGGACCCACAGGAAATGATGTCATCAAGCCAGATGTGACATCATGACCTGGAGTGACATCAGCAAAAGCAGTAGCATCAAAAGCAGGCTACTTAACACCATTAAAGCTTACCATAAAATTTAAATAAACATTTAAGCTTATTATAAACTTTCACTAATCTAATTTCATTTTGTTGTATAGGGAGGCTGGTAATTCTCCTGCTGCTGATATAATGCCTGGTCATGATATCACTTCAGGTTAATGACATCACTTCCGGTGAATCCAAGACAGATTCATGGGTGGCATTTGGCCCAGGGTGACCATATGGCATATACCTAAAAGAGGACAAATCCAAAAATGTAGGACATCCAAGAAAAATGTAGGGCATGACCAGTGATGGGCTTCAAAGAAATTAAGAACCGGTTCTCTGCCCACCTGGCAGCCACTTTTAAATGGCTATTTTTAAACTTTATATGCCCTATCTCTTGTTAACAACCGGTTCTATAGAGTAGGTGCGAACCTGCTGGAGCCCACCACTGGGCATGACCAAATAAAAGCTCAAAACACTCATATATATTGCTTTCATATATTTAATTTAAACACTATATTATTATTCAATTTAAAACTATTACATATCCAGTGCCATCTTAAACATGATAATCAAATTTAAGTCACATTGTGTTCAGTAGTACTTACTCCCAGGAAAATGTCGTTAAGATTGCAGTCATAATTTATTGCCTGTACTGTAATTTATTACTGTAATTTTATGCTGCCTGTTTACAAGTAAAAGGAGGACACTGAAGTTTTTTTCAGGACAAAAGGCTAAAATCCAGGACATGTCTGGGGGAAAAAGGGGATATCAGGTCACCCTGCATTTGGCCTGATCCAGTAGGACTGCAGTCATGAGCAGGATGTAGCCCTGTTGTAATTAATGAATTATATGAAATTGCTTTAAATTTAATAAGTAATATAGTGATTAAATTAACCACATGAAAGCAACGTATCAGTGTTTTAGCTTTTATTTTATCACCATTTAGAATAGGAGGACAGAGTGCTTTTACCTTTAACCATTGCATTGAAGAGGGAATTTAGGCAGGTGCTGCCTTGATGAGTGAAAGTCAGTGCTATGGATGCTCCTCTGTGCAGATGATGTCCTCCTCGCATCAGAAAACAAGGAAGATCTTGAGCAGCAAATTCAAGCTTGAAGCAATCGTCTTGCAATGCTTGGCCTCCACCTCAACACCAAGAAGACTAGGACTACAGTCCTAACCGTGTCTACTGAGAAGTAACCACCAAACTCAGAGAAACTACTGGAGCACGTAAGAGACTTTACGTGCACCCGTAGTTACTGCACCACCTAGTGGAAACCGATGGGAAATTCATATTGGAATCCAGAGTAAGTTATGCTTACACTGGAGCAAGGACTCCCCATAGTTACTCTAGATTTGCCCTAAGTTCCATTGTGTTCAATGGGTCTCACTCCCAGAAAAGTGTCTTTAGGATTGCAGCCTAGGTATATGATGATGGACAGCAGCAAGTCTGGGACAATCCATGTAAATGGTGCTAACCTGCCACATGCTGAGACGTTCCGATATCTTGGCTCAACAATTGCAGCTGACAGCAGCCTGACTCATGAGACCACTGCATGAGAAAATGCAGCCTGGGCAATGTGGTGCACAATGACAGGTGTCCTCTGTGACAAGAAGATCAATGACTGTCTTAAATCTAAGATCCACCCAACGGTCATCCAGCCAGTTGCACTTTACGGAGCTGAATACTGGCCAGTGGCAAAAGAAACTGAACGTTGCCTTGGTTAGTATAATATCGACAAAGATGGTGTGGTGGATCAGTGGTGTCACCAGCCTTGACCGCATCTGCAACAATGACATCCAGCAGCAATATGGCATTGCTGCTATCATTGCTAAGGTCAGAGAAGCTTGTCTCCAGTGGTATGGCCACATTCTGTGTGCCAACAACAACACCATAGCACAGTTGGGCCTGCAGTAGGAAGTCAGCAGCAAACAACCAAAAGGTTGACCAAAACAGCACTGGCTTGACACACTGCATGGCAACCTGAAAACCACCCACCTGCATCCAGACCAAAGCCCAAAACCAGGAGAAATGGTGCCAGAGATCCAAAGCAGTGGACCCTGTCACTGTGCAGGATAAAAGCTAAAGAAAAAGAAGATGATTAATGAAATCTGCCTCAATTCCCTTTTCTATGCAATTGTTAAAGGTACAGGCACTCTGTCCTCCATTCTATATGGTCACCCTGTTTTAAAATGGCCTACAATTTTTGTGGTTATCCTACATTTTAGGGGGCCTTGTTCACTTTTGCAATTATAACATCTGGTCCCCAAGGCTGCCATCCATCCCAAAGCAATTTATCAGACCCCTGTTATCATGGGGCTCTTTCAATTTGCACACATTCTCTTCTGTCATTTGTAGCTAATGACTTTATATGAGAACATAGGGCTTATTTCTGGCTATAATCTTCTTAATGATGTCATTTTCTGCTTAATAATGCTTCTTCCTGTTTTCTGATGAGTTTCATATCCCTGTTTGATAGCCATTATTTCCTATGGCTTTGAAATATCAGATATATACTATATGAGGAACTACAGTGGTGCCTCACGTAACAAGTGCCTCACATAAAATAGATTCCACATAACAGTCTAAATTTCCAAGGAATGCTGCTTCATGTAACAAAGCTGCTTCACATAACAAGCAAACCCTCTGACATCTAATGGGCAAGTGTGTTATGCAACCCCGACGCACCACACGGAGGCTGTTTACAAGAGCTGTCGGCCATCGCTGCTGCCTCTAACTGCTTCCAACTTGGGGGCAGTTGCCTGAGGGTGCCAGAGCCATTGAACGCAATGGGGCTTACTCCCAGGAAAGTGTTTTTGATTACAGCCTCCTAACCATGTCTACCTCCTAACCATTGTGTTCGATGGGGCTTACTCCCAGGAAAGTGTCTTTAGGATTGCAGCCTAACCACCAAATCCAGAGTAATTACAGGAGCACGTAAGAGACTTTATGTACACCCATAGTTACTGCACCACCTAGTGAAAACCTATGGGAAATTCATATTGGAATCCAGAGTAAGTTGTTCTTACACCGGAGTAAGGACTCCATGTAGTTACTCTGGATTTTGCCTATAGTAGACTTCAATTACAGTGCTTTGTCATCATTTTTACATACAGTTAATATTTTTATATGAATATTTTTGGGGTTGTGGAACCAATCATCTGAGTTTCCATTATTTACTATGGAAAAATCTGCTTCATGTAAAGAACGTTTCATGTAACAACCATGCCTCCAAAACTAATTAAATTTGATACGTTAGGCACCACTGTACATTACTTTAACAAGTATGTTTGGAAATGCAAGCAAGTGAAGGGAAAGCAAGCTAACCCAGGGTAATCATACTTATGTCCTCTTTTTCCAAGACATGTTCTCTTCTTTAGCTTTGTGTCCTAGAAAAAAAAATAGTCTTTTTCCTCCTTTGTGAGCAGGCAGCATGGAGCCTTCTTATAGATTAATAAATTGTATGTAATAAATGTAATAATTTTAAATTTAATAAGTAATATAGTGCTTAAATTAAGCATGCAAAAGCAATACATAAGAGTGATTGTAGCTTTAATTTTGTCATGTCCTACATTTTTCTTGGGTGTTCTACATTGGGTGGCTTTGTCCTTATTTACAGTTATGACATATGGTCACCCTGTAAAAGAAGCATGCTGTATAAAACTCTGGGATCCCTAAAATAAACAAACAAACCAATAATAAACAAATAATCAGATCAACATGTAACACAGTTTTACTTATGAAGTCTACAGGCAAAGTCTACAGCTGTTAAGACTGTAGGTATTACTGCCATCTACTGCCAAAGAGTAGCACTGCAACTGAAGCCAGTTTCTACCCGGACCTTTGGAAATCTTTCTTCTATATTAAACAGTGGTGCTTAATTCATTCCAGAGGCCTGCTCTTTAAGTGAAACGCTCTTTAAGTGAAGCAGATTTTTCCACAGGAAATAATGGAAACTCAGACGATTGGTTCCACAACCCCAAAAATATTCATCTAAAAATATTAACTGGATGTAAAAATGATGACAAAGCACTGTAATTGAATTCAAAACATGCATTCAGTGTGCATGATCCTATGAAGTTTACTTAGGCTGCAATCCTAAAGACACTTTCCTGGGAGTAGGATTAACACAATGGGGCTTACTTCTGAGTAGACATAGTTAGGAGACTGCAATCAAAGAGAGTTTCCTGGGAGGCTTACCTGGGCTACTGCTGGAGGTTCAAGGTGGTTGGTGGGGGCACTTGGGGGCAGTTAGGGGCAGCTGCCTCTGGCACCTCCAGGCAACTGCCCCCAAGTTGGGGGCAGTTAGAGGCAGCAGCGCTGGCCGGCAGCCCTTTTAAAGAGCCTCAGCAGAGAGCGTCAGGGCTGCATAGCACGCATGCCCATAGCTTGCTTGCTAAGTGAAGCTGAACTTGTTAAGTGAAGCAAGATTTCTTGGAAATTTTTGCTTGTTATGTGAAACACTTGTTAAGCAAGGTACCACCTTACTGGTGTCCCTTCTTATCCACTAGGTTTTGTTCCAGAAACTTCTGTGGATAAAAATCCAGGTATCAAGAAAACAATAGAAAAATAGATTAAAGTCCCATTTCCTGGTTTCTTGCTCCAAATGCAATAATGTTGAGTCTTAATATCTGCAGGGCTTTTATTCTGGTACTCCCTGATGATACTAAAAATGTATTAAGTAAAAACAGTTTAAAAAATAAAATGTGCATCTCTTTATAGTTGTTTAAAAAACAGCTTTTTTATTATTGTAGAAAGGCAGCCTGCAATTAGAAATGCAAAGTACCCTCTTCCTTTGCCTGGCTCAGCAGAAAAATGAATGACTGCTTGCATTACTGCCTCTCTACAACAAAGGAAAAGCAGTTTTTAAAACTGTGATTTACAGTGGCCATTCATGTTGAGTCAAATCCTTGTATAAAAAATCCATGTATAATAAGGCTGGACCTGTACGATACCAGTATATAAAATCAAAGAGTTATTGATTCTCTGACTGACTCAACATCCAGCCCAAATCCCTGGACCTAGAAGCATGAAATTTGGATAATGTATTCCTTCCACGATGTGAACACCCAAAGATCAATCTTTAGAAACAGAACCCCTAAGAGGACAGAAAAGGGTGCAATGTGTTTTTGTCCCTATATTTAACATTGAAGACTGACTGATCAACAACCAGCCCCAACCCCTAGACCTATAAGCATGACATTTGGGGTGCGTATTCCTTCTATGATGGAAGGATCCACTAAGAACTGATTTGGAGCCCAGTGCTGCCTAGTGATGCCTGCTGCCCAGTGTTGCCCACTGGTGCCTTGTGCTCGGTAGGGATTCCCAGTGCCCAGTAGGGGTGCCTGGTGCCCCCTGGTGACTGCCACCTTCTGAGGCCCAGTAGGGATGCCTGGTGCCCACTGCTGCTTAGTGCCAGCTGCACAGTGGTCCTCACTGCCCTATGGTGGCTAGTGCCCGGTAGGGGTGCCCGGTGCCCACTACTGCCCCAATACCCTCCAGTGCCTAGTGCCTGTCAGTACCCAGCAGTACCCATTGCTCACCAGTGCCTGCCACCCAATACCCCTGTCTTGTGCTCACCACTGCCAACAAATATTCTTGAAATTTTACTCTCACAAGGATGGGTAAATTCTGCTAGTATATACAGTATATATGAAGAGTCACATTCACTGAATCATCAACGCCCAGCCCAGACCCACAGACCTAGAACCATAAAATTTGGGGAGGGTATTCCTTATGTAATCTGAGCACCCACTAAGAACCGATTTCAGGCCAGGTGGTATCCACTGCTCAATGGTTCCTGGTGGCCAGCAAGAGGTGCCCAGTGCTGTGGTGCCCAATAGAGATGCCCAGTGTCTGGTACCTACCTGGTGCCCAGCAGAGATGCCCGGTGCTTGATGTGCCTGTTACAGATGTCCGATGGAACCGGGTGATACCTGCTATCTGATGCTTGATGGTGCCTGGTAGGGATGTCTGATGACTGATGGTACCCACTGCTTTCATTTTGTTATGTCCTACGTTTTTCTTGGGTATCCTATATTGGGGAGGAATTGTTCTCTTTGCGGTTATTACGTATAGCAACTCTGGATGCCTTGCAAGCAAAGCTCTAGGGTGTTGTGTTTTGTGTTGTTTTTCAGATTTCCTCTATGACTACCCAATACAAAAAGCACTATTCAGATATCATTAGAGAATATAGTTTATTTTTGGAATTTTACAAATAACTTTACAAGTCACATGACATAACTTATGTTCTTTGTTTCAACAAGTTCATTTACAACACCTGAGTTATTCAAATATTGAAATGACAGGAAACCGAGAAATAATCCGACACATTAAAAGAAACACAAAAACAAAAGAACATAGTCTGGTCAGTTTGACTTTCTCTCCTCTCAACCCCTTTTCCCAAAGGTAAACATCCTGGCAGTAGCTAGAGAAGTGCACTTATTTGTGCACCCTTTAAAAATTACAGGTGAAATAATACCACCCACTGTTTTCTTAAACTCAAAAGCATATATATTAAGGGTGCTATGCACACCTCCCTGGAAATAAGCCCCACTGAAATACATGGAACCTACTTTTAAGTAAACACACACAGGAGCAGACTACACAAAATTTGTGTAGATGGCTTTATACTTTCACACACATTTAGACTTTTTGGACTAGATGTGCCACACTTATCCAGTTCCACTGTGAAAATGGACTCAAAACTGTATAAATCTGTGCATTAAATAACTGGAAACAGTTTAGAATGGGAATCTGTATGTTGAGGTCAAAACAACAGAGAAGTAGATCAGTTTCCTACCTAGTTTAATACTGGATTGAACATATAAACAATCTAAAAACGCAGACAGTATTCTATATTTTGACACAACAGTCACAGTACTGTTGGTCTTTGGGAGGCAACATCTATAGGGATAGAGGTTCATCTCCTCTCTGATGTTTGGGAAAACATGTTCTAATTATCTGTTTCACAATTACTAATTTGTCAATGAAAGCCATCAAGAGTTACGACATAACAGAGGTATGGCTCTGCAAACAAAGAGTAGGAACTACTGTATACAGCCACATAATGAGCTACTGTGGTATCTTGGTGTGTGTGGAGATCTATTCCAGCACTCCCTGGTAAACACCAAAATTTGTGGATGATTGAATCCATGTTTGGAGGGGTCCAGCACAGTGTCACAACATGCCCTGGCATCCAGAGGTCAAGCACAGTCTCTCAGCTTTCTTAGGTCTCCTGGACACAACTGGAATGTGCCTCCTCCCACCTCTGGACATAATGAGAAGTCACCAGTGCCAACTGGAAGTGCCTTCCAGTTGTGACTGGGAGGTCTTCTGGATGCACTCCAGCTGCAGGCTCGGCATCTGCAGATACTTATATCCAAAAATAAGGAAGGCCCTGCTGTACTTCATTCTGACCTCTATTGGACACAGGATCACATAAATGTTGGTGTTTTTAACGTAATCTGCCAAAGGTAAGGACAGTCCAGAAATCACACTAAAAGATCTGAACGAAGGTACTGAATTCAATGAGACTCATGCATAAGAGAAAACTAAAAAGTGTGAACGACATCTTTTCCTTCTAAAACAGAAATATAGGTAAGGTGCTTTAGAAACAGCCGTTTGGTAGTACTGGAAATATAATGGTACTTATTGAATCAAATGGAATGAATAATGGCTTAATATAAGTTTGATTCAAGGCAAGACAACTAAAGGGTGAATTGGCTCATGCAGGCATATTGTTAAAACTCTATTTTAACCTTGTTTTTTCTGCTATATGTAAATTACAACTTTTAAAAACACTAATATTAGGGTAATTATGTGATCAATGTTATTATATAGGGAGTTCACTAATGGTTCACAATGCAGCCTGCTGGGAAAATTCCAAGTTGGTGCCCTGAACTATAGAGACCCTCACATAAGTTCTTTGTGCTTACTAGGGGGCATAAGTGAGGAACGATGGGATATAATGAAAGGCTTCTGGGCTTCCCATTCATATTGGTGGAGTTTACACATGAGAAGTTCCTGATGGGTTCCATAATGGAGAAAGAGAAAATAGAAGGAAATAAAGGTGCCATTTGGATTTTCATCAACATTTTATGGGCCTGCCATGATAGGAATGGAATCCAGCTCCTATACATCCTCTCCACAATAGGAGAATATAATTGAGGTGACCCAGCTATTTATGCATCTCAAAACCTATGGTGGCCAGCGGAAGGAGGGAGAACATTTGTTTCCTTACATACCAAGACAGAATTATTCAGACATACAGAGAAACTGCCATATGAGATTAAAAACCCTTGACAGCTAAACATAAAGCAAGGCCTCTCTGCACTAAGGAAGTGGGCTTCCTTTTGTCAATTAACAGCCACCCACAAATTCTTAAAAATGATCATGTAAGGTGGGAAGATCTGCTATGCGCCCAAGCTCAATATTATCAATGTGATAATCAATATAATCGGGTAACCCAGAAACTCTGGAAAGTCTAATACTGGAGTTCACCTCCCTAAGACAAATCTATCCCTAAGGACCAGCCCTTGACTTTCTTATGCCCAAAGAGGCATATCAGATGCCTCTCATATACCCAGGACTGTATCAGTCTAGTGTTCCTCCTTCCTTTGTTCCTTGCGTTCCTTGTGTGATGCTCTGAAGCAAGATCTCCGGCTCTTTCACTCCTTTTCCATATTCCCCTTTGAATAAAGCCAGAGAAGAATGGTAGAGCCATAAGTCATTCCCTACCCACCACCATCTCAATGATGGGACAGTATCGCCTGCCTCTCCACAGTGTTGGGCTTCCCGTCTATAGACTGGCTGTGATGGAACCCAACTACTTAAAAAAATCCTTGCCTGCCTGACATCACTAGACTTAAGACTTGCTAGATCCACCCAAAGAAAACTCACTGGGACAGCATGCATATGACTCTTTCGAAGGAAGACACAGTAAAAAGAAAGACTGAGCTTGTCCCACAGTGTACAAGGAATAAGCCACTTACTAATAAGCCACTTATATCTGTAATTTATTGGGTGGGGAAAGCCACTGAAAAAGATCCCCCCTCCCAAATTTCATTCTATGTGACAGTCATTTGTGTTGTTTGGACCCAAATGATTTGCAATTAGTTCTGCCACCCAACTAAAGAAACCTTAATTGTCTGTGTTTAACTGAACCTATTGATTTGTAGGGAGGGGAGGCATTTTATTGTGTTTTGATTAGACACCCATATTGTGCAAGCAGGTCTGATCTTAGCAGTGACATAGCAAGAGGGAAGAGTGATCTTAGAGTGGCATAGCAGTCAGTTTTGGAGGGAACCTCACCCTTTGGAACCATTCTAGGCAGGGAAGCAAAATGGTGCTCCAAATGGCTCCAAAGGGGTGAGGCTCCTTTCAGGACTTGACTGCTCCACCCCCCTCTAGCTATGCCACCAGATCTTAGCAAAACCATTCTTTCTCTCAAATGCAAGCTGCCGATTTGTAAGTTCTTGAGTTATAAAAAATACATATTTTAAATACATCTCCTCTGCGATTAATCCTTTTGAACTGGGACACTTTTAAGAATCAAATTAATTGACTCAACATTACAGTCACACTCATCAGGAATTCTCCTTGTCTGCAAGCAGCCTGGGACAAAAAGAGCTCAACTCTCTCCTTTCAAATCCACGGGTGTACCTGTTGGGCCATAAAAAGAGGTTATAGTCTGCTGTCAATCCATAAAGGACACAAGAGGGTTAACAACACCTGTGGTCAAAGAAGGCAGCTGGTCTCTCTGGAGTTCTTCAGATGATGGGGTACAGGACAATGGAAGAGAAGGGGATGTAGCTGCTACTCTTGGAGATGATCTTTAGGTTGCATACTCCTACCAGCAAGGTGCTTCATCAGTCACTGCAGGTCAGTCAATTAGAAGTCTATGATGTGGGTTTTAATAAGTGTCCCCTTTCTGGAATCCTTGGCAATGCAAATGTTTGAGGCAGTCCACACATCTGCAGCTGGTAAGATGCATGTGTCTCTATCCAATTTGAATTTGTCCTGAGTACATGGTGAGCAGCACCATAATGGTGAAGCCTGTGAGTAGTCCAGCATTCTGGATGGCAAAGGCAATCAAAGCACTGCCGTTCCTTTCGTCTTCCTGGCTGACTTCATTCATCTCGGGAAACTTGTTGGAGAAGGAAAGCAAAATTATTTACTTCTGTGGCAGAAATTATTTAACGTATTTTATAGTTCTCATTTTTACACCATCTTTCGCACAAGAAGCTCAGATGGGTGTACAGATTTCTTCCTCTTACTTTCACGACAACCCAGTGAGGTGGGTGAGGCTGCAAGTGTGCTGACTAGCACACTGTCACCCAGGAAGATTAGTGGCCGAGTGGGGATCTGAACCTGATGCTTTCATGCCTAAGCCCATTATACAATCCTGGCTGTTGTATTATGGCTGCAATCCAAACCATGCTTTGCTGGGAGTAAGTACTATTGAACACAATGGGACTTACATTTGAGTAGACATGCACTGTAAATAAGTGATTTCAAACCGTTTTCATCTTAAGGCATTCTGATGAAGTATTAAAATTGTCAATGCACACTATACATTTTTTTGACAATTGACAAGGCACAAAATGTTGTTGATGGGGAGGGGGGTTCACATCCCCAATAGTTCACATTACACCTGCAGACCTGTTGGCCACGGCACATAAATGGCTGTATTAAATGCTCTTCCAATGAGTCTGTTAACAGTAGAAAGGTACAGCATGTCCTGATATTTGTTTACTGTATGTTATCCTATCATACAAAATATTGTAAATGATAAAAGTAAGATAATAAACTTTTTCAAAAAAAATATAAGTGATTAAAACTTCACTAAGATCACATTTAATACACACATGTGGTCACATACACACGCAACAGGCTGGATAATAGGAATGGGAAGTAGGAAAAAAACAATATTCCTATGGCCCATGTCCTAAAGTCAAATTAAGCTCTTTGCATTGGAGAAGTTAAGGTGACTTTCCAGAAGATAACACTAGAGGGTGAAGTAACTGCGCGGACCCATAACTGCTATGGATTTTGCCCTAAGTCAGAAGACTTAGGGAAACATTTCTTTCAGGGGTCCAATTATGCCATATGCCAATTATGCCAGAGGACCTGCCACTTCGACCAATAAAACCTCCAAATCATGACTGTGCTTCTCATATGTGGCCATGAAGCCGAGAAGTAAAGGACTTTCAATTTCATTAGCAGCATTGGAATGATGACAATTCAAACCTGATAAAGGTTCTTGGGATTTCTAGGTATTCTTGCTTTCCACACAAATCCACGTTTTTCCCTTCCTCATCACCATGAGGACTGGAAACTTGTTTTGAACATAAAAGTTGATGTTCCTTGCAAGTCAAATTCTGTTTATATAGTACTGCCCCATGGACTGCTTCCTGCTTTTAAGAAAGCTCTGATCTCTGCTTACTACTCACCATATCGGCCAGTGCAATGTAGAGAAACATACCACCAGCTAGAGCAAATATCCAGTTGGCGGAGAAGTGGCTGCCAGCCAGGATCCCAAAGCCAAGTCCGAGGTAGCAGCAGCAAGCAGAGATGAAGTTGAAGAAAAGAGCTTGTTGGAGCGTCATGCCAGCATTCAGCAGAATGACAAAGTCACCTAGAAGGTGAAGGCAAAAAAGGTTAAGAGGAGGAATACACAACACACATACACCCCTGCAGGAGTGGTACTCAAATGAGAGTCTGCACCCCTGATGGGCATCCCAAAAGTTGGGTGCTGCCATCTTGGAATGTGGCACTGGCCACTACCATCTTGGAGTGGGACATGCAGGCTGCAATCCATACTTTCCTGGGAGAAAATCTCATTGAACACATTGGGACTTACTTCCAAGAAGACATGGAGGAGCTCTGGCATCACAGTGATATCACTTTCTGTTTGATGTCACTTCTAGGTTGATGACATCACTTTTGGGGTTCCTTGACAGATTGCCATTCTCAAAAGGGGGTGGTGAAATGCTTGGGTAATATTGATCCGCAGGATAAAAACTGAACCAAGTTGCTGTTCTACTAACATCTCAACAATCCAGTGTTTAATAATGCTATAGTACAATTTGTGTGTGTGTGTGTGTGTGTGTTGGTAGTTGCAAAACAATTGTTGACAAGATTGAGAGGGTTTGCCACGGACCACATAGAGGCTTGCCAAGGGCCACATCTTACCCCCCTGGCCAGACTTTAAGCACTCTTGGTTGTAACTAACGATTTATACCCCAAAGCCTCTATTTAAAAAAGCCTGCATACATGCTTATGTCAAGGAATCACCAAAGATATTTCTAGAAGGAATGTTTGACTTTTTTCAGTTCTAAAGCTTTAACACATACCTAACTCATGAGGAAACTCTTCACAAAGAATGGCCACCGAGGTACTGATGCCTTGAAAGACTGACACCGTGAAGGAGGCACCGATGGCCAAGCCATCTATGAAGTTGTGAAGGCCGTCACTCAAGGTGATCATCCAGGCCAGAGTACCAATGTCTGAGTATCGCACACCCTTCAGCCAATAACACGTGCTCTGGGATGCCTGGAGATCCTGAAAGGTCATACAAAACACACACAGGAGCAGATTTTATATACCACCACTGTGCGCTAGAGCATTCCCTAGAGCATCACTTCACCAAGAATGGGGAGGTCAACTGGGGCTACTCAGAGCACTCCCCACTACAGGATGCCACCACTGCCCAATGTGGCACTGCCCAATGTGGAGCAAGGAACGGCGGGGCTGGAGGAGAACCCTTGGGAACATTTTCAGTGGATGCCAGAGAGGCTCACAGGACCACACCATCTGCCTGGACCGTCAGTGGCAACAGCGGCCACTTCAGACATAGCCCTTTCAGATCCTGACCCCAGGCCTGCAGCCCAGATATTGGGAAGATAAATGGGCACATGTGCAGTTAAGGATAGGGGGCTCAGCAGAAAGCGTCGTCCAGAGGAAGGAGTGGGCAGAGACAAAGGCAAACCCTACAGAGAGGAAAGGGTGAGACCGCTCAGGGTTGGCCTTCCAAAAGACACAGCCAGGCACATTATAGGGCCACTGCAGGTGATGTGGCTGGTACAAGCAGAAGTCAGCTAGCCCATGAGCCAGAGGCAGATAAAATGGAAGAGAAGGACCTGGGTGCCAGAAACACTGCAGCACCTTACCATTACCCCTCATTTACCCCAGGAGATCAGTGACCCTGGCGTGGCTGGAATCTCTTCCCGACTGCTACAAGGAGATGCTAAAGCTTAGAGGTATGTATGATATTACACTGTGGCAAGGTCGGTGGATGGGACCGATCTGGAAACTGTCCTGAGCTGCTTAAACCCTGCTGAATTATTTACCGTTGCAACCCACTGACCTGAACCGATAGAGAGCTAACAATCTTCTCATCAGCAGTTGGGTTCTTGCACTCCAAGTCACTGTTCCTGTGAGGGATCATGTGGTCCAAGTCCCCATTCTGCAGTTTTTCAGTGACTCCCTCCTCCTGGTCCTTCTTGGAAGGGAGGGTTTCAGCACTGTAGTGACTGTGACCATGATGATGCTGGGGGAAAATAAAGATATACTTCAGCAAGGAGCAGTTAGACTTATGCAAGTATAATCTACCTACAGGCATCCCCCATTTATTGGACATGTTGGGGACTGGAGCCCCATCCAAAAGTGAAAACCATTGAAAAGTTGGACCCAGTCTTTTTCAGCTTGCAAATGCAAAGTGGCCACCAAAAAAGACATAAATATTATGTACAAAAGCCTAAATAACATACTGCAGACATACCATATTTACTTGAATCTAATGCACCACTGAATCTAGAATTTTAGAAGACTTGAGATAAAAAAGGGTTAACTGGCAATTGTAATGTGCAGCTGCAAAGCAGGTGCAAAATTTAATTTTATTGCACACAACAATTTGTTATTTCATCATCATCATCAGTTCCCTGTTACATCACACAGTCATAGACACTTGGGAAGGGTCCGACTGGAAACCAGCATGGAGTTGTTCTCTGTGTGTTACTGTTGATTATGAATAAAATAATAATAACAACAACAACAACAACAACAACCTACAGATAGAAATTCAGAGAATCTGGGAAAAGAAAGCCACTGTGATTCCAACAATAGGTGCTCTTGGAGTGATTCCATTAAGTCTCCAGGAACATCTAAACTTAACAGACCTCCAGTAGATCACAACTGCCCAGTTACAAAAAGCAGCACTCCTGGGAACTTCACACATATTGAGATGATACCTTTGTGATTCCTAGTTCCTTGGATAGGAACAGAATCACAATAGAGCCAATTCCAGTCAAACACCTGGTGACTGTGAAATAGTACATTAGTAACAATAACAATAACGGGGTTATGTTATGATTTTTACCCAAATGCACTACTTTATACAACAATGGGTTTATATTACTTTTTTATTACAATATAGTAAACTGTTACACTAAATACTAATCTATACTTATAATCAAAATATCACACTTACTCAAATCTAACACAGCATCAGATCTAATTATTTTGGAGACTAACCCTACAATCCAGAGTAACTACGGGAGCACGTAAGAGACA
Organism: Cryptoblepharus egeriae; assembly: GCA_030015325.1. Classification (NCBI taxonomy): domain Eukaryota; kingdom Metazoa; phylum Chordata; class Lepidosauria; order Squamata; family Scincidae; genus Cryptoblepharus; species Cryptoblepharus egeriae. The sequence continues at coordinate 23,769,615 of JAREYC010000011.1, forward strand.
TTACGTGTACCCTTAGTTACTGCACTACCTAGTGAAAACCTATGGGAAATTCATATTGCAATCCAGAGGAAATTGTTCTTACACCGGAGCAAGGACTCCACGTAGTTACTCTGGATTGCACCCTAAATTTGGCTGAGCATTAGATTTGAGTAAATATGGTATTTACAATTTTTTCCTTGCTTTACCCTATAATCCAGCTTAACTACAGGAGCACGTAAGAGGCATTACGTGCACCCGTATTTATGGCACAACCTAGTGAAAACCTATGGGAAATTCATATTGCAATCCAGAGTAAATTGTTCTTACACCAGAGCAAGGACTCCCTATAGTTATTCTGGATTGCGTCCTTAGTGGCCTTAAATATATCAAAGATACATACATAGGCCATGAGAAATAATCACTTTTGCTAACACTCTGCTGAACTAGAGACATTCCCTTTGGTTTGAAAGCCTTTTGGAAAATCTACGTAAATGCAAGGCGTGTTATCGGCCTGACTGGTGTGTATAGTGGAAACCTCAACAACTGTGCTTATAAGATAAGGCTTCTCTTTGCAAAATTCATGTTGATTGTTCCCTACGGTATCTGTGCATAGGGTTTGCCCAGCTGTGTTGCCTTCCTGTTTTACATTTGTTCAGAATCTGTTTAATCCCTGCCAATATCTGCAATTTGAGCTAGAAATCAGAATAAATAAGGGCATGATCAAGACCGGACCCTGATACAAAATACCCTGCAAAACCGTTCACAAAGCAGGAAGACAGTTGGTGGTGGGGGAATCCCACACCAACCAACTCGTACAGAAAGGGGAAGGAAACTGGGACTTTACTGCCCCTAAACAATCGCAAATGGTTCTATTTTAAAACTAGATTTCTAATCAAAGTTATCAGGTTTTCATTTTCAGGATTTTCTTAAATAGAAAAAATAGATATTGCAGAAGTTTCCATTAGATGGTGGGACAGAAAGGTTGTGTGACTGTTGATGTCACATCTTTTGGTCTTACAGAGCTCTCAGGTGACATCTGGACGGGTGAACCAATTTTTTCATATGCAAAAATAGCCTTCAACACCATCATAGAATACAATCCTAACCAAGTCTCCTCAAAAGTAAGTCCCATTGAGTTCAATGGGTCTTACTCCCAGGAAAGTGTCTTTACGATTGCAGCTATATATATTGAAGTATTTACATACTGCCTCTCTCTGTATGCATGCAAGGTAGTATAAACAGACAGGTAAACTACCTATTTTTAACCACCTATTTTTTTCTAACTCTACAATCCAGAGTAACTATGTGAGTACGTAAGAGACATTATGTGCACCCATAGTTACCGTAGTTACTGCACCACCTAGTGAAAATCTATGGGAAATTCATGTTGCAATCCAGAGTAAATTGTTCTTACACTGGAGCAAGGACTCCCGATAGTTGTTCTGGATTTCGGCCTTTACCACACATTTTTCTGTGTGGTGTTCTTTTTAATCACATTTTTATCACCCCTTTTCTGTTGGGTTTTTTTATAGTATTGTTCTGCAGGAGGAACTCATAGGAGGACAGGTCACCCAGTCCTTAATTCACCAGGTATTTTCCATCCAAGGGCAGCCTGGCTTTGCTCTGCACTTCCAACCATTCATAGTTGACACATTTGATGTTCAAAATGTTAATCTGGCTCCAGCTGATCCAGGTATGCACCACATATCAACATTTCAAACAACAATGGACCATATATACAACGGTGGTCCCATAAGATTATAACGGAGGAGCAAGCGGTTAAGATGCTGTGCCTGTTAACCAGCAGGCCAGGGTTCGAGACCCGGGTCGGCCCCACAAGACATGGTGAGCTCCTGTCCTTAGCCCAGCTCTGCGATGCCAGCTGGATCCAATCGTATCGGCTCTGCCTTTCCATTGGATTAATTCAGTGGCGTGGAGAGGGGGGATTTGCTGCTTGGGGAACAGCCTATCCTCCATAAAAATCCAACCCAGGCTTTCGTGCTTCGCAGGCAGCGTATGCCGCGCCGAGCACAATACCATAGTCTTTCAAGACTGACGGAGGCCTGCTTTTTTTGTATAGATTTGTAGAATAGTGGCTGTGGGTGTGGTGGGTGGGTGTGGTGTGGAGAGGGGAAATTTGTTGCTTGGGTAACAGCCTATCCTCCATAACAATCTAACCCACACTTTTGTGCTTCGCATGCAGCGTATGCAGCGCCGAGCACAATACCATAGTCTTCCAAGACTGACGGAGGCCTGCTATATAGTATAGGAACAACAAGGTATACCAGATTGTCCAACTGGGTGGCACAGAACACTATGGCCCAAAACCACAAAACCTCCTCTTCCTCACCTGGCCCTTTTGTTTGAGAAGCATCTTCAGAATTTTCTCTGTGAAAAAGAACAGGTAGAAGCCTCCAAAGACCACTGCAGATTTGGAAACATAGTAATCTTCCTGAGGATTGAATCCAAAAGCCTGTAAAGAAGGAATAAAACAAAGTAGGGTTTTGTGGATGGATGGTTAACACAAATAGTACAGTTATATGTTTGTCCTACACTTTCCCAGTTCAGCCCCTTTTACTTGTAACCACTCTGGGAATGCCCAAGTATTAATATCATGCTCACCCATGGCCACATGGCATGTCACATGTCTCACTGATAATAAATACAGAGTGCAATAAATAAAAATAAATAAAAATATAGTTCAAAATTGCCCTACTTATCCCTAGATTGGATATGCTGGTTTGCCTAAGATACTTTAAAAGAGAAAACACCACAGAGGTAATCAAAGTGAGGCAGGAATTTTGTATGTAGGAGATGGAAACCACAACTGTATCACATTAGCTGGTTTTGTGTCTAGCCCTTACATTGCAATGGTAAAGATTTAAATCACATGTTTTCTGCTCCAGAATGACTGCAGTAGTGGGGAAGGGTAACTAATTTTCTCACTGTCTTCCTCACAATTTTCTCCGCTGTCTTCCTCACACTACTATGCTCAGAGGCAGGGTACATGTTTTGGAGGAGTGGTTCTGGTGTTGGATCTTCCAGATCTAGGTCCAAATTCCTACTCAATCAAGAAATTTCCTAAGCGACCTTGGGCCAGTCACTCTCTCACTCTGCCTTACCTTCCTCACAGGGTTGTTGTTAAGACAAAGGACAGAAGGAACCCTGAACTTCTTGGGGGAAAGGCAAAAATAAAACTTGTAAAAAATAAAATAAATACTCTAGGTTTAACAGACAGGTGTCCCTTATTATCCAGTATGGTTCTGTTCCAGAACCTTCTATTGATTAAAAAAATCTATATATAAAGAAAACAATGGAAATATAGGTTTAAAGACCCTCTTCTAGGTTTCTTGCTCCTCTATTCCACCTAACTGAATAAGGTAATGTCTCAATATCTGCAGGAGTTTGATTCTGGGACTGAAAAATGGAATGATTGTTTGCATGACTGCCTCTCTACAACAGTAGAAAAGCAGTTTTTTAAACAGTGATTTGTAGTGGCCATTCGTGTTGAGTTAAATCAGTGTATAAAAAAATCAGTGTATAACAAGGTTGGACCTGTATTCACCATTAGGGCAAACAATAACTGCACAGTTGACATGTGCCTTTTATACTATGAGAGAACCTCCAACAATATGGAACTACCCCTTCCCCACCATATCTGGCATTTTTGAGTACCCAATTCAGAAGCAGTTTGTAAGTCTGAGATAGTTTCAAAGCCATTTAACTTCAACTGAGTATCAGAGGAAAAAATGTTGTGAGCTTCTCTGGGTAACCTTTAGGAAGAAAGGAGGGATATAAATTGAATGAATGTATGTATGTATGAATGAATGAATGAATAAATAAATAAATCCCCAACTTTTCTACAAATATTTATTTAATTAGAAGAGCAGGTGACATATCAACTTTTATGAATGGAGACTACAAAAAAGTGGACTGTGACATACCTGTGGTGCAATCAACCCCAGCATTGTCATAATTCTGTCCAGACTGTCCATTGTACCTTCCACATTGATATGATGGTACTTTAGGAGGCTATTCAAGATTGTGCATGAAAGTGACCCATAGCACAACATACACAGTACATTAGGGATCGGCAACCTATGGTCTTCAGGCCAGATCACCTGAAACCATCCATCCTGCATAGAGCTTGGCTTGGGAAGCATATGGCAAATTTTGATTCATAAGCCAAGCTCTATAAAGCCACTTATGGGAGCTCATCTATGTAGAAGTATCACTATCATTATGTGAATACAACAATATCATTGTTGTTAACCCTTTCCCAGAAAAGGAAATGTGTTTCTTAAACATCCAAGAAACATCCAACATCCTTTCCAAGAAAAGGTTGCCAACCCTCGTATAAGTGTTTACTCAGAAGAAAACCCCAGTAGCATTGCAGGAGCCCACCTTATTCAAAGGCTCAACATCTGCAGATTTGAACAACCATGGATGCTCAGGATGTGCCTTGGGAGGCCTCATGGTTGTGACCGGAAGCTAGTTCTGGTTGCATCCTGAAGTTCTTCTGAGTGAGTGAGTGAGTCCGACTGACCTCTGGAGGACCCAGCACAGCCACAAAGTAATCACACCACTACAACCCCACTTCCACTTGGGACCCCACCAGTCAAGGATTTCAGTGTCTGCAGGGTAAGTCCTGGAATCAATCCGTTGCAAATACCCAAGGTTAGGGTTGCCACATGCCCCAGTAAAATTGGGACTGTCCTGGTTTTCAGGGATTGCATTCACATACTAGCAAGTTTGAAAGGGGTCCAGTTCCAGTTTTGTAGAAGAGAATTATGGCAACCCTACCAAGATCCATTGCATAGGATTGCAGCCCAAGAACTTCATCAGACAACTTCATGGCAAATGTTTTCCTGGCACATTAACACATGTTTGAAAAAGCCATACAAGAAAGATCAAAAGGCCCATACCTCCGGAATCAGCTGGAAGAGGGCGTTAGAGTAGAGAGTTCCAATTGCCAAGGCTATGAAGTAGAGGAGCAGTCGCTTGTAAAAGGTCTTCTTCATGAAAGGCACCACACTGGCTCCAACCAGGGAGCAGAGGGAGATCACGGTCACACAGAGGAAACCGTAACCCCAGACTGCGGTGCCAGGACCAGCCCCACCCCAGCCGAATCACAGATGGGAGGAGGAGATAAATCAGGACAGGTATGTGCAGAAATGGATTCACATCACAGAAGGAAGAGCGAGAAAGAGAGAGAAATGAGACATTCATTAGTGATTGCATGTCAATTTTGAACTGATTCAGGCATACTGGAAGCATACTGGTGTGTTATGGCTCTGGAAACTGCATCAGGTCACTGTCTCACATGAGTGATGGTGCAATTGTGGGGCACGAGAACCTCTATCAATCTCTATCAACAAACAGGAGAAACATCTTCTGTGATCTTACCAACAGTCCCAGCACCAAATACAGTGGTGCCTCACGTAACAAGCGCCTCACGTAAAGTATGTTCTACATAACAACTCTAAATTTCCTAGGAATCCTGTTTCACATAACAAATGTGCTTCACGTAACAAGCAAACCCCTCTAGCACCTAATGGGTACTCGGGCTATGCAGCCCTGATGCTCCACGTGGAGGCTGTTTAAAAGGGCTGCCAGCCAGCACTGCTGCCTCTAACTGCCCCCACATACTCCCAGCAGCAAGGATCTTTGATTGCAGCCTCCTAACCATGTCTACTCAGAAGTAAGCCCCATTGTATTCAATGGGGCTTACTCCCAGGAAAGTGTCTTTGATTGCAGCCTAAGTAGATTTCAATTCCAGTGTTTTGTCATCATTTTTACATCCAGTTAATATTTTTATATGAATATTTTTGGGGTTGTGGAACCAATTGTCTCAGTTTCCATTATTTCTATGGGAAAATCCGCTTCACATAAAGAGTGTTTCACATAACAAGCATGCCTCTGGAACGAATTTAACTTGTTACATGAGGCGCCACTGTACAGTGTATATAAGAGTGTCCCATTAATTTGGAAACAAATATAATTTTGGTACACCAAAGAATACAGATATGAGCATATTTATGGTGCGGCACAATTGATTAGGCCGCCCAGAACAATTAGGAGAACCATTCTCTCCTACCCACTTTTCCAGCACATGCTTTTTGCTGTTTTTTTCTAGCAGGTACTAATGAGAAATTGCATGCAACTTCCAGTGCCACACAGGATAATCACCATTTTGCTCTCAGCATCCTGTATGCTCCACCTTCATATTTTGGTTACCTATCCACAGGATGCCATTACCAATATATAAGCATAATATACCTGTAGCACAGGCTGTGGGTGGCGCAAGTGGCTAAGACACTGTGCCTGTTAACCAGCAGGCCAGGGTTCGAGACCCGGGTCGGCCCCACAAGACAGGGTGAGCTCCTGTCCTCAGCCCAGCTCTGCGACGCCAGCTGGATCCAATCGTATTGGCTCTGCCTAATTCAGTGGCATGGAGAGGGGGGATTTGCTGCTTGGGTAACAGCAGATCCTCCATAACAATCCAACCCAGGCTTTCGTGCTTCGCATGCAGCATATGCAGCGCCAAGCACGATACCATAGTCTGCCAAGACTGACTGAGGCTTGCTTTTTTTCATACCTGTAGCCCAGTTATATGGGCAATCACAAAAATACAAGGCTATTAAATATCAACAGAGTGGCACAATGCCACTTTTGTTCTTCGATGACAAGCAATAGGTACAATGGAGGTAAAGCATACACACTCATTTCAGTCCCTGGAGGATCAAAAAGATGTTTAATTATCAAGCAAACAACATCATTGTCAAACAAACAATGTACCACCCTGTGTATTAAATTTACAGTTTTGGAGTGGAAAATATCACAAATTCTGCAAGGAAGGTTTACTCTCAGTATTGCCATAGGGCAAGGTGGAACGATGCTTACCAAAATAAAGGAGAGTTACAGAAATACCAACTGCCCAGATCTTCTTCAATGAAAGAAACCAGTTTATTATATGGCTGGGACAGAGAACTACAACGCTGGAAATACAGCATGGTCTCTTTCAGGACCAGGGATGGGTTGGGAATTAATTGGGTTTACAACTAGATAGCAACAATGTCATAACTAGAGAGGTGCAGGATGTGCAAGGTGAAGTGCACAGGGGGGTGACACCTCTACCGGCCCAATTTTTTAAAATCTTGTATTTTTGAATACATCATGTTACATATTGACTGTTGCATACTTTCATGCAGACTGCTAACAAAATATTAAAATCTCTAGTCAAAAATATAGTCAAAAAACAAGCAGGGCGGAGCAATGGTACATCACCACACTTACAGCCCAGGGCTTTCCTCCAGCTACTGATGTGGTCCATCAGGCCTCCCTCAGTCTTGGAAGACTATGGTATCATGCTCAGCGCAGCATACGCTGCATGCGAAGCATGAAAGCCTGGGTTAGATTGTTACAGAGGATAGGCTGTTACCCAAATCCCCCCTCTCCATGCCACTGAATTAGTCCAATGGAAAGGACCTCACCCTGTCTTGTGGGGCCGACCCAGGTCTCGAATCCTGGCCTGCTGGTTAACAGGCACAATATCTTAACCGCTTCCACCACAGCCTTGTGATGTGGTCCATCACAGGGTAGGAAAACAACATATCCCTTTCTTCCAAGACATGTTCTATTTTTTTAACCTTGTTCTCGGGGGGAGGGGGATCTTAACTGTCCTTTTTTTCCTTGTGAACAGACAGCATGTAGCCATCTTGTAATTAGAAATTATAGGTAATAATTTTAAATTTAATAATGTTTAAATCAATGACATGAAAGCATCTGGGTATTTTAGTTTTTATTTTGTCATAGTAGACATTTTTCAATGAGGTCCTCTTTTGTGGTTATGACATCTGGTTACCCTAATTATAGGGGTACATGCCAGCCTCGTGAACCGGGTGATGCAAACTCTCATACTGAACATACTACGGGTCCCAGGTTGTGGGTATCAACAAGATGCAGGAGCTTTTACCTTGACCATGCTGGCCCTTTGGAATGTCTTCCCCTAGCAGGCAAAGATAGTAACCCCCTTTATACATCTTTAAGCATCCGGTCAAACCACGGCTGTTTTGAAAAGTCCCTTCATGTTATTCCCTCTTGATTTTTGCTTATTTTATTCTGGTTTGGGACATGGTTTTAAGAAAACATTCTTAATAAAATATTATATTTAGTATTGTTGGCAGTATACCACCCCGGGTTGTACACGCAGAAAAAATATACGAGCTGTTCCAAAGGAATAAATACCAAAATTTGGCTAGTGTATGTGAAATCAAATTACTTTTCCAGCAGAAAGAAGAGGAGTGAGGGAGGAAGACTCCAAAATCAGAAAGTGGAATTCAAAGGGGTATTTAAGCAGCCCCAAGATGGGGAATTAAACTGGAAGTGGTTGATTTGAGGTTCAATTGAGCATCATGACACCAAGAAATCTTTCTGTGATTTTGTAATACTCGCCCAGGGATTGAAAGAGGACCTGAGAATGTCCTGGGATTTCAAAATAAAAGGGGATCATTCCAATGGTTTGTATTTGTGTCCTGTAACTTCCCCGCAACAACCTCTGAAGCCACACACTGCTGCCCATCTATTGTTATTCATTAGCCCACTGAAGCAATTTAAGTGCTAAGAAGCCTCATCCCATAAGAACCAGTCACACTACTTTGCAGATGAATGTGTGCCTTTTCCCCCCGGATTGTGCCAGGCACTAAACTGGCTAAGACCTCACAAAAGATCTCCCAGCAAATGTAATTGCCCATATACTAGTTAAATATATGGACAGCAAATGTAGCTTTATGGCTAAATTTCTTCCCACAACAGGAAAAGGCATCAAAACTACCTCCTGGGTTTCTGCTGTTGGACTGGGCATCCAACTTATTTCTTACGTGCAAATCACAACCTTTGTATCAGCCAAAGGCCGGAAATTGTATAATTAAGCAGATGATGGCCAGTAATGAGCACATTATCCTCTTTAGGAAATCATTAGCTGCAATAACAGAAGAGAAAATATGCGCTTATTGTATTTTTTATTTTTTATCTTTTGCAAAAGATCTTTTATCCTATTTTAATTCCAAGATACAGGAAAGCCCAATTATCATGCAGGGCCACTCTTTCAGCAGCCCCACTTCTGCCAAAGCATCACACCTCTCCACTGTGGAACTGCCTAGTGACACCTCATAAAAAGTAGTGCCCTTGAGAAGGCATAATAATTGGGGGCTCAGGATATTTCCCTTTATCACCCCTTCTGGTCTGCCTCTTCCTTGTACCATTCCTAACCTTCAAAGCCTACTTCTGCGTCTCCCTTCTATGAACCACATCTGGCCTATCATAGAATCATAGAATCCTAGAGTTGGAAGGGACCCAGTAGGTCATCTAGTCCAACCCCCTGCCTGCAGCAGGAACTCCACTTAAGAGCATCTCTGACAGGTGCTCATCAAGCCTCTGCAGATCTTTTGTTTGCCATCCCTGCTCTAGAACGTCTCCAATCTGTGCACTGCACAAAACCCACATATAAGTCTCTGGAGAGACCACAAAATAAAAAAAATCTATTTTGATCTTAGGAAACTTCCTGATGTTCATAGGTTAAAGTTGATCCTAAAATTAAAGGATGTTTCTTAGCTATGGACAGTTTATCAAGCACTGGTTGTATCTATAACCACCAGCAGAGAACTTGGGCTTGTATGGATGTGTGAACTTGTGTGTGCTTGTATGGATGTGTGTTTTACTGCACCTCTGGGATCAGCTGGAACAGGGCGTTAGAAAACAGCGTCCCGATGGACAGCGCGATGAAATAAGTTAGGACTCGGGCGAAAAAGACCTTGCCGGTGCAGGGCACGATGAAGACACCGAGGAGGGAGGCCAGGTTAATCAGTGAAACACTGAGGAAGCCAAAACCCCATACTGTAAAACGAGACAAAAAAACAAAAACAGGAGGGCAAGTTTACTCACAGATGTGGAAATAGGAAGAGGCCTCTAGCAGAGCTGGAGAGGATTTTACATCGCACCCACTCTGCGCTCTCAGTGGATCCATTCCAGGATTTCCCATGGGTAAAGATTTCCATTAATCATATAATCCGTAGAAGCCAAGGACCTTGTAGGACTTCCCAGATGTGCCCTCTGAATGCCTGGAGGAGGTCCTGTAAGGCTCTCCAAATGCAGCTTGGTTTATCAAGCACTAGCTGATAACCTCATCTTCTCAAAGAGGAGATATCTATCTTGTGATCCATCTTTATCTATCTTGTGATCCATCATTAGTTTATGATGAACAAGTGCAACATCTGGAGTCGGCTCTCTTTATCCACAGGTTCAGCACTTCTGGATCTGACTCGGATCATACAAAGGACTACAATTTGGACTGGGATTGCAGTGCATCTGCGCACTGTTTTCTCCACTGAAAACCTTAATTCCCTGAAGTGCCAATGCAGCAAATCACACTTAAATAGCTTCTGATAGACAATGTTAGTGTCAAAAATATTCTACTACCACACTGTGGTTCTGATCCAAGCTATGCTCCCAAATAGCTTCTCCAAACATAGCCTGATGCCTGTAACCACAAAATGGTTACACAAAAAACCACAAAATCCCAAGGCCGGATTTAGATTTGATGAGGCCCTGAGCTATTGAAGGTAATGGGGCCCTTTATATGTCCAGCTGTCCTTTGTCAACAACCAATTTTTGCTGTTTTTTGCGTAGAATATATACTGTATGGTAATTTATGGACCTCACAGGTTTCTAAAGCCATTTGCACATGTAGGCACCCTATATATAGAAATGAACAAACCAGTGATATTTTAGGGAGCAGGCTAGCAGGCAGGGCCCATTACTTACTTCAAAGGAGCCTATACAACACACAACACGATTGCTGTATGAAGGTTTTATTTTATTTGTTTTTATATTTTGGAAATGTACCTCCAGTTTTTTCCCTTTAAAATTATTGGGGGGGGGGCAAGAGAGCGGGCCCTAAGCTATAGCTTGTTTAGCTTATACATAAATCCGGCACTGATTTTCCCTCATATGTAGCTTGAGACTACAATAGTAGCTTGAGACCTCAATAGTTTTAGAATAGGTTTCTGATAAACGAGACATACAAAATTACGCAGGTCAGAGGGTCTCAAGCCAGGTCTCTTCCCTCTCACATAACACAAAAAAACCAAAATTGATTTGGAATAGAAAATGAAATATTTTGTGATCTAACATGGAATTCATCTGTGGAACTCCTAGCCACAGGTTGTGATGATGGCATCTGGCCTAGATCCCTTTAAAAGGGGATGGGACAAATTGATGGAGAAAAAAAATCATCATCATGGGTTTATTTATTTATTTTTTTAATTGATTTATACTCCGCCTTTCCTCACCTGCAAGAGGGTGACAGCCTGCTGACATCCCATAAAAAATAAACCACCATTAAAACAGAATTATAATATAGATTAAAACATAATTAAAATACAATTAGATTAAAACTAAACAATTGAAACAGGCTAAAAACAGGGTTATAAGTCTGTATGCATCTGCAACCTCCTGTTTCTGAAGTAGGGAAATTTTTCCAGCATAGACACTGTAGTTCAAGCATGTGAACCCAGAAGCCAGAATCACCTGTGACTCCCTGTTACACATGCACATAGAACAAACCTATACTTATGTGCAATATGTGAGGCACCTATCAGAGCACCAGAGTCAAAAGGGACTCCTAAAGGGAATTATTTTCAATAGACTGGGACAGCCTAGTCCCTGATATCAGATCCCCTGCCCATCCTTGCAGAAAAACAGGGGAAACCTCCTTAACATTATTAACCACTTTTCGAAATTGTCAGACACTTACACAATCCCTTTCAGGTATTCCTCCTAAGGCAATGAAGCCACACCTGAATTCCATGTCTACCAAGCCATTCTTTTTCCTCTCTTCACTATGAAAACCTTTTGGGGTTTTCAGAAAAATCTTGATATTTATGTTTAATAGGTTAAGGCAGGAGAGACCAGTGCCCTTCTTAAAACGAAATACATTCCTATTGCTCCTTGCAGACGTGCTTTCCATACTATCAGAAGCAACCCAGCCTGATCAGAACATCTGCTGGAGCTTTGTTCTCTAATAGCACAATCCTGTGTCTACTCAAAAGTAAGCTCCATTGTTTTCAATAGGTGTTACTCCCAGGAAAGTGTCTTTAGGATTGCACCCTAAGCCAGAGATTTTCAACCAGTGTGCTGCGGCACCTTGGTGTCCTGCAGAAATTTTGGAGAGGATCATTTAGGGCCATTAGGGGATGTTAGCCCACTAGCAGCAGTATGATGTGCCTTATCAATTGCATATCAAAAAGCTGATGTTGTGTGTTGACAATTTTGGCACTTTGTTAGTGTACAAAAGGGGTGAAAGGTTGAAAATCACCACTCTAAGCTAACCGTGCCTTCTAGCTTGAATTTTTGTATGGCAAAATAAATCTTCCTTTCTCTCCTATAATTTAATTGGTAGCACAAAGTAATGTTAACTGTTGGGGGAAAATTATGTCTTTTAAGTCAAGGTTGCAAACACTTTCCTGGGAGTAAAGCCCATTGAACACAATGGGACTTACTTTTGAGTAGACATGGTTAGGATTGTGCTCCAAACCTCTTTTGTTCATTAACTTCAAAGTTGTCCCACTGTTAAAAACAAATGCATAACGATCTGGTAAAAGTCCAGATCTGCAACATTTCCCTAACTGCATTCACAATAAAATAGTCAAATGAATGGGGACCCATCTGAAATTGGTTCACGACCCACAGTTTGAGAATCTCTAGACTAAGCATTTCAAAGCATTTGATTGGTCAAGTTATCTGGAATGTGATCTACCAAGAATGGAGAACTATGATTTGAGGTGTACACATGCACTATATATAAAACAGGCTTATGCGTGGCTGCCCTGTCTGTCAAGAGTAAAACTTTAGGCCTGTCCCTAGCATTTCTCTGCTCTCTTGTATGCACAGAGTCTGCTTTGTATAGTGAAACTGATTTTTCCAGACTCCAGATGAACTTTGTCTCAGGTCAGAGATCCTGCTTCCAGCCAGTAATAGGGCGAAAGAAATTTAGCGAGATGTTCTGGTTGAAGGTGCTATACACTGGCATGTCCCATCTGCTTCTACTCAGACAGCACATACATGTTCTAATGCATATAGGCTTGGAAAGATGTGGTTCCAGGGGAAAGCTCCAGCTTTGGGGGTTAGAAGTCCTTCTTCGGCATCCCACCAATCCTAATTTTCCCAGTTTGCTACTGCTACAGCTGCTTTTGCAGCAAGAGTAGGGACTCCAGGCCAGGCTGGAGATGGAAAACCCATTAAGAAGCATTTACAGTTCAGGCCGAGGCTCATATTTCCAGCAATAACTTGCAGGAAATCAAGAAATGGCCAGGAATTGAAGGACTTTGGCAAGAAGATCCTGAATCAATAATTGGTTGTTAGTTGTGACTGGCTTGTACTCAACGACTCACCTTCTGCCGAACTAGGTCTCCCCTCCTCCGTCTGCTCGTTCTCCTCGTTCTCCTGGTTCTCTGCCATGCATGCTCGTGACTCCAACTGCTGCAGGATCGTCGGACAGAATTCCTGAAACTCCCTTTGGCCGAGGTGGGACCCTTCACTCAGATTGTGGGTGGCAAAGAGCTCGGAGGAACTGAAACACTAAAGGAGAGACAGGATAAAAATATCACTTAACTGGCCTGAACGAGTTTTCCCAGTGATCTTGACTGGCCCACATTGTCCGGGTCCTCAAGTGATACATTGCCCCCTTCACCGAATCCACCAAACATCTCACCTGAATGCTAATCCACATAATTACTTTTTAAACTTATGTTAACCCATTTCTTTCTTCCATGAGCACACTGAATGCACATTCAAAGAGTTTAACTGTAGGGAGAACATACCACATTTACTCGAATCTAATGCTCACCTTTTCAGCCAGTCTCCAAAATTTGGGTGCACATTAGATTTGATGGTGCATTAGATTTGAGTAAATACAGTATTTTGATTATAAGGATAGGCCAGTATTAAAACAGGCCTCCAACAGTCTTGAAAGACTATGGTATCGTGCTCAGCGCTGCATACAAAGCACAAAAGCCTGGGTTCGATTGATATGGAGGATAGGCTGTTACCCAAGCAGCAAATCCCCCCTCTCCACGCCACTGAATTAGTCCAATGGAAAGGCAGAGCCAATATGATTGGTTCCAGCTGCGTCGCAGAGCTGGGCTAAGCTCACCCTGTCTCTAACCCTGGCCTGCTGGTTAACAGGCACAGTGCCTTAACCACAGTCCTAGGCCAGTATTAACAGTTTACTATATTATAATAAAAAATGTAACATAAATTGAACATTGTATAAGTAGCACAATTAGGTAAAAATAATAATATAATCCCATTGTCATATTATTATTATTAAATGCGCTGTGGGTGGCACAAGTGGTTAAGACACTGTGCATGTTAACCAGTAGACCAGGATTCGAGACCCAGGTCCCCACAAGACAGGGTGGGCTCCTGTCTTTAGCCCAGCTCTGCGACGCAGCTGGAACCATTTGTATCGGTTCTGCCATTCCATTAGACTATTTCAGTGTCATGGAGAGGGGGCATTTGCTGCTTGGGTAACAGCCTATCCTCCATATCAATCTAACCCAGGCTTTTGTGCTTTGTATGCAGCGCTGAGCACGATACCACAGTCTTTCAAGACTGTTGGAGGCCTTATCATAGCACAATACCATAGTCTTTCAAGACTGTTGGAGGCCTAATCTACCATATCAATCTACCCAGCATACAGCTTTGAGCACAATACCATAGTTTTTTGAGACTGATGGATGCCAAGTTCATATTATTATTGTCATATAACTCATTGTTTAATGCTGTAAAATTACATTTTGCATCTTATTTGCAGCTGCACATTACATATGCCAGTAAACATTTTTATCTGAGTTCTCATTAAATTTGATTAGAATTTAAATTTGATTAGAAATGTGCATTAGACTAGCATTCCATCTGAGTGCGTATTAGAATCAGGGTGCACATTAGATTTAATGGGGCATTAGACTCAAATAAATACAGTATTACTTAGGCTTGAGATTCCCACACTGACCAGAGCTGTTGTGTCCCTGCAACCTCATCCTCCTGGCTTAGCCAGTAAACAACATCTTGGATTTTGCAAAATCTTGCAACAGCCAAGATCTGTTGAGATCCAAGATGATGGTGCCCAGGTGAGCTGGTAGGATGGGCAACCAGGGATCTTCCACGAGTCCCTGTGAGTGTGCCATGAAGCCCTAAGGTGCTACCACCACTGGCTCAGGCTGTTGTGACTTCAGACTCTACAAAAAGAGTCACACCCAGACAAGTTATCTCTATTTTTGTTGGCCGGCTCTCACAAGACGTTAGTCATATGTCCAATCAGTCCTCAGCTACACAACAACATTGTGGTGCAGAGGTAGCATTTTGAACTTCGACCAAACAGAAAAACCAAGCAGAAAAAGCACACAAAATGTCCTTGGCCTAATCATGCTCTCTTTGAACCCAGCCGGCATCACAAGGTTGCTGTGAAGACAAAGATTTCCCATATAATTATGGGCACTGACATTCTGATGCCAATGCAAACTGCACAAGGCAGCTTACAAAGTTTTAGTTCCTCTCCTGCTCCCTCACAACAACCCTGTGAGGCAGGCGAGGCTGAGAGCGAGTGACTCACCCAGCTTGTCACCCAGCAGGAACTTGAACCATACATTACCCGGGAAAGGTTTCTGTGTTGCCGCTCCGTGCGGCTAATGTTGTCCCATCCAACTCCCACATCGAGGCGATTCAACAGGGCTTTCAGCTGCTGCAGGGTCAGCGCATCATGCTCTCCATACCGGTGGAAAAGGTCCTGCAGAAAGGAGGCTGCTGTGATGGGAGGCTGTGATGAGGCTGGTGTGCCGGCCCAAACAGTGCAGACAAACATCAGCAAGGACAGGAGCAGCACAAAGAAACATCTCCAAGGACCCACATCCCAGAACATGGTAAAGATGCTGGGGGAAAAAACAAGCACATGGGATTGGATCAGTGTGGCACCAGCCAGGATACAAGAATCGGCAACAAAACATCCAACCCCATCCACACTTATTGAATGGCCTCTTGTAGCAACTGAAATAAAGGTATTCAAAGCTGCAGGTTGCCAATGTTGTCAACTTCTAACCATTCTAACCAACTACCCTTCGCTGTGTAACTTTATTGATTTGAAAAATTCATGTCCTGTCTTTCCATAGCAAATGCTCAAGGTTGCTTACAAAATTCCATCACAAATGTACAATTTATCTCAAGTTAAAAGAAAAGAGAAAAACATAGTGTCAAAACATTAAATTAACACTCAGATTAAACAAAACAAAAAATATACTGTATTATTGATCCATTTGGGGGAGGGCAGGCATAAGATAAATTAGTTCACAGAAGCAGTTTTAGAGCCACAGAGGGCAAACATTCACCCATCGATCAAATGGTAGATGAAGCAAGTACGTTTTGAGGGCCAGGAGGTAGAGAGAAGTTCTTAATTCTTCTGAAAGGGAATTTCATCGTAGTGGCACCACTACAGAAAAGACGTGCAATGGAGCCACCAACATCATTAGGGATAGTGGGAATACTTGAAGAACCCCTTCAGAAGATCTAAGAAGGTGGACTGAAGTGTATGGGAGAAGACAGTCTCTCACATAGCCACAGTTGCCATAGATCCCCTTTTTCCAGGACATGTCCTCTTATCCAGCCTTGCCTCCTGGAAAAAAAAATCTTCCTTGTCCTCCTTTCCTTGTGAGTAGATAGAATGTGACTTTCTTGTAACTCATAAATCATAAGTAACAATTTTAAATTTAATACAGGTATCCCCCACTTTTCTGATGCTTCATTTTCTGACTATCCTCTCTTTCAACACCTTTCAATTATATCCAGAATTCATTAACACAATGGATGTTTTGCTCTTTCAACCTCTTTCTGCTGTTCTAAAGGACAAAATTCCCACCCAACTCCCATGTTGTAGCTCCTGGTCTCATCCCATTTACAAATAAGTTAATTGAGAATCCATTTAAATCGTTGTGTAATTGCAGAAATTATACTTGCCAGTATGTATACAAAACCAAAAAATCAGGGCTGTCCCTGGTTTTTCAGGACATGGTGCCCCTAACTGGATTCCACTTTTCAACAGTTTTCACTTTTGGACTATGCACCAGGCCTTAAAGTGTCCTGATGTAATATAAGAAATATAATGTAAGTAATCCTGATGTCCTGATGTGATATAAGCAATAAGTAATGTAAGTAATATACTGTTTTAATTAACCACCTGAAAACAATATATGAATGTTTTTGCTTTTATTTTGTCATGTCCTACATTCTTTTTTGGTGTCCTACATTTGGGGGGGCTTGTTCTCTTTAGTGGTTACGACATCCGGACAACCAGGCCTGGAGCCCTAGCTAGACCCAATTTGTAATTGGCCTTAAAAGGTTAATACCAACATTGTAAACTGGGACCAGAGGCAAAATGGGCAGCCATTTCGAACCAGAGTCATTACTTTCTCCAAGACTCAGGACCAGTGGTGGGCTTCAGGGAGTTTTCACAGGTTCTATAGAATCCTTTGCTAATGAGAGCTTGGTTCCAGAACCTGTTACTAATGGGACATAGAACCTGTTGTTAATTTAGGTTATTAGGACAGAGAACCTGTTGTTAATTTATTTGAATCCCACCACTGCTCAGCACCACATATAGTGTCTCTGAAACAATGTTGTGAGTTTGTGGTCCTTAATGTGGACAACCATCGCTTTGTTGGCTAATAATTCAGGAGACCAGCGGATACTTCTTTGGGTGAGCTAATAGTTGAGAGATGGGAAAATTGTGTAGAAAAATACTGGGGGAAATTACAACAGCATGTGTCTCCACTTGATGGGAGGGATTCCGATTAAATCTCATTCCTACCCCCTTCCCACTATGAACCAAACTTTACTTGGCATCCATCAGTCTTGAAAGACTATGGTATTGTGATCGACGCTGTATGCAAAGCACGAAGGCCTGGGTAGATTGGTATGGAGGATAGGCTGTTACCCAAGCAGCAAATCCTCCCTCTCCATGCCACTGAAATAGTCCAATGGAACGGCAGAGCCAATACAATTGGCCAGCTACGTCACAGCTGCATCAGCTGCGTCACAGAACTGGGCTAAGGACAGGAGCTCACCCTGTCTTGAGGGGATCTGGGTCTCGAACCCTGGCCTTCTGGTTAACAGGCACAGTGTCTTAACCACTAGCGCCACCCATAGCCCTAAAATCACCAGTTTCTAGAACAGTGACTTTCAATCTTTTAATCTCATGGCACACTGACAAGGCATTAAGTTTGTCAAGGTACACCATCAGTCTTTGACTACTGACAAGGCACACCATGTTGCTGGTAGGGGCTCAAATCCCCCAACTTCCTTCCTCAAAGTCTTGCGGCACACCTTCAGACCATCTGTGGCACATCAGTGTGCCACAGAACGCGGTTGAAAATCACGGTTCTAGTAGCTCCTGAGTGAAGCAGTTTGAAATGAAATGCTCCACATTCACCAGATTTGGCACCATCTAACTTTTTTTCCTTTTTCTTAAAATGAAATCTGACCTTAAAGGAACGGAAAGTTTTTAGTCAGTTGATGCACTAAAAAAGAAAGCAGCAGGTGTGTTAAAGCAGCTGATAGAAACCAATCTGCTCCACGCCTTCAACCAGTGGAAAACCAGACTGCATCAGTGTGTTAGTGCAAATGGGGACTATACTGAAGGACGCAAGTATTCAAATCTAAATAAATGCCTTAGGGCACAATCCTATCCATGTCTACTCAGAAGTAAGCTCCTTTGTGTTCAGTGGGTCTTACTCCCAGGAAAGTGTGCTCAGGATTGCAGCCTTAACCTGTGTGTGAGGGTGTCCGCATCTTCTGGCCAATACTCCATCCAGAAGATGTGGACACCCTCATACACAGGTTAAGGCATTTATGTAGAGAGATTCTAATTCCATTTCAATCAAGCAGACTGAGGAGAGGGAACTGTCAACATTCCAGCTACTACTGAAAATTATATGAACATGAGCTGCAAGAAAGGGAGTTTTTTTAAACTGATTTCTTTAGACTGTTTCAACATTTGTGGGCTCCTGGTGGCACAAGTGGTTAAGATACTGTGCCTGTTAACCAGAAGGCCAGGGTTCGAGACCCAGATCCCCTCAAGACAGGGTGAACTCCTATCCTTAGCCCAGCTCTGCGACGCAGCTGGAACCAATTGTATTGGCTCTGCCGTTCCATTGGACTATTTCAGTGGCGTGGAGAGGGGGATTTGCTGCTTGGGTCACAGCATATCCTCCATATCAATCTACCCAGGCCTTCATGCTTCACATGCAGCGTTGAGCACAACACCATAGTCTATCAAGTCTGATGGATGCCAAGTTAAAATAGCAACAGCTGCAGGCAGTTACTAGTTGTAATACTATAACTATATAATATATGTTAATACATAATACATATGTAATAAATGTATGCATACATATATATGTATATTATATGTATATAATATATATATATGTATGTATTATATTTATATTTACATATATTATTACATAGATATATACATATATAGTATGTAAATATATGAATTATATTTACGTAATACATATCTATTACATATTATTTTGTTGTACTATATATAAATATACATATACATATGTATTACTTAAAAATGTTATTTATTTTGTTTTGTTATTTAATAGATACACCTCATATGCCAGAAGATGGAGCCACATTGTATCAGGCCTTAGATCAGGGGTCTTCAGACCTCAATGTGGCGGCCAGATGCCGCCCTTAGCAGGCTTCAATGTGGCTCCTGGCATGACCCCTTTATCCGGCCCTTGGGCAAGCCTTGTAATCCATTCCAAAACATTCTTATATGTAAAATTATTCATATTTGAAATGTAAATTAGTTTTCCGGCCCCTGACACTGTGTCAGAGAGGTGATGTGGCACTGCTGCCAAAACGTTTGGGGACCCTTGCCTTAGATGCCTAAGAATTACATGCTGTGTTATTTAAACATTATTTTTAGTTAACCATTATTTAAACGTTCACTAATTCTGGGCAAAATCCAGAGTAACGACAGGGAGTCCGTGCTCCGGTGTAAGAACAATTTACTCTGGGTTGCAATATGAATTTCCCATAGGTTTTCACTAGGTGGTGCAGTAAATACGGGTGCACATAAAATCTCTTACGTGCTCCCGTAGTTACTCTGGATTTGGAGGTCTGTCTCTCAATTCCTCTGCAAGTGTGATGGGATAGGATTCTAACCTCAACTTTATAAATGGGGAAATGGAAGCAGGTAAGTGCATGATCACTGTGCCGGGGAGAAGGAAGGATGCCTTTCCCAGCCTATCAAGTGCTCTGCTTCCGAGAGCACCCCAGGGAGAAGTGAACCATCAGTTTCCTCCAGAGTAACACACCAATCGCTCCCCAAAAGAGGGAACCAAAAGAAGAAAGGAAGGATAGAATTTGTGGGTTTGCCAACAGCATACCACAAACATGTCTGGTCTAGCTAGTAGGAAAACAGCAAGTCTGGCCAGTGTGCAAACAGTCAAAGTTTGAAGAGAACTCATCGTCCTACCTGGACAAGCCACAGTTCCTGTCTGCAGGGTTCAGAGCACTGATGTGATTGACACAGCAACAGTTGTGCACTGTTCAGGGTCTCTCCACGTGGGATCACAGCTGGGAATCCAACTAGAAGGAAAAAGCAGTTGTTAATGTACATGGTTTTGCTGGCAAAGTATTGCCGGCAACCCAATACTGCCCTATTGAAAAGCACTTTTTTTGGTAATGCAACCATGAGGGCTAGAAACTTGCTCCTGCTAAGCTGGATGTTACTCAGCTCAGGGTCTTTTCATAAAGGTTTAAAATCTTGGTCAAGGTGCTGTGGTAAGTGGTCACGCTCCTTGATACAAGAAATAGGATCACAGAGATTTCTGATTTCTTGATTCCCACAATGCCTTGTTAATGGTCAAACAGCTGATGGTGTGCCTTATCAATTTTAGTGCACTGTCAGTATGGCAAGAGAAGAAAAAGGTCGAAAATCTCGGTCTACATCATTTAGTGTTGGGAAGCCTATATATCCTATAAACAGCTTCCAAAAAGCATCACAAGTAAGGAAACACCAAACTGCCATGAATTCCAAGCAAAGAAATCCATTATTCCTTCCTTTCCCTTTCGCCTTATTCAGACACTGTTTTAATTTCAAGTGCAAATGAAGTCTTAAAACCTGCCCCAGGTTGGGCTTTTCAAGCCCAGGCAACGGAGCCATTCTCTTGTTTACCTGCAAGACATCAGCAATGTAGGACAGAAGGGATCACTGGAATTATTGCAAAACTCAGAGGAACTTATAGACAAATGTGTGGATTCTCTGCTAACTCTACACTGCATTTTGAACTCAATGACAAAACAAGCCATGTAGTACACTGACTGTGGTCGTTACAAATACACAGTGGTGCCCAGTGGTTTCCACTGCCCACTATGCAGTGGTTCCCAGTAGGGATCCCTAGTGCCTGGTAGGGTTGTCTGTTGCCTGGTGGTGCCCGCTGCTGGATGGATGCTTGGTGCCAGGTGCCACTCACCGCTGCCCACTGGTGCCCTCTACCCACTTGCTGCCCACTGGTGCCCTCCACCCTCCTGCTGCCTGATGGTTTCCAATAGGGATGCCCAATGCCCAGTAAGGATGCCTGCCAATGCCTGCTGGTACCTGTGGTTGCCCAGCAGTGCCCAGTGCCCAGTGACAATGTCGGTGTCCCATACCCAGCAGTGCCCCACCAGTCTAAGGTGCTCACATTGGGCTTTGAAAACCACTAACACTTCTGTATTATTGCATTATCTCCACAGGACAGTCAAGTGCAGGTTCTTATCCACATTCCTTTCAAGCACATTCATGTGATTTTGGAAAAAAAATACACAAACTGGCACAACAGCCACAGAACACCCGTAACTCCATATTTCCACTGAAACAGCAATGAGAAGACTTTTGTTTTGCAGGATCTGCTCCCCCCATTTTTAAAAACCATAATCTCAAAGTCCACCAGCCAGACTCATGTAGAAAGCAACAGACGAAGGGGTGAAGTCACATACAAAATTTTAAAAGATGGAGCTGAGATACATACATACAATGAGATGGCCCACAAAGTACAAAATCTACATCTGAATTACAAGCATCCTTCATTCAAGGACCAGAGAAGTGGTGAAAAGTGGAAACAGTTGAAAAGTGGAACTCATTCTTATTTTTAGTTTACAAAAGTTGCTTCCAATGCTTTTTTAGCTAGCAAATTGCAAATGCTTTTTTATCTTGCAAATTCTTCCTGACACACAAACACTTCTTCAAATGGATTGTCTATTAACACCTTCAGGAATGGAAAGAGACCCAGAGCTAAAGTTGGCAAGCTCTCTCTCCCTCTCCCTCTCCCTGTCACAGACCGAAAGACCGAGCAAAACATTTTGGATCTCCATGTCATATACAAATCAACCAGGCAATTTTAGCCTTTAGAAGTTTGAAAGATAGGAGCTTGTGTAGGATGATTGATTTCCAATTATAATTGAAATGTGTGAAATGAGATCTTGATAAATGCGCAGAAACCAGAGGTACCTGTGCTATAAATCAGAAACTTTTTAATTTGGAGGTGGGACACCCTATCTATAACATTATTTTAAAACCACTGGTCGCAAGAAACTCTTGATGATCCCCAGTGATCTACCAGGAGATCCCAGACCATCTCTTACAATCCTGTTCAAGAGAATTCCCAAGAAGTACTCAGCAGAACATTTAAAAATTAGCGTTGGCTACTAAACCCAGTGGACAGGAAACTAATTTCAGTTAATAGACAGGACAGTTCACTTCCCCAGGAGACATTTGCTAGCTATTCACCATGGTGAATGGAATGGAATGGTGAAGACCAGAGTCTCCTTGGGCCAGATGTGGCCCACAGACACAGTGGTTAGCAAGCCTCTAACTAACCTCAGCCAACCTCTGATCCCCCAAGAGCCTCTAACCCGGTTGACCAAACACAGCTGGAGATGTGATAAAGGGGTGAGGCAAAGGGAGTCCTATTAAGAGTGTGCTTTATGTGTGTTGGTGCTTGCAGAAATCCTGGAATTTTGAGCCCATTCATTCCTTAATCTATCTCTAATGTATTTAATTTATAATTAAATGTATTTAAATTATATATTTAAAGTATTTTATCTGGCCCTTGACACTGTGCCAGATATACAGGAACTTGTTCTCTTAAGTGCTCCCTGACACATCTGGTGGGCCACTGTGAGATACAGGAAGCTGGACTAGACAGACCTTTGGCCTGATCCAGCAGGGTTTTTCTTATATTTTCTTGGATTTCATAGGTAGCTTCTCTGTTCTCTTAACTCAAAGAAGAAGGTTGTCCAAGTTTGAATGCAAGTCCCCTTGCACGAGCATGAAGGCACGCACATGCGGTTCTGAGGGCGATTCGGCAGTGGAACAGATTGCCAAGGGAGGTGGTGGACTCTCCCTCACTGGGGATCTTCAAGCAGAGGCTCAACGAGCACCTGTCAGGGATGCTTAAGGGGAATTCCTGCTGCAGGCAGGGGGTTGGACTAGATGACCTACTAGGTCCCTTCCAACTCTAGGATTCTATGTTCAACAGGGTAAGGTGTTGAAAACTGGATTCCATCACTGACGTGTATCACTGAAAGCCACATGTATCTGTTGGCAACTCATGCTCTTAGAAACACAAGAGCCTAGGAGAAATTGCACCTCCACACCCATTCACTAGGCTCGTGGCCACATTAAACATCAGTTTCTGCTGATGGGCTGCAGACTTTTGTCTCCTGCAGAGTTTTGACCCAGGACAATTTTGAACCCTAGCCAGATTAGCCTTTGCTGGAGTGCATCACCTTACCTGATCTCAACCTACAACCATTTCCCAAGTAGTGTTTCAAGCATGCAGTTGAAGGAGACGGTTCAGTTCCCACGCTCATCGACTGAAAGGAAGTGCAACATTTGGTGCTTTTCTTGTTAAAAAGGGATCGACATTCTCTGGAGCTTAAGGGCTTAGTTCGACTTGGAGATCTTTGTTTCAAGGGAGTGTCAGGAATTCTTTGAGGTTGGAAACGGAGAGGGAGAAATTCTGTTTTCTGACCCACAAATGCAGCATCAAAGTGCAATCAGGCCCCTGAATTCAGTGGGATCCACTTTCAAGTAGACACAAATAGGACTGCACATAAGGCCATACTACCCTGAATGTGCCTGATCTCGTCTAATCTCAGAAGCTAAGCGGGGTCAGGCTTGGTTAGTACTTGGAAATAGGATTGCATTGTAAGTTCCCAACTGCTCTTGGTCACAACTGTACACTCATACACAGGAAGCAATGACTAGTGGAGCATCTGAGAGCATACCAAGAGTTATAGGCTGGTGTTGAGTTATACAGCACCATCAGTGCGTTTAGTGCTTTGTTGCATCTGTTGAGACCCACTGGAAGTGATTCAATTAACCTGGTAATGATGTCATGGCCTGAAGCAACATCATCCATTTAGGGGTCAAACCTAAGCAGAGATCATTCAATGGGTCTATTACACATGTGGTATTTTGCACAGCTCAGACTCCAAACATTCCAGCTCAGAAGTCAAAGGAGGCAAGGGTGACCAAGAAGAGACACTGGAAGGTCAGAGAAGGTTCTGGTGGAGATGGCATGGGAATAAACAAGCTTTTTTGCCAAGGGTCAATAATACAACCTATACCCTATATTTGAGTTCAAATATAGATCACTGCAGCAATGAGCATGCAATGAACAACTGGGACACAGCACATCTCCAAATGTACAACAGATACTTTCCAGGGAAGCTCAGTTATTTATGGCTCCCTGATGCTCATGTCCACATGTGCCCACAAGGGCACATTTACATTTCAGGTTTTGTCAGTATCCTTCTGGTGCAGTCCCACTGCTGTAAAGCCCAAATCAGCTCCGGCCCTTATGGGACAGAGAGCAAAAAAAAAAATTAGGGAGGGGAGCCAGTAGGTCTGGAAAGGTGAATGAAACTATTTTCATAGCCTCCAAGACTCCTTTTTCAACCAAACTGGAGACATTCACAGCAGGCCAGATGCAATACAGTGGCTTCACAAAGGTTAAACAGATCAGGAGCAAACTGTGGGAACAGCATGCTCCCCCATTTCTGAGCATGCATTTCCATCACCTTATACAAAATCAAGTATTATTTTTATAAAATATAAAAAATATATGTTTTATAAAATATAAAGTTTTTTTATATGCAAATTCACTATCCACTATCTACAAGGGACAGAATTACCACCTACCTCTCATTATCTGCAAAAATGTGCCAGTGTTGATCAAACAGGCATTGCTATTGGCACATAGAGAATCAATGGACACATTGGGGTCCATTTCCAGGCTGATCCCACCACCTTGGGGTCTCCAGCTGAACCTTTACAACCCTGGTGATAAGAGATCTCTGGAAGGCTACTCAGTGGCTGGTCTGGGACAAGATAAGCCCAGGGAAGGAACCAGGAGGGAGAGGAGGATGGGTGAAGCAACCTCCTCCCCACGGCAGAATTTTGAGGTCTCATTGTTGGGTCAGCAACCTTCAATAACTTTGAGGGATAGCCAGAATGGAAGATCACCATAACCTTCAGCACACTGGGAGGTATCCAGCATGGAGGAGGAAGTAAGTTGTCAGTGAGCCCTTTCTATAACCCAGGCTCACAGATTTCAGATTAAGATTTGAGTTCATAAAAGTTCATGAAGATTCCCCTTGAACTCTCCAGGATCTGCTAATTTGGTCTCCACTGAGTGTATCAGGCGCCTAATCCTAGTGATACCAAGTTGGTATTCTACAAGTAGCAATATTAACTATGGTATAGGTCAACTAGGACACCTGTTTAACCAGATTAAAACAGGGCCAAATTTGGAAACAAGTTTGAGACGTCTACTGAAACTTTTCCCCTTCCCCCAGGTAGGGGTACAGTACCCCCAAGGGGTCTCAGAGCTGCTATGTGTTGTCTGGGGAAGGAGGTTGTGATCTAGCATATCGCCATTTCCCAGCTTGTCCCCTGTTCCCCACCCACCCCCTGCTTGCCCCCCCAAGATCCCTCCGCTGGTCTTAACTACTTACCAGTTTGTGCTGATGGGAGAGGCATGGGGTGGCCAACACAGTTCCTTTTATTAGCCTCCCCTCCTCTCTGGATAGCACAGATCTGCCTTACAACACATTTGCAACACCCAATTGGCACAAGACACTGGTGGCAGACCATCTGAGTGTGCAGCATTGCACTCTGAGTTACTCTGGGTAACCCTCTTACCCAGGAAAGTGGATGCACAGCATCAGTGAATCTATCCATCCGTGCATTTACCCTCTAAAAAGCAAATAAGGGCTGCAAAACCCGGGGCTGCTATTCTTGAGGGTGCTCTAAAAAGATCGTGAAGCACAGAAATAGCCAAGGCAAATTGCTCTTGGCGCAAACCAAGAACATTAACTACGCCATCAGAAGAGGAAAAAGGCTACATGGTTCAGTCAACTGTTGTAAAGCAGACCAAAGTTGTAAACACTCAGAGGGCGAGGGGAGCCCAAAGTTTACTTGGCACGCAAATGGGCAGAATGCATGGAAACGACACGTCACCGAGGTCGCATGGCTCATATCTTCCCTTTCACCAGCTGCGACAACCGACACACAGGAGACACACACAGGCAATCTAGTGTAGGTGAAGGGCACGAGCTTCACAGCGAGCATAGCTGAACAAACAGTGCAGGCTGCAGAGAGACTTAAACCAGGACAAAAATCAAGGGCAGGCTATAAAAAGAGTGTGCCACCCTCCCAATATTTAGGTCTCGAGGCCAAAATGTGAGCACCAAGGAACGTATGGCTGTGGAATGCACAGGCAAGGAGGAGAGCACATCACCAAGAAGCCTCAAAAATATCAGTAGCATTCTTGATCTAGCCCTGCAGTCACTTTATGCAGGAAAGAATTCCTCCCACGACCACCACTGGGGAAATCCTCACCCCTGGGTGTCGGAGACGATCAGCACAAGAGTTAAGGCACCAAACGTCTGCCTGAAGGAACCATCTCAGTTGGCCCTACTTCCATCCGGATAGGTGGATACAAGCTGAGAGAACTGTGGATGATCAGAATTTTCCACTGACACTATTTAAACAATGAGCAACTTCTAGAATAAATTCAAGTTGGAAGGAGGCATTTAAATATTAAGGAGCTGGAATATTTCAAGTTCCTAGTTTGCTTGTTCCAAGCCAAGCTTGCATGAGGCACAACACAGCCCCTCCAGCTCGCTGCTTTGGGCACCCTTCTCATTCCAATAACTGCAGGCCACCCGGCTGAAATAATTGGCATGGGGATTAAGCCTCTGGGGGGGGAGGGAGGGAAGAAAGGATTAAATATCCTTTGAATCTCCTCCAGCCCTACAATTACACCACAAAGTGATACTTGCTGATTCTGTAGAAGTGAACGGCAGGAACTGGTTTCGGTCTCCAGTTCACCACCAAGTGGGAATCCCATCAGATCAAAGTGGGAATCCCATCTGATCAGTCTCCACCACTAAGTGGGAATCCCATTAGATCAGTCTCCAGTTCACCACCATGAGAATCCCATAAGATCAAAGTGGAAATCCCATTAGATTAGTCTCCAGGTCACCACCAAGTGGGAATCGCATCAGATCAAAGTGGGAATCCCATCAGATCAGTCTCCAGTTCACCACCAAGTGGGAATCCCATTAGTCCAGGTCTCACAATTAATAACTTCCACAAGACTAAAATTCGTTCTTAAACAAAGTTCTCAGAACTTCAGAAGGAATACAAACACCATGGTCACAGCACCATGGCCTGGCTGACAGCCTCAGCCAAGGTCTTTGCAAACAGTTAGAATCAGAGATGGCCCAAGACCCTACAAACATGCCCCAGTATCTGCCATCCCCAGTTCCATGATCAAGAAGAAGCATCAACCAAAAGGACAAGGTCAAAGGTTCCACCCAAACAGCTCTTTGGAGCCACCTCCGCGTATATATTTGCAATTCAACATTACTTGCCACTTCTAGACTTTAAAAGCACCTGTTTCTACCACCTGTGGAAGTACAGCACACGCAGTTGATGATGCCAAGATTTTAAGAGCTGAGTTCTAATCCAACAGATCATCACCTTTCCCTTGCTTATTATTCTTGCAGTGTCCCTGCTTGGTTGGCTGGACAATCAGACCAAGCAACCCTCATAGCCTCTCTGAACCTCAGAATACAGTGGTACTTCGCATAACAAGTGCCCCTCATAACAAGTGATTCACATAGCAAGTGATTCACATAACAAGCACAAATTCCCATTGGGAGTATGCTCCTCTTAACCAGCCCACTTCACTTAACAAGCCCCAGGCAACCTGAAAGCAACCTGGCCAGGTCATTGCAGAGAAACAAGATGCGTTACTTCTAATGGTGCTAGGCAGCCCTGGCGCTCTGTGTGGAGCCTGTTTTAATGGGCTGCTGGCCAGCACGCTGCTGCTTCTGCCCCAAGTTCCCCCACTGGCCTCCAGCAGCAGCCCACATGTCCTCCATGCAGTCTCTTGTGTTCAAAGGGGCTTAATCCCAGAAAAGTGTCTTTAGGATTGCAGGCTCCTAAGCATGTCTACTGAGAAGTAAGCCCCACTGTGTTCAATGGGTCCTAATCCCAGGAAAGTGTCTTTAGGACTGCAGCCTAAAAAGACTTCATAAGATCATGCACACTGAATGCATGTTTTGAATTCAATTCGAATGTTTTATCATTGTTTTTACATAGTTAATATTTTTATATGAATATTTTGGGGGTTGTGGAACCAATCGTCTGAGTTTCCATTATTTCCTTTGGGAAAATCCGCTTCACATAAAGAGCGTTTCACTTAAAGAGCATGCTTCTGGAACAAATTAAACTTGTTATGTCAGGCTCTACTGTACTTCCCAAACATAATTAGCAACCACTGCCGGTTGCATCTGGGAGGTCCTCTGAGGACACAGGCATACCCCACAAATTTAATTATTCACGAAATTCAGTATCTACCAAGGTTTGGCTGGAATGGATCTTTTGCTGATACCAAAGGCTCACTGTACTGAACCTAGTTTGGAGCACTGCATTTTAAAGGAGAACACTGGTAAACTGCAATGGGCTCCAGCAAAGGGAACAAGGCATTGAAACTATAGGGAAGTTAGACTTGCAGAAAAATTTCCAAACTGCAAAAGCCATCCAGCACTGGAACAATCTAAACACTGGGTTTTCCATTTTTTGGAGGTTTTCAAGAAGAATCTGCAGTGTTCTCTATAAGGGATGCTATAGCAGTCAGGGATGCTATAGCACAGTGCACAGGTTGCTGCAGCAGTTGCTTGTATCAAGCTTGCACCTATCTAGATTACCTGCAAGGTCCCTTCCAATCCTTAACATCCTACAATCAGATACCCCTTGCTAATATTTCCAAGCACAACTAAATAATACATATCCTACAAGCAGGCTACATTGTGACCATCTCTCCCCGTATTTGCTAGTTTTCAGTTTTGTTTTTCTGGCAGACAGCAATCAAATATACACAAGTGCAAACTGCACACAAAATGCAGAGTATACCCCTATTTACTCAAATTTAATGCTCACCCTTTTCCAGCCAAATTTAGAGCACTATCCTAACCCTGTCTACTCAAAAGTAAGCCCCATTGTGTTTAATGGGTCTCACTCCCAGGAAAGTGTCTTTAGGATTGCAGCCTTTGAGCACAATCCTAACTGTCTACTCATGGGTCTCACTCGTAGGAAAGTGTATTTAGGATTGCAGCCTTACCCTACAATTCAGAGTAACTACGGTAGCAAGTAAGAGACATTTATATCAACGTAGTTATGGCACCACCAAGTGAAAACCTCTGGGAAATTCATATTGCAATCCAGAGTAAATTGTTCTTACACCAGAGCAAGGTCTCCCCATAGTTTCTCTGGATTGCGCTAGTAGTCTACAAAACTGGGGTGTGCATTGGATTCAATGGCACATTGGATTTGAGGATATAATCCAAATACAGTATTTGGATTATAAGTGTAGGTCAGTACTTAGTTAAAACAGTTTATTGTAATGGAAAATGTAACATAAACCCTTGTTGGATGAAGTAGTACAATTAGGTAGAAATCATAACATTAATCCATTGTCATATTATTATTGTCATATAACTCATTGTTTAATGCAGTAAAATTAAATTTCGCACCTATTTTGCAGTTGTGCATTACAATCGCTACTAAACAGTTTTTAATCTCAAGCTTTGTAAAACTGAGATGCACATTAGATTTGCGTAAATACGGTATTAAGAACTTAGCCACCAACCTGAGCTTGCGAACAGAGGAGAGGAAAGCAGAGGTGAACGAGTACACACATACAAGGCTTTGTACCAGAATGGCGAGAGATAAAGGTGAAATGGAAAGTGCTGACCTTATCGTGGCCTTGGGCAAAAATTCAGAAGCGCTGTGTACACTTCCAAGTGTTATAGAACTGACAATAAAATGATGTATTATGGGCATTAGGAGATTTGCTCAGCCCCCGCGCCTTCTCACCAAGCCACGCAACCACAGCTCAGAACACAAAACATCACACCAGCAGAACTAAAGACTCCACCGTGCTTCTTTGCACTTGCTGCAAGGATACAAAAAGCATGGAATAAATATTTGGCATGCAAATAATCAAATTAATTGCATGCATTGCCTTGTTCGTAACCCTTACAAACAACCCTACAAGGTAGATCATCATGATATAATCTCCACCGCTAAAAAGGGAAAAGGATATAGCAGCAGAGAATGGATTACTGGCAACCCAAACCTAGCCCCTGCCACTCCAAAGTTTGCAGCTGTGCCAAACTAGGGAATGCAGGAGGGTGGCTGGCAATCAGAGGGTGGCAGCAAGAGGCAAAACATAAATTTTACTGACCTCTTGATGGGCCACCTGATCTGTGGCCCACCAGACCCAGCCCAGCAATGTTCCAATAAGTCACAAGTGGGAATCTCACCCAGCATAGATCTTTGCCACCGAGATCCATCACCTTCAGTCTGTTCCTTGCTCTCCTAACCCTTCCAGTGCAGCAAGGCCATGTCCACATGCAGGGAGCAGGCATGGTCTGGTGAAGCTATCTAAGCAGGGAAGGACCTGGATGGGAGACTGCAACCTGATAAACTGTCATGGTTCATCAGAGCCAGAAGATGTCACCATTTTACAGCTTGGCTGACCTGAAACTTAGAAGGCATTCCTGATACCAGAAGTGATGACCATGCCGTGAAAAATTCCACCTGAAAAGAGAAGTGTTCTAGGAGTTGCCCATAGAACAGCTACCTGCCTCACAGGGTTGCTGTGAGGATTGTCTGTGGCGGCACATATACATGCAGTGGTTCAGCCATGATCTGTTGAGACTGTGGCAGCACATTACAATGGTTCAGCCATGATCTGTTGAGTCAATATCCTGAAAAGTGCACCTTAAAATTTCGTGTATAATGAAAATAAAGTATTATTATATTATTATTACTATTCCACAGGAGGTGAAGCCTCTTGGTATCAAGCCATGAATAGCTTGATACCCTTAGATGGCTGGCCAGATTTAGGCTGTGGGCTGTAGGTTGTCAACTCATATTATCCGGTCTGTTCATCCCCACTGTTTTCCAATGGCAAAGCAGAGATTTGGAGAAATAAACATGAACCAGCAGTTCCTACATTCCAAGCATTTGTATCATCAATGCATCTTTTCAGTAATGACACTGAACTGAAAAAAATATACTTAAGATTTCAAGCTTCCTAACAACGTTATTTTAGAAGTACTAACAGATTCTGCATAGGAAGAGAGGAAAAGAGAGAAAAAATTATTTGGCAAGAAGTGGAAAAAAGTCACCTCTTAGAATTTCCTTCTTAATTCTCATTATTCCGAGCCTGTGAAAAGCAAGTATCTTCTGCCAACACATCCTGCTGTGCCAAGGAGCTGCCAACACCATCTCAGCGGCAGCCCAAATCAAGTCACAAGTCATCCCTCCCACATGCTTCACTCCTCGGCGCCTCCTGATAGCCTACGCTGAATTCCATCTTTAGGGCAAGACGGTTACACAGGAGGCCACAGACCCCTTCAGTGCACAGGGCAGTTATCACACTGTAGTCAAACGTGCAACATTTATGCGCCACTGATACTTTTAGCGGGATATTAGTACAGCAACTGAATACACACCCAATTTAGTAATTTGATGCTGGCAAATCAGCTCAAGCATTTTTGGTTTTTACTGGGGGAGAGTTTAACATTTTATATGGGAAGAGGAGGGTACGGTAGGGAAACTCAGTAGTTTCCAAACAGTGGGTCGGAAGCCACCAGTGGGTTGCAACCCAATTCTGAGTGCATCACAAAACATACACACCAATCGCTGCCAAAGAAAATGCATCAAACATAAGGCCATCAAACATAAGGCCCAGAAGCAAGAGCCTAGAAGCAATTTTATCCAGTCCCTAATATTATTGGCTGCTCTTAGGCTGATAATTGGGATCTCACATATCCTGGGGGGAAAATGATCAAGATTTGCACACTTTGTCATTTGCAGATGATAAGTTTCTATGCTGGAACAAAGTGCTTATTTTTGGCCATCATCTGCTTAATGATGCCAATTTTGGTTTAATGATGTCATACCCAGGACTCAGCAGGCATGTGAAGCTAACTTCGCCCCCAGAGTGAAAATAATTTGATACCTATAGAAAGTAAAACTGAATCACATGTGCACATTTCCTTCAAGTAGGCAGATGTGCCTTGGTTCTTATCAAAGACCAGGAGAAGAGAAACATAAGATTCTGCTCGTATGAATTTGGAGCTCCAGAAGGCAATTCCTCCCACCATAGTAAAAAGAACTGAGTTGAGTTGTGGGTAAAGTGAAACTTTATTTAAAAAAAAACTTTATTAAAAAAAGTGAAGCCTGATAACCTAGGTGGGTCCCTATAGAGTGTTTTAAAAAATAGTGCAAACCTGATCTCAACCTCTCTCCATGGGGAACAGCATCTGACCCAGAAGGTCCATTTACGGTACTATCCTATCCACATCTACTCAGAAGTAAGCCCCATTTTGTTCAATGGTTCTTACTCCCAGGAAAGTGTGCTTAGGATTGTAGCCTAAGACCTGGAATTCATAACAGGAACCGGTAGTTGCCAACTCCTAAACTTCAGCAAATTTGAGCACCAATTGGGCTCAACTGTGTGATCAGGCAGAAGGGCTGCACCAAAACATACATGGTGCAGGCATGTTTTTGAGCCCCCGACACATTTTGAAATAAAGCTCCAAAGTGATATTTTTAAGAAATTTAAATATTTTTAAGAAAAAATGTGAAGTCTTCAAAGGTGAATCTAATTCAGCACACATATACATAGAATATTTCACACTTTAAGAATAGCTGGCATAATATGTAAACACATATGTAAACACATGTGCAGGCACACATGCGCACTACCAATCCTATAATTACAAAATCTTCAACCTACATATTGGGTCAATTCCTGCATCCAAATTCTAGGACCCAAAGCAAGGCCTCTAATGTAGGAATGAGGAACATGTGTAGATACAATACAAGAAAGAATTTCTCAGCTCTAAAACCTTCCTTGCTACTGGAACATTTTCAAAGCAATCCTATTAGTGACTACTCAGAAGTTCCATTAAATGGGGCTTACTCTCAGGAAAGTGCTTTTAGGATTGCAGCCTTTGTCTCATGCAGTTGGGGATCACCCTGTTGAATGATTTCACAGTTATGGCTTCCATGGAAGGTGGACTAGATGCCCTGGAAAGGACTCTGGTTACTGTTACTTTGGTATTGTTAATTCTCAATGGAGAAGGAATCTGATGTCATGGAGGGCTTTAAGGTTGACCAGAACCTTGAACTGCCTACTGGCAACCAGTGAAACTGGTCACACTCGAGGAATTACATGATCCCAATAGACCCCAAAGAGGATCACATGATCCCTTTATATTCTGGCTGCTAGTTAGCTTCCAAGATGATGGCTATGATGTGACACCTTAAATAGCCTGGGACTAAGTAACCACAAGGGCCACTTACATATGCCCCAAAGACTTCTTTCTTATATACCCTCCATTATTTTAGGTAAAGTTGAAGGAGATGCAATGAAGAGTCTTTTATTATATAGTCACACAATAACTCTTAAGTTTATATTTGAATTTATACGTTTATACTACTTTTATAACCTAAAAAATATTTAGGTTCAGTTAAGTAAACCTAAATATTTTATTTAGGTGCATGACCATGAACCAGATTTGCAAACTATTTAAAGAAGCATGGATTCTACATTTATTAATAAATTCTTACACTGCAATTTAAATAAACAGATTTTGCTTTGGTGCCAGCGTGCTTCTAATTTTACCTATAGAAAAGGAACTCTATTGTTGTAAGTTCAGCCACGGAAACAACTTATGTGATACATTTAGATTTCTTTTGCAAAAACACACAACTCCTTTAGGACACCCCAATCCCCCAATAATCCCATAGTATACATCAGTCATCCCCATGTGGTATCCAGGCATCCTGCTGTGTAGTAAACAATAGTATAATATAGTATAGTACAGTATAGTAAAAAAAGTAAAGGTGTCCCCCATAGTTGATGCCGCTAATTATGACCAACTGTAGGGTGCAGTGTTCATCCCTGTTTCTAAAGCCATAGAGCCAGCGTTGTCCGACATGTAGCTCGCATGCACCCGGAACACTGTTACCTTCCCACCGAAGTGGTCCCTATTTATCAACTTACATTTGCATGCTTTTGAGCTGCTATGTTGGCAGGAGCTGGGCTAAGGACAGGAGCTCACCCCATCTTGTAGGACCTGTGTGTCAAACCCTGGCCTGCAAGTTACGGTAACAGGCACAGTGTCTTAACCACTTGTGCCACCACAACCCATATAGTATAGAGTAAAGTGTAGAATAGGTAAACTCACAGGTCCACTCCCAAAAGGGGTACATATGTGGAAAGAGAGTGAGCAAAGGTGTCAAGAGAGGTGGTGCCCCAGTATGTAACAGGTAGTAACAGGTAGCATGGAGATAGGAAATGAGGTGTGAATTTACTAGTAGGAACAGGTGGAGTCCTTCAGCTTAGTGGTAAACAGAGAAGTCAAATGATATGGTTAGTTGCCAGGAGTATTAGTTAGTTGCCTTTGGCCCAGGTTCCTTGCAGAGATACATACCACAGGGCACCACACGCATGGAAAATGGCTAGTCTTAGTTAAGGGGGAGGTGGGCATTCATTGTGGCAGAGGAATAATCAGATAAGGAACTCCAGCCATAGACATTTATTACAGTGAAGTCTTAGAGTTGGACTTAGACCTGGAAGGATCCAAGTTCAAATCCCCACTCAGCCACCAAGCTTTCTAGGTGACTTTGGGCCAATCACTCTCTTTTAGCCGCACCTACCTCACAGGGTTGTTGTGAGGAAAAAACAAAGGGAAGGAACCAAAGGGTGGTGGGAAAAAGTATGGGAATTGAGACATGGGATGGGACGGCATAGGAATTGAGCAAGGGGCCATTTAGGTACAAATGGTGAGGACGGGGGAGATCTAGTTCAGGGCCTCCAAGGTTTTTGGAAGGAGAGCCACATCATCCCTCTGACACCGTGTCGGGGCGGGAAAACTAATTTACATTTCAAATTTGAATACATTTGCATGAATGTACATATAAGAATGTTTTGGAGTGAATTAGAAGGCTTGCCCAAGGGCCGGGTAGAGGGGTCCTGCTGGGGGCCACATTGAGGCTTGCGGAGAGCTGCATCTAGCCCCCGGGCCGGGGTTTGGAGACCCCCTGATCTAGCTGAATGAATCATTTGCTCCAATCTAAGGCATCTGCACGTTTACTTGGACAGGGTGAGGAGAGAAACCTGGATTCCGGTAAGTGTGGACGTTCAGTCCTTGGTGGGTGCCAACTGGCTGGGTGAACCCTTTGGGTGCACAATGGGGTGGAAGAGAACCTCCTATGGACAATTACTTGAACAGGCTGGAGGGACAGCCTGAAAATAAAATGCGTGAGGCACCACTAGGCTGCATGTTAGTCACTGATCTGGGGTTACTCACCATGTTGGAGGTGTGGAACTGGTGCCAGATTCTTCTGGAAGTCAGAGGCACGGTGAAAATCACCAACAGTAATGAAGGATCTACCAGGGATTCAAGCCATCGGCTACGGGCAGAGTGGGATGACAACACTGAGCAAGCTGGACCCCGTAAGCAGCTGCTCCTTGGTGTCTATCACAGTGTCCTTCAAACTGGGGATCGGGGCACCAATAAGATTGAGAAGCCCAGGTTGTGGGGTGGCTACAACTTACAGGAATGGAAAAGGTTGAAGACATCTGGAATGGTGCACCATCAGGTCAAGGGGTCTGGTGTACCCCTTCAGGACCCAGGAGGTGATGTCCAAAGTCCGCTCAGATTCCTAAAATCAGTGCCACTAGTGCCAGGGTACTTTTTCTCTGTTCTTGCAAATATTTGTTAGGATAGGTGAAGGAAGGTGGGGAGTGGGTGGCAATGGGATGGGGTGGGCAGATGGTTCCCAAGAGGGGAAGCAGGATTGATGGTGGGTTCCCATCATTTATCCCATTATTATTAATCCCACTATTTATTGGGATCATAGCATAAAAAGGGTTGAAGATCACTGTTCTGTCGCGTTGGGCATATAAAGACACACTGGGATGGATGGGACGAGGCCCAGGTCTAAGTGGCAGGCCCTGAGTATTATGGGATAGCTGCGTTAGTCTGGGGGTGCATGCACTGCAGAAGGGAAGAAGGAACCCGTCGGATAACAGCATAGGGTAACCAGATGAAAAGGGGGACAGAGTAGCTAGACTTTCAGCCCTTGTACTGAAGAGGGAATCCTTCCATGTATACAATGTATACAAAGGAGAGGCACTCTGTATCTGGCACCAACTCTAGGGTTTTCAAATAGGGTGATTTTTCAGTGCCTCCCCTCCACAGGGACTAAGTCTTGGGACCTTTTCCTGCAAGCTGGGCTGGGGGGCTTCCCACTCCAAGGAGTATGAAGGGGGCCCCTGCTAAGCATGGATGCCTGTGACAGAGGCTGGGGCCCTTTTTCTGTATGCAGGACTGGAGCATTCCCCTCAAGGACCCCATTATGGGTAGGAAAAGAATGGAAGGGGGACCAGGACTCAGATCCTGATGCAGGAGTGGTGCAAGGGATACAAGGGGGAAAGATCTAGGGGGGGGGGCATGCATGAACAGAGAGGGTGAAGATCTGCCATAGGGGGTGTATGCATGAGAAGGGGGGAAGGTCTGCCATTGGAGGGGTGCATGCATGAACCTGGAGGGGGGGAAGATCTACCATGGGGATGCAGGCATGAGTGGGGGGGGGGAGTTTTGCCATGGAGGTGCAAGCATGGAGGAGGTAAAATCTGCTATAGGTGTTGCGTGCATGAATGAGAGGGGAGCAGTTCTGCCATAGAGGACTTCATGCATGAACGGGGGGGGCAGGTCTGCCAGGGGGGAGTTGCATGCATGACTCAGGAGGGGGTGAGACATGCCAAGGGGGTTGCATGCATGAACTGGGGGGGGGGAGATCTGTCATAGGGAGCTGTGTTCATGAATCAGGGTGTGAGATCTGCCATGGGGGGTGGGTGGGTTAAATGCAGGAGTGAGTGGAGAGTTGCATTCATGAGTCAGGGGAATATCTACCATAGGAAGTTGGGGGAAGCTCTGTAATGGGGGGGTTGCATGCATGAATCAGGAGAGGGAAAGATCTCCCATTGGGGTGCATGCATGAACTGGTGGGGAGGAGATCTGCCAAAGAAGGGTGCATGCATGTGTAGGGGGGATCTGCCATGGGGGGGGGGTGTCCATGCATGAGTCAGGAGGGGGGAGATCTGCCATAGGGGGAAAATCTGCCTTGGGGAGTGTATGCATAAACGGGGGGGTAGAGATCTGCCATGGGGGGTGCATGCCTGAGCTGGGGGGCCTCAGTGGCGCTAGAGGGGGTCACCCCCTGGAGGCCATCCAGCCCCCCACCTCCTCCAACCCTCCAGGCCCCCCCAGCCCTGCTCACCTTGCAGCGTGTAACCCGTACCGCCGGCTGCTCCCTTGCAAGCAAGCCCCAGGGCCGCGCGCCTGCTCAGCACCACCGAAGGGCGTGGCTTCTCCACCGCCACGTCGCCCTCCTTCTCTCTGATTGGTCGGCTGAGGCCTTCATTTGCATACGCCCCGCCCCTTTCCCCGGGGATCTGCTTGTGAATGGGTTTGGCCACGCCCACTCCCTTACCATGCACTTCAATGGCACAGAGGCCAACCCTCTACAAGGTCTGCTCAGGGGTAAGTGCGATTATAATCAATGGGGCTTACTCCCAGGTAAATGGGGATAGGATTGCACCCCAAGAGTGGCAGGCAGGGTGACTTGATGCCCTCTTTTTCCAGGACACGTCCTCTTTTTTAGCCTTGTGTCCTGGAAAAAATTTTTCATTGACCTCATTTTCCTGAATGCACCTTTCTTGGCATTAATAAATGATGGCTGCAATCCTAACCACACTTTCCTGGAAGCAAGTCCAATTGAACACAATGGGACTGACTTCTGAGTAGACATGCTTAGCATTGCACTGTATATGCAATGTTTAAATTTAAATTATTTCAAATTTAATAGTATTTTTTTAAATTTAACATTTTAATTAACCATTCAATGTATATAAGTGTTTTTCTGTATGAATATATTGCTGCAATCCTAAGGACACTTTCCTGGGAGTAAAACCTATTGAACACAAAGGGGCTTACTTTTGAGAAGACATGTTAGGGATTGTGAATGTTTAGCTTTTATTTTGTCTTATCCTACATTTTTTGAGAACAAACTTGTTCTCTTTTTTGGTTATGACATACGGTCACCCTGATGGTAGGTGAACATGCACAGATTGCTCTGGTGCATTCCCCCATCACATTGCATCATCAGAGATCCTGGCTAACCTCACATCCTGTGGCAAGGAGTTGCATGGGTTAATTACATGCCGGCTAAAGAAATACCTGTACTTATTTGATTCTAATGCAGCACAGAATCTAATGCGCACAACAATAAATGGCTCAAGATTTTAAAAAATGGTTACTGGCAATTATAACGCGCAGCTGCCAAGCAGATGCAAAATTTAATTTCATAGAATCCTAGGGTTGGAAGGTCATCTAGTCCAACTCCCTGCTTGTAGCAGGAAATTCTCCTAGAGCATCTCCAACAGGCGCTGGTGGAGCCTCTGCTTGAAGACTCCCAGTGAGGGAGAGTCCACCACTTCCCTTGGCAATCTCTTCCACTGCCAAACCGCCTGAACTGTCAGGAATTTTTTCCGGATATCCAACCGGAATCTCCTGTCTTGCACTTTGTACCCATTGGTTCTAGCTTTGCTTTCAGAGGCAGCTAAGAACAAAAAGTCCTCATTCATATAAGTCCTGCCTCTGTTTCATTTAAGTAAATTTATTCAAATTTTAAAATATTAATTGGATTTTTTTCCCCCAGCGTCGGAGAGATGATGTGGCTCCCCTACCAAAATGTTTGCCCCCCCTTGATCTATCTGTGATCTTTTCAATCATCTAGGCCAGACACCATCACCATATCCTGTGGCAAGGAGTCCCAAAGATTAATTACATGCTGGGGGGATTTTTAGTTTGTGCATCACTTCAAGGCAATTGCTACTTCCAAGGACAGCTCATGAGATCACACACCTGCCTGAATCTGCACTTAGAATTTTTCTATTCTGGCTGCTCAAAAATGTTCCACTAAGCAGCTAGTCCTCAAAGGTAAAATTTTGCTTATGGGTGTCATGAAGAGGAAAGGGCCAACTTGTGAGACTCTTAAAGACACAAGAGAAATG
Source organism: Cryptoblepharus egeriae (assembly GCA_030015325.1). NCBI lineage: Eukaryota > Metazoa > Chordata > Lepidosauria > Squamata > Scincidae > Cryptoblepharus > Cryptoblepharus egeriae. The sequence continues at coordinate 23,809,439 of JAREYC010000011.1, forward strand.
GTTAATACTTCAATCTTTAGTTTGAAAGGGAAAAGCTCCAGGATACACAACACACAAGAAGTTTGGGTGAAGTATGCCCATGCCTCATCTCACCCAAAATCCAGTTTCCCAAAAGGATTGAGGAAAAAGACCTAGGCTGCAATCCTAAAGACACTTTTCTGGGAGTAAGACCCATTGAACACAATGGGCATATGTCTGAGCATACATTGATTGGCTTGTGCTCCTAGTCTACCTTCCCCCATCACTGTTCAAGGGTTGCCAACTTTGACAAACTGTTCCTAAAATTATTTCCCTCCCCCCAATATGACATAATATTATGAAACAAGGCCCTGTTGACATTTCTGGGACAGCATCCAGCCATCAACCTGGTGTGTGTGTGTATATATACAGTGTCCCGTAAGTTTCCAATGTACACAGAAATCACTATTCTGTACATTGCCCTGCCTGATTGTGGTGGTCATTGAAGGTCACTAGGACCTGGAATGATCAAGGGACAAGCCTAGGGGTGGGAAAGGCAAGATGCTGGTGCTTTGGCTAAGGAGGTATTAATAATGAATGAATCCAATTGACCTTCTGCCCTTGGCACCATCTGCACAGGGTACTCCTCCCAGCTTCTCTTCAAGGCGTTGAAAATAGCACAGCCAAGAGCTTTCCAGCTGGTGGAAATTCACTTGCAGCTATAGAGCCTGCCAGGGGTGGATTAACCATTAAACACAGTAATTTTGATGTGTGCCATAGGACCTTGGCCAACCTGAGGTCTCTCGTAGCAGTATGCTGTCTGCAGATCAGGAGGTTTGTCTGCCAGATCCTGCCACGTCAGGAGATGAACACATCAGTATTCCACACCTTGTGCCAAAAATTGGGGAAAGCAAGAGAGTGGCACTATTATCTTCACCACTCAGGACATCACAGACTAGGATTGGGGCCCAATCCTAGTCCATCACCAGTGCTGGATGCTGTATGACACCTGCCATGTCTGGAGTGCAGGTGCTGAGCTCAGCCAGACAGTGCTGAAGAAATGCTGCCCAGATCAAGGGAAGACCTTTGGGTGGTGGTAGGTTTGTAGGGGCATGTGAGGGGTGACGGATGACCCCCCAGGAGGAGTTAGAAGATGACATGATGTGGCTGGACATATACAGGGAGGAGGGAGACCCTGAGTGCCACTGTGGGCCAGCCACACGCCACACCTCCCCCTCGCATCCCACCGTGGGAACTGGAGAGACCCGAGAAGGAAGTGGAAGCAATAGTGGCGGACACCATGACGCCAGAGGAGTGGCAGGAGATGCTGGATTGAGACCAGAGGATGGAGGAGGAGAGGAAGAGAGTAGTAGCCGGCTATTGGAGGAGAAGGAAGGCTCATGCCTACCGAGAGCCGGTGGGGGGGACACCAGTGGTGGGCACCAGCAGGTTCGCACCTACTCTATAGAACCGGTTGTTAACGAGAGATAGGACATATAAAGTTTAAAAATAGCCATATAAAAGAGGCTGCCAGATGGGCAGAGAACCGGTTGTTAATTTCTTTGGAGCCCATCACTGGGGGGGACTGTCATCTAGCTGCAGCCTGAGAAGGCCGGGATTGGATCATGGCCCAGCTTGGTGGAGTAAAGTGCCTCTCCCTCCGAGGCAGGAGGGTTGGAAGCTCCCTAGGGGGCGTGGACCTTGGAGGGATATATAAAGGGAGAGAGCAGGAAGGCGGTAGGCGGGAAAAGGAGTGAAGTGCTTGATGCGACAGTGGATACTTACCTGTCTTGGTGTGTTGGGTTGGTGAGGAAGAACTTACCTGTTGTGAGAAACCTCTGTGTTAAAGTTGGGACTGACTGTTGTTACTTACCTGTTGAAACCTGTAACCATGAATTGCACCCCTCGTGAAGAGGAGAGTAAAAGTGTCATCCTAGAAATCCCACCAACCTCTCCATGGCATTATTTTGGGGAAGATGCAGTCTTGAATATGGGGGCTACTCTGTCCACCCACATCACCTCCCCCCACCCGGATCACAGGGCAGGACAAGATTTTCAAGGGTGGAGAAAGGTACCAGGACAGGAGACCGGCATAGCCCTGCTCCATAATCCAATCTTCCATGTTAGGCTACAAAGCAATCAGTCATCAGTATTTATATACCGCTTTTCAACAGAAAGTTCACAAATCAGTTTACAGAACAAAATAGCCAGACTTATGAAGCCCCACTGCAGAACTTCATGATGATGATATGGCATTTTTATACCACTTTTCAAAACCACTTTAATAGAAGCAGTATGTTGTACATGGTAAAATAAATCAATAAATTGTTCTCCTCTCACCCAAAGTGCTCACAATCTAAGTAAAAAATACAAGAGACACCACAACAGACACTGGAAACGGCTTCATGCTGGGGTGAAGAGGCACAGTTGCTAGAGGACACACCACTTTAAAAGATGGTTCTATATGCCCATTTAGCAAGGGTTTTTTTATCTTTAATTTTCATCACTATCATTTATCAATAATGTTTATGATTATTACATAGTATCCCCCAAATTGGCTGTGCCTGTTAACCAGCAGGCCAGGGTTCGAGACCTGGGTCAGCCCCGCAAGACACGGTGAGCTCTGTCCTTAGCCCAGCTCTGCGACGTATTGGCTCTGCCTTTCCATTGGACTAATTCAGTGGCGTGGAGAGGGGGGATTTGCTGCTTGGGAAACAGCCTATCCTCCATAACTATCTAACCCAGGCTTTCGTGCTTCGCATGCAGCGTATGCAGCGCCAAGCACGATACCATAGTCTTTCAAGACTGATGGAGGCCTGTTTTTTTTTATCCCCCAAATCCAGAGTAACTACAGGAGCACATAGAGACTTTACGTTACGTGCACTCATAGTTACTGCACCACCTAGTGAAAACCTATGGGAAATTCATATTGGAATCCAGAGTAAGTTGTTCTTACACTGGAGCAAGGACTCCCCATAGTCACCATACTCTGGATTTTGCCCATACACACAGTTATGAGAGTGACACATTAGAATGAAAGAAATACTAAATTTCAGACACTCTTTTAAATTTCAGAAGCTAATTCAGGACAATATAGCCACATATTTTAGTTAATGGGTACTTGACCTCCTTTGTTTATCTGATAAGAGGAACCAAGTGGTGGAATCGCTTTTCAAATCTAATGTTTGCTTTGAATGTTTAGCACAAGCAATTAGGAACAGCATAGATCTGAAACAGTTACATGTTGGATGTGAGAGAATTAAGATTTCCCTGTACGGTACACTGACGTGTTATGTGGTAGAGAATCCATTAAGATCTCATATTTATTTGGTGTGCTAGATATGCATGGTCAAATACTGTATCTGGTTATGCAGTATGCAAGGAAAAATCAGTATTCATTTATGTTACTCCCGTCTGTCTGTCTGCCTATCTATATACAGTATTTATATACTGCTTTTCAGCTAAAAAGTTCACAAAGCAGTTTACAAGGAAAATGAAAAAAATAGCTAATTAATAGCTAATGGGTCCCTGTCCCAAAAGGACTCACAATCTAAAATGCAAAAGTATACCAGCAGCACTTACCAGTATACCAGCACTTGATCAGACATTGCTGGGGTGAGGAGGGCCAGTTACTCTCCCCCTGCTAAATTAAAGAGGAGCACCCACTTGATGCACTCCACAGATGCAGGAAGACCATTAAATACTGTAGTGCAAGCATATGGACTAAAGGCTACAATCCAGAGTAACTGCTGGACCTTTTACACTGACATAGTTACAGTGCCACCTATGGGAAGCCTATAGGAAATGCATAGAGCAATCCAGAGTAAGATCTCAATCCTAACCATGTCTACTCAGAAGTAAGCCCCATTGTGTTCAATGGGTCTTACTCCCAGGAAAGTGTCTTTAGGATTGCAGCATAAGTGCCTCTTTCATCTTCCTGTGGTTACTCTGGATTGTAGGGTAAATCCTGCTAAGAAATCTATCAGGTACTTGGGTATTAATTTTGTTTGTGTGTGTGAGTGTGTGTTAAAAAGGACAATGATGATGATCTAATGCTGAGCAGGAGGAATTCAACATTTCAGTTTTCTTGGTTCACAAAGGTATCATTAAGGATGCAATCCTATGCATGCTTTCCTGGGAATAATCTCCACTGAGTTCAATGAGGCTTCTGAATAGAAATGGATAGGATTTGGCTGCACAGCTACAAACTTATAAACAATACTTCTGGAAGTCCAGCTGAACATAATGGAACATACTTCTGAATAGATATGTATTTGCTACAAAATAGCCAAGATGCTTGTTTGTTGGTATGAGTAAGAAGGTGATTTGAAGATGATCACAGACTACTACTAAATTTCATTTATAATGGGACACATATGGTACAGACAAGCACCATATAAAAATCTAGTAGGTAAGGATGACTGGAGCTCCCTAAACTTTGGGATTCCTATGGAATCCAGACATTAGCTGTATTCCTATCCATATTTTGGGGGGATTAAGAGCACAATCCTAACTATGTGTTCTCAAAAAGTAAGCCCTATTGTGATCAATGGGTCTTATTCCTTTCAAAAAAGTGTCTTTAGGATACACTGATTACAAGAGGACTTGCTTCTGAGTGGACAGGTTTTAAGTTTGGGCTCTCAGTGATTCATCTGTTGGTTTCTACAGAACCATTAAATAAATTTAGTATTTTAGCAAAAATATGGCCCAGTTTTGTTGAGGGATGTGTTATGTCTTAATATCATAGAACTGCAAAAGATTTTTAAACAGGAAAGAATTATAATGAGGTATCTTTGGGCACCAATTTCTAGGGCAACTTTTTGCAATAAAGTCTTGTCCATTACTGCCTGCGAAGAAGGAGGGACAATTTGTAATGACAGTTGCCCTAAAGATAAACTCGCAGAACCTGGAAAAGTTTTCCAGCAATTTTGAACTGCTGTTCTCCAAACTCCCACAACAACCTGCAGACCTTTCATTACACACTCATGCGCTATGACACGCTGGTTAAAAATTGCTACCCTGGAGCATCGCTACAGGACAGATAAAATATATTGAGCTAACTGGGCCAAGGTTTTGACTCAGTACATGCGAGCTTCTTACGTTCATAAGCATTTTTCATCATTTTTCCCTGTGTTTTCCCAATAGTTTCCCCAAACCATTTCAGACACATGAAGGTCCTGTAATGGGAGATCATGAATGCACATGCCCAGATAACAATAGGAATTTTTCAATTTACTATGAAATTCACAATAGGAATTTCACAAAGATCACAATAGGAATTTTTCATAAAGATTCATCTATGTGCCTTGAGGTGTAAAACTAGTCCTATGCTTTTAAAGATTATTTTAAAAGGAAGAACATACATACATCTATGTCATATCACCCTAGAACCAGTTCATTGACTGCGGATAATTATGTGGTGTCAAGACTCTTCATTTTTAAATTACCATCAGGGACTCAGCCAGGTAAGGATCAAACAGGTTTCTAGTCCTAGAGGACAAAAAGTCTTTGTAAGTCATCAGCATCACACCACTTTCCACCAATTTACATAATTACAAGCATTTGTGCTTCTGCAAAATTACACTCCAGCGACAACACCACACCCATTATCTCCAAACATGAAAGGAATCGGTATATATGGCTTCTTTGTTCCAACAGCACACTTGGTTACATTTCACAGAACACTGGGGACCAGTGTGGTGCCACTATAGGGTGCAGGTGGCACCTTGTGATGTGTATGGGAGAGTTATACCACTAGACTACTTCTTCAGCATTTATCCCATGTCATGGCAGGGTCTGCTAATATAAATTGGAATTGTCCGATCAACTGGGACCAGTACTAGGAGATCACACTACTGTGTGAGGAGTTTTGTTTCAGCTGTGGATCGTTTTTGGAGAAGATTCTGATTCAAGTCAGAATCCCCCCAAAAGCTCTTGCCAAGTCCCAAAGGTTGCCCATTAAGACTTGTGCATGAGTCAGATCAAAAGGGTGGGGATCTTGGAACTTGCCTGGAGTCTTACTATGGTGGACCACTACAAACTCTGATGGGAATGTTAGTTCAATAATACAAGGCGCTCAAACAACTGTTGCTGTACTAATGGTACACTTTAAATCTGGCTTGTCCAATACGTGGCCCGGGGGCTACACGCGGCGCAGGATGCAAATTAATGTGGCCCTCCTGCAACTGCTGGCCGCCACAGGAAAAACCAGCTTTGTGGCGGCTTCCATATTCAAATGTCATTAGGGTTAGGGTTAGGGTTAGCTGCTGTGTGCGTTGCTTTTTTCCTGGGTCTGGGCAAGGGTGGGACAAGAGTGAGGCAGGAAAGAAGGAAGCTCCTTCCCCTCCCCGCTTCGCGGCCACTCAGAGCGCTCACAGGCAGCCTAGAAGCGCACTCAGCCTTCAGGAGCGCACTCCTCATGGGCCGCCTGTGCTGCCACCTGTGGACCTCGCAGTGCCAGCTGCCTGCCTGTCTGCTGCAGGTCCCACAAGCCACCTGTCACCCGCAAGCTACCCACCCACAGCCCCCTTGAACTTCTCCTCCACTGACCTCCAGGTAAAGAGGAGCAGGAGAAGTAAAACTAAGGAAAGTAGTCTGAGAGCCCAATCCTATGCATGGCTACTCAGAAGGAAACCCCATTATAATCAATGAGACTTACTCCAAGTAAAGCTTGGAGAGGATTGCAGCCCATCCTATGCAGCATGCCTACTCAGAAGTAAGCCCCGTTAAAGTCAGTGGGGCTTACTCCCAAGTAAAGGTGGGTATGTTTGCAGTCTGAGAGGCCAATCCTATGCATGCCTATGTTTTCTATGGTTTTTTGGATAATCCGCTATCATTATGTGCATCCCATCACATGTTGTATGTGCAGCCCAAATCAACTCGTCTTCTTCCAATGCGGCCCAGGGAAGCTAAAAAGTTGGACACTCCTGCTTTAAATGTTAAACTTGTATGTGTATCACAACATAATGTATATCACACCACTTTGTAGAAGTCACTTCATGTTCACTTACGAAGATGTACAAATTAAGCAGGCTGAAGGTTCTATTTCCATGGGTCTCTGGGGCAGAAAAGACTGAGGGTTCTGTTTCCATGTGTCTCTGGGGCAGAGAAGGCTAAAGAGAAGAACTGCCAGCTGGTATTTCTAACCATCTCTGGGACAGATAACAGGCCATGCCGAGAACAGGCTAGGGGGGCATTTGAAGCAAAAGGGCAGTTGAAATGCTGCAAAGGGAGGTGTTTTTTACTGGTGAATGTTGTTATATTGTTATCTCTGAGAGCGATAGCTGCAGACTGTTACTAGTCAAATAATATACAGTATTCTGTCAAAAATAATTTACAAATAACAATATTGTCAAGACAGGCAAAAATATCTGCATGGGCCCAGGGCTCCCTTCCAGACCCCAGTAAATTGCAGTGGTTTCCTGCTCTTGTCAGCCCCATCTTAAGGTGCACACTTTGTTTCAGAGGAAGGAATCAAGACTAATGTGATCAAAACAAAGGGCTAAATCCAGAGCAGTTACAGGTCCACTCAGTTACGTCAGCCTCTGGGGTTATCATATGGAAAGTCATCTTAACTGCTCTGGAGCAAGGGGCTTAATTTCACTTTAGGATATAGGGCAAAATCAAAGATTTTGGAGCCAAGCTCTCTGACTTCTGATAATTTTTGCAAAGCTGCAGCCGCACCAGGAAACAAACAAGGAAAGAGGTGTTTTACTGATCTGAGGCTGGAGTTGGAAATGTCACACTTTATAAGGTGAAAGGAATCAAAACTTTATGAACTGGGGGTAGGTCACATTTCCAATGTAATAATCAAGTTTATTACCAACATTTTAATTTCAAGATAAGGAAAACATGCTGATTAAAGTAACCACCTGTTTGTTGATGGGGTGTGAGGGCATTTACCTGTCAAGGGTTGAAACGTAACTGCTTTTTTATCCCAGTGTTAAGGTGCCTGAGGGCGCAATCCTATGTATGTGTACTTGGAGGGTAAGTCCCATTGTGCTCAATAGGAAGTACTCCCAAAAGTGTGCATAGGATTGCAGCCAAAGTTTATATTATATATTTATAGAATATATTATATTTATATTTATATTTTAACTTTATATTATATTTATATTAATATAAATATAATATATAATATATATTATAAATATATAAACCGCTTTGTGAACTTTTTAGTTGAAAAGCGGTATATAAATACTGTAGATAGATAGATAATAAGTTTATATTATATTTATATTTATAAATATGAACCACTGGTTGAAGGAAGGTTTTCCAGTAATGTGGATCATGGTACATCATGGTCATCTGATCCATGGTCATGGATCATGGTCACTGTTACAGTCTCCTAGACGCCCAAATATAGCAAGATGTGGGCTTTCCCTTGGTTGTCAACACATGCAGTGCATTTAGGGCCTATAATGGGGGTCGTGGTGGGAAGCCCAGATCTGTCCTGCCAGGAAATTCTCCTGTGTTCATTCCACTGAAATGAATGGGAGAGCCTGACCTCCTGAGTAAGCTCCATTGAAAAGAATGAGAGATGGGACCTGCCGTTGAGTCTCCTTGAAACTGCACCACGATAGCAATGCAAGTCCGTGGAGGACTTATCAGAGCACTGTTTTCCAGCCACATGTGATATAGTGGTAGCCATTTTGGTGTTGCTGTAGCCCCCAGTGTTAGGAAGCACAGAATTTTCAGATTGTAACCAAGAAGGAAAAGGTTGCAGAAAGTCTGGTGCACACAACAGCTGCCAGATGTCATTTATTGGAGTGATAGGAAAAGCCAACATAAGCAAGGAAACCAAGCGCTGGACAAGCGGACTTGAGACCCAGCCAACTCTGATGGGATGGAATTGTTTTCTAACCAGCTCAGCAAGAAATGCTCAAGCTGGACAAGAAGATACTGACTGGCCACCTTGCATCTGAGAAGGTGAAGGCTGAGTCTGGCATTGCAGAGAAGTTACCGTATGTATTCAGAAGAAGAAGAGCATGGGGTGGAACAAACAGTGCTGTACAAAGGAAACTAGTACACAGGGCAAGGAAAACAAGTGCACCCGTCACACCCATGATTGCCAGAATTATGGACTCGGGTGCAGATATAAACTGTGGTTCTCAAACTTTTAAAATCAGGAGTCAGTTTTAGAATGAGAACGTGCCAGGATCCACCAGAACTACCAGGACTTCCCAAAAGTGTTATCATGATCAGCAGTGCCATCATCAAGCAGGAAATTTTTTAAATAATCCTCAACTGCTATCTTACCCACATTTACCCAGGAGTAAGTTCCATTTACTATCATTATTAAAAGCATATACATAGTAGCCTATTAAAAGTACAGATCTGTAACATATCCCTAAATGCAATCACATACCATAGTACCATCAAGTGGGGACCCACCTGATAAATTGCCTCACCATCCTGACCCACAGTGTGAGGAACACTGCAGTAAATTATTATACGTACTTAAACTTTTGGTGTATAATATAATGCAGTGGTTCTTCAATCTCTCAGCCAGTGCACAAACAAGCCTTAATGACCATCGATCTTTCCCTGACTAGGAGCACAATCCTAACCATGTCTACTCAAAAGTAAGCCAGTGGGTCTTACTCCCAGGAAAGTGTCTTTAGGATCGCAACCTAGGCCAATAAGAGCCAGGGATCATCAGATCTCATTGCAGGGATTAAAGGAAGGCCAGACAGAAATGCTGTTCCCTTCTAATCACAATACAGTCTCAGTGAGCGCTCTTGTTTTTCATTGACAGGCATTTTCTCCCTGCAAATGTCAATTCTGCTGACACCCACTTGACTGGCAGACAGATATCCTTGCAGAGGGTTGGGTCTTCAACTCTCCTTCCCCACCACAGGATGCAATCTTGCTGAAGGATTCAAACACTGAGCTGACCCCAAGAAAATGCAAAGATTCTGCCAAGCTCAGGACAGGCACATTAAAAAGACTTTGTACTTTACCAAAGCGGTGGGAGAACAAAGCACAAAAGGAAAGTTGACAATTGCATCCTCGAGGCTCATTTTCTGTGCCACTGAAAGGCATCAGATGCTGCAACATTAGAGGTTCCAGGAGGGATGTGCACCGTTGCATACACATTGACAACATGCACCCACCTGAAATAGGAAGCTGTCGTCAGCTATCTTGTTGCAGCCTGCACTAACTAGCAGTGCTCCAGGGTTTCGTGACCAGCAGTGCTCCAGGATTTCATGATGAGAGTGGGTATAGATAGGTCTCTCCCTGACCTCTCTTGAGATGCCTATGCAAAGCCCTGAGCTTCAGCCCATTTCTTCTCATAAAGAACCTGGGCAGAAATCACATCCGCATACATCAAACTAACATAAAGGTTTTTCTTATGAATTTGCTGGTGCTCCATGATCAATAGAATTTACACTCCTGCCAGTCCAGCGTGACCATATGTGATAAAAGAGGGCCAGACCTCCCAAAATGTAGAACATCCAAGAAAAATGGAGGACATGATAAAATAAAAGCTAAAAATACTCATGAATTTTGTTTCATGAAGTTAATTTAAACATTACATCACTTATTATTAAATTTATTAATACATTTATATAATTTATTTCATATAATTTATTATTTACAAGAAGGCTACATGGTGCCTGCTCACAAGGAAATGGAGGACAATAAAGATTTTTTCCAGGACACAAGGCTGGACAAGACATGTACTGGAGAGAGGGAAAAGGACATGTTCACCATGTGAAACTCAGGACAAGACAAGGTCCTTTTTGAAGGCAGCATCCCAGCCTGTGGAACTTTCTACTCAGGAAGACAGTTTCTTTCTCCTATTGTATACTCTTGTGATGCACGATGCACTTCCCCCAGTGCAGTGACACTGCTAGGATCATTTCTGGGTTCTCCAGAGAAGGAACATTGTTAGTGTGAAGTTGCAACATCCTCCACCATAGCTAGTGCAGAGCCTGGGGCTAGTCATACACCCCCTTGCTGTAGCATCTGAGGCACAAGCCCCTCTGACTCCATCATACTTACAATTCTGAGATTGATTTGCTATGTGAAAAAGCTGGATAAAAATCATGCAAGATAAAATCAAAACCCATCTGCCTTTTTATTGAGTCCCTACAGAGGATTTTTTGTTTTTTGGCTGCAATCTTACAAACACCACAAACTGGGTCTTTATGGCATGCATTACCTGATCAAAATCTCAAGACAATTTTTTCACATTTTTATACCACCCATCCTTCAAGGTGCTCAGGGTGGTGCAAATAATTCCTCCCTCCTTTTATATTTTCAACAACCCTGCAAAGTAGGCAGGACTGAGAGAGCAACTGGCCCAAGAAAACCCAAGAATTCACCTACGAAGCTTCATGGGTGAGTGGAGATGTGCCCGGGTCTTCCAGGTCTCCCAAATCACTACACACCATCCTTGCTTTCAAGACCCCATCACTGTACTATACCGATTCCTTAAATCTCCATCCATTAAAACAATAGGAACGGCATGCATAGCCAGCGGTTATGAAAAGGACAATGAATACTGGCATTACATCAATGCCCAAGACTTACTATTAATAGGTAGTTCTCTGCCAAGGCACCTTTTTCTTTATTACTGCAGCACAAAGCACATTGGGTGTGGGCACACCCAGAATATTTATATCATTAGGGGCAAGAAAGGATAACTTACGGTAATTATAGAAGATCTTGAACAAATGAGTATCCTTCTTGCCACTTTTAAAAATGCTTTCTGTGTTGACCATTAAAATAATGAGCTAGGAAGCTGAATGAATCACAGGGAAGTGTCTAAAGGAGCTCATAGGCCTATATCCTAAAGTGAAATTAAGACCCTTGCTCTGGAGCAGTTAAGATGACTTTCCATAAGATAACACTAGAGGGTGACATAAGTGCATGGACCCGTAACTGCTATGGATTTTGCCCATAATGTCCTTTGAGTCAGGCAAGGCAAATCCAACTATATTTGGGGTGGCCTGTATTCTTGCATTCTTGGCATGCAGTGGACCGAAATGGTCATAAGTCCTTCAAAAGCCAAGAGAACTGCATGATTTAAGGACATTCCACCTGAGGTTTTGCATTCCCAAAGCTACCCAAGTGTCTAGTTCTGCAAATAGTTACTTTTGGGTGGGTGAATTTTAGCACAAAAACAGCAGCCATTATTGTACATAAACCTGTCCTCAATCCTTCTCCCACACTTATATATGTGTTTGGGGGTTTAAAAAGCCAATCCCTGCTTTAAGGCATCTACTAGCAATGGATTTAAGGTGAGACAATACAGGTGAAGGCCTGCTATACAAAGTACTACTATCTCTGTCAGACTACCACCGGCCCTGCTATCCAAAACTACTTTAACTCAAGAGATGAAACCCAGAATTTTGTACCAATGGAGCAAGTGTTCTCATAGGTCAGTGTTTCTCAAGATGGAGGGTTAGAAGGACCCTTGTGGGGAGTATCAAAACTTCATTTGGGGGGAATCACAAAAAGCCAGGGGCCACCAGCTTGGAATCGGGCATGGGGTACTACCAGTGATGGGCCCAGCCTCCCCGAAGATCCAGTTCGCCGGAAGTTTGGGGGCTGGTCTGGGGTCAGGGGGCAGGGTGGGGGGCGGGCCCTAACCACGCCACACTGCGCATGCGCCAGGCTTGGCGCATGCGCAGTGCGTCTCCTGAAGCCGAGCTCCAGGAGACTTAGTGCGCATGCATTAGGCTTGGCCTCCTGAAGCCAAGCTCGGCTTGAGGAGAGTCAGTGCGCATGCGTCCAGCTGGACGAACGTGCACTAAGTCTCCTGGGGCTCGGCCCCAAGAGACTCAGTGCGCGTGTGTCCAGCTGGACGAAGGCGCACTAAGCCTCCTGGGGCTCAGCGCCAGGACGCTTAGTGCGCCTGCGTCCAGCTGGACGTAGGTGCACTAAGCCTCCTGGTGCCAAGCTCCAGGAGACGCGGCGACCGCTAGCGAATCAGTCCCTGCGGCTCTTGCAGCCGCGGCTCTGACCAGCTCACCAGCGTTCGCCGAGGGGGAAGATCCGGTTCAGGCGAGTAGGCCCGAACCGGCATCTGCCCACCTCTGGGTACTACTATCTTGGAATGGGGTACTCCAGACTGCTTTCTGAGGAGTGAGGGCAAAATCCAGAGTAACTACGGGGAGTCCTTGCTCTGGTGTAACAACAACTTACTCTGGATTCTAATATGAATTTCTCACAGATTTTCACTAGATGGTGCAGTAACTACAAGTGAACATAAAGTCTCTTACGTGCTCCCGTAGTTACTCTGGATTTGGGGGTAAATCTCACTGAATACAAAGGATCTTACTTCCAAGTAGACATAGAGGAGATCTGACACCACAATGATGCCACTTCTAGCCATGACATCATTTCTGGGGGACTTTGGACAGATCGGCTTTCTCAAAAGGGGTTCTGGGGTGAAATGCTAGAGGAGCACTACATTAGGCAATTGCAATTCTGGAGACTAAGAGCTTTCAGGAAGTCTGTTTCACACACCTCCCCATTTTCAGAGCATCTCCCAAACATTCCCTCCATGATCTTCCCACTAAATGTGCGTATCAGCCTGTAAGACTTAAGGTTACAATTTAATTTACCAACATCAAACCTACAATGAACTGACCAAAGCTCAGAATCCCTAAAGTCTAAATATAATTTGCATATCCTGCTTCCCAGAGTGAAATTTTACAGGCACTGTTTCGATGGGAAAGCACTGGAGCCTTTCACCATCTCTGTAATATTTGTTTTATTTACTGATAGAGAAGCAGAGCACTCCCAGAAGCAAGCACATGTGCTACCCATATCAGATGGGGGGGGGGAGCTAAATTCCAAAAGGAGCTTTCACAACATCACTGCTCCTTCTGCCCAATTCTCCCCCCAGCCCCAAAATGCTGCCTATTACATACATGGCAGGACCTGAGGAATTTTACCAAGGGAAGTTTCTTATGGGCCCATTCTCCACGGGATTACAATAGCATATGATTATGGAATCATACATTCTACGAATTCGGATATATAAAACTAGATAGGCTTACACAAAATGTGAATGCTCATGTTCACACAATATGTACATTCTGAGATCTAGGACATTCCAAGTTTCTCCCAGAGGACCTCTGCACTCCTCCACTCTCTTGGACCCTGGTTAGACAGGAACATGTAAGATTCCAGGAAATTTTGGCTCTTGGTCCTCTTTTTTGACCCTGATACTGGGTACAATTTACCCTGAACCCCTCCACATCATAGGTCCTGTCTGGTACCATTAATTGGATGTGAACGAATGGTCACTCTCTCCAAATTCTGCCAGGCATCTTCCAGACACCAAAGACTGACCTGAATATATTTCTTCTATTTTTTGTTAACCCGGCCAAAGTCCAGACGGGTGGTGGCAGAACTGGCAAATAAAATTGGATAAAAGACACTATCAGTAGCATATTAGAAGGTTGATGTTGGCAGATGGAAAATCATTAACCCAACTATAAAGGTTAACTGCATTATGAAGCATTCTAGATAGTGACATCGAGGAAACTGGATACATAAATTCTGGTTCCGGAAAGGCCATAAAGCCAGATTTATTGGTTCTTGGGGTTTTTTTGTATCTTGGCAAGAGAACATGCCACTTTTAAAGCCACAGGTTAAAAGTTACCTAAGGGTCCAATTCTAACCTACTTTCCAGCACTTGCATAGCTGTGCCAGTGAAGGCATGTGCTGCATCCAGCATTTGGGGGCAGAGTCACAGAGACCTCCTCTAGATAAGGAAATGTTTGTTCCTTTATAGTGGAGTTACACTGCCCTATCTCAATGCCAGAACATTAGTTAGGTTGGTTGTGACCTAAAGTATTTTCCAAAGTCCTCCCTCCATCCCCCAAATTAGTTCAAAATATGGTAAGGTTTCAGTTTTGGGTAGCAGGCCTTTCACAGTGCTCTATGCAAGCCAAGCACCAAATACAAGGAGGGAACTAGCCAAAGAAGGACTTTGCAGACTACATAACAAAACACCTTTTCAAAGTCATCTGGAAAAGTTCTTGAGGTGAGAGAAACTGATTATGGAGGACTGCATAGTAGGTAGGCTTGTTTGAGGAAGACTTCCAAAGAGAAACAGCTAGTCCAATTTATCACCATGAAATGGGACAACACTCTTTACAAATCAAATCCCTAACATCTTATAGGCTTCGGCTCTGTAAGAGTTGACGCTCTGGTGGAAAGCCCTCCCATTGCTGAACTCTTTGTTCCCAGAACTGAAGGGTGGACGAGAGAGAGGAGCAAGAGCTTGTCCAGCAGTTCCCCAGTATTTCTCCATATTAGCAGTGGAAACAGCTCTGTCTTAGCCAACTGTATGTCCAGTTTAGCGCCCTGGTGATTTATTGTAAAATGCTGACACTTGTACAACTACTTTAGGAGCTGTGTTAAAAATACAAGTCAAGTATCCATCCCTTTCTCTTGAAAGCTTTTCTTTGCTGAGTTAGAAGGGCCAGTCCACCCAAAAA
This sequence comes from Cryptoblepharus egeriae, assembly GCA_030015325.1. Taxonomy (NCBI): domain Eukaryota; kingdom Metazoa; phylum Chordata; class Lepidosauria; order Squamata; family Scincidae; genus Cryptoblepharus; species Cryptoblepharus egeriae. The sequence continues at coordinate 23,824,861 of JAREYC010000011.1, forward strand.
CCTTAACTTTTCTGGATACTTCTGTCCACCCAAAAACTTTTAATTTTTTGGATACACTCAGCCAGTGGTTCCCAAACTGTGAGCCATGGTTCCCCAGGAAATCCTTGTGAAAAAACCTGCTGCCCTATACAATGTACAGGACTGTAGCCTTAATGGGGAGCTGCAGCCAATGGCCCAGTGGGTCAAGGGAGCCACCAGCCAAAGTTTGGGAACCACTGCATTAGGTGATGGGATTTCAACTAATTACTTAGCCTGGATGGTACTACACTGCCCTCTGCTGTAACGAATGCACTTACCAGTTACTAAAATTAGCCAGCCAATGCAGATTTGTACTTACTGGTATTTATTTGAATAGTTAACCTACTTCAACTGCAAAGATTTGAAGCCATGTTCAGACCACAAAACAACAAAAATAGGGAAATTTAAGGTCCCTGGCAAAGCAACTTTCTCTGTTCATTTTTTTCTTATTTTGGATGTTAAACTATTTGCTAGACAACAAACTATAATCTACATGGACAGTGCTAAGCATCTTGTGAAAACAGGCTGCAACTGGTATGGCTAGCCACCATCTCACAAGTCATCAGGCATCATAAAGTTAGTACAGCCACATAAAAATAAGAAATCTTTTTTATTCCCATTTAGACATACTTAACAAAAGAGGAAAAAATATACAAAGGCTTGTTTTTAAGAACAGGAAAGTACAAAAATAAAATGTGCAACCATAAAAGACCCTTAAATAATTCTAAAGAATAAAATATTTCTGGGCAGCTGGGATGCCTGTGGGGATTGGACCTGTTTGCACCACAACTACCAGTTAAAACTGAAAACATGACTTTGTTTGATTCTGGATTTGGAGAAGGGGAAGAGAAGAGATGAATTAACTGAACAGGTAGAAGAGGCAACATGGCAGTGTGGCCAAGAATTCCTGTTTTTACAAGTTCCAGGAGTTGCCAGCAGTTAGCTCCGGAGGTGAAATGAGGAATTCTTTGCTAGTTACAAACTACTGAAAGTTGAAGAAAGCTTGAGTATTGGCTTGCCGATTAACATGTTGAGGACTGGGTGGCCAGACTTCTTGCAGAGCCCATCATGGTCCATGGTGATGGTCCACAGCTAAGTGCATGGTCCATAGCAATGCAGCAGAAGATCCTTTCTCTTCCCTGCTCCCTTAAAAGCCAGCTGGCGGGAAGGACTATAGAAAAAAGAGCTTCTCACAGAGTTCAATAGCTGGTTCATGGTGCAGAACTTGTCCCGAAAGAAAGGCCAACTTGTGAGCATACTTGCAGGGGGCTGGCACTCTGATAGTACCCGACCAATTCCAGTACATGTGGCAAAGCTTAAAAGTCAGTCTGTGTTAAGACAAGGCAAACAAGAAGATACCTGTTAGAATTCCTGGCCCAACGCTTGATTTTTCTATCCTTTAACAAATTCTGAGTATTGAATTTTTTTCATCACTTGACTCATAAAGCCCCCACCACTCACACACAGACATACTATACATACACACATGTTGAATGTAAAGCAACTCCCTATATTGTAATTTATAAGTATTTTAAAATAGGGAGTTACTTTTCAATCGCCCTATATATACTAGGCAGCAAAGGTGTACAAACTAAATGCAACCGAATACTTTGCCCTGAACAAATGATATACATATTTGAAGAATTTCAAATGCAGTAAATAGAAAACTTGAAATTACACTCACCTCTGCATATGATCAGGGCTGAGGTTGGCTGTATTTGTTATACAGATATAGTGAGTAGGGATGCCACAGCCCTGTCGTGCATGGTGAGCAACTAGGTAAAAATCCACCCTAAAACAAAATTTTCAAGTGAGAGATGGGGAGGAAGAGATGGTTTGTCAAACCACTAATGAAACACCTTTATTTTCCTAGAGCAAGAAGTAAAAGTTTGATCTTTCAAATTTTTCAAGAATATTGAAAAAAACAAAGTTGTGGATTAAAAGCTACAGCAAAGAAGTCAGGTAACTGGCCATGCAGCTGAGCAGTCTATAAATTTGAATGCGGCGGCCCATGTGGTTGCTGAGGCTCGTCAGTTCGACTCTGTTGGACCACTCCTTCAGCAACAACACTGGCTGCCCATTCATTTCCGGGCTGAATGCAAAGTGCTGGTCCTGACCTTTAAAACCCTAAATGGCTCGGGTCCAGGGTATCTGAGGGACCGCCTTCTGTACAATCTGACCCGTCACCTAAGGACATCTGAGGGGCCCTACTGACTATGCCGCCACTAAGAGATGCGAGAGGTGTGGCGGCCAGAGATAGGGCTTTCTTGGTGGTGGTACCCTGGCTTTGGAACTCCCTTCCCTTAGAACTGAGGAAAGCTCCCTCAATACAGAGCTTCAGGCAGAGCCTAAAAACCTTGCATTTTAAAAAAGCATTTAAATGGCAGGCCCTGTTGTTTGTATTGTTTTTAGCTTCTGCATTTTTAGCTTATATGTTTTAATTGTTTTTAATTGAATGTTCTATTTGTTTTTAATTATGTTTTAATGTGAGCCACCTTGAGTTGGTCTATGACCTGAGAAAGGCGGGATACAAGTAAATAAACAGGATTTTCTGAGATATTCAGAAAAACAATCAGCCAGCACTTCCCTCCTCTTGCCACAAAAAATAACCTTCTTCAAACATCTCCCCATGCCATCTTCCAATGCTTCAGTTGCCAGCCAAAATAGTTTGTGAACATCCTGGCCATATAAGGAAAAAAGTGCCCAACTGCCAAGACAAAAATGGTTTATACCAGGGGTGTCTAAACATTTTGGCGGGAGGGCCACTTCATCTCTCCGACACTGTAACAGGGGCCAGAAAATGATTAACATTTCAAATTTGAATAAATTTACATATAAGATTGTATTAAAGACATTACAAGGCGTGTCTGTGGCCCAATAGAGGGGTCATGCTGAGGGCCACATTTGGCCCCCGGGCCGGCATTTGGACAACCCTGGTTTATACAAACTGGAGGTACTAAACCAAATAGGAACTATTATCTTGCAGGCAGTACATAGGGACATGCAAAGAAGGAGCTACACGACCGACACCTCACTTACCAATCTCGACTGGTGATTGTATGATCCACCACTGTGCCTGGAGAAGGAACTGTGAAGTGATCCATTGCTGCAGAGTAGATGTTGGCACTGATTTTCTTCTGAACCACAAACACCACCATTTTAGGCTGATAATTACTAAAAGCTTCAAAGCATTTCTGCAGCTGTGGAATCTCATACTCCTGCACCGTTTTTAGCTGTCCGTCTGACACCCCATCTCTGTAAACCACTACCTTCTCAGGGAGGTGGTGGTTCACCTGCAAGAGAACTCACAAGATTAACAAAGGCAAGAGGGCTGGATAAATTGACTACAGTTCCTTTTTGATAGTTTATACGACATTGTACAATATTTTAGAATACAGTGGTACTTTGGTTTACAAACATAATTTGTTCCTGAAGCATGCTTGTAATCAAATTGAATTTTTCCATTAGAAATGATGGAAACTCAAGATGAATTGTTCCTCAACCCAAAATATTCAAAAAAAGGATTACAATACTGTAATATAACACAAAGTAATTAAAAAAATTACAAAATATTAAGAAAAATAAAACAATCAACCTGCACTTAGGCGACAATCAAGAGTAACTATGGGACCTTTTACACCAACATAGTTACGGTGCCAACCTATGGGAAATACATAGAACAATCCAGAGTAACTGCCTTTTACATCTTCCTGTAGTTACTCTGGATTGTAGGGTTAGTCTCTCAGGCCCTTGACACAGGAGTGAGTAATGTACATGGCAACATCAACATACATCACATTCTTTAGCAAGGGAATCAAACAAATCTAATATAGTGGGCCAAATAGTATTTATGGTGCCTGTGGAAGGCCAGATGTGACAACATTAAGCAGGAAGTGATGCCATTAAGCAGGTGATAGCAAGAAATAAGTACTTTGTTCTGGGCAAATAAATTTAGCTGCAAATAACAGAAGAGAAACTGCAAATCTGGATCATATTTTTGAGCCCTGAGAGAGCCCAAGTGTCTCATGGACCACCTTTTCAGCAGTGCTAATTTGCTACAGCATCAATTCACAGCTCAGAAGGAGAGAACAAGTCGGCAGAAGTTTCAGCCCTCCTGAGAGGATAGCCAGCATAATTGGGCTCTCCCAGTGTTTTGCCACCATCTCCCCCTTACTCTGCTCCCCCCCCCCAATAGCTTTGCCTGCTCCTGAGGCCTCCTTCTACCTCTTCCTCTGACAGCCTCAGCAATGCTACTGAAAAGGATAAGGAATCATGGTCAGGAGACTAAAGCACTCCCACTAATGGCTCCTCACCTCATGGAACTTCTGCAAGGCAGCCACCAAACAAACCTTCAAGCTATCCACAATTTCTTGATTAGGCATCTGGAATACAACTCTGGAGTACCACCTTGTCAGAGTGCTGGTGGGAGAAAAAACAGCACACATGTGAATTCAAGACTAAGCTTTAGTATTCTCAATTAGCCCAAATTCCAGCTTAGAAAACTGGCAGTTTTGCAGAAAGACATTTCACCTTCTAACCAACTGTGGCTGCATTCCTATCCACACTTTCTTGAACATATGCCCCACTGAACACCGTGGGATTTACTTCTGAGTAGAACTGCACAGGATTATGTTTGGAGACTGCTTCAAATCAATTTTACAAAGAAATATACCTGCAATAATATGCCGCAACAAATTAAAAATTGCAGCTGCACTCTGAATTCACCTTCACTAAAAAAATTCCTTCCTTTCAAAAATGTTTCTGTAGAGGCAAAGTGTCAACGTTTGCTGAGTTACCCCAATGCCTACTGAACTCAGAGTTCAATAGACACAGAATACTAAGTCACCATTCAGCAAATGTTTTATTTCCTTCCAAAAGCAGATCAAAAGTAGTCAACAGAACAGGGAAACACAGTGGTACCCCAGTAAAAACTGTACTCAATTAACAAAGCTATACCAGGTGGTTGGAAATAGTTACTTATTGGTGATACTTGGAATTTTGCGGTCTCCATTACCAAGATGGAGATGGCTCCCAAAATGGCTTATAAGATTACATCTCCCAACTTAAGTAAGATTACTTACTCTTCCTAAGACAGCTTGCAAGAAAAAGCAAGGTATACAGAAGAGCAAAATCATTAAACTTGCATAAAATGTATAGTCCAATAACATTCTTAAACAAAAAGTCTCCACAACATTGCTTTTCAACTGTCCTTCACAGTATGGTAAATTATATTTGACCCCACTGTTCTGGAGTCCCTGTTGGAAGTGGAGATAGTGAGGACCAAGATGGGGATACACACATGAAGCGGCTGCTTGCCTCAACAGGTTCAGTAATCAACAGAATTTTATGGGAGACACGCTCTGGAAAGCCTGGCTGCAGCGTTTTGAACCAAGTGAAGTTTTCTGAGTAGTTTTCAAAGGCGTATACGTATAGCACCGGAGTTGTCTAATCTGGATGTTGCCATGGGTAGAAGTAGATGCAATCAAGTCAGTCATGTGAACTGGCAATTCTATAATTGTTCAGCAAGAAATTCAGCAAGGAATTCAGATTTATATATAGATGTCAACAGGGGCTTTTGTGGGGATAACAATGGCCACAGTGTGGCAGGCTTAACTGTATCTCAAGCAGAATGCACTTACTGACTGATGCTTGCCACAAAGCCAACCACAGAGCGTTTTCCCCGACTGGGGTCATGATATACATCCATGCCAATCACCATCAATTGTTTCTGGAAGGCAGAAAGGAAGCTGGTTGCAGTAGTGTTAGCACATGGACACATAACTCAATAATGCACCAAAGAAAGTATACGTGAGAAGATGTATCCACCCCAACCTTGCAAATGTGTAAACAATGAAACTTCCATGTGCCCACTGAAATTATTTAGATCTTGACCAGAGTGAAAATTATTTAGATCTTGATCAGCCTGTATGCTTGTGTTAATAGAATCAGTGAAACTGCTACTTCCTGTTATCATTCCATCTAATCTTTTCAAGCATTCAGGCTGCAAGCAGCCTGCCTTCATGTCACAAGTTTGAATGCTTATAGTAACTTGTAAAAACAAGAATGTTTTTTGCTTGTTAAGGGTTTAAACAACATTAATGGATGTAGGGCAGTTGATAACTGAATCCATGGGTACTGGATCCATAGATAGGGGGTCCTATATTACAATCAGAACAGTTTTCCCTCCTTCTGCATTGCAGCCAAGAAAGCTCTTATGCATCTGAAGAACAAGAGCAAGAGACAAACAATCCTTGAGAATGGCACTGCACAACACTAGTTGCAGAGAAATAGCTCTGTCCCCAGAGTTATATTTCCCTAGTACTGTATGAAAAAAGATAATATGGCCTTCAAACCAGAAGCACCCCTTTATCCAGGGTCCCAGTGGTTCTCAAAGTGGGGATGGGGACCCCTTTGGGGGGATCATGACCATTTCAGGGTGGTCATGAAAAGCTGGATGCTACAGTCTTGGAATCTGGCACTAGGAGCCACTTACAATACTTTCAGACTGCTTTTTGGGGAATAACTCTCAAACACGATGGGACTGACTTGTGCGTAGACATGGAGGAATTCTGACACCATAGTGATGTCACTTCCAGCCATGACATCACTTTTGGGGAGTCCTGGACAACTGTCATTCCAAAGGGGTCTTGGACTGAAACGCTTAAGAACCACTTCAGTGGCCACATGTAGGGTGTGGGCTGGGCTACAGGTGTATTACTCCACCAGCTACTAGAGATGGCATAGGCAGTGCTAGATGCCAAGGGAGAGAAGTGTGTCTTCCCCATCCTTCAATCACACATTATAGCATAAGAAGAGGTTGAAATCAGTTTGAACTGAAGAGGCTGCAAGTTGCAGACCCTCTACTAGCCTACTCCAGTTTGAAGCCTTACAAGATGTTTTAAACTCATGATATGGATGGGCTGTCCCTGCAAGGAAATACTAGTTTGTACATGGTCAGGACTGCATGCCACTGTCCACAGCCCCTTTCCTTACCACAGTCCATGGTTTCTTATGAAATAAAATTTCCTTCATCAGGATTAATGAAAGGGATAAAGTTACACACAGCCCTCAGTGACCCCCATTATTTCCGATGGAGGAAAATTCCCTTGCATATGTTGTTTCTCTATTTGCCCAAGCTTTCTAGACCCTAAGTTTAAAGAGAATTTGTAAATGCAATTTGATAGGTCCTTTTGTTTAATGGAGGGAGAGGAAGGACTTGAAAGTTACCTAAACTGCTAAAAAGAGCAGCTCATTGATCAGGTAAAATTCTGGATTCTAAGAAAATGGTAACTCACACCAGTAACACAACAAAGTCCAAAATTCAGACTTTATAAATCAGTATGGAGAACACTTTGCTCAATCAAGACCATGAACTTTCACCAAATTATGTCTCCCCAATTAGAAATAGACATTATGACTTACCAAAGGTATGTCCACACCCCACAACTCTCCACCCAGCTTGCAATTAACCTGCAGCAGAATTTTCTGTGCTATGGCCCTAAGTTTGGCAGGCTGGCCCGTGATAGTTCGAGCATTGATGACCTGCAGAAAAAGACAAAGCGTTCAAATAATCAACTCCAAGAGACTATTTACCCTTCCCTCCAACTCCCCATCTGGTGTGACAGTCAATTTTACTACACTTAGGGCCAAGCTATACATTACAATTAACATGTGAGCTGACCTGTTGAGTACTTACCTGAGTGCAAAGGGGAGTGATATTACAACCCAGAGTTGTGCAGCAGGCAGCAGGCAGAAAGTGGGTGGGGAGGAACAACTTCAAATACTTTGCCCACTGTGTCACTTTGACTCAGGTGACAAATTTACACCCAAGTTACTTGTAACAGCAAAAATGCTCCCACCATTACAAATAGCAGAGGGGAATTCTGTATGTTCCACACCAACTGGAATCACTATGAGGGCAAATCCTGGGCCAATACCATGTGTTAGATTGTGCAAACCATGGGACCCATGTTTGGTGTGAAAATGCAGGGCAGAGGTGTCATGTAGGTACCAGATGCCCATCTAATCATCTGCTCAGACATTAAGCATTATCAGCTCAATTGCGCAGGCAATCACCTGAGAAGGAACTGGAGACTGCACACAGCATAGCTTTTTAATCGCTCCATACAAGTCATCTCTGGTCCCAGTGATGATACAAACTACCAACTGCACTGAACTCTGCAATAGAGGAGAAAGAAGGAAGTGACTGGTTAGATTTACAATTCCATTAATCCACCACCCTCTAAGCCCCAGCAAACTGAATCCTGTCACTATCAGACACTGGTCTTATATGGACTATGGATTTAATTGTCCAAATGCCTTGTTAGTTCCATTGCAAACTGTGGAACAGCAGACGAATTGTTATATAAATATGGGTGGATGCTGGGCAGTGTAATAGAAAACTGGATTCAGGATCACTGTCCTTAATCAGTTTCAGTCCAAAAGCTGACTTCATGGCACACAGAATCCTCCAAAGTAATATTATTTAGGATTGGAACAAAATACTTCCATGTGAATATTTGCAGCGATAAGGACACATCTGGGAACACACAACACAGCAAGTTCTACAATATACACCCTACCATATCAAATATTTCCCCACACAAGGCTTTGGAAGACACAAAACACATACTGAACAGCATCTGCCATTTTAAGAGCACCTATATTCATTACTACAATTCCTGATTCATTATATCAGAATTATTGTCTTATATTCCTATTTAAACACCACTAAACTGTTTCAAAAGTCAAAACTTTTAAACACACATACCTCTGTGCACAGTACCGATCTAATGGCTCTGGCATATGTCTCTATTCGGTCATCCTTCAACTCCTTCCAAATAGGGGGGCTTAACTGAATACCAAGAGGGCCACAGATTTTCTGCAGCATTCCGACCAGATTGTGCACTTGCTCCACTGTCCTCTTTGGATAAAACAGTGCCCAACAATGAAGTGGAACCTAAGACCAGGGAAATCAATGCTTATATTAGTGCAGCCCTTTCATCTGACAACCATTTGTTAAACTAAATAAACCATGGCAAATCTTGTCAACAATCACTATTTCTGCTAAGCATACAACTCAAAGTGGAACACTGCACAGCTTGGAGCTCAACAACCTGAAAGTTTAGCAATGACCTGTTATGTTATCACTGAGCACTGGGAGAAACCATCATGTGGTGGCCGAAAGGGTGTATGTCGTGGCATGAACTTTTTATGAGGAACTCTGACTCTCAAATAGCAGTCTTGGTTTCCGAATTCAAAAGACAATAACCCCTACAGGTAGCCCCTTTACCAAAATATAAATGAGGTTTCAAAACCAAAATATAAATGAGGTTTTACTTGAATTGACACATTGATTTGTATGATAAACAAAATGTGAACAACTTTCTATAGTGGTTGCAAAACAGGACATAAATATTTGTTACTATAAATCAATCGAAACACTGGTACAGGGATGTCAAGTTCATCTCAGGGATCACATTTGATTCAAGGCATCTGCTGAGGGCTGGTGATCCAAGGGTCACCCTCCCTCCTTCTCCCTCCAAATATGACCCGCATCCTAAGACAGTTCTAAGAGCCAGGGAGGCTGTGCACACCTTCCCAGTCTTCTAAATGATGTTCTGAGGCTTCCAAAGGCCTCAAAACGTCTCTTCCTGTAGGGGCAGAACTGGTATGATATGGGTCACCCATGAAAGTTCCATGTGCCATATGTTTTGTACTCTTACAACAGTGAATACATATCTTACCTCCCTATCCTGGTCTAGGCATCCATGAAGGAGTGTCGCTGGATATCCACACAGGGATATACAAAACAGGGATCAAATGTTAGTAGCTAACATACCAGGAACTGATAGCTTTGTGGGCCCTTTTTGAATGATCTACCAATTCAGTGCAAAGTACATTACATATTATTTTCTTCTGTATTAATTAATACAATAACCAGTTCACATTTTCAGTGGCATGAGGAAAAAACCCTGTCCATAACTATTCTGCACACAGGAATGAGGCAAAGTAGGGAGGGGGTGAAAAAGATGCACCAGTTCCATTTTTTCAAGGGTACAGAAATTTGAATGAATTTACTGCCTGATGAAATTGTCACAAGAGAAGCTTACTGGAGAGATGCAGACTTCTCTGGTTACTTCTCTGGTCCAGTTAAGGTCCTCTGATGTAGCAAAGGAGGTGTTCTTCAGGTTGATTCTTTCCAAGGGCAGAACTCGTCCTTCTGTCTAAATAAGAGACAGCAAATGACAAATGGAGCACAGGGCTTACGCAAATTGTCCCCAAAACTTGTTTTTAGTTGTAAATCAGAATTACATCCCACCATTCAAAGCAACAGAAACTGGTGCCTTGGAGTAAACGGGAGCCTTTTACTCCCTATCATAGGCAGCCAAATCACATTTGGGATTAGAGAGAAGGTCAAAGTCTTACACTATAGCATGGGTTCTTAGCCATTTGACAATTATAGTCCCCCAGTACATACCATACCCCCTTCATTACTATCAGAAATCATCAACATCACCACTCCTCTTGGATAACAGTAAGACTTTGAAGGATGTCAGTTAGCTTGGTTTTTACTTTACATATGGGCAGCAAAGCACATAACGTCTCAGTCTCTACCAATAAATGTGATCAATTATTATTTTACATTTTTTAATTGGGTTACCATATCCCCAAGGGGTTAAAAATCCCTGCACTGTAGTAAGCGTTAGGTCAGAAATTAAACAGCTTGAGACACCAAAATGTTAACTTACAAGTTGCCACTTATAGGGTCCAGTACATTTGATCTTTGACCTAAATAACTCCATACTAAATGGTGACAGAAGCAAGCCAGAAGCTGAGGGACCCACTTTACACTATAACTTTGGTCTTTGACTGGTAAAGAGGTCAGCAACATCTCTATAAACCAGATGTTTCCTGTACACATAATCATGCAAAACGGGGCAAAAGCTCATAGCTCATACAAAAGCATGTATGAGCTAATAAGAGTAATTGGATTTCAAATTTATGAGTTACTCAGGATTAGCTTTGCTGATAAAGTAAGTATTCTAGGGTGGAACCATGTTATTACAACCAGATCCCCAATATGTTATTACAGGCAGATCCCTAATATTACACTGCCTAATGTTACGATATTTACAACAAAGCAGTTTTGTGAGAGAGCATTTTGGAAATTTATTTAGAAAAAGTTTCCATTTTTTCCTGTAGTTCCCTTGCTGCTCCCCAGTCACTCCAGACATGTGTGTGCGTTGAAATTTCATTACAATAAGAGAGGCACACATCCAGGAAGAGGTGGTATGAGATCACAACATGGACCAATCACACAGGAACTTTCACATCTCTGATCAGTTGCCACAGTGTCTGCACAACTGCAGATGCCATATGCAATACTCTAAACATTTACCTAGCGATTGAGAAGGGCAAAAGAGGATTTTCAGGACAGATTCTCTCTTGCTTGGAGCAGAAAAATAGGTTTCAGGACTTCAGAGAGATTCCTTGCTACTGTCAACAGCACAAGAGTATCTGAGCTACCTATACCAGAGCAGAAGGTCTGCAGGCAAAGCAGTGACTAGGACTGAGATAATCTCACTACCACCATATTTGGCAGTTTCCAGAAGCCAAGAGTCTTCTCTCCCAGCAACCAGGACAACTGACAAAAGATGACAAGAGGGGTGACTCATCATATTCAGGAGCCTTGTGGTATGACCAGCATCAAAGTGGAACATTTTAATGAGAGAGATATACAATTCTCCAAATTACAGTTCAAATTATCCTTGCTTGCATTCACATTATGCGATAATGTTAGTTGAATTTATTCAGTTTGAAAAAAGCCTCCCTCCACTTTCTATACTGCATTTGTAGCATCAGAGTTGGTATATCGGACACTGAAAAGTAAGTTTTTCCTTACCGTGAACTTCTTTTCCAGGATGATAGGAAGGAGGGTGTTCTGCACCAGTGGGTAGTCGCCCCTCCTTCACTTGGAGGCTGGACTCGTACAGTTCTCCTCCCTGAGGGGCAGCCCCACTGCCCCAGTCTCGAAGAAGAGCCGAGCAGCAGCAGCTGCTCAAGATAGCAAAGCGCCCCAGGGCTAAACAGCCAGCGATCGTGTGCAAGCCCTGGAACAGACAATCCACTAGCAACAAAGAAAGGTTAGCGAAAGGAAACCCCCAACCTTTCCCTCCAAGGTCCAGACCATGTCCCATAATTAAGTAGCCAACCAGGAACCGAGGGCCAGAGAGAGGTGGATAGAACACCCTCCTTCCTATCATCCTGGAAAAGAAGTTCACGGTAAGGAAAAACTTACTTTTCCCTGGATTCAGGAAGGAGGGTGTTCTGCACCAGTGGGATATAGCAAAGCATATCCGTCCGGAGGAAGGAAGGGCTGGCCTGAAAGCCTAAGATGTAACTACCCTTTGCAACACCCTCCTGCCGAAAGCTGCATCCGAAGAAGCTGCCTTATCTATCTTGTAGTGCCTGATAAACGAAGTGGGGGAAATCCATGTTGCAGCCCTGCATATGGATTCTATAGACATCACCCCTTCAAAGGCTGCCGAAGCAGCTGCACTACGAGCAGAATGGGCAGTTATGCCGGCAGGAGGGTCCCTTCCCAGGGTCGAATAAGCTAATGCTATGGTCCCTTTAATCCAGTTCGCCAGCGTACTTTTAGACGGACGCTTGCCAACTGCCGAGCCCCTGAAGAAGACGAAAAGTGCATCCGTCTTACGGATGGCTCTCGTTCTGTCAATATAGTAACTGAGGGCACGTTTCTCATCAATTTTGTGCCAACCTTTTTCCCTGTCCGTCTTGGGATGGGGGCAAAAGGAAGGGACCACTACTTCCTGTGCTCTATGGAACTACGAGTTGATTTCAGGGACAAAGGTAGGATCTAGCCTCAAGACTACCCTGTCCTCTTGAACTATACAGAGATTGAGGTTCACTGAGAGAGCACCCAATTCTGAGACACGTCAAGCAGACATGATGGCAATCAAAAACAGTGTTTTAAAAGTGAGGAACTTTAGGTCAACACTGTGAAGTGGTTTGAAAGGAAGCTTTTCCAATGCCCTTAGCACCAGGGGGAGATCCCAGAAGGGGAAATGATGCACCTGTGGAGGACAAAGGTGCTTTGCCCCTTTCAAGAATTTAGCAACGTGAGGGTGATTCAATGTTTTCCCTCCCGATGACGACCCCAGGGTGCTTCTCAAAGCCGCCACTTGCCTGCGGAGGGTACTGACTGATAGTCCTTTATCCAGTCCTTCCTGGAGGAAACCCAGAAGGACCTTAAGCTTGACTTTAAAGGGGGGAAAACCCTGATTTCCGCACCAGGCGCTGAATTTACACCATGTGCAGTTATACACCTTTGTAGTGGACGATTTTTTGGCTGCCAAAAGTGTATCAAGGACCCTGTCTGAGTACCCCTTAGTTGCTAGGACTTTCCGCTCAACCTCCAGGCTGTCAAGCTGAAGATCGCCGGTGGTGGGTGCACTATGGGTCCCTACGTAAGCATGTCCACCCTGAGTGGAAGGGTCCATCCCGGTTCCAAGGCCAGAGACAGGATGTCTGGGAACCAAGGACATCTCGGCCAACGCGGGGCCACCAGAATCACTTCCGCTTCCTCCCTTCTTATTCTTCGTAAGAGGAATGGAATTAATTTCAGAGGAGGAAAGGCATATAGAAGATCTTTCGGCCACTCCAATTGAAGAACATCCACCCCCTTGGACCCCTTCATTTGGAAACGAGAAAAGAACTTCGGGAGTTGGTTGTTTTGGTTCGATGCAAACAGGTCTATGACTGGGTTGCCCCACCTTAGTATTATCTGATGGAAAATTTGTGGATGTAGCATTCACTCTGTATCGTTGACCTGTTGCCTGCTCAACCAGTCTGCAGTTACATTCAGGGTGCCTGCCAAATGCTCCGCTCTCAGCGAGCTCAGGTTGGCCTCTGCCCAAGTGAAGAGAAGATGGGCCTCCTTCATCAACAGCTTTGATCTGGTCCCCCCCGCTTGTTCACGAAGGCTTTGGCAGTCATATTGTCCGTCCGGACAAGTATGTGCGCACCCTGTAATATGTGACAGAAGTGAACCAGAGCCAGTCTGATTGGTGTTGTATGCTCAGGAGAGCTTCCATCATCCGATCTTGTCTCTCCTGCGAGAGCGAGACCGAACCTGATTGGGTGTCTAAAATCAGTCCCAGGTGTTGCAGACACTGTGTGGGGGTCAGGGTACTCTTTGAGAGGTTGACCACGAATCCCAAGTTTGCAAGTCCCCGCAAGGTGGTCACCAAGTCCTTCTCCGCTTTTTCCCTGGAAGGTGATCTTATCAGGATATCGTCCAGGTAGGGGTGCAAGGCAATCCCCTTGCACCTTAGATGTGCCACCAGAGCCACCAACAATTTGGTGAACACTCTGTGTGCTGCCGTGAGTCCGAATGGCAGGGCCCTGTATTGGTACTGATGCTTCCCGTAGAAGAACCTCAGGTACCTCCTGTGTTTTTCCCGGATGGGGACATGGAGATAAGCCTCTATGAGGTCCACTGAAGTCTCCCTGTTGAAGGGACGCAACAATGGACCTCCATGTCTCCATCCTGAACTTCCTCTTTTTGAGGAAGCAATTTAGCCACTTCAAATCCAGAATGGCTCTCTAATCGCCATTCTACTTGGGCACTAGGAAAAACACAGAGTAAACCCCCCTGCCCCTCTGACTCACGGGGACCGGCTCTATGGCGCCGATCAACAGGAGGTGGGCTATGGCTTCCAGCTTGAGGTGATGCTTGACAGGGTCCCGAGAGATCGGAATTTGCCAAAACCGATCCCTGGGGAGCCTGAGGAACTCCAAGGAGTATCCTCTGCCAACTGTTTGCAAGACCCAGGAGTCGGTTGTGACGGACTTCCAGGCCTCTGCAAAGTTGAGGAGACGAGCCCCCACAGGGATCGTCCCCTCTGTGGTATTCATGTCAGGCTGACTGGGAATCCTTGGCGGACTTCCCGGATGTAGTGGGCGTCTGGGGGGCGCATTTCTTAAACTGCGCATTACTTTTATCCCATTTTGGCTTACCCCGAGTGGATTGGTAACCTTTCGCCCTGTAATTCTGACCTGACTGACGAAAGGAGTGAGACCTTTTGGTCTGCTCCTTCTTGGTGGTGGGGAGTACTTTTTGTTTATCCTTGTTCTCGACAAGGAGTGGTTCCAGGGCCTCGCCGAAGAGTTTCTCACCTTTGAACGGTATGTTGAGAATTCTCGAAGCGGACCCAGTATCTCCTTCCCACTGGTGTAACCAGATGTGCCTTCTGGCTAAGACTCCCATAGCCATCGACCTCGTGGACAGCTGCAGTGAGTCATACGCGCAATCCGCCGCTGCCGCGGAAGCCATCGCTATCTTTTTCAAGGTGCAACGGGCTTTCCGAGACAATGACTTGTCCTGTTGAGCCAGCTCTTCTGCCCAAATATACGCTGCCCTAGAAAATATCGAGTTAGTGACAGCAACTCTGAAGGATTGAGCATCAAATTCGAACCCCCTTTTTAATGCGTTCTCTACCCTTTTGTCACAGGGGTCCTTCGGACCAGACTCACCCTCCGAAGGCAGGGTGGTAGATGCTGACACTGCAACCACTGGAGCATCCACCGTGGGGACCTTCAGCTTGGCCATAATTGGCTCTGGTAGGGTGTATAGTTTGTCCATGAGCCTACCGTGCTGTTTAGAGTGGGTGAAATGACTCCATTCCGAGTCGAACACCCTTCCCAAGGCTTCAGGGAATGGGACCACCTGTGGCTTGGCCAGACCCTGAGGGTAGGTCTTGGCCCTGTGAGCGGGAGTGTCAGGTTTGGCTGGATCAGCAGGCATAGTGAGATCCATTGCGGTGGTGGATTTGGAAAGCACCCTGGTGTAGATATCTGGGGGACAGAGTCTATCCACCTTAGGGGGGGCAGAGATGTCATGCTCGTCGCCACCTGACAATTCCCCTTCTTCCCTGTCAGACTGCGAGGGAGAAGACAGGGAGTCCTCCTGAGACTGAGCTTCAGACATGTTATAGAAGCCTTTTTGTTTCTTAGGCCTGACCTCCATGTCCTCAGACTCAGAGTCTGAAGCCACGTAACTGTGTTTGGTTTTAGTGGTGGCTTTCTTAAATTGAGGTGCATGCATGGGAAAGAGTTCTTCAATTTGTTCCTGTAGGATGCCCTTGACCGCATCTCTCACTAACTGAGAGAGTGAAGAAGATAAGTTTAATGGGCAATCCTGATCTCTAACGGGGTCCTGGACGACCTCCCCCCGCTCCAAGGATTCATCTCCAGAGGCCATGCTTCACACTAAACTCAAGACGGCGCCGCGCGCCAAAACTGTGCACCTCAAAATGGCCGCTGGCCAGCAACTCACTGTGAACCACGCGGTTCCCGCCAAGCCGCCTGTGGCCGATCCGGAGCCCTCCCGCAGTGCCACCGACCTGGGGACGCTAGCCTGGGTGGTCTCCTAAAGCGGGGCAGCTACGCGCTGTGCGTGCTGCCTGCTGCAGCCTCCTGGCTGCCAATCAAGCGCCGTTCGCGCTCCGCGGTGCCCGCTCCTCCCTGACGCTCTGTTCCTGGCCGCGAGGCTGAGCAACCTCGCTAGGGCGAAGAGAGGCTGTGCCAGCTATAGCGGCCAGCTCCCTTAGTGCCCCAAACGGCCACTAGCCAGGACCAAGGAGGGAAGAGGAGAGAGAGGAGAAAGAAGAGAATAAGAAAAAAGATAGGGAGAAGGAGAGCTCCCAATCTGAGTCCTGCCTGTCTGCGAGGCTGGACGAGACTGGGGCAGTGGGGCCGCCCCTCAGGGAGGAGAACTGTACGAGTCCAGCCTCCAAGTGAAGGAGGGGCGACTACCCACTGGTGCAGGACACCCTCCTTCCTGAATCCAGGGAAAATATATCGGACACTGAAAGGCAAAACAGGGTACATGGCTTCCATTCCTTTTTTGAAATACAAAGAAATGTCATAAAGTTAACTCATGCTGATTTGGGCCACAAGTACATTTCAACCACAACTCAGAATCCTAGCTTCATACAAACCTTGCCCTAAGTTCTTTCTTGATTACCTTACATATATCATTGTCCAAGCAGAGACCCCATCGTGCCAGCTCATTGTGGGCAGCCTCATTCTTCTGAATTCTGTTCAAAAGCTGTCGCAGAGCTGTATGGTGTTGTTCAGGGCTCAGGTTGATCTGCTGGCTAACATCCTAAGAGGAACAAGAATGGAGATGGGGGAAGAATAAGACAGATCATATATAACCATTTCAACATATACTGAAAGGCTAAACTACACATCAGGACATAATATGTCATCTCAGTGCCTTTACATTTTTTTCACACAGCCATTGATGGAGTTAAAACCCTCTTTCCCCACAAACACTGTGGGAAAAATTAATTGGAACATGAGTGCAAAGCCACCTGCAGGCTTCTACAGGAGCTGCTCATTGCCCACATGCCAGAGTTCTTTTACATGCCCTCTGGAATACCTGTAGGAGGCACATTCTTTGTCTAATTTCCTTCTCTCCTTTCCCCCCCCCCCACATGTTCCTTTCTTCTCTACATGACCAGAGAAGGAGAAGCATCCAGGCTCCTGTGCTGTGTTCCTAAATGATGGACCACCACTGCTGAAGTAAGTCCCCTGACTTTCACACAATGAGAAGACCTAAAGTGGTCTCTGTTCCACAAGTTGTAGATGCCTTCAGTACTGCAGAAGATGCATTATGATAGGGAAACCAAACAAAGTACAGTGGACCCTTACTTTAAAACGGGTTCAATTTTACAATGGACTCTCCACAGTAAAGCAAGGTTTACCATACAGAAGTTATTTACTTGATGATGGGCTCAAAGGTACAGCCAACAAGACCTTATGGGTGATATATAAGCCAATCAGGAATGCAAATGTAAACATTTGCTAGCATCTCGGCCAATAACAGAATTTTTAACATTGTGGCTGTGTGTACTGAGAGAAGGATAAAGTTAAAGGTAAAGATGTCCCCCACTGGTTGCCCTGCTAGTCATGACCAACTCTAGGGAGCGGTGCTCATCCCCGGTTCCAGAACCAGCACTGTCCAAAGACGCCTCCATGGACGTGTGGCCCACATGCATACTGAAAGCTGTTACCTTCCCACCAAGGTGATACCTATTGATCTACTTGCATTTGAATGCTTTTGAACTGTTAGGTTGGCAGGAGCTGGGCTAAAGACGGGAACTCACTCAGTCTTGCAGTACTTGGGTGTCAAACCACTGACCAGACAGATACAACTTTTGTATTTTATGTTTTACAATTATAACATTTTGTAAACTGATGAATCCAGCCCTAACAAGCATATGATTTTTAAGTTACATTTTCTAGAGAGAAATGACTCAGTTGTGCGGCAAAAAATCCAACTTCTAACGGAACAAAAATTCCAACTTCTAAGGGAACAAAAATCCAAAAAACAATGCTTTTGGATTTCATATTACAGTATTTTCACAATACAGTATGAGTCATTGTACAGATGGCCAGATGGCCATTGTAATGTGAGAGTCCAGTTAGTGTATGCCACAGAATGTGGAAGGCAATAGAAACACCAAGGACAAAGGCACGGTCCACCTATATCAGAAGAGCAAGGAGTCTTGTAGGGATAAGTCAAGGAGAGAAAAGTTATCAGATGCTGTCATGCCAATTCTAACTCCTACGTCCAAACCATATAATTCAGACTGATTCATATAATTCAGATTGAGCTATATCTGAGGACTGTGTGCTAACTTGGAACTCAAACATTTTAACATCCAGAGAATGCTACTCCTCCTCCTCCCATAACTCCCATCACTTTCAACACTCAGACAATGGCAATAGTTCTGAAAACTCTTCTTAAGATGAGATTTCAGAAATTACTTGTATTGTTGCAGTGATAAACCAGTTAAAGCCAGGCAAATTTTAGCCATTGAAGGAATCAAGTAATTTTAAATAAGCTAGACAGGAAATTGTGAGGAAGTCAATGCAGCACACTTTGAGACAAAAAAAATCATCACACCATGCCCTATGTGACTTTGGAACAATGAGCTGTAGCTCCAAAGGGGACCCTCAACTACATATGCTACCACAGCAAAGGATCTCATGCCACCTTCATGACTCGAAAATTTTTCTTCATATTCTCTGGAATTCCAGTCAAGAAGGAGAGTTCTGGGAGCAGCAGGATTTCACCCCTCTGCAACTGCAAGAAAATTGAACACAAGGAAGAGAATATGAAAACCAGAGATTTCATTATCATATACATGACTGGAGTATACAAGCATGCATGTTTGTGTGTGTGTGTGCACACACGACAAGCATATACAGAGCAGAATCAGGGGAGAAGAGGAGCCTATTCACAGCACTGAAAGCTTCTAGGAACTTTAACTGCCGCTGCTTCTGTTTATAGTGCCATTAGTTAAC
Source organism: Cryptoblepharus egeriae (assembly GCA_030015325.1). Classification (NCBI taxonomy): domain Eukaryota; kingdom Metazoa; phylum Chordata; class Lepidosauria; order Squamata; family Scincidae; genus Cryptoblepharus; species Cryptoblepharus egeriae. Next base: position 23,844,283 of record JAREYC010000011.1, read on the forward strand.
TGGTCAAGTAGTAGAATGTACAATATGAAAAAGGATTCTTCTGCTGGTTGTTTTGTTACTACTCCAACAACCACTCCAACTTCCTATAGTTTTTGATTCTTCTATCACTGTACTAAAATGAGGAGACTTAACACAAAATTGTGCCTCAGGACGACAAAGCCCTATAACTGCCCTCCTGGACAGTTTAAATTGTGCCTACAGATGGAGCCAGGACTGCCAAAGGAAAGATCAAGGGGACTGATAGAGACTAAACAGCCTTTCCCCCTTAATTGGAGATAAGTGTAGGTTACTTATGAGAGCTTTTCTGAATAACAGGGGCCCAAATAAGGCATCAGATCTCAGCTTTCTGAATGTCAGTGATGTACTGTTGACCCTGCTGTTCTGCAGAGCTACTAAGAACATCCTTCAGGGTCACAATAGAGGAAGTTTGCCCTGAAAGAGGCTGCCCCCAGTATATGCCTCAATAGGTTTCTGAAGGTAATTTATATGCGTTTTCTCCCATCTGCTTCAAGGAAGCTGGCAGTGGAGAAGCAGCAAAGGCAGGAGGTACCAACATGCCATTAAAGAAGCAAGAGCAGCCTTGAGATCAAGTTCCCAGTATTTCCCCCAAACCCTTTACAATTGAAAACCTTGCCTGGAAACCTTTTACAATTGATATAGGATCCCATAGGGTGACTCTCTCCCAGACAGAGACAATAGGTGTCATTCCTGTCAGCGGAAGGTTCTTTTGCAGTGCTTTTTAAAGCATGACCTTGGTTGCCATTCTTTTAAACCTTGCTCGCATCCTGACAAACCAAGAAGAAATTTTCTTCTTTTCCTTGTGTAGAATTTCTAACATTAAACAAATTTGAAAATGGAGATAAACACCTTTTCTGAGGAAGCTAAAGGACAAAGGGAAGCATTCCTCATGCTGATGCTTCAGTGGTGCTCAAAAAGAATTGAGGCACAAAACTGACACACAAATGTGAATGGGGTCCTCTTGCTTGAGTACTAAGACAGAATGCTCAAAAAACTTCTAGAAGTTTCTGAGACTGGCTCTACTTGCGTTGATTATGAGAGACTGCAGAATGTCAACAACTCACCTTTCCTGGAGGATTCTTTCTTTCACTGGGTCTGTGAATCAGAAGTGGCTGGCTAAGTTCTCCGATTTTGATCCCATAATTTTTACTGAAAAAAGGAATATTATGTGAAATTCCAGAGATAGCAATTCATTTTAAACTACAAGAATGAAGCTCTAATATAAGAATCTGTTTAGGTAGCAGCATGGCAGCCCTTGAAAGCTTTCTCATGGACTTGCTTTTTCCACTGTCCTAATTCCGTGGTTCTCAAACATTCATGTTCATCACCCCACCCAGTATGGAGACTTCTCAAACTGGGGACTCCTTAAATAGTTCTAGTCGTATCTTTTACCTGTAGTAGTCTACAAAGGTGGTCTCCTTCCCATCAGACATGGTAAAACTGTCCTTTGGTGTCTTGTTCCAATCAATGTCATCAACACGGTATGTGTTGTTGTTGTAACGGGTAATTATTATGTTGCCAATTAAATGCTTTGTACATTCATCCTGGAAGTTTTCTTTGCTGTTCTGGTATATGGCATGCCTTTAGGAAAAGGGATAGACACAAGCACTTTTCACTTGACCCACCCAATCAAAAGACTGTGTGTAAATAAATACTTTTCTATTTCTCGTACAAACAGAATTAATGCCAGGTATCTATCATATGAATGTTAAGGTGTTGTTGTGTAGTTGTTCTGTTGTGTATATAACAGGCTGATGGAAGTATAAATCAAAGGAGTCAAAAGACAAAAGCAACCCTTTGAAAGCAACCTACAGGAAGTTTGGTGCAAATGCCAGTGACTGCATTATACTATATTTTATATTATACTTCTGGTGACCAATGGCCCTGAAATATCTAGACTGCATACAGCCTATCAAAACTGTATGAGGAGGCCATTACTGAGCTCCTTAGCATGTAACAGATATTTCACAGTGCTCCTGCACAGCTCAGAGCATCATCCCCCAAACCATGGCTCCCAATCCAGAACCATCATGATGCCAATTCCCTCCCTAAGCAGCACTTCCTGGGACAGCAGGCTACAGATGCAGAACATGTACTGAGGAAACTGATTGAGAGGCAGAATGGTTAAAGAAGCATCTCATCCATTACCTTTATCCCTTAGTGCAATAATTTTCAACATACATTGGGTGTTATGCAGGTTGCTTCTTACTCACATGACATCCAGGACAGAATCATTCCTAATCACCTTGTGAACAACATCGGTTAACAGAAAGAGACCCCCATCTGTCCTCCGGATACTGGCTGCATAGCCAGGCCATATCTGCAACCTTTTATGGAAGTAAATTTCACAAAGAACAATAAATAAATAGACTTGGCATCAACTTCTCTAGTAGAAGATGCAGCAAACACATATTATCCTGAGACATATAGGCCATTTTAGGATAGACAGACCTTTCTACAATTAGTAATATATAGAGAGGAAAGCCCCATATCTGTGGATGTGGCACTCCCACCACCACCCATTACATTATATTTTGTGTTTATTTTGCACTGGAGGACCAGTATTCCTTGCTTTAAATTAAAATGAGATCTGCAGGCCTGCATTAACCTGCATCTAATAGGAAAAGCAAGACATTTCCTGCTTCTTGTTAGTTTCTCTGTAGCATGCAGATTGATGATCAGCTTGCTGCATAGCTTTGTTTAAGCATGTTTAACATACTTGCTCTTTCAGTATGACTACATAAAAAACAAGGCAATTTAATGGCTGTGGGGGGTGCCAGTTTTCTTATCAGCAAGGGGGATGGAACCCCTGCCTACCTTTATTCTACTGGAAAATTCCACAGAACAGCAATACCAAAGCCAGCAAAAAGCTGGCAATATCTAGCTCCACCACAAGTATGTATATGAACAATGTTTATATCAAGAGACAGACTGCTCAATCTATGTATTAGAAGAGCAATATTCTGGAGCTTTCAGTCTATTGGGAAATAATGGCCTGGTTCAGATATAATGGTTAGGACTGGGCCAAAGATAATTCATGTTCCAGTATACTCCTTTCCTCCCTTAATAACAAGCTGTGCCCAAACCCTGGCCTAGGGGTGAGATGTGGCCCTTGGAAAACCCCCTCCAGCTGGCAGACCAGCCCTGTCTAATCCTCAAAAGAACACCCTTTGCCTTTGGAGGGTGTTTTGAGAGTAGCTGGAACCAATTGTATTGGCTCTGCATTTCCATTGGACTATTTCTGTGGCGTGGAGAGGGGGGATTTGCTGCTTGGGTAACAGCCTATCCTCCATATCAATTTAACCCAGGCCTTCATGCTTCACATGCAGCGTATGCAGCACCGAGCACAATACCATAGTCTCTCAAGACTGGTGGCTGCATATACCCTCTCTCTCTCTCTCTCTCTCTGTGAAAGTATTCATAAATGGTTTGAAGATCAGTCCATCTCTCCAACTCCGAGTAAGCCACAAATCTGTCCAAAGTATTTTAAGATTGTTATTTAAAATACTTAGGATTACAGTGCATGAAAGACTGCAGTGTGTATTTGGAGCTGGATAGAAACAAAAGCAAACCTATCTGTTGTTCAACAAAAAATCCTGCCTGTTGCTTAAAGTGTACAGCAAGTCTTTCACATCACCATCACAGAGCTGTAATATAGTAGTACTCAAACTTAGAGAGAGATTTCTCCCTAAGTCTCTGCAAAAGAGGAGCTGGGGCAATGACATGAACCTTTGGATCATGCTGCTGCAGAGGGAGTGGGGGGCAATAGATTGCTTTACAGAATCTGGGCTTAGAAAAAGTGAAAGCTTTTGGCATGAGTCAAGCCTGAATCAGACCAAAAACTTGCACTTTTAAAAAGCCATGGGGAGAGGAGTGTCTACAAAGCAATTTCAAAGGAACAAATGCACCTTTACACATTTTGAGTAGCACTGCTTTAATTTATGACCGAATCCTATTCAACTTCCCAGAACTGATGCAGCTGCAGTGCAGCCCAGAAGTAAAGAAACAAATGCTCCCTTATCTTGGGGAGTCACATCTGTGACTTCACCACCACCATAAGTGGCAGCATGCACCCCATTGGTATGGCTATAGTAATACTTGAAAGTTGAAAAGAATTTGGTTATCAATGAACTGCTGAAATGCCCAGACACAAGCAAAAGACATGAAGAAATGTACCAACCTATACTGCTGCAGCACAGAAGCACTGGTAGGGTCAAAGAAATTCCTCCCAACAATTTTCATATCTAAAATCCTCATCACCCTATAATGGAAACCCAAAAGTAGTTGAAGAGAATCTAAACAATTGGAAATGTATCATCTGATATAAGACGAACCCATGTTATACACAAACATCTTCTAGATCAATAGTCTTCAAAGTGGGGGTCACAGATCCCCAAAATGGGTGTCACAAAGACTTAGGGACCACCATCTTGTCCTGGAGACTCCCAAAAATCAACTTCACGATGGTGCACACTACCCCATCATGTCATATGTCACTGGATTTGTCTTGAAAAGCTGAATCCAATGCAACATTCTGTTTTGAAATACAGTGGCGCCTCATGTAACAAATTTAATTTGTTCCGAAGGCATGTTTGTTACGTGAAATGTTCTTTACGTGAAGTGGATTTTCCCATAGGAAATAATGGAAACTCAGATGATTGGTTCCATAACCCCAAAAATATTCATATAAAATATTAACTGGACGTAAAAATGATGACAAAACACTGGAACTGAATTCAAAACATGCATTCAATGTGCATGATCCTACAAAGTCTACTTAGACTGCAGTCCTAAAGACACTTTCCTAGGAGTAAGCTCCATTTAACACAATGGGGCTTACTTCTGGGTAGACACGGTTAGGAGGCTGCAATCAAAGGCACTTTCAAAGTGTCTCTCTGCTTTCTCCTTCTCTTCATCCTGAGCCTCTCTCTCCCCTGCTCCCTTCTGGCTAGCCCTGAGCTGCTTCCCTCTTCTCCACTGCTGTTCTCTCCCTCTGCCCAGCAGACACCCGGCCATAGGAGGAACAGCGCAGAAGTGTTGCTTTTGCTATGGGCAGGCGTGCTAGGCAGCCCTGAAGCTTTTGAAAAGGACTGCCGGCCAGCACATCTGCCCCAACTGCCAACGAGTGTGTTTGTTACATGAAGCACAGTTTGTTACGTGAAGCAGAATCCTAGAGAAATTTTTTTTGTTACATGAAACATACTCTATGTGAAGCGTTTGTTACATGAAGGTGCCACTGTAGCTCATTCCTGTCAAACATTATGCAAAAAACCGAAAAGCAAAAATTCGCATAGAAAATGCATGGGAAAATGAAAGCAATTTATATCGCAGCTTTACTCGCAAGTAGGCAAACGTGCCATAGTCCATTGGAAAGGGCAGGCTGAGTGCAACCCAAGGACACCATAAGGGTCCTGATCCAAACCCTGATTGCTGTGCCAACTTGGTCTAGAGCAATGGTTTTCAAACTTTTTAATACCAGGACCTACTTTTTAAAAATGACACTATTGCAGGGGTGTCCAAATCCCAGCCTGGGGGTTTGATGCGACCTGCGGCAAGCCTCAATGCAGCCCGCAGCAAGACCCCTACATCTGACCCTGGGTAAGCCTTGTAATCCTCTTTATCTACCCCTAATAAAATTTTATATGTAAATTTACATGTAAATTTGAAATATAAATCATTTTTATGATTTATACACTGTGTCAGAGAGATGATGTAGTCCTCCTGTCAAAAAGTTTGAACACCCCTGCTATAAGCTTTTAAAAAGGAGTTATAGAAAGACATTTTATTGGCAAATAGTAATAACCAGAAAAAAGATCCACAAATATTTATTTCCCTTTATATGCTCTATATACGCAAATGCTCTCAAACTATAGGAGCTCAGCTCTTTGCAGAGTAATTTGCAGCAAATGTATCCAATTTCTGAATAGGCTTAGGGCTGCAGGTGATTAGTTGTCCAATCCATCAGCTTTTGGTGACCCATCCAAAGTTATGTTGTGACTCATCAGTGTCCCCCAACCCTGTCAGGGAACTTCTGCTCTATTCAAATAGGGCTATTCTCAAAGGCTATAGGAGAAGCAACCCTTATTAGTTCAGATCTCATACATAAAAAATGAATCTTATTGTCCTGTGAATTTATCTGAACAAAAATTTATTTATTGTCCTGTGAATTTATCTGAACAATAATGAGACCCACACTACAGTCACAAGAATGGATAGCATTAACAATATGCAAGAAGAACAAATCCTTGTGAGCAAGTGGGTAAGGCATCATAGGTCCACTGTAAAGAACTTAAAGATAAATTACTCTCTACCTTGTTCCTTCCTCTCAGAGAAGAATGTCTCTAACAGCTACTGAGTTATTATTACTAAAGTTTTATTCTCATCTCGACAGTAAGTTCTGCCAACTTTATTGGGGCTTACTCTCAGTTAATATAATTCATGTAATTTCAATCTAAAAAAACTCAATTTTAAAAAATAATTGATTTTCATCTGACTGGCACATTGCCTTTTACTGAAACAGAAGTGAGAAGAAGTCTGCTGCTTAAATTCCCCTTACCTCCTGAAAACAACATTGTAAAATGGGATACACAAGTCCGAACTGGGTTCTAGAATTTTGGTCATCTGTATCTTTAGTGTGATCTCCACTTCATCTGTCCTCCTTTGACATTTCAGCTTAATGTTCTAAAGTGACAAGAAAAATCCAGGATCACTTCAGCACTTCTTTGGATCCACTATCCCGAAGGTCAGACAACACTTCTGAATGTTTTCAAGGTAATATAGAACTGGACTCTTGCTTTCTTCCAGTTCCTAAAAGTGATGTGTTACTTTGGAGAGTATTGCTACCTGGGCAACAAAGCAATTTTTAAAGTGGTGCCCTCTAGTAGTTCCACTCCTCTTGCTTAAATACCAGTCTTCATTTATTGATAGTGTCTCTTCTGCATCCCTTTTAAGGCAGACTTTGGGAGCAGAGAACCATTTACTGACTTATTAACTGTTTTGGGAATTAATTTTTGTTGATAAGTGGTATACAGGACAGCAATCAAGATCCATTCTCAGACTCCCAACCATGGATACCAAAACTCATCAGTGGTCAGATCTGTGGGTCAGACACATTGCTGTAATCAGAAAGTAACCCAAGGTAAACAGGGACAAGGCAACTGACAGACAGGATGGATTACTGGGGCTTGTCTGAACCTTCCTTTGAAGAACCCCAGATTATGGGGAAAGGCTTGGTGCACATGTGTGGTTACAACCCCATCATCACAGCTTAGAAGGTATTTCAAAAGACTCTGGGTTGAGGGAAGATGTTGGATTAAAATCTTCCTTTATGCTCTTCTTATGAATTACAATTGGCCCTGAGTAGCTGCCCCCCTCAGCAGGTGTGACCCAACAACGCGCATCAAATGGTGCAAGGCGCAGCATGTCACCCTTGGGACTGCACAGGCACCAAAGTTGGCACTTGCACAGTTGCTTCTGAAGCCAACTGGCTTCAGAAGAGTACTGCGCAGGCACCCACTCTGATGCCTGCACAATCTTCTCTGAAACCGGCCAGCTTCAGAGGAAACTTCCTCCTCTCTAAGGAGGATCAGCTTGCACCTCTGTGTGGCCATTAGCTCTGCCTCCCTAATGAGGTTGAATGGTTGTGCAGAGGCTTGGACATGCGCAGTGCGTCTCTGCGCACAGTGCCTCAGCCGGCCATTCCGGCCAGCTCCAAGGTGGAGTGGCAGCTTTTGGCCAGAATGGAGGCGCTGATGCCTGGTGCCGCCTAGAGTAGTGTCAAACTCCTCCAGTGTGTCACCCCCCAGGGGCACGTCACCCAGTGCAGCCCGCACCTCCAGGACAGAAACAGAAGGCATTTCCAGTCAAGTAGGGGTTGCTACCTGTGCCCATCCATGGGTGTTGAACCTGCAGGTAAGGAGGGTCTACTCCCTTATACACTGAAGCAGTACACCCAGCAATTTTTGTTCACTTTTACTGAATTCTCATGCAAAATTAGAAATCCCTCAGCACCCAAGTATTTTTTCTGCATTATTCAGAAAGTATCATGAATTGCTCTACTCTCACAAAGAAGGATTTCTCAAATGTCAGCACTCATGCAGGAAAATTCACATAAAGAGATAAAGCAAAGAAGATGGTGGGGTCATATAATCCACCTCAGAAGACATGTTTTAGCAAACTATTCAGATGAAACTTTGGATCTTACTTGAGGCAGCTTGATGGGTAAGTAGAGAATAGAGCCATCAAACGCAGTCACATCACCCGTCACCGACTTATGCTCCTTCAACATTCCAAAACGCATACTTTTGCATTCCACATTGGGGCTGAAAGACAAAACACAGACAATAAAAACTATGAATAATTGTGTGGAACTGACCATGTGTGTATCCTCAGCAGCAAACCAAATATGCATTTCATGCCACCTAAAGAAGTAGCTGTCTATTGCTACATACACAACTGAGATACTCACAGCACCTTGAAACTAAAACACCTTATTTCAGTAGAGGCATTCAAAGATTCACATATTAAAAATATATGTGACTGTCTAAGCAGTGGTACTCTGGTATTTCAGCCCAGGACACCCTTTCAAACTTAAAAATCTATCTGGGACCCCCTGTCAAACTTACCGGGATGTGACATTACTGATGCCAGAGCTCCTCTGTGTCTACTTGGAAATAAATCCAAGTAGAGATTGATGATTGTAAAGTGTATTCTCCATGCATGGACTTGCCATACATACTGATCAGATGTCAGTCATGCATCCCAGCAAAATAAGCCAGACCACCCTGCCTGCAGTTCCTGTGATAGTTTATATGAGTATAACTCAAGGACTAGAAAATTCAACTGTTTAAAACCACAACATGAACTATGCAATCCTACCCATTTACTCAGAAGTCCCTGTATTTGCTGCTTACTCTCAGGAAAATGTATGTAGAATTGCAGCCTAAACTCCAGAAAGCAAGAAATAAGAGTACAATTTGAAAAAAGCTGTTTAAGAACAAGAAATAGGCAGAATTTGTCTATGCCCGCTCTCAGCTACTCAAACTTCAAAGTTTGGAACCAAAAGAAGTGAAATAACTAAGGGAAATATTAAGATTCAAGAAGTACTACCTAAATGTCACATGATACTGATACACAGCTTCATTTTGACAGTGAATTTTGATCAGGTTCACGCCCAAGGGGACCGTCATTCCTTTGGAGCCCTGCTTCACTAATGGTTCTCTGGAAGGACAAAAGCATGTGTGAAAGAGCCGACCAAGGCCAAATTCAAGAGAAACATTATACTATGACACTGACATGCAGCCCCCCACACTATGAATGGATCTAAACCCTTCCCCTTTCATAGTGACCACAGAACTAGCAATTCCCCTTGTGAGGAGGCGAGGAAGTGTATCCCATCTCCTTCCCATGGTTTGCTTTTATGTAAGCTACTCTAAAATAAATCTTCTGAAATACAATCCATCCTATACATCAGCGTTCTTGAGTATTTCATCCCAGGATGTTCTTCTGAGAAAGACAATCTGTTCAGGACCCTCCCCCGGAAGTGATATCAACCTGAAAGAAATATCATGGCTGAAACTGATGTTATGGGTGCCAGAGCTCCTCCACACCTACTTGGAAGGAAGTTCTGTTGTGGTCAATGGGACTTTTACAAATCAGCCTCTAGGGTCTCTAAACAGCTTGGGAACCACTGAACTAGACAGCATACAATTCTTATTTCAATCATTGCATACTTACTTTCTCTCTAGCTTCTCATTAGAAACTGTTGGTCCAGGCTTTTCTGTAGGTGCTGAATGAAAAACTCCTGCACCTATTGCAGAGGAGTCTCCTGCAGCTAAAGTGGAACCCCTGCCAAGTCCCATGGCTGATCTTCCAAGAGCGACAAAAGGCATTTCACTTTCTTTATGATCAAGTGCTCTGAATGCATTTGAAGGACAAAAAAGGAAAATAGAAATTATTCACCTATTACACTGATGAAATCACAGTGACTGGAGTTTTTGTAATGCCAGAATAGTACAGTGGACTGTTGGTCTTTATTGGGTCTTTACCCAATAAACACCCAGGATTGGTCTTTATTCAGCCATAAAATTAATAGGGTGGCTAAAGGCCATCCTTCCACTCAACCTATCACAAGGGACTATTCTCTAAACCAGGGGTCAGCAATCTTTCAGCAGTGTAATGCCAAACCTATGTTACAATGTTGTTCTGCGTGCTGATATGATTATAAAATTTTATATATATGTATATAAAACACACACAAACGCTTTATATGCATGCTTATACAATGTAAATTATAATTCGTACTATATAACAAAAAGAGCTTCTTTAGATATGCACAAAGGAACAGGAGGAGAGATGAGGGAATGGGGCTGCTCCTGGACAAAGATGGGCAACAGATGTCTGGAAACCAGGAGAAGGCAGAGCTGCTCAACTCCTACTTTGCATCCATCTATTCTTGGAAGGGGGGCTGTGCAAATGGGGGTACGGGATCATTGGCTGATGCGGGGATGTGCTTGCATCCCCAAAGAGGTAATGAAAACATGAATGGTGCAGAACAGCAGATTAAGATTGACAGAGAACTGGTTCGAAATCACTTAACTGGCCTAAATGAATTAAAGTCATTTGGACCAGATGAGCTGCATCCTCGAGTTCTTAAGGAACTCACAGATGTCCTTGCAGAGCCTCTGTCGATCATCTTTGAGAAATCCTTGAGGAGCGGAGAAGTGCCTGGACTGGAAGAGGGCAAATGTAGTCCCAATCTTTAAGAAGGGGAAAAAAGAAGACCCAGGAAATTATAGACCAGTCAGTTTAACTTCAATCCCGGGCAAGATATTAGAACAAATCATAAAACACACAATTTGTGCACATCTAGACAAGTAATTGGTGATCAAAACAACCCAGCATGAATTTACCAAGAATAAATCTTGCCAGACAAATCTGATCTCCTTTTCTGATCGGGTTACGAGCTTACTGGACAGTGGCAATGCTGTGGATGTCATTTATCTTGACTTCAGCAAAGCATTTGACAAAGTCCCACATGACATTTTAATTGGGAAGTTGGAAAAATATGGGCTAGACGAGGCAATCGTTAGGTGGATCTGCAACTGGCTCAATGGCCACACTCAAAGGGTTTTAGTAAATGGTTCTGCACCAACCTGGAGGTCAGTTTCAAGTGGGGCACCTCAAGGCTCTGTCTTGGGCCCGGTTCTATTTAACATTTTCATTAATGACTTAGAGGAAGGGATACAGGGGAGCCTGATCAAATTTGCGGATGACACCAAGCTGGGAGGAGTAGAAAACACAACAGAAGACAGGAGAAACCTCCAGGAGGATCTGGATAAACTAGAATTCTGGGCTGTAACAAATAGAATGAATTTCAACAGGGAGAAGTGCAAGGTTCTGCACTTAGGAAATAAAAACCAAAAATACAGGTATAAAATGGGAGATGCTTGGCAGCACAACATGTGAGCGGGATCTTGGAGTCGCCGTGGATCACAAGCTGAACATGAGTCAGCAGTGTGATGTGTCTGCAAAGAAGCAAATGCCATTTTAGGCTGCATTAAGAGGACTGTAGCTTCCAAGTCACGAGAAGTTCTAGTTCCTCTTTATTCAGCATTGGTCAGACCTCACCTTGAGTACTGTGTTCAGTTCTGGGCATCTTCCTTTAAGAAAGATTCAGCCAAACTGGAGCAAGTCCAGAGGAGAGCGACAAGAATGATAAGTGGGATGGAAGGGAAGCCCTACGAGGAAAGGTTGGGGGAACTTGGGATGTTCAGCCTGGAGAAGAGGAGGCTGAGAGGAGACATGATTGCCCTCTTCAGATACCTGAAGGGCTGTCATAGGGAGGAAGGGGCTCATTTGTTCATAGCTGCTTCTGAAAGCAGGACTAGAACCAATGGGTACAAACTGCAAGAAAGGAGATTCCAGTTGGATATCCAGAAAAAAATTCCTGACTGTGAGGTCGGTTCGGCAGTGGAACAGATTGCCAAGGGAGGTGGTGGACTCTCCCTCACTGGGGATCTTCAAGCAGAGGCTCGACAAGCACCTGTTGGGGATGCTCTAGGGGGATTTCCTGCTGCAGGCAGTGGGTTAGACTAGATGACCTACTAGGTCCCTTTCAACTCTATGGTTCTATGATATATGGTGTGATACACACACACACACAAACCATATATATAGTATAATTTACATGCATTATATAATTTACATGCATATATAGCATGTATAAGCAGAGACGATCTCTTAGGGCTTTTCTGACCTCCTGCCAGCACATGGCTCCCCCTGCAACCCCCAAGGGGCTTCTCCATCGCTGTGGTGCTGTGGGAGCTGGAGATCCTGAAGAACAACTTGATCCTATCCTTGCCGTGCCTCTTCCAAAGAGGCTTACTTCTGAGCAAAGATGCTCAGGATTGGGCCCTTTACCCCTTCCTGGGAGTAGGCTCCATTGACTGCAGTAGAAAGTCAATGTACAGACTTTACTTTCTGAGTAGAAAGTACAGAACTGAGTTCTAAGTATGCATTCTTCTCAACCCCTTGCATTGTGATACTGGCTGGGTGGGGAGAGACTGTGCCATTCTGGGCACCAGTGAAGGTGACAGGCAGTTTCCTATGGGCAAATGGGACAGCAGCAGCGGCAACACCTCCTAGCTATGTGTGCTGGGGTGCCTTGGTGAGCCGCCAAGCACCATTCCGAGTGCTGAGCTTGGCCCTAGTGGTAGGGGTTGCCTGCCCTTGTTCTAAACAACAAGATAAAGATTCACAAAGCATTTTCATTTTATATTTCTATACCACCCTTCTTCCAAGTTGCTTAAGGTACATGGTCCTTTCCTTCCTTTTATCCTCACAACAACCCTCTGGGGTTGGTTTCATCCCTGAAAACTGTCTCTAGTGGAGAAGGCTACAGAAAAATAGCTCAACACTGATCATATAGTAGAACTAAATCCAATGGACACAAACTAGAAGAGATTCTAATTGGAAATCAGGAAAAAAAATTCCTGATGGTAAGGACATAAGCAGAACAGATTGCCAGGGAAGTTGGTGGATTCTCCTTCACTGAGATCTTCAACCAGAAGCTAAACAAGCACCTGGTGGTGATGCTGTAGGAGGATTTCCTGATACAGCCATGGAATTGAAATAGATAACCTTGTAGGTCCCTTCCATGATTCTATATGACCAGTGGGTTTCATAAGATATTAAAACTATGACATGTTTTGTGTCCACCCAGAAGACAATCCATCAGATCATAGAATCATAGAATCCTAGAGTTGAAAGGGACCTAGTAGGTCATTTAGACCAACCCCCCTGCCTGCAGCAGGAAAGATCTAGGACCTTCATTTGAGGTTAGGGTCACAAGTCATTGTGACTGAATCTGCTGAAACAAATAAAAAGCAGACACATACACTTTTAAGTCTCTGGCCTCAAAACATTTGATGAGCTTACCAACCTAATGTACTGCCATTCAGCCTCTGCTGGTGGGGCACATCTTTCTTGCCAATCTGCAGTTTCCTCAACCTGTCTCACTCACCGGCCACGTCCCAGCAGCAGCTTCTCCACCTTGCTATCTCCAGCAGGTCCTGCATGTGTACTTTCAGGCTGTGCTGCTAAATCCACTTTGGGTTTAATGTTCAGGTCGCCCATCCCTCTTCCTGTGTCACCAATCCCTCTTCCTACATCGCCCATCCCTCTTCCTACGTTGCCCATCCCTCTTCCTACAATGCCCCAAATGCCTCGACCTGGAACAAAAAAGCACAAAGAAAATTATTTAGGTTGAAAATAAAGTTTGCTCCAGGCATATATTTTAGAAGTTGAATACCATTATGAAAAAGATGCTGCAGAGATGACTTACCCAGAGGTGGTCTAGGAGAAGTGTCAAAACCAAGGCCCCGGAACATGGCAGACAAAGGTTGGGCAGCTGTAAAAGGTGCCTGAAGGTAATCCCCCACAAAAAAATTAGTATGCTGTTAAACTTAATACTGCTAAATACTTAAACAACTGCAAGTGACAGGTGTATTTTTACGTGTTTTAAAAGTACCTATTTTTAAAAGTCTTCAAAACTGAAACTGAATTTATCAAAGGAACAATTTTAGATGGTAAAGTTTTACATGCCGCTAAAGTTGCAGGGTACTTCTGTGCCTGCAGTTTTCTCATCTAGACCAACCAATAGATATTTGGCCCTATTCTTCATGCTGCAAAGGATTTCTTAGAACACACTCCTAACATCACTTACACTGCAGTCCTAAACATACTTGCCTGGGGATAAGCCCCACAGAATACAAAGAAATAAACTTCAGAATAGATATGCCTAGAAATGCACTGCTCGTTTCCAGTCCATTTTTACCCATTTTCTGCAATAGAAGTTGCCTAAAAGGTCTCCCACCCAACCCGTCGTCTCAATTACAACCCTTCAAATAATCCAAGGCAGGGGAGCAGGATCATGCTGCTGCCATTTTGGAAAGGCTTTTTAAATTCATGAACCTCCAGAGCTCTTAGTGATCTGGGGAGCCCTCCACAGGGCTTACTGCGCCTCCAAACATGGTAAAAATAGAAAAGCTATTTTTTGTTTCACGACAGGAATTGGAAGCGCCAATTTTGAACATGTTTGGAAGTGTGGGGAGCCCTGTGGAAGGCTCCAGTCCTAGCGGCTCCAGTCTTGTGGCTGGTGAGTTTAAAGAAAAACCTCCCATCCCTGGTAGCAGCACCATCCTGGAGACTATGTTGCTTTCATAGCCCCTTATTTACATACAAACTGTCTATCCTGCCTGCCAAAAGTAAGAGGATGCCCTTTAAGCAAAAGGGTTATAAGCAGGTTATATTCACTAATGGCTGAATTTCTGCTGGAAACTCTTGCTATATAAATGATGGGTGTACCTGTTGTATACGTCCTGAGGCCTTATTTACTCCAGCATCCTGTCCCTGCATCCTGACTGCTGAGGTCAAGGATCTTCCTCTACCATACATAAAGTCTTCAGTCCGATGCTGCTGCAGCTGAGCCTCAGGCACACTCTCATTGTGAGACAGAGTAGGAAAAACACTCCCCGGAAAAGGGGCTCTTGTAGGATGCATGATGATACTGCTTGAGAGAAAATACATTTCATAGACTTATTATCATCATCTGTAAGGTGGGAGATGGGAGGAAAACCCTCTTCCACCCACCAAGTCCTCTTCCCCTATTGTCCAAGTAAAGAAATTGGAAATTTGATAGCAGGCTGAAAAAACCTGTTTGAATTTGTTTTTTTAAATGCTTGTTAAAACGCTTTTGTTTATCTGGGGTATAAACTAGAGGATCCAAATTTACTTAAATAATAATTTCCCAATTTCTTTAAATGACATGATGTAAGCCTCAGGAAGTTAAATTTAATTCACAGTAACCATGATACCAAAAGCTATTGCAGTAAAAAAAAAAAAATGAAAATATCAGTGTCACACTGATATGCCACAGAAATTGTTTGGTTCTTTTCGAAAAAAATGTGAGCAAGGAAACAATTTGAAAGACCTTCTCAGAGAGAAAATTGCACAGCTAGGGAGCATCCACGGTTAGATCCACACCAGTTGGATCTTTCCTTAGTGTTGGGACAGAATTTGAGGCCTCAGATCCAAAAACTGGACAGTTTGATATGAAAGAAGGCTATCGTCTCACATCTCCTGGAGATGTAAAAGCCAAGACCAGTACTTAGAGGGAAACCTAGAAACAAACTGAAGCCAGTGTAGTTGGTGCACAGTGGATTGCATATGTTCTCTACTATTTGCCCTACATACAAATGCATGTCACACAGAAAAGGTAACACAACACAACCTATGTACAACATAATGGCTTTATACAATCTTTGTGTTTGAGAGGGCATCTTTGTGTTTGAGAGGGCATCTGTCTCAGAACATCAGTTGCAAGGGGGTGGCAACAGGATACAAGGATCTTGCTGTCTTGAATGCTCCCAGAGGAACCTGGTGGGTCACTGTGAGAGCCAAGAAGGTCAACTAGAAGGGCCCTTGGCCTCATCCAGTAGGGTTTTTCTTACTACTGAGTATGAATAACAATTGCCAAGTCCAAGTGGTCCATGTAGTGCTACAACTGGGAAATATGCCAAAGCCAGTGAAAGATACTGCCAGAAACTACTTAGACTTCCGGCACCCTCTCAAGCAGTACCGCTTCTGCCATGACATAACTTCAGAGTGCTTCAGCTGCAGACTAACGCATCAGCAGAAGAAGCATAGATGGAGGAGGAGCCAACATGTCAACTGGGCTCCACCATATCTTCAAAATATGATCAAGATCAGCAGATTTTCTCTTCTGTCATTCGCAACATGCGAGTTCCTGGTTGAGAACAAAGCTTACTTCTGGCCATCATCTGGTTAATGATGCCACTTCCAACCCACAAGATGCCTCAGAGTCGACACACCACATCCAAGACCACCTCTGCCTGATAGACAAGGCTACCTTAGGCTGCCATTCAGTACAATGGCCAACATCTGAACATGGAAAAAGATAAAACAATGGTTTGGAACCAGTAAAAATATGCTTGTACTTGTAAAGTGCAGCAGCTTGCTGCTCCATCTCTAATACAGGATATTTTTAAAATCTATATTATGAATCCCTCCTAGATACCGTTGGACACCAAAGTGAAGCAGGCTCCAGTGGGTACCACTAGGGAGCAAGCATCACCAGTGTATTGAGCAGCACACGCCTGCAGGCATCCCTACTGGGTTCCAGGTGTATAGAGGTGCCCATGCCCATTACCTGCTGGTGCCTGGTACCCAATGCAGTGGTTCCCAGTGGTGTCCACTGTCCAATGATGTTTTGTGCCCAGTGGTGCCCACTGACTGGTGATGCTCTATAGCGCTTAGTGCCCACTGCCCACTTGTGCCTGGTAGAAGTATTCAGTAAGAATGCCTGGTGCCCATCAACGACCCTGTTACCATCTAGAGCCCAGTGCCTGCCACCTCATGCCCCCACTCAGTGCCAGTGCCTGGTGCCCACCAGTGCCCAGGGCTCACAAATATTCTTGAAAATTTTACTCCTAAAATTCTTAAGTTCTGCTGGTAAATAAATGTATATAGTAATACACATGTTTATATACAAATGCATATAAACACACACATGAATACACACATGCACATTCACCCACTCAACGCCCAGCCAACACTGCCAGACCTAAAAGCGTGAAATTTGGGGAGGGTGTTCCTTCCATGATGGAGGCACCCACTAGGAACCAGAGGGTGAAAAGCGGTGCAATGTGCTTTCCTCCCTATACTTTACATTGAAGAGTCCCTGAGGGCTGCTCTGCCCCAACCCCCAGAACGAGAAGCATGAAATTCAGGGAGCATATTCTTTCCATGACAGGAACAGCCTCCAAGAAACTATTCCTAGAAATTTATCCCCTAAGGGGCTGAAAAGGGGTGCAACACATTTTCAGTGTATAGTATTCTTAATATTGAAGACAGATCAACACCCAGCCTCAAATCCTGCACTTGCCCAATAGAAAGGGTGTACACAGTTGTGGGGGGTGCTTGCATGGGAGGAGGGAAACACACAGATGTGTTGCCCAGGGAGAGGGAAGAGATATTGCAAGGGGGTGTTGCACCGGGAGGGGGGGGTGATGAGCATGGGGGGATGGAGTATGGGGGATATTTTACTCCCACACCATGAGTACATACACACAGACACACACACACATATACCAGGGTGACTAGATGCCAAACCCAAAATTTCCCCCAAAGTCGCTAAAATTCCTACCCAGTTAAAAAAATTGTAGGACATCCCCAACAATGTAGGACAAATGTAGGACATGTTTAAATAAAGCTAAAAACACATATTGCTTTCCTGTACTTAATTTCAACACTATATTACTTTCTAAATTGAAAACTGATGGAACTCTCTACTCACCCCCTCCCAGTCTGGACTTGCAAGAGGGTATCCAGGGGCAGTTAGGGAAGTTTGTCTTGGGGGGGAGGGCATGCAGGGGCAGTTAGGGGAGTGGGGGTTTTTGCCTTGGGGGAGAGGGCATGCAGGGGCAGTTAGGGGAGTGGGGGTTTTTGCCTTGGGGGAGAGGGAATGCAGGGGCAGTTAGGGGAGTGGGGTGTTTGCCTTGGGGGGGAGGGAATGCAGGCGCAGTTAGGGGAGTGGGGGGTGTTTGCCTTGGGGGAGGGCATGCAGGGGCAGTTAGGGGAGTGGGGGTGTTTGCCTTGGGGGAGAGGGCATGCAGGGGCAGTTAGGGGAGTGGGGTGTTTGCCTTGGGGGGGAGGGAATGCAGGGGCAGTTAGGGGAGTGGGGGGTTTTTGCCTTGGGGAGAGGGCATGCAGGGGCAGTTAGGGGACTGGGGGGTTTGCCTTGCAGGGAGGCACGCAGGGGCAGTTAGGGGACTGGGGGGGTTTGCCTTGGAGGGAGGCACGCAGGGACAGTTAGGGGAGTGGGGTGTTTGGCTTGGGGAAGGGCATGCAGGGGCAGTTAGGGGAGTGGGAGGTGTTTGCTTTGAGGGGAGGGCATGCAGGAGCATTTAGGGAAGAGGGGGCTTAGGGAGGAAGCAGGTAGGTGGGGAAGGTGGGTGGATCCCCCTGTAAGACAGACTCACCTGTCTCTGAGGCTGCCCAGTGCCGAGTGAGGAGGAGCTGCAGAGGGAGGGGCTGCGCTGAGGAGAGCCCCCTTTGCCAGGCCCCTTCCTGAGCGCTCAACAGCCTCTGGGGAGTCCCAGGAAAGAGGGCTGAGCTAAGGTTATGAGGCCCCTGAGCGTTCCGCCTGCAGCGCTGCTGCTTGGAGAGGCGCGAGGGAAACCACGCCCTCCCATGTGCCCTGAGCCACTCCCTTCTAGATCCCTTCCAACTCTAGGATTCTATGGTTCTTTTTCCACCCGCCTTTGTGGTGTTCCAGAGGCATCCTTCTGGAGGGGCGCGCATATATATATATAAATATACACACACATGCGTGTATATGTACACACATGAATATAAATATACACAAATGTGCACACATACACACACGCATACATGCATATACACTTATCACACACATATATAAATATATATACACACGTGCACATATGCATATATACACATGTACACATTGTATACACATATGCACATGCATATATATAAATATATACTCACATATACATATACACATGCACACACATGCATATAATGCATGCATTCTATACACATAACACACAGTTGCATACATATAAATATGTATACTCACGCATACATATACACACATGCACAAGCTTATAAATATACACATGCATGCAATGTATAAACGCATATACATATATATAAATACAGTATATACACGTGTATATACATGCACACACATGCATATAAATATACACATGTATGCACGCATTGTATACACATACACATAGTATACACATGCACACACATACACATGCATATAAATATACATGCACCGTATACACATGGAAGTGCATGTACTCACAAACATACATGCATGTACATATACACACACATGCACATGCATATAAATATACACATATATGCACGCATTGTATACACATATGGATGTGTATATATATTCACAAACATACATGCACATATGGAGATGCATGTACATATTCACAAACATGCACATACATATAAATGTAGCCACATATGTACGCATTGTATACACATATTGAATTGCATATACTCACAAACATACATGCCTGCACATTTGGAGATGCATGTACATATATGCGCATGCAGATGCATACATACTATATGTGCAAATACATGTACATTATATATGTATATAGGTCCAGAGAGACCCAGAAACATGATCCTCCTTCATTCCCACCAGTGTCCAGGTGAGGCCTGTGGGGCTCCTACTGAGACATGTGGCTGCTTTGGCACAGACTTGCCCGCGGAACTCTCCGCTACTGGAAGCTGTGTCACAGGGGCCGACTGGCTGTAAGCGCTGCCGCCCGCGGCCTCCCCTCAGGGCTCCAAAGCCAGCCGCAGCACGATCCTGGGCAGCCTGTCTCGAAGCTCCGTCACACTTCCAGCCACACCCTGACACCTTGCCTGGCTCTCCTCAGAGTTGGTTTTCCCGCTCCCACCTCCCATTCGCCACTGCCCACGCCACTCTTCGGACAACGCTCTTCTATTGGCGGAGAGCTCAGTTGCTCCCGCCCACCTGTCCACTGCTCCACCCCACCTCCTTTTTGGAATAGTCCAAGTTCTCCATGGAGGGGGAGAGGAAAAGAAGGAGATGGAAAAACCATGTCTCTGCAGCTTCCTTTGGGCTGCTTAGCAGTGAGAGCCTCATCATTTCCATATAGGAGATAGGAGGCGTTGATTTCAGTGGTGGTTTTCCCTGAAATGCTGAGGGGAACAGGGAGACAGACTCTGGGCCACCCCTCCTTTTACAATGGAACAGGCCACAGGGCAGCCGTTGAGATTTGAAAATTCAAACTCTAACCACCTCCCCTTGCAATCTGGAAGGGGAGGGGCTAACCTAGGGGGAGAAAAGGGAGAGGAAGGCGCTAGTCCTCAATGAGAGTTTGGTTCATTAGATTCTGAATCTGGTTCCTTGACTCTGCTGACACTTAAGCACCTCAGAGCACTGCTGGTTCAGGCCAAAGAGAGGCCATCTTGTCCAGCTCCCCCTCTCACAGTGGTCCACGAAACACCACATCCTGTGGCAAGGAGTTCCACAAACTAATTAACACCAGAACACCTCCTTGCTGGTTCAGACCAAAGGGAGGCCATCTTGTCCAGGTCTCTGTCCCTCACAGTGACCCACAGAAGACCACATCACCACATGCTGTGGCAAGCAGCTCCACAGACTTACACCAGATCACCTACTTAGGGGATCAGGCCAAAGGAGGTCCATCTTGTCCAGCTCCCTGTCTCTTCACAGTGGCTCACAAAAGACCACATCACCACATCCTGTGGCAAGCAGTTCCACAGACTAATTAACACCAGAACACCTCCTTGCTGGTTCAGGCCAAAAGGAGTCCATCTTTTCCAGCTGCCCTCTCTCACAGTGGTCCACCCTCAACTCATCCTGTGGTAAGGAGTTCCACAGATTAACACCAGAACACCTTCTTACTGCTTCAGGCCAAAGAGGGTCATTCTATCCTGTCAAAGAGGGTCATTCCATTCTATCACATTGGCCCAGCTAGGTGGCCCACATACAGAGTGACCAGATGTCATATCCACAAAAGAGGACAAGACCTCCCAAAGTGTAGGACAGCCAAGAAAAATGTAGGACATAACAAAACAAACTTTCATGTGGTTAGTTAACTTTAAACACTATATTACTTAGGGTGCAAACCAGAATAACTACAGGGAGTCCTTGCTCCGGTGTAAGAACAATTTACTCTGGATTGCAATATGAATTTCCCAGAGGTTTTCACTAGGTAGTGCTGTAACTACGTTGACGTAAATGTCTCTTACGTGCTCCCGTAGTTACTCTGGATTGTAGGGTGTGTGTTAAATTTAAAACTATTACATATATTTATTACAAGTACGATATGTGCTGCCTGCTCACAGGGAAAAGGAGGGGAGTGAAGATTTTTTCCACAACGCAAGGTATTGTATTGACATTTTTACACAGCAATCCTAAGCATATCTACTCAAAAGTAAGTCCCATTGTCTTCAATAGTACTTACTCCCAGGAATATGTGGTTAGGATTAGTTTACAACACCCTAAGGCCAGCCTGGCACTTGTGCCGGGACTTATGCCAGTGTGGTGCGGTGATGCAATATGTAGGCAACCAGAGTTAAAGATCAGAGTTAAAGATCCTTTATTGACTACATGTGTAGGACCTGCAAAAAGGAATGTCCTCCAAAGCAGTTGTGAGCGGAGACCAAAGGGAACAAGCATCTTTTCTAGGCAAGATGACAGAAGCCCTCCTCCAGGGCAGGAGGCTACATGGCTAAGTTTTAAAGTGATTGGTTACATCCTTCTACAGTTTAAAGTGATTGGATATATTCAAATAGATTCTGTTATAATTCAAACTGGGTGGTTACATTTCCTTTACAATATTATTGGTTATATTTTGCTGCAGTATACCTAGGATTGGACAAATCAATCTCTTTGTGACTTAATGGTTGCAATTTGTCGCAGGGGGTTGTGCCTGATTGTGTAGCAGGTAGCATAAGGTGCATACGCTGGCTCTGGACTTCATGTTTCCTTTTAATTAGTTGGTTCATGCCTGGCCACTGCCATCTTATAAGTTACCTAACTTCAAGGCTGCATCCCATATCACTTCTCCTTGTTTCTTACACAAAGGAAACCAACTTTTTCTGTTTCTTGTGCTAATGAGCTCCTATGCAACCCTTTTGCTATTTTGGGGGGCTCTAATGTGCTTCAATCTCCCTTCGCAAAAATCATTTACTGATCATTTGCACTTTTATATGTTCTTTCTTTGGCCTCTGAGTACAATTGATAGCGGTTTTTGGCCTTATTGGAGGGGCTCGTTGGATGCTTTGGCACAGGGATCCTACAAGCACAGATAGACATTGTAAACAACAGCATATCTTTATTCCTACACAAGCTAACACTACTAGAAGCCATCTTGTCCAGCTCCCCCTGTCTCACAGTGGCCCACAAAACACCACATCACCACATCCTGTGGCAAGCAGTTCCACAGACTAACACCAGAACACCTCCATGCTGGTTCAGGCCAAAGAGAGGCCATGTTGTCAAGCTCGCCCCTGGACAGTGGCCCACAACAGCACCACATTCTGTGACAAGGAGTTCCACAGAAAAATAAACACCAGAACATGTCCTTACTGGTTCAGGTCAAAGAGAGGCCATCTTGTCCAGCTCCCCCTTCTCATAATGGCCCACAAAGCAGCACAGCATCACATCCTGTGGCAAGGAGTTTCACATAATAACATCAGAACACCACTTTGCAAGATCAGGCCAAAGGGGGCCATCCTCTCCAGCTTCCTGTCTCTCCCATTGTCTCTCCCAAAATGTAGTATACCCAAGAGAAATGTAGGACACAACAAAACAAAAAGCTAAAAAAAACTACTTTCATGTGGTTAGTTAACTTTTTAAAACATTGAAGGAGGCTATATACAAACAATAGATCAATATACAAACAATATCAATATACAAAGATCAATATACAAAGATCAATATACAAACAAAGCTTGATACTGTTGATCAATAACATCTCAGGCCTAATCCTATGGCTGAAAACTCCTGTGAATCTGAAAACTGAAATAAAACTGAAATAAAATAAAAACTGAAATAAAAAACTAAACAGAAGATTAAGCAAAAAGAACAAATCAAATTTGTTTCCATCAAAACACCCATAAATAAAGAAGGATTTCTTAAGAAATCTAAGAGATTTCTTAAGAGTTATAGGGAAGGGTTATGAGCTCAAGTTCATAAGATTATCTCGATGTTATCTCTCAAAGAGTAGATAAGATTAAGGACACCTAAACACCTCAAAAACTGTTTACAGTGGCACCTCACGTAACAAACGCCTCACATAAAGTATGTTCCACGTAACAAACAAAAATTTCTCTAGGATTCTGTTTCACGTAAAGAAAATGCTTCACGTAACAAACAAACTGGTTGGCAGTTGGGGCAGACGTGCTGGCTGGCAGCCCTTTTAAAGAGCATCAGGGCTGCCTAGAATGCCTGCCCATAGCGAAAGCAACACTTCCGTGCTGTTCCTCCTGTGGTTGGGCGTCCACTGGGCAGAGAGAGAGAAGAGGGGTGGAGAAGAGGGAAGCAGCTCAGGGCTAGCCAGAAGGGAGCAGGGGAAAGAGAGGCTCAGGATGAAGAGAAGGAGAAAGGGGGGAGACACTTCAAAGGTGTCTTTGATCGCAGTCTCCTAACCATGTCGCAGAAGTAAGCTCCATTGTGTTAAATGGGGCTTACTCCCAGGAAAGTTTCTTTAGGATTGCAGCCTATGTAGACTTCATAGGCTCATGCATATTGAATCCATGTTTTTAATTCAGTTCCAGAGTTTTGTCATCATTTTTACATCCCATTAATATTTTTATATGAATATTTTGGGGGTTGTGGAACCAATCATCTGAGTTTCCATTATGTCCTATGGGAAAATCAGCTTCACGTAAAGAACATTTCACATAACAAACATTCCTCCGGAACGAATTAAATTTATTATGTGAGGTGCCACTGTATTTTTGTTTTTTTTATCTGTGCAAACGTTTTTTTATAAATAAAAGTTTTATTGTTTCTTATATCTGTACTTAAACAAAAAACAAACATTTTTTATATCTGTACTTTTATATCTGTACTTAAATAAAAGTTTAAGTAAATCAGCAATAACCATGTCTTAAGCTTCCTGTTTACAGGTCCAAAGCAAAAGCTCATTTGTCCAAAGGAATCTCTTAAAATTGCCTAGATTCAACGTTGTGTTCCATGCCTGCCTAAATTCAAAAAATGCAAATGTCGCTGTGTTGTCAGTTGTGTTTCTATTTGCAGAAAAATCATGATCCAAACCTTCAAAAAATGTGTACCACTAAGTTCAAGGGAGTTTGCTCCCAAAAAGGTGCTCTTAAAGACTGGAACCTGAATCCTACAAAGGATCCAAAATGTGGCTGCCTGTATCTGTGGAATAACATTTTCTGTGCTTAAAGTCAGCTAAGCCATACCTAAAAAGCGATCCCCACATTCCTAGTAAATCTCAGCAGGGTTGCTAAAGCCTTCTTCCAGCCGGGTCTGGAAACTGCAAACTGCAGAGTGAAAAACTGCAAAGTGCCTCATAGGCCTATATCCTAAAGTGAAATTAAGCCCTTTGCCCCGGAGCAGTTAAGAGGACTTTCCATAAAATAACACCAGAGGGTGACGTAACTGCGTGGACCCATAACTGCTATGGATTTAGCCCATAGCCTCGCATCTCTGTTGAGCCACATGGGCTTGTTACTTATATCCGGGTTGATGCCTCCGTGTGACGTTCAAAAAGGAAGCAGTGAATGTTGTGAGTCAACCCCAACTCTGCAAAGTGGAGTCCAAAATTATGTTTTCTAAAGAAGCCATCCAGAAGACGTAATTGTGAGAAGTCACTTCCTTATGTGCCCTCCCCGGCCCTGCCCCTGCCCCTCCCCACTCCAGCCCCGCCCCTGGCCCTCCCCACCCCTGACCATGGCTCCGCCCCCTGACCACGGCTGAGCCCACCACTGCTTCTAAGCTATGGCCTAAACAAAATACAAGGCCTAAAATTGGTTCTGTCAAGTCTGGACTAACCTGTGGTACCTTCTGAAGAAAAAAGAAAAACCAGCATTTCTGGTCCATAATCCTCAAAATCCTTTGTCAAACTGCTCAAGAACTCATAACCTCAAACCTAAGTTGAAATCATAGAATCCTAGAGTTAGAAGGGACCAAGTAGGTCATTTAGTTCAACCCCCTGCCTGTAGCAGGAAATCACCCTAGAGCATCCCCGACAGGTGCTCGTCGAGCCTCTGCTTGAAGATCCCCAGTGAGGGAGAGTCCACCACCTCCCTTGGCAATCTGTTCCACTGCTGAACTGCCCTCACCGTCAGGAATTTTTTCCTAATATCCAACTGGAATCTCCTTTCTTGCAGTTTGTACCCATTGGTTCTAGTCCTGCTTTCAGAAGCAGCTATTAACAAATGAGCCCCTTCCTGCATATGACAGCCCTCCAGGTATCTGAAGATGGCAATCATGTCTCCCCTCAGCCTCCTTTTCTCCGGATTGAACATCCCAAGTTCCCCCAATCTTTCCTCGTAGGGCTTCTTTTCCATCCCACTGATCATTCTTGTCGCTCTCCTTTGGACTTGCTCCAGTTTGGCTGCAACTTTCTTAAAGTGAGGTGCCCAGAACTGAACACAGGACTCCAGGTGAGGTCTCACCAATGCAGAATAACCTGAACTAACCTGAACTGTGTTGAGGACTGTAAGACTTTAATCGTGATGTGAACTTCGTTACTGGACTCTCTGCAGGGGTGTCACTAGGGTTTGCATCACCCGGAGCGGGAGGCCAGCGTGTCACCCCTATACATTGGGCGGGGCATGGTTATGTGTCATTATCCCATCCCCACTGGTTTTTTTAGCCATACATTTTAATAAAGTGGTTAGTTTCACTACGTTCTGCTGTAAATTGCACATTCAAAGGTGCACATAAAAGGATTATTTCTACAAACCATGATTTTTGCCATTTAGTTTACGTGCTGCCACCCCCCTTCAAAGGTGCCTTCTTTCTAACGCCCTAGTAACGTCCCTAATCGGGAACATTTTGTAAGTCATTTACTCTCCTGGACTGACCTTCCGCTCCGGCCAAGTGATGCCTACTTATTCACCAGTAAACACAGCTGTGTAGTTCAAATCCATTTTCAATGAATTTCAATGCAGTCATCAAGGATCTACTTCTGGGGTAATTTGTGGGGGCTGCGTTCATTGGATCAGGACAATTCTGGTGTCTAGATTCATCTCAGTCTGCCCTTTCCAATGAACTATGTCACGTTTGCCTAATTGTGAGTAAAGCCACAATATGAAGATCCATCAGTGGGCTGAATGATTATAGACCTGTTGCTTTAACATCGGTTGTAATGAAGGTCTTTGAGAGGCTGGTGTTGGCCCACTTGAAGAACATCACAGACCCATTGCTAGACCCCCTTCAGTTTGCCTACAGGACTAACAGGTCAGTGGATGACACTGTAAATATGGCATTACACTATATCCTGCAACATCTGGATTCTTTGGGGACATATGTACGGGTTCTTTTTGTGGACTTCAGCTCAGCGTTCAACACTATTGTTCCATCAATCCTCTATTCTAAACTGATCCACCTTAATGTATCTGCTCCTATCTGTCAGTGGATACTTAGCTTTCTGACGGACAGGAAGCAGCAGGTGAGGCTGGGGAAAATTATATCTAGTACTTGAACTATCAGTGCAGGAGCTCCTCAAGGATGTGTGCTCTCCCCGTTGCTTTTCTCCCTTTATACAAATGACTGCACCTCTTCGGACCCCTCTGTTAAAATTTTGAATTTTGCAGATGACACAACGGTCATTGGCCTTATCCGTGATGGTGATGAATCTGCATACAGATAGGAGGTTGAACAACTGGTTCTGTGGTGCAGTAGGAACCACCTGGAGCTTAATTCACAAAAAACTGTGGAAATGATGGTAGATTTTAGGAAGCACCCCCCTATGCTACTTCCAGTTTCCATCTGTGGTAATGTGGTTTCAGTGGTGGAGACCTTCAAGTTCTTGGGCTCTGTAGTCTCCCAAGACCTGAAATGGTCAACTAACATCAGCAGCATCATTCAAAAGGCTCATCAGAGGATGTTCTTCTTGTGCCAACTGAGGAAATTCAATCTGCCTCAAGAGCTGATGACCCTGTTTTATAGGGGAATTATTGAATCTGTTCTCTGCAGTTCCATCACTGTCTGGTTTGGCACAGCATCCAAACTGGACAAGAAAAAACTACAAAGAACTATAGGTATAGCAGAGAAAATAATTGGAGTCAGTCTGCCCTCTATGGAGGATCTATATATCGCTCGGGTCAAGAAGAGAGCTGTGAGTATTGCTGCAGACCCTCTTCACCCTGGACACATTTTGTTTGAGCTTCTTCCCTCTGGACGCCGATATAGGACTCTGTACACTAAGACAACTAGGCACAAGGACAGTTTTTTTCCTTGTGCCATTAAATTGCTGAACCATCAACTATGCTGAGGGACTATTGGAAAAGACTGAAGTAGTGTTCTTATCTGATTGTATGTTCTGTATGTTTTGTTTGTTATTTGTGAGTTGGTGTTTGTATGTCTGCAGCCGTTGCTGAAGCCAAATTCCGGGTATGGAGTTCATACTTGGCCAGCCAGCCAGCCAGCCAGCCAGCCAACCAACCAACCTACCTACCTACCTACTTATCTATATGAGTCACTTTCACTTTCCATAGAGTTCAATACATATTTTTAATTTTTAGTTTTTTAGCCATAACTTTTGATAGGAGATATTTAAAAACTGATTTTTGCAATGGATTCTGCTCTTCAATACAAATCCAACTGCATATGACATGATGGGGTTTGATGCTGCATCATGACGTTGCAATTTTTAGGTCCTCCTGGTGATGCCATTGACTGTGTGTATACTTGTTGGATTGTGACCTATGCATGCTCCTCTAACCTTTTAAAGTGTTGTCTAAACATTTGCTTTTGGTGACATTTGCATTTGTGCTCAAAAGAAAAGACAGTGCCAACCTAATACCAAGATGTGAACTTCAAGAAAAACTAAGAACTGGCTGAAACCTTTTCCCCTCTGCAGAGCACTCCAGCATCTGCCCTATCTCTGGCTTGTTGCCTGGTCACTAGAACTACGTATGTGCCTAATGAACAATACCATACTTTAAATAAGAACTTGTGACTATTAAAACAAAAGGTTGTACTTTGTGAATAAAATATCTCCGTGAACTCATACGTCTTGATTAGTTTCCACAAGTCCACAATGTTAATTTGCAAGAACCTATGAGTTGGATCTTCTGCTACAAAAGCTTATCGCCCCTAACATGTAATTCGAAATTTTGGCAATTTGAGATTCTGAAAACTCATGTGCCTTAAAAATTATGCCAGCTGGAATCACCATATTGTGTCTTCAAAGATACTAACCAAACTGGCTCCCAGGTTTTAAATAGTTAAAGGCTTTGTTTGTAAAAGCAGTTCTATTTGTAATCATTCTTGTTATTGTTTGCTGCTGTTTACCATGATGACCAGTTAACCTGTGTTCCCAAATTATAACCAATGCTGTACTGTATGTGTTAAAGTGCTGTATGGTCATACATTGGATCAAAAAAAATGTTTTATAAAATGAAAGGGGGGAATGAAGGAGGCTATAGAAAGCAAAGCTTGGTATTATTGATCAATAATATATCTCAGGCCTAATCCTGTGGCTGAAAACTCAAAGCAGCTTAATTGTGTTTCTGTCAGCAAAATGCTGCTATAGCCTGGACTATGTCAGCTAAACAGAAACAGTCAGGTCTTCTTCATGGCTATGATCTGGTGCTAAACCTGGTAAATGAACAATAGCTGTTTCAGTGATTTGCCACAAAGAATTTTGTTCCCAGGCCTAAATACAGCTCATTGTTATCAACCTCTCATGCATATGTCCCCATCCCAGGACAACTATTTTCATTTCCTCATAACTTTGAATTTAAAAAAATATTGAAACATAGGTCTATCTCACTTACTCTTCATAGATTTCAGTTCATAAAGCAGTTTTTGGAAAAAGTTTTCCATAACTGTTAAAATATGTGTCCTGATATAAGTACTCCTTGTTCTTCCTTTGCATCCTAGCATCTCCTTCCAACGCTAGGATTGTATGATTCTATGCAGAGGGGACTCCAAAGCTCCAAAATTCCAAGGCTATCTAGAATTTTCATTAGTTTTCATTAGCTGCTTAGAAACAAATTACAGTGGTACTTTGAATAAAGAGCGTTTTGTATAAAGAGCAAAATTTTCTCAGAAATTTTGTCTTGCTTAAAGAGCACTGTCTTGAATAAAGAGCACTTCTGAGGAAGTTTGGAACAGGCTTCCATGGCAAGCGAACTCACAGGCTGGACGGGGAGACTAGCTTGAGCTACAGTGGGGCCCTGGGCAAAGTTTGGAATAGGCTTCCATTGCCAGGGAACTCATGGGACGTCCAGGGGGAGCAGCCTGAGTCAGGTCTGTATGTGGGATGTGTGTGTGGCAGCGTGGAAGGTGTGCCTTATCAATATTCTAGTGCTGCTCCCCGTCAGCAGCTGGGAATGTTAAAGTTGCACAAAAAGACAAAGAATCCATTGAGCCAATGGATAGCAGTGACTCCATTAGTGATTGTGAAAGAGCATAATCCTAACCATGTCTACTCAGATGTAAGCCCCATTGTGTCCAATGGGTCTTACTCCCAGGAGAGTGTCTTTTGGATTGCAGCCAAAGTCGTTCCCTCTCTGTAACCCTCACACCAGCCATGAAGGTTTTCAAAGTTCAGTACTGTACAGTTCAGTACTGAACAGTTCAGTACTGTACAGTATTTTCTTTATTGCAGTGTTGTGTTACTGTATATTACAGTGCTTTCTACAGTGTTATATTGCAGTGTTTTGTAATCATTTTTATAAACAGTTAATATTTTATATGAATATTTTTTGGGTTGTGGAACCAATCGTCTGAGTTTCCATTATTTCTTATGGAAAAATCTGCTTCACTTAAAGAGTGTTTCACTTAAAGAGCATGCCTCCGGAACGAATTAAGCTCTTTAAGGAGGCACCACTGTTATGGTCATTGGCTCACTATCTGCTTGTGAAAGGAATGCTATTATGTTCCATTAGTATTTTTTTTCATTCCCCTTCCACAGTCCCCCTTTGAATACACTCTCTGTTTGGGGATAGGTGTTCTCAGGCAGTTTCTGTGGACCCAATAATAATAAAAAATACAAAATATAAAGAAAAAATAAAACAAATTAATCTTCACTTTGTCTCTCAGACTGCAATCTTCCCCTTTTCACAGGTGTGAGCCCCACTGATTATAATAGGGCTTCCTTTAAAGTAGACATGCAAGGCTAGCCAAATCCAGAGTAACCACGGGGTCACGTAAGAGACTTTATGTGCACCCGTAGTTATTGCACCACCTAGTGAAAACCTATGCAAAATTCATATTGGAATCCAGAGTAAGTTGTTCTTACACCAGAGCAAGAACCTCCCGTAGTTACTCTGGATTTAGCCCTTGGTCTCTCAGGCTCATTTTCATTGCTACCCTTACATAGGAGTGAGCCCACTGACTGTAACAGGCTAACTGTAGAGTAGACATGCATACTTTAGAGTAGACATGCATAGGCTGGTCTCAGGAGGGGCTGAGCAGAGGCTGGTAGAGTGCCAAAACCAGTTGTATCCTGGCCTGGTCTATTTTTCAGTTGTTTATCAAGACATCACTTGTATATCAAGTCAATTAATTAAACCGTTTGCTTTTCTTACAAAACACTCTCAATCTAAATTATTCTCAATCCAAGGTTTTTCTGTATGGCCAAAGAGTATTTTGTATGTGCTGTGGGGCACAGTCCTGTTGGGAAGCAGAAGTGGCACAGAAGTGCCTTACAAAACCTTTACAACACCCCAAGGCCAGCATGGGACTTGTGCCCAACAGCCTAACTGGGGGTGGTTCTCATCCTTTTCTCATCCTATTGATTCATCCACAGTGAGTCAATAAATAATATACAGAATACTGTATACTTTTCTTTTTCAGTGTGATGGCCCTTCAGAAATTTCATGACAGCTATCAAATTTCTCCTTTTCCTCTTTTTTCCAGGCCATACATCCCTCAACCTTTCTTTGCCCTCTACATTTTAAGCTTAAGGGAAGGTAGCCCTTGAAGTTTGCCCTGCTAACCATGACCAGCCATTGAGTGTGGCACTCACCTCTCAGATGCCAAAAATCAGATTGTCCGATCTCTCAGATTGTCCAAAGATTGTGGATAGGTGGCCTTCTAGCCACCACAAGTAAAGGGGGAAGGGAAGTGGTAAAGATAAGCAAAAGGGAGGCATGTCAACGTGGAAGGAGGGAACTATCATCGTCTGCAGGCTGAACTAAGACAGTATCACCTAGTAGTTAGCATTCTCACCCCTTTCCTTCTTCACTCTCCTTATTGGACTGCCAGCTGACTGGGGTGAAGCTGGTGAAGCAGGACACAATCCTGCTGCAAACGTGGTTGTAAAAGCCCCATCAAAGTGATTGGATACATTTTCCCCATCAGTTGTCTTGGTTCCACCTTTCCTGTTCTACAGGTTCCACCTGTCAGTTGCCATAGCCGACAAGCCATTGGACAGCTCAATGGGGGTACCACTGCAGGTATGGACCTTGCTGTGGCCCCAAGAATATCCTCAGCAGCAGCTGCCTCTTGCAGCCTGTTCACATGGAGGTCTTCTGGGGTATGCGTGGACAAGACAAAGAGGGGAAAGTGCTCCTTTTGGGACAACAAAGTGCCCTGAAGGGAAGCCCCACCCCTCCCACAGTAGGCTTAAGGAGATATAAACACTGGCAGACTAATGAAGTTCAGGATGAGTCCTGCCATTCCTGGAACCTCTGGAGATGCTAATTTTCACATTAAACTAAAGCAATGGAAAGATTAGGTAGCCATTTAAAATTAGCCTGATTATGATGGTAATATAGGTGTTTTCCTCTCCAGGTTCAGAAGAGCTTTGTTTCAGCTGGGAGGCAGAATGCCCCCTTCCCCCTGGAGCACCCATGCACTTCCCAATTGCTCTGCATTCTTTAGCACGCTCCAGGGCAGGGGTTTCCAAACTCTGGCCTGGGGCCAGAGGTGGCCCTTGCCAGCCTCAATGAGGCCCCTGGCAAGACCCATGCATCTGGCCCTTGGACAAGCCTTGTAATCCATATCCATACATGTAAATTTATGTAAATGTATTCAAATTTGAAAAGTAAATTAGTTTTCCGGCCCCCGACAGTGTCAGAGAAAAGATGTGGCCCTCCTGCCAAAAACGTTGGAGGCCCCTGCTCCAGGGGGAAGGGAGCAGCCTGCTTCCAAGCTGAAAAGCAGCTCTTCTAAGCCTTGGAAATGGAGGTGCTTGCTTGCTTGCCTGATTGCCACATTAACATGGTAAGCAGGCTTTTCTGTCTTTGGACAGCACTGGATCTTTGGCTTGAAACGGGGATAAGCACTACAGCTCTACAGTTGGTCACAATTTGCAGAACAACCTGCAGTGACACCTTTGCATTTAAATGTTCTGCCAGTCTAATATGTGCCCCTTTTCTGAACTGTTAATTTGGCTGAAAAAGAGTGCACATTAGATTTAATACAGCATTTAAGGCTGCAAACTTGCACTGAATACACCAATCTCAAAAAGACAACTGGATTTAGGTGCTTATTACAAAGTGAGAGTATTCACACTGTATGGAAGAAGAGTTTAACTGGCATGTATCGAGATAATGTTGCAAATATGTCTAAGTTTAGGGAGTGGGGTATACAGTACAGCAGGGTTGTCAAAAACATTTCATACAGAGGACTGGTTAGCATTAATGGTGTTTCCCGAAGGCCGGAGTCCAATCTTATGCATGTCTACTTGGAAGGAAGTCCCATTACAGCCACTGGGGCTTACTCCCAGACAAGTGTGAAGATGTTCTCAGGGACCACTTGAAATGACAAAGCGGGCCACATTTGCCCAGGGGGCCTTATGTGTGACACCTGTGCACATATTGATGTGAAGTGGACTGCTCTTCTACTGATGGAAGCCTCCAGACAGGGAACCTCAACCACTGGGGATCTTGTCTGAGTTCACAGGTATTCTTGGTGGGACTGGCAACCAATGGCAATCACCACTGAATTTTGTGAAGGCACCATCTCCCAGGCCTGTCCCTACACATTCATGCAAGAAGGTGATTTCTGACATCACAGGCAGAAAGAACCTCACTGTTGCCAGAGTTCTAGCAGGTTTCCAGAGCGAGCAATAAAAGGCCATGAGAAGCTAACCGTTTGTACACAAGAGAAGCTACCAGGGGAGGCATTGAAGAGACTGCTGGAGAACTTCAGGGTCCAAACCTCTGACTCTTGAGATCCTTGGGATTTTGTTACCAAAAGACATGGACTTCAGTGCTGGAAGGAAACACACTCGCTAAGAAGCATCCTTGCCTGTTATCCTGAAATATCTTCGTTCTTTTAGGGCAAGCAAGACCCTCTGTGCAATGGACTGAAAGCAACCTGCACAGATCCTGCTCATCGAACAAAGTGTGTCCAGCTTGGATGTTACCAGAGAGGAGCCGCCACCTCTTCATCTCAAGATCTAGACTGGATGCAGAGCTCCAGTCATCCGATGTCCTTCTGGCAGGAATGTCTTGACAACTTCATGAGTGATGGGCTGTGCTGGGATGCGGCAATTGTGTCCATACCTCAACTGCAGCTCTTGGGAGTCCAGCCAGGTCGTGCTTTGTCCAGGCTGACTAAGCCAGAGCTCCAAGCCCTCCTCGGTCAGAACCGACGTGCCCTCCTCTCCCAGGGGTTGACCCTTGGTGGCCTGAAGTGTCTGGTTATACGTGACAACCTCTATACAGATTCTCTTCAATTTACAATGGATCTCAGGACCAAGCCCTACAGGGACAACGAAGGCTGCTACACCCGGGCCATCACTGTCATCCTGGTCAACCCCGTGTGCCTAATTCTCATCGGCAAGAAGGGAATCCAGGGAGGGACACTGAACGTGAAGGCTTTCGAGGTGGCACGGTACATCAAAGACACAATGCGTCAATAAACACGACACACTGTCAGTATGCTATGAGATGAAAAGGGTTGAAAATCAGAGCTAGAGGAATGCTCTTTTCTCTCCCACACAGCCCTAGAACCAAGGGACATCCACTAAAATTGACTCAAAAGGGAGTTAGGAAATATTTCCCCATCTTGTTCATTAATCTGGGAAACTCCTTGCCATAGGATGTGGTGATGGCATCTGGCATACATATCTTAAAAGGAACTGATTGAAGGAGGAAAAGTCCATCACACGTGACCAGTCGTGATGGGCATACAACCCCCTGGTTCTAGAAGTTGGCTGTTTCAGAAAGTGAGGTAGAAGGGAATGGAAGTAGGTATCTTGTGTATTCCTTGAGGTACTTGGTGTGCCAATGGGAGATGCAAGAAGGCTAGACTGGATGGGGCTTTGGCCTGATCCAGCAGGTTTTGTCTGGTATTCACCTTCCATTCATTATTCAGTTTGAAGGCACGTCAGAAGCATGCCCCCTGCCCCTGCTTCTGAAGTCCACTCAAGCCAAGGCTCTCTGCAAGGCACTTCTCTTTCTCACTTGACTTCACATTTCAGTTCAAGGATATTTTGGTTAATCAAATTAACAGCTGTAGATAAAGACTTCTTGTTGGCAGTTGTAAGGCACAGCATCAGAAGGAGCTAAAATATCTGTTCAAGTAATTGAGAGATGTTGCTTAAGTTATGTTCCTTGCCCTTTCTCAGCCACAAATCAGTGTTAACACACACTCATTTCGTAGACCATGCGCAGAACTTGGAGAGGAGGAAGAAAACTTACCAAAAGTCTGACCTCCATCTCCCATAGCCTGTGACCATGGTGTGTGTAGCCTACCGAAGGCTTTCAGAAGTGCAGGGGGATGTCTGGAATCCAACCCATCCAATCAAACTTCATCAGCAAGTTCACGCTGCATGGAAATTAGAATCTTCTGAAGGTTTTTAATTTGTAATCCTTAGCGCAAAAGCAGACCCTGATCCACTACTCTGGGCTGTCACAAAACAGAAACATTGCAATTCAATCACAAGGAGGTAATGTCAGACCAAAAAAATGCCATTTCATTCCATTTTTAATTACAAATACACATGTCCCCAGGTGGCACCATCCATTCTGCTACTATATCTGCTGCAGAGTGACTGTAAATTTGCTTATGAGATGTCAAACTAGACTTCTCTATTCAGTGCTATGTTAAATAGGGATAGTTCCACCAACATGCTGTTCGTAGACTCAGGAAATATTTTTTATAAAACCACTTTTCTGGATTTAAAGAAACAGGTGCCTGTTTGCAGGTCTCCCTATAGCCTCACCAAGGACTGCTGTGATTGTTCTGCTGCTCACAAAATGGTGAAACAAATGATGCACAACTTTGTCATTATTCCGCTGAGGTGGGAGGTGAAAACAGAGCATGTAAACTAAAAACCTGGTGTTGATGTCAACTTTCATCCAAAAGGGATTGTTAACACCACTTTACATCTTTCTAATTTCAGCACAATCTCTAGGAATTTCCTTTTCCCACAAAAAGTAACTCCCCAAATACAGAATCTATTTGATATGCAAGATGTGCAACAAGTGGGATAAAGACCTTCTGGCTCCTACATGGAGCACAACAAGCCATCCCACTGTCAGTCTCACTAATAACATCCCCACCAATGCACAAAAACTTCAAGCATTGTAGTGCAGAGGGGTTTTGGGGAAGGGAATGAAAGCAAGACTGCAAGAGCAAAAAGGATTCCTCTCCTTCACCTGCCTTTAGCTCATTTCAGAGTACAGTACATCATCTGAACACCCAACTGAGCACTGCAGGCACAGAAAAATTCTAAGCCCTGTAAAAGGAATAGTTAAAAAACTCATCATGCATGAACATTTTAGCTTTAAAAAAGCTACAGCACAACCACAAATACTGTGGTAAACTAATGACTCAAAGTGCCTGATAGAATTTGACATCAGTCCTCTGAGCTTGGAAGGCGCAAAAGGCGAGCCACACAGCCTCATTCTCTTTTTTCTCCCTTTGCTCCCATTAGTGCATGGCTACAAGAGCACTGGGAAAAGAATTCCCAAACAATTCACATCAGGCTATTCAGACAAAGAGCAGCATCCCTCTTCCACTGTTGGCAAAGCTACAGCACTGCCATACTTGGCCTCATGTCACCCCACTGAAACCCCGCAGTGGTTTCCCCTTGAGATTCAAGGTTGCTAAACAGACTGATAGCCAGCACAGAAATACAGGTATAAAGGGTTTATCCCCATAACAAACATTTCTTCTACACATGTTAGAAAGGATGTCAGTCCTTTGGCTTATGCTGCCATCAGAGCATCACCCATAAGATTTGGATCCCAGGATGCCTGAATGCAGCAATGTGTCCCACGGTACTGCTGCACTGCAGCTGATCTCAAGAAATATCCTCCTTTGATGGCTTAGAAGTTCTCTATCAATTTAGCAACACCGCACTTCTGGACAGCTCGAGTCGCAGTTCTTCATAATCTCCAAGGGTCCTGTGAGCCAGTCTGTTGTCACTCACTTATGTGCTATGTCACTTGCTTATGTGCCAGCAGAGACTCAAAATCCGGGGCACAGACCAGCTTGTGCTTCACGTGTCCCAGGACAATCATCTCGCCACTCCTATTGTCTCCGATTCCCACGGACACCAGTTCCTTCCAAGATAAAGAAAAAAGTTAACATTGATCCTTCTCCAAAGTTAGGAAAATACACGTGCTGGTTATCTACTGCATTTTCACAGAGAGATGGGGAGGAGATAATCAGGTGACAGATTTGGACCATGAAGAACGGATACTCACAGGCAGTGGCATAGCTAAGGGGGTGGCGCAGTCAGTCTTGGGGGAAGTCTCACCCCTTCGGAGCCATTCCAGGCAGGAGCAGCAGGAATGGATCCGAAGGGGTGAGATCCCCCCAAGACTGACTGCGCCACCCCCCCTAGCTACGCCATCACTCACAGGGGTAGTTTGCTTGTATTCATTTCAATGAGGCTTTCACAAAAATGCCTCCTGGTGGTGTATGCGCTATGTCATTTAGCATGCAAGTGTCATTTGAACTTTCTTTATGTTCTCTTTATCAGGACATGTCCTGTCCTGGAAGTGCAGGGCGTGGAACACCACATAAAAAACAGCAACTGCTCCTATTGTTTACCCAGGAACCAGTGTCACTAAAAATAACTTTCTTCCCAAACTGTGTTCATGCTGGGACCCTGGTAGGACATCGAGGACAGAGGTGGGTTTTTTGGTTATAATGAAACTAAGACTGCAATCCTGTCCACATTTTCCTGGGAGAAAGTCCCTTTATAGTCAATAGGGCTGTGAATGATGGCGTAGCTAGGGAGGGGTGGCGCAGTCAGTCTTGGGGGGATCTCACCCCTTCGGAGCCATTCCTGCTGCCCCTACCTGGAATGGCTCCGAAGGGGTGAGACTTCTGAGTAGACATGCTTAGGATTGCATTACTTTTGAGTAGACATGCTAAGGATTGCACTGAAAGACTCATTATACTATTTTCTCCACTTCTCATTTTTTAAAAATGAAAGCTGCAAAAATAAAACTATACCTGTCTACGTGCATGTAACTGCATCTTCTGATACTATATAACTTGCCTAGTACACTTTTTAAGTACTGGTAGCTATAATTAATAAAAATGAGCCCCTGGGATAAAAACACATCGTTTTCTCACTTCGCATTTTGGTTAGAATATGAAATCCGTAAAATAATTAAAACCTGAAAAGTACAGCTCTAAACATGGAAATTTAGTTCTATGTACAGGCAACCCCCAGTATCCACAGCTAAGGAAAAGGAACCATCACAAGTTGCCCTGACAGGCTGCAGATTATCCTGCCTCCTGTAGGCACCTGTCACATCTATAACATGCTGTGATAATTTCTGTTTCAACGGCCAAAGATGCCTCCATGATCATGTGGCTGGCATGTGGTCATGAGGCTGGCATGGCACACGGAATGCTATTCACCTTCCCCCCAAAGTGGTACCTATCTACTTACAGTTGCATGCTTTTGAACTGCTAGGTTAGCAGGAGCTGGGCTAAGGATGGGAACTCACCCCATCTGGCAGTATTCAGGTCTTGAACTGCAGTCCTTCCGGTCAAGCACAGAGTTCTAACCACTGAGCCACTGAAGCCCTTAGATCAGTTCCATAAGGGTCAGGTACCACATATATCCAAAACCACAGGTAGTAGCAAACCCTTCTCAAATTCATGCTCATAACTCAGAAGTTACTGAGTTACTCCAGCTCTGGAGTAACAATACAATTCTAAGGTAAAGGAACAAACACTGCCTGACCTTGAAGAGGCCTCTGTGGCTGTCCCTAAACTGTGGGATGAAACGTGTGCTCCACTGGCACCGCTATGACAGTGCTGGAAAGTTAGGTAGGAAAGTTAGGTAGCCCTCAACCTCTCTGGTTACAGATGCTTTGCCAAAGAGAGCTGCACCCTACTTTGACTTTTGGATTTCTAGCAGAGAACAAGCACTTTGAAAGAAAGCTGCATATTGATGAATTATAGAGCCTTTTCCAAACAATCCATACCTGGAGGAAGGAGCAGGGGGTCCCCATGGTTACATCAAGTGTCACGTTGCCCAGAACTAGCTGCACTTTCCCCGATTTGCGGATCAGCAGTTTCCCCACCTGTCCTTCTGAGAGGTCCCCCAAAGTGCAGATGTTCTCAGCCTCTTTGGCTTCCTGAAAAAAACTGACATGGTTACAAGTAGTCCTTGGAGAAGACAATCTTGCAATATTCAAGTACCCCCTTGAAGCCCAGAGCTGAATGCCAGGGGGTGCTTGACTCTGACACAATGTAGGTGCTGAACCCACACATGGAGGGTCTCAAGGACCCCAGAAGACTCTCCCAGTCATATTTGGAAGGTTCTTGAGGCCCTTCCTGTGGATGTGATAATTTGCAGAAATTAGTATCTGTGCGGGTTCGGTGGGTGTCTGAGAATGGATCACCTGCGGATACCAAGCACTTACTGGACTCCCACTGAACAGTGGCACACACAGCCTATACTCAGCCAAGTTGTGCCCAGCTCTTGTTGTTCCAATGAGGTAGAATCTTTCCCTACCTGGTTCTTCTCTTGCTTGATCACCATCACTTGCCCATCCTCATTCTGCACCTCTGTTTTGATTGGCTTGATATTTTGGGTGGGGGGCTGGCCAGGCAGTGTGTCTGGCAGCTGAAGGAAGAGCAACTCGTCCTCCTTGCCAAGGTTCAGCCTTTGCAACAACTCTGCCACAGATACATCCTTTGGGAAGGGTGGGGGTGCCTTTACAGGAGCTGGCTTTAGGGCAGGTGGCATCTCCTCTTCATCACAGGGCTCCTCTTTCACTAGGAACGAGACATTGTTAAGATGTTAGAGCTGAAAGTGGACAGAAATCCTGACCAAAGCAGACACCTGTAAGATCAGGGAGGAACTGGATCAGAATGGGTGCTTTTTAGTTCATCTTCTCAACCACTGAGTGGCATCCTTCCTATACAAGCCAGAGAAACATCTCGGCTCTTGTTATCCCCACCCTTTTGAGTGGTTACGGATGCTGTGCCTCAAGCTGGAGGCCTCCTTTTGAGGCATCTACTGGGAGCCATTTCTGGTTTACACTGGATACTTCTGGTCATGTCTGAAGGTGTTCTGAAGCACAGGGGGCAAAGTGCAGACCCAGGAGAGCTGGGTACAGCCTCCTAAGTAATGGTGGCACTGTGTTCCCATCTCCCTATATTTCATTATTCATGATATTCTGTATCTGTGGGGGGCAGGGTTTCCTGAAACAGATCCCTCATCAGATCCAAGGGCCCACTGTGCAACCTACTATGAGAAAACAAGATGCACAAAGACAGATGCCATGGGAAGATGCAATATACTGTATTTACTTGACTCTGATGCTCATCTTTCTTGGCCAAATTCAGTCTCCAAAAGCAGGGTGCCCATTAGATTCAATAGTTAATTAGAATTGAGTAAATATGGTATTTTGATTATAAGTATAGGGTGTGCTTTAGATTCAATGGTGCATCAGATTCGAGTAAATACAGACCTAGGCTACAATCCTGAGTAACTATGGGACTTTTTACACCAACATAGTTATGGTGCCACCTATGGGAAATGCATAGGGCAATCCAGAGTGTCTCTTACGTTCCCATAGTTACTCTGGATTATAGGGCTACACAAAAGCAAATCCAAAAGTAGCTTAGGTAGACTGAAACAGCTGAATTGTATCAGGAGTATACCCAGTCCACCAGCCTTTCCCCAGATTGCCATGTAAACACTGCATGCAAGCAACAGTCCTCTCCTTCCTATTTGTTCCCAGAGGCTGATATCAAGTTATACTTTCATTCCTGGAGGTTCTGTTATCAATCATGGATGGGTAATGACCTATCTATGACTAAAGGCACAATCCAGAAGTGCACTTGGGTTACCCTATCACTGGGCTGACCCAACTGTAAGATGGGCCACACTAGTTATTCTGGAAAAGGCTTGGGGCAGCCTAAGACAACATAGGCTGTCCCAAGACAGGTGGACCTGGACTCCCCCAGCTAGGGAATCCTAGACAGTTCAGGATAGGCATGTTGAGGGCATGTTTAGCATTGCCTAGGGCAGAGCAGTTATTCCGTATCCAGACTCTTTTTCCAGGGCAGAAATTCCCCTTTCAGCTCCTCAGAGTTACACCACCTCAGGAGCTGGTATAACGAAGAGTAGACCCATAGGGGTCCATGAAAAGGCAGGGTAAGAATGGCAGTGTTGAAAAAAATCTGAGTTCTTGGCCAGCCTATCTACAACCTCTGCCTCTCAACTTCAGGATATGGCACAATTACAGCAGCCCCTTAACCTGTGGATACAGCAAGCCACTCCAACATGCCCCTTGCATCCACCCTCCACTAGAGGTATTTCTGTACTGCATTCTCATGATGCAGCTGTTACTGGTTATTAGGGACTCCTTATAAGGCAGGCATCACAGCTGTTCCTTGTTCAGTGTGATCTGAGGGGGGGTCTCCTCGGAAGGAAGCCCTCCTCAGGTATCACTTACTTAGTGCCTACTTAGCATGCTCTGCAGCAGCTAGGGTACTCCAGGCTTCCTGAGTCTATGAATGCAGCTTAACTTTCTGCTCTGGATTCAGAATAGCTGGGGCAGCCCAGCTAGGGCACTCCTCACTGCCCTAACTCTGGATTGTGCCCTTAGATAATGATTTTATTTATTGCAAAGGGGGTGTTAATTGTTTTTAAGTGTTTTATATCTTTAGTGTTTTATTGCTGTTAGCCACTTTAGGGCCCCCTAAGGGGAGAAAGATGAGATACAAATTCAATAAATACCTGTCACTGATGATCCATCTACTTCCATCATCTCCTCCTTGGTGCTAGAGGTAAATGGCTTGACGTCCTCCTGGTCATCAGCCTCCTCTTTGAAAAGCCAGCCTGAATGGGCCAGAGGCAGCTGAACTGGCTTGTTGTGGATATCATTTTTCAAACCTGGATCATTAAGGAACTGGCAGAAGTGGAACAGGCGAGAAAGAGGAGATTGATTTGATTTCAAGAAACTTTTAAAATGAACATATTACACACACGTGAATATGTCCTGGTTAGAAAACAGGTTCACTATAACCTCAAACTTCATTTAATGACTCATTAACAGCTGGTAGCTTGTAAGTGCAAAACAAATATTTAGGGTAAGCTGGTATTTCTCAAAAATGTGAAAGATACCAGTGAGTAAACTTGCACCAAAACAGCTCACAGCCACAGAAGCAACTCCTATGTACACAACAACAACATGACACTTGGAAGCAGGAAAGACCACCCTTCTTACCGTTGTAGATTCAGAAAGGGTGTGGAAGTGTAGAGGAAATTGGTGGTCTTTAGCATTTCCAACCCGTTAGGACCAGCAATTTATTAGCTAATGTTTTGTACATTAGTGTGCTGTGGGAATGCTGAAAAAAAATCTCTGGATTTCATCCCTGCAGATCCATACATGTGTTCCCACATGTATGGTTCCCACCAGCAGCTCCATGCTCTAGCAAAGTTCTCAGAGGGACACAAAAATGGAGAACCAACAAGGACCATCAAAAAGAATATCTGAGGTCAGTGAACCAGAGCATGTAGATACTAAATTTGTATATCCTGCTTGAATCACCAAAAAGGGACTATCAAGGTGGCTTATAAATGGTGATTAATTTACAGTGGTACCTTGAATAAAGAGCGTCTTGAATAAAGAGTGTTTTGTATAAAGAGCAAAATTTTCTCAGAAATTTTACTTGCTTAAAGAGCACTGTCTTGAATAAAGAGCATTTCTATGGAAGTTTGGAACAGGCTTCCATGGCAAGGGAACTCATAGGCGGAACGAGGAGACTAGCTTGAGCTACAGTGGGACCCTGGGCAAAGTTTGGAATAGGCTTCCATTGCCAGGGAACTCATGGGACGTCCAGGGGGAGCAGCCTGAGTCAGGTCTGTATGTGGGATCTGTGTGTGGCAGTGTGGAAGGTGTGCATTATCAACGTTCTAGTGCTGCTCCCCGTCAGCAGCTGGGAATGTTAAAGTTGCACAAAAAGACAAAGAATCCATTGAGCCAATGGACAGTAGTGACTCCATTAGTGATTGTGAAAGAGCACAATCCTAACCATGTCTACTCAGATGTAAGCCCCATTGTGTCCAATGGGTCTTATTCCCAGGAAAGTGTCTTTAGGATTGCAGCCAAAGTCATCCCCTCTCTGTAACCCTCACACCAGCCATGAAGGTTTTCAAAGGTACAGTACAGTACTGTACAGTATTTTCTTTATTGCAGTGTTGTGTGTTACTGAATATTACAGTGCTTTGTACAGTGTTATAGTGCAGTGTTTTGTAATCATTTTTATAAACAGTTAATATTTTTATATGAATATTTTTTGGGTTGTT
This sequence comes from Cryptoblepharus egeriae, assembly GCA_030015325.1. Taxonomy (NCBI): domain Eukaryota; kingdom Metazoa; phylum Chordata; class Lepidosauria; order Squamata; family Scincidae; genus Cryptoblepharus; species Cryptoblepharus egeriae. Next base: position 23,887,335 of record JAREYC010000011.1, read on the forward strand.
GAACCAATTGTCTGAGTTTCCATTATTTCCTATGGGAAAATCTGCTTCACTTAAAGAGCGTTTCACTTAAAGAGCATGCCTCCGGAACAAATTAAGCTCTTTAAGTGAGGTGCCACTGTATATCCAAATATCAACAACTGAAATTTTTTGTGAGTTCTTGGAGTATCATCTGATAGAGCAACTTAGGAAGTAAATTTCACAAACAGGACCTTTACTTAGATGAAAACTCTCACTGTGTTTGAAAAGTACCATTTTCAACTACAGATGGGCCTTGCATGGTGTAATATTTGAAAAAATGTTCTGTTGCCTTGAAAACTAGCATGTCAGCAAGGACAAGTCTAGCCTACCCTTTTTGTTGACAAGCTAATTTTTTATTTGCAAGAAATAATTTGGTACAGAAGAAACTTAGGCATAATCCTAACCTAGGCTGGCACAACACATCGGTCTTCCCCTTCCAGTGGTGATTGTAGGGAGGCAATGTCTGTGCACTGGCCTAACTCTGCCTGAGGCATGGCACAGAAGTGCCTTGCAGCACTTTTGTGACACCCCCCCAGGTCAGCACAGGACGTGTGCTGGGGTTTAGGCCGGCCTAACTGCAGTTTAGGATTGCACCTGTAATGGGGGGACCCATTAATGCAATGTATAAATGGACCATTGCCCAGAATGGAGCCACTCTCACTCACATCATCCTTCTCCAACATGCGCAGGATCTGCTTTGTCTCCTCATCTGTCTCTCTCTTCTCTTTCTTTATGTTGATGATGTGGGATGGGCCCAAGTCAGGCATGTCCACAGTCTTATCCCAGGACCCTGCATGCATAGGGAGAATGGCACAGCCATAAAAAGCATGCTCTGCTCTGATGGTTGAGCTTCCATGGCTGAGCTGCCTAAGGGATGGAAATCCAACAAATAACTTCCATTTTTCAAAACCACATGCATGTTTTTGTGGGACCACATACTATAGCCAACAGAAAGAAAACAGGAACTCCACATCATAAAACATTGGTTTAGGGAGGTGACAATATATACCAGTATCTTGTCTCTTGTCCTCTTTGCTCTTTCAGCTTCTCATCTCATCTTTGCTCTTGAAGCAATTTAAATTATGACCACATTTCAAATTTTGTTCACAAAATTTAGTCCAATTTCTTTCTCTTTAGTCCAATTTCATCCACCTCTCCAGACATTTGTCGGTGGCATAGCTAGAGAAGGGCTGAGTGGTCAGCCATGGAGGGAGCGCACTAGGGACCACTCCCATGGAATCATAGAGTTGGAAGGGACCCAGTGGATCATCTAGTCCAACCCCATGCCTGTAGCAGGAGATCCTCATCTTGTGGGGACCCAGGTCTCAAACCCTGGCCTGCTGGTTAACAGACACAGTGTCTTAACCACTTGTGTCACCTTTGGAGTCATTCCAGATGGGGGGAGCAAAACAGAACCATACTTTCGCATAGGTGGCCCTCCTACAGACACACAGGCGTAGGCCTTTACTACAATGGCAAAATTGGGGGTTTGCCAGGTAAGCAATTTTAAGGAAGGGCTTTCTCAAAATGAAAGCACACTATTCACTGCATAAAAAGTATGGTTCTGTTTTGCTCCCCCTGCCTGGAATGGCTTCAGAGTGAATCCTCGCACACTCTCTCCAAGACTTACTGCTTTGCCCCCTCAAGCTATGTCAATGGCACTTACCACGTTCTTATGATTATTTATATTTCACATGTTATACAGATATATGTGTTATATATATGTGTGCGTTATATATGTTATATAGGTCAATGCTTTGACATTCATCCATTATGACTTTCATCCATACTCTGGTTCCTAACCAGACAAAAAGTGGAAAGTGGAAATGCTGTATAACTAGCATTTTGAGGCTGGACTATCAGGAATGTTGGATACCTGGATGCTAAATTACTGTACTGGGAATTTTACTGTAACTAGATTTACTGCCTGGTTCCTCAGCCAAGTTGTTGTTTCATAATGGCAGATCATTCCATCCATACCACACAGATTATTATCAGCTCCTCTAAATTGATGTTTAGTTAACTGTTATAGTGACTCACTCATCTGATGCAGTAATAACACAGCTGTTTGCTGTTATGGAACCTGGATAGTTATGCTGAATTATGTTCTTGGTTTAATACCATGCTGATGAGTTACAGCAATATAATAAATGCTTGACTGAGGCAAGCTTCGATTTCCTGAAGACACAGATACGTCATAATGTCACTAGTCTTTGCATAAATTTCAAACCATTTGCTATCCCAGAAGTTATTTCTAAAGACCCCAGAAGCACAGCAATGGTATAGGCAGTCCATCTCCAGATGCACACAGCCTGGTCCTTTTGCTACTATGTCAAAATTGGAGGTTTGCAAGATTAAAGAGTAAGCAATTTTAAGGGAGGGACACTCTTAAAACCCAAACTAAACATTCACTGCATGAAAAAATGTGCAGCAGGCATTGCCTAGTGGTTAAGTGCACAGCTGCTAAAGATGCTAAGCAGGAAAGGACCCGGACAGCTCCTAGATGGGAGACTGCAAGCTGTAATGAGTCATCAGAGCCAGAAGGTGCTGCTCTTTTCAGCTTGGCTGGCCTGAAAACTCCAGTGGAAGCATGGAAGGCATTTTCCTGATACCAGACGTGCTGACCACAACGTGAAGGATTCCCGGGGAGAGAAGAGTTTTACGAGTTGCCTGAAGAACAATTATCTGCTTCACAGGTTGCTGTGAAGACGGTGGCACCACATGGACATGCAGCAGCAGAGATCAGTTGAGTCTGTATCCTGTTAGTGCATCCCAAATTTCATTATACAGTGGTACCTCGCTTAACAAGCACCTCGCTTAACAAGCAAAAATTTTCAAGAAATCTTGCTTCATATAACAAGTTCCGCTTCACTTAACAAGCAAGCGTGCTATGGGCATGCGTGCTATGCGGCCCTGATGCTCCGTATGGAGGCTCTTTAAAAGGGCTGCCTGCCAGTGCTGCTGCCTCTAACTGGCCTGAGGCAGAGGCAGCTGCTCCTAACTGCCCCCAAGTGCCCCCACCGACCACCTTGAACCTCCAGCAGCAGCCCAGGTAAGCCTCCCAGGAAAGTGTCTTTGATTGCAGCCTCCTTACCATGTCTACTCAGAAGTAAGCCCCATTGTGTTAAATGGGGCTTGCTCCCAGGAAAATGTCTTAGGATTGCAGCCTAAGTAGACTTCATAGGATCATGCACATTGAATGCATGTTTTGAATTCAATTCCAGTGTTTTGTCATCATTTTTACATCCAGTTAATATTTTTATATGAATATTTTGGGGGTTGTGGAACCAATTGTCTGAGTTTCCATTATTTCCTATGGAAAAATCTGCTTTACTTAAAGAGCGTTTCACTTAAAGAGCGTGCCTCCGAAACGAATTAAGCTCTTTATGTGAGGCACCACTGTATATATATGTACAATGACAATAAACTTTCTTTAAATTCTATCCCTTTGAAAGGGCACTGAACACTGGGGAAATCTTTCCAGATTTCCAGTTTATGGCAGCTGCCATAATCACCAGGACTGCACAACAGGATGGTCACCAGCCACTGAGCCAGAAACATGGGGGGGGGGGGGGAATCCCTTTCTGTAACAAAGGACATATTTTTCTCCCTGTTAGTTATACCATTAAGCAATTTTGCAGAAAGCAAGGACACAGGATAATGTAGCCACAAGAATGCACCACATACCTTTCTTTTTCATCATTTCTGCTGGTCCTTGCTCAAAGATAGAGTGAGACTGGATGACCTCTGGTCTCCCTCTGCCTCGGCCATCTCTCTGCCATTCCCGATCACGTTCCTTTCTCTCCTTCTTGACCGGAACATCCTCTTTTGGCCTAAGGTAAAGGAGATAATAAAGTGAACCATACTGAGGTCAAGGTTACCGAGCTTTCCTATTTAAAGTGTACTTGAATACTCCCAGAAGATTGCCAAACACTTTTCCACCAGCTGCTTAAGAGCTTTACATGATTATTTCCAGGTAAAAGAGCCAGTTCAATCATGCAGGAATTGTATGTTGCGCGTCCTTTCAAGATTGTATTTCCTCAGGCAACATGAGATGGGGTTGCATATTTCTTGGAGTGGGGGGAATTTATGCACAAGGAAATTAGCATATCAGGGAGATATCTGTACTAAAGCCTTTACTATATATGCCCAGAACGTTAAGAGGTTCCCTCCCACCTACACATACACATATGGCTCATAGGCATAGGTTAGGCCACCCTAACCTCTCCCCACTATCAGATATGCAGCCTATGTATTCACACAATTACACTCCATACGTACAGGATGAACATATCACTTACTCTTCTTTGACCTTCCTGCTAATGATGTTTGGGGCAAAGGTTTTCTGTAACAAAAACAAAACAAGTGCATTAAATGAGAGAATTACTAACCTGAAAGTATCTGAGGTTCATTTTCTGATATTATGTTTATGATATTTCACACAGACTACTGTAGTGCCAAAGACACTGACACTGGTCAAGGCACTTGGGATTTTTAGTTGGGATATGAAGTGAGAAACAACACCAGATTCTAGTGTTCATAATTGTAAATTTTTTTGGCAAGGCAAAGAATGCATCTTTTGCCAGATTTAGGTGGTCACAGCTATTGCTGTGGGACTCTGGGCACAAGCCTAACCAACTTTCCAGCACCAGCATACCTGCGCCAGTGATGTACGTATTGCATCCTGCACCTTGTGCGGGGAGGGGGGGAATCATAGAGACCTCGTAAGGCAATGTTTATTTCCTTACCTCATACTTGCAGTGCCTTTATGCCAGTGCTGGAAAGTTGGTTAGGACTGTGACCCTTAAGGTGCAACCCTAACCAATTTAGGCCAATTTAATTCACCTGGCATAAACTTCCTGTGGTGGTGTGGGGAGGCTGACACATGCTCTGCCCTTTTCCTGGGGGGTGAGGGGGTGGATGGATTGTGTCGGCAAAAGTATTGACTGAGTGGTCTCTAAATCTAAGTCACGGGGATGAGAAGGAAGAATAGACCAACATGGAACCTGAACTGGCAAATGAATATTCTGCAGAAATCTTTGGGATTCCCTGCACGTGCGCTACCTAAAAGTAATTATGGTACAGGATTTCAGGAGGAACTAACTAGAGCTGTTCAACCAGTGGAGTAACTTCACAGAACAGAAGTCAATACTTGCCCCAATGTCCTGGTGACCACAGCTCCATTTGGCCTAAGCTTGCTGGAAGTGGAGGCGGCTGAAGTGTCGCACTAACAGCCTGCAAGTGAGTAATTGTGGTGCCAATCTGAGTCTCACACAGAGTCCAGAATCTGCAGATTTCTGTATCCACAGGGGGTTCTGGAACAGAACACCCAAAAAATACAGAGGGTCCATTCATACAGACAAGAATGGCCCAATAATGAGATGTTCAATAATAAGAAACTCAAGTTCTCTGTTGAGCCAGAAACTTATTAAACAGTAATCATTGTCTTCAAACTGAAACAAAGCAAATAAGCAATACATCAAGAATTGGAGCCCTTCCAGTTGGTTTCTGATCATGCACAATGATTTATGGTCCTAAACACTGTATAAATTTAAATATCCAGGTTCCTGTTGATTTTCCCAGACAGACATTTAATTAAGTCCTGGCATTTAGAACAATGTTTAAATCAGGGCTTTCAGGTGCCTGGGATTCTTTTAACCTTGCCTGGCGCCTTCTTCTTACTTTATTGCAGCAAAACAGGTCTTCCTGGTGGGTTTGTCACTTGCCAGCCACAATATACAATACAGAAGGACCAAAACATAGAAGGATGAAAATTAACTTCCAGCCATTCCAGAATATGGAATTAGATGAATGTGTTACAAACAGGAATGGCAAAGCAAGGGGAAAACTCAAAGCAGAACTGGTTTGGCTGCATTGCAAGCTCTGAAGGTACACAGTACATCTAGTGCAACATTTAAGACACCTAATTCAGTTTACTGTATATGAAAGCCATTAATGAGTGCAATACCTTACAAGTGATTACCACACCAACAAGCTGTCCAAACTGTCTATAGCTGGGTTGTAATTAGCTTTTGATTAATTCTAATTTTTCTAATCAATTTGATTAATTTAATATCAATTCTGACACAATTCTGGTGCGGCAGTGTATAAGATGTGGCTGGGTGTGCACTTTATTGCTCTGTTAATCCACCTGCCAACAAAACAGAGTATTTGGACAGTCCATGCTTCATGCTCAGTTAATACTGGGAGCTATTTAGTCCTGTTGAATCTCAACTGTGAATTAAATGTGCACCCTGAACACTCGCAATATACCCTTGCAGCTATTGTGGTGGAAGGATAAACCATCCTTCAGAAAGAATGAACAGTCACAGATTCTCTGCTATGTAGTTTGAAAGCTATCTGATTAGACAACAAAATAAAAGCATGTAACATTATTTTCTGCACTTCTCATTTTTGTAAAAAAAAAAAACACAACCCAATCTGCAAAACAAAATAGCCACCAAAAGCTACACTTCTACATATAAAGCAATGGTCTACCAGTCTCTGATGTTATCTAATATTAAATATTGAGAAAATAACCCCCTCTTCCACAGAGTGAACCATGCATCACCTACATTCCAATTCCAGTTTCTGACTATCTGTATGGATGTCAGTAAGTAGGAGTTTGAAAAGGAAGTAATTAAATTTTAGAAGTGAAGCAGATGAAAAATTATTATACTAGATGAGGCAAGATATCAATAAAATCTATGGCTTGCTAAAGCTCACAAAGAAAATCAGCGCCATCAGTTATTATCAAGAGTTCCAACTGCTAATCATTGGCTCCTGATCTCCATAATCAACATGCAATCACTTCCAGACCAGAAAAGAAAATCTGTTACCTCAAGGGTTCCCAAAGTTCCCCATGAATGCACTTTAAAATACCAGGGAGCCCTGCTACTAGAAGGCTTCTGTGGGTCATTCGAGGCCCATGGAGGCCAGAAGGTCACCAGCCAGCACAATCTAGAAGAAGCCCTCCAGGAGCTCCATCCCAGGAGAACAAAAAATACTTCTTACCAGCTGCAATCCTACACAAGCTTTCCTGAGGACGTAATGGGACTGACTTCCAAGTATACATACACAGAATGTCTTTGTATACATACACAGAATACTCAGTGTCTTTAATAAAATTTAGGCACAGTACTTACCTTTTTCACTCCTCCAAGGGTGAGGTCTCGAGAACGAATAGAAGGCAGACGGCCAGGGTTGATTGTAGCAGTGGGTCTCCTCCCTATTAGCCCACGTGGACTATTGAATGTGGTCCGGGCACCACTGGGGTTCCCAGGATCGGTGCTTGAACTTCCCTCTGACATCTTCTTTTAGCTGAAGAAAAAAAAAAACCAAAAAAGAAGGATGACCAAATACCAAGTGGGGATTTTGAGTACTGGCTATTTTGCTGGTGAAGACTTGAGCTGCTCTGCATCAGGCCTTCTGGTTGGACACATGAATTCAGGATCTGGAAAAGCAGAGCTTGTCAGGTTCCTTTGATGCTCATGATGTACAGTTTATAAAACAGACAGGATGAGTGGGATCTTGGCTTCTAGATGAGAAGATTCATTAAAGATTTTGGCTTTGGAGAGGTTGTTCTGGCCAAGTTCTCCACCCGTCAATGGTCCCACCACCAATCCACCTAATTTTCCCAAAAGCACCACTTGCCTCATCTCTTTTCCTATCAAGAGTCAGTGCATGGAACTGCTGTGCCACCCTCTGCCCTCTCACCTTCCAGGTTCAAGGTGGTCTGTGGGGGCACTTGGGGGCAGTTAGGAGCAGCTGTCTCTGGCACCTCCAGGTAACTGCCCCCAAGTTAGGGGCAGCAGCACTGGCCGGCAGTCCTTTTAAACAGCGTCCATGTGGAGCATCAGGGCTGCATAGCACACATGCCCACGGCAGAAGTGAAGCGGAACTTGTTATGTGAAGCAAGATTTCTTGAAAATTTTTGCTTGTTATGTGAAACGCTTGTTAAACAAGGGGCTTGTTAAGCGAGGTACCAATGTATTTGACCCATCCAACTTTTTAAATGGACATATCCCAGGAAAATGCATTTAGAATCACAGCTTTTTGTTAACGGCTTTGTGATTTTGTTGTTGAAAAGCAGTATACAAATACAGTGGTACCTCTCATAACAAGTGTCTCACATAACAAGCGTTTCACATAACAAATATAAATTTCCAAGAAATCTTGCTTCACATAACAAGTTCCGCTTCACTTAACAAGCAAAAGGCTATGGGCATGTGTGCTATGCAGCCCTGACACTCCTCGCAGAAGCTGTTTAAAAGGGCTGCCGGCCAGCGCTGCTGCCTCTAACTGCCCCCAACTTGGGGGGCAGTTGCCTGGGGGTGCCAGAGGCAGCTGCCCCTAACTGCTCCCAAGTACCCCCACCGACCACCTTGAACCTCCAGCAGCAGCCCAGGTAAGCCTCCCAGGAAAGTGTCTTTGATTGCAGCCTCCTAACCATGTCTACCCAGAAGTAAGCCCCATTGTGTTAAATGGGGCTTGCTCCCAGGAAAGTGTCTTTAGGATTGCAGCCTAAATAGACTTCATAGGATCATGCACATTGAATGCAAGTTTTGAATTCAATTTCAGTGTTTTGTACCATTTTTACATCCAGTTAATATTTTTATATGAATATTTTTGGGGTTGTGGAACCAATCGTCTTGAGTTTCCATTATTTCCTATGGAAAAATCTGCTTCACTTAAAGAGCGTCTAACTTAAAGAGCATGCCTCCGGAATGAATTAAGCTCTTTAAGTGAGGCACCACTGTACTGTTATTGTCAACATCATAAAAGTCCTCTCACATACTACAAAAGAAATTTCTATATAGGAGATTTTTTTAAAACGGCTTCCATGAGACACAGGAAAATAAGCTGCAGTTTGTAATGCAGTTGGTAGGAGGCTGGTGATGGGGAAGCCTCTCTCTCTCCCATCACTGAAGCCATCAGGGTCAGGCAGCAAATTTAGCCTTCCTCCTAATAGTATCCCCAATTTAACCCCATATAATATTCCACTGTAAGGAAATGGTTGCCATTCATTTCTACTATTGGGAAAAGTGAACTACCAGCCTAGAGACACAGTTGTGATGAATGAAACTCAATCCTACTTCAAACCCCACCTCAATCATCCCTAACCTCCATTTCAACCCTTCTTTAACTCCTCATTTCAACCCCCCTACTTCAGCTATTCTTGATCCCCATTTGAACCCTATTTCAGCTGCCCTTGATCCCCATTTCAAACATTCTTCAACACCCCATTTCAACTCCACATCAACTACCTGTGAACCCCATTTCAACCCTACTTCAGCCATCCTTGACCTTGATTTCAACAATTTTTCAACCCCCCATTTTAACCCCCATTTCAACCACCCTTGACACCCCACCTGAACCCGTTTTCTACCCCTCATTTCAACCCCCCTTCATTTCCTGCTACAGGCAGGGAGTTGGACTAGATGACCTACTAGTTCCCTTCCAACTCTAAGATTCTATGAAGTACTAATCTTCTATGAATACACAGATGATTGCCCTATTTCAACCTCCCATATTTTAACTTCTCCCTGACCCCCTATTTCAACCTCGCATGACCCTCTAGTTCAACCACCCTTGACCCCCTATTTCAACCTCCCCCTTGAACCCCCATTTGAACTACCCTTCTCTCTCTATTTCAACCTCTGCCCTTCAATCCCCATTTCAACCTCCCCTCCTCCAATCCCCATTTCAACCACCTCTAGCCCCCTATTTCAACCTCCCACCTTCAAACCCCCTGTTTCAACCTCCCCTTCAATCCCCCACTTCAACCACCCTTGATCCCTATTTCTTCCTTCCCTTCAACCCCCATTTCAACTACCCTTGTCTCCCTATTTCAACCTCCCCCTTCAACCCTCCCATTTCAACCACCCCTAACACTCTATTTCAACCCCCTCCCATTTCAACCACCCTTGTCTCCCTATTTCAACCTCCCCCTTCAACCCCCCCATTTCAACCACCCCTAACCCTCTATTTCAACCCCCTCCCATTTCAACCACCCTTGTCTCCCTATTTCAACCCCCTCCCATTTCAACCACCCTTGTCTCCCTATTTCAACCTCCCCCTTCAACGCCCCATTTCAACCACCCTTACCCTCTATTTCAACCCCCTCCCGTTTCAACCACCCTTGTCTCCCTATTTCAACCACCCTCTTCAACCCTCCTTTCTTCTGGGGGAGTTTCCTACAGAGGCCAGGCCTGGTGGGGGAGGGAGAGGCTCAAAGAGGGTCTGGAGAAAGTGCCCCCAGGCAGGGACTGAGCCATGCTCCCCTCACATGGGGCTGCCAAGTCAAGGAAGAACAGAGGGGGCGCCCACCTGACACCCCCCACACACCCAGCCTGTAGGCGAGGAGACCCCCCCCCCCATGCGCCTACCCACCCGCCAGATCCACTTCAGGACTCAACAACACTCACGCAACAAGCCAGTCTTACCTCCAGCCTGGTACACGCGTCGCCTTTAACGCGCATGCGCGCGCCATCTTGGAAACTGGCATGCCCTATGCACCCCTTTTATAGAGCAGATGGACACTAAAGCCGCCATTTTTGAAGCGGGCAACTGCGTTCACTTCACGCTACGTGCGTCGTTTAATCGGGCGTGACGTCGATGCGGCCATTTTGTTTAAGGGTAGTTTTGGTCCTCCAGAGGGAGGATGGAACTTGCCCAAGCTGTGACTGATGATGATGATTTTTTAAATCCATTTTATTGATATTTATTTTAATTCTAGTTTTAACTGTTAATTTTTATTTTAATTTAATTTTTAATTTTTATTTTTTTAAAAATAATAAAATAATAGTCAATAAAATAAAACATGTTATTTTTATTTTTATTAAAAGTTTATTTTTGTTTTTTAATAAAAGGTTTATTTTAAAATAAAGTTATCTTCAATAAAATAAAATTTCATTTTTATCTACAGAAAATGTTTGTTTTGATTTCAAAATAACATTAATAAAGTTATTTTCAAGAAAATAAAATAATCTCATTTTAATATTTAGAATATTAAATATTTTAATATTTAAAATATTTTAAAGACAGCATAATCCTATGCATGTCTACTCAAATGTAAGCCCCATTGTGTTCAATGGGTCTACTCCCAGAAAAGTGTCTTTAGGATTGCAGCCAAAATATAATATTTAATATTTCGTTTTAATAAAATATTCACCTTCAAAAATGTTTGTTTTGACTTCAAAATAAAACTAATAAGATTATCCTCAATAAAATAAAATATGGCATTTTTTTTAAAAAAGAAAACATTTTTTGGAGCACAATCCTAACCATGTCTACTCAAAAGTAAGCTCCATTGTATTCATTGGGTTTTTTACTCCCTGGAAAGTGTCTTTAAGATTGCAGGCTTGATTTCAAAGTAAAATTAATAAAATTATCCTCAGTAAAATAAAATATGGCATTTTTTAAGAAAACATTTTTGGGGCACAATCCTATCCATGTCTACTCTAAAGTAAGCCCCATTGTGTCTGATGCAGTCTGTACCCCCCTAGTGACATCCTTGTACAAGGGGATTACATTGAGGCTCATATGTCTGACATGATCCAGAATCTGTTGCAAGATGCAGACATTTCTTGAAAGTATAGAGCAGTGATTTTCAACCACTATCCTGTGCCACACTTGTTTGCTGTGCATGGTCAACAGGTGTGCTGTGGGACTTCAGGGAAGGTCATTGGGGGGATCTGAGCCCCTACCAGCAGCATAGTGTGCCTTGTCAATGGTCAAAAAAATGATGGTGTGCCTTAACAATTTTAATGCCTTGTTGGCTGAAAAAGGTTGAAAATCTCTGGTCTAATTTGCTCAATGTTCGTAACATACAAGGAACCCTCACAGCCGGGAGGGCTGCCCCAGTGATGGGATTCAAAGAAATTAACAACTGGTTCTATTCCCATCTGGCAGCTACTTTTAAATGGCTATTTTAAAACTATGTCCTATCTCTCAAACCTGCTGAAGCCCCAAATCTGCTTATTTGTGCCTACCAGTGGTGGGATTCAAATAAATTAGCAACAGGATCTATGTCCTAATAACCTAAATTAACAACAGGTTCTCTGTCCCATTAGTAACCAGTTCTCAGAATCAGGCACTCATTAGCAAAGGGTTCTATAGAACATGTGAGAACCCCCCCCCCAGCCCACCACTGGTACCTACCCTACAATTCAGAGTAACAACAGGAAGACATAAGAGGCACTTAGGGCTCAATCCAAAGTAACTACGGGGAGTCCTTGCTTTGACATAAGAACAATTTTCTCTGGATTGCAATATGAATTTCCCATAGGTTTTCAGTAGGTGGTACAGTAACTATGGGTGCATGTAATGTCTCTTGCGTGCTCCCGTACTTACTCTGGATTGTAGGGAATGTCTCTTACATGCTCACATAGTTATTCTGGATTGTAGATTATATAGCATGATACAACATGCATTGCAGTAACGTGTTCCAGTGATTTCTTTGTACTGGCACCACAAATGCATGTCCTCTCCTCTATAGCTATGCCATTGAATCTTCCCAACAGGATATTGGAAGATACTGTATTGCATCTAGCCTGCAATTGCATCTATTGCAAAAAGTCTTCTGTCCTGTGGGTTCACAAAAAATAAAAATAGTCAGGGCACCCATCATATGTAATCAGCAAATTAAAATGAAGAGGGGAGCATATCTTAGAGGAAGCACTAAAAAGGGAATGCTTTTCTGTATCAAGTAGCCTTGTTTTAAGAGTGTTATTAACCTGATTTAAGGGAAGCAGGCCTAACCATTCCAAGGACAGACCTATAGAACTGATTTTCTTACAAAATAAGGTAAAACCGGGAGACTGGAATTGGTTTGAAAGCAAGGTTGTGGTGAGGGTATTGAAATTAGAAAGATAACAAACCCTCATCCAGAATTTAAGGAATAATAGCCATGCAGATGTTTCAAGTCTGCAAAGACCAACTTCAAGGCATAGAGTCGCGTAGGAGACGCAGTAAGGAAGACCAGGTATCTTATATAGAAATTGGGATTGTACCTGCTCAGTGGTGATATTGAATGCTGACATCCAAATGGGGATGCCGTAACACAACTGAGAAATGGTCTCAGGCTGCAATTCTAAAGACTCTTTCCTGGGAGTAAGACCCATTGAACAAAATGGGGCTTACTTTTGAGTAGGCATGGTTAGGACTGTGCTCTTAGCCTGAAAAATCTGCAGTGCTGCAGGGTTATAAGAGTTACCCCATGAATAGAAGAAGTGGGAACCTAAACATAGTACAGTGATTTTCAACCTGTGTGCCATGAGTGGTCCAAAGACATGTTGTGGAAGTTTGGCAAATTTATTTAACTAGCAAAATGTACCCACATTGTAGGAGTAAAATACACCATTCCCCCATTGCACCCTTTTTCACCCCCTTCCACTTGGAAGTTCCTAAACCGGTTCTTAGTGGATGCCTCCATCACAGAAGGAACACCTTCCCCAAATTTCACGCTTCTAGGCCTAGCGGTTTTGGCTGGGTGTTGATGAGTGAGTGAGTGGGTGAGTCAGTCAGTCAGTCAGTCAGTCAGTCAGTGACTTTTCAGTTTATATATATATATAAGATTAATAGGGTTAGTGGAATTGAAATCTCTACCAGCAACATGGTGTGCCTTGTCAATTGTTCAGATATTGATGATGTGCCATGAGAATTTTAGCACCAGATTGGTATGACCTGAGACAAAAAAGGTCAAAAATCACTGACATTGTAGGTAGTTATTGAAGTCATTGCTGGTGCCTACATATTGTTGCATACATTTTGTTTCATAGGGATGAATGTTCAGGCCAGCTGAGATGAGCAAAACAAACGTGGAATTACTCAAATGATGATTCATCCCAATAACCATTCGAAACTGTGAATCTCTTCTTATTTGCTTCTTCTACCTGGAAAAACACACCATGCTGCCACCTTATCTCTGTATTGTTCAAAGGCTTTTGGATGTTCCACACCCCGACCCTGCAGGGTTCCAGATGTCTCATAAATATGGGTTTGGAACCACACAAGGCGGCCGCTTGGGGGAATGTGGCAGGCACAGAACAGGTTAAGTCACCTCCATCCTGCACTTTTCCACTTCAGATCACTCCCTCCAGGAGCCATTTTCCTACAGAAGCAGATGTCACATTTTTATTAAATACTTTTATTACATATGTGTATATTATGTCATTATTCTCTTTCCCCCCACCCCACCCAGATGATCTGGATATTGTCTCAAACAAACTTGTGAGTGAGCTACTGTTTCCCAAATTGCAGCAAAATCCACACTTTTTCATATTCCAAATATGCTCGGAAAATTTCTGCAGCTGGAGATCCATTATACGTGGATTTTTTTGTACACAAAATTTTGTACACAAATTTGGTACTCGAAGGCCACAGCAAACCACAGTTTTAAAAACAGCTTTTCTGCTGTTGTAGAGAGACTGTCAAGCAATCATTCAGCTGAGTCAGGCAAAGGCAGGGAGTCCTTGCTAAATGCTTCTCTACAACAGTAAGAAAAGCTGTTTTTTTTAATAATTATAAAGGGACACACCTTTTATTTTTTAAAATTGCTTTTATTTAACACATTTTTGGTATCATCAGGGAGTTCCAGATATTGAGACACATTCTTTAAGGAGCAATTGAGGAGAAAGAAACCTAGAAGTGATGTTTACATCTATTTTTTCACGTTTTTATCTACGGATTTATATTTTATTCACAGGAAGCTCTAGAATGGAGGCGTACACCAGCATAAGGCTGCAATCGTAACCACTCTTTCCTGGGAGAAAATACTATTGAACTCAATGGGACATAGGGCACAATCCAGAGTAACTATGGGGAGAACTTGGCTCCGATGTAAGAACAACTTATACTGGATTCCAATATGAAGTTCCCATAGGTTTTCACTAGGTGGTGCATTAACTATGGGTGCATGTAAAGTCTCTTACGTGCTCCTGTAGTTACTCTGGATTTGGGGGTTACTCTGGAGTAGACATGTTAGGATTGCATTGTATGCTTAGGATTGCACAAAAACAAACTTTACTGTCTGCAAACCTCTTTCCTGCTTCTACGCTTGAGTAATAGGCTTACTCGGACCAGCTCAGTATGCTTGAGCTCAATACACTTACATGAGTCACAAAGAAATGAGCAAGCTTCTGAGTTCACCAGGTCTCTTCCTCACACTGAAGGTGCAGCAGAAGTGCAAGGATGTTCAGCAATTGGAAAAGGATGTGGTGGGCAAAAAGGTCAAAACCCTCTGGCACTTTCAGATGAGCTCTTTGCGCACTCTCAGATGTGCTGTCATAGTCATAGTCCTCCACTTGTTGTAACCACCCTAACTGTTCCGTCAATGCTGCAGTAAATATAGTGTATTTTGGCAACACAATAAGATGAAGTCTTTCATTCTGGGCATGTGCCTATTAAAAAAAGACAGTGAGCAGCACTTACAGCCATCACACCTGCAGCCCTGGAGCAGCTCTCCTCAGGTAAAGGTCAGATTTTCACTTTTTATGAAATGAGGACCTTTAAGGATGGGGAGAAAACAGGAGGACAATGGATGGATGGTGACATGGTGTACAGGAAGATTGTATGTCCTCTTTTTCCAGGACCTGTCCTCTTTTTTAGCCCTGTGTCCTGGAAAAAAATCTTCATTCTCCTTTTCATTGTGAATGGGCATCATGTAGCCTCTCTCCCTCTCTCTCAAATCAAGGACTCACTCACTCATCAACACCTAGCCCCAACCCTAACCCATGTACCTAGAAGTGAGAAATGGGAGGAGGTAGTGGTGGGCTCCAGCAGGTTCGCACCTACTCTATAGAACTGGTTGTTAACGAGAGATAGGACATATAAAGTGTAAAAATAGCCATGTAAAAGTGGTTGCCAGATGGGCAGAGAACCGGTTGTTAATTTCTTTGAATCCCATCACTGGGAGAAGAGTATTCTTCTGTGATGTAAGGACCTTCTAAAAACTGATTTGGTGCCCAGTGATGCCAGGTGGCACCTAGTATTGCTTGCTGGTTCCTGCTGCCCAGCAGGAATGCCCAGTGCTCAGTAGGGATTCCTGGTGGTACCTGCAGCCCACTGACACCCAGTAGTGCCCAGTGGCACCTTGTGCCCAGTAGGGATGAGTGGAGCCCGGTGTCTGGTGCCCAGGGCCGCCAAGAGATATTTTTTAAGGTGGTACAAAACCCATTTGGGGCCCCTAAGCCTTGCAAAATTATTTTGAAATTGTATATATGTATGCATGTGTATATATGTATGTATATGTGTGTGTTCACACATACTGTATTAATTTGTTAGTAACAAACACTCAAAGGCTCCTTCAGTCATGGGCCCCTCTGTAGGTCTTGGGCCCCGGAACAATGTACCTGCTGGACCCCCCTCTCATAGGCCCTGCTGGTGCCTTGTGCATGGTGTCTGGTAACCAGTAGGGGTGCCTGGTGGTGCCCGCTGCCCACTGTGCAGAGATGCCCGGTGTCAAATGGTGCATAGTAGCAGTGCCCAGTGCCCACTGGTGTCTGCTAACTACTGGTGTCTGCTCCCCAGTGGTGCCTGCTGCCAGATGGTGCCTGGTGGTGCCAGGTAGAGTTGCCTGGTGCTGCCCACTGGTTCTGCCTACCCACTAGTTCCTGGTGCCTACTGGTGCCCGATGTTGCCTGGCAGGGATGCCTGTTGCCCAGTAGTGATACCTGCCAGTGCCTGCTGCTGCCTACACTGCCCCTTGGTATCATCCAGTGCCTGGTGACTGTAATTGTCAGTGGTGCCCACTGCCCGCTGGAGCCCACCGGCCGGTGTTAGTGATCAGTGCTGCTCACCAGCCATCCTTGGGGCCCACTAATATTCTTGAAATTTAACTCCTGCAATGACTGGTTAATTCAGCTAGTAATTAATAAAGTATATGTAATAAATTGTTTTAAATGTAATAGTGTTTAAATCAAATACATGAAAGCAATATAGACCCCCTTCTACATCAATCAGTCCAGAACCCCTCAGGAAGTGATGTCACGGCTGGAAGTGTGACATCACTGTGTTGCCAGAGCTCCTTCATGTCCACTCAGAATTAAGTCCCATTGTATTCAATGAGACTTTCTCCCAGGAAAATTGCCTGTGTGCCCCATTCCAAGTTGGTTGCACCCAGTGTCAGATTCCAAGATGGTGGCACCCAGCTTTTCATGATGTCTCGAAAGGCATCCCAACCCTCACTTTGAGAACCACTGGTCCAGGTTTTCCAGTGCCACAAGTCCAGGTCTACCAGCCTGTGTGGCATCAGCAATTTATACACAGTAATTCCGAAATCCTAAATCTCCCTAAAATCATTTAAATATAGAAAATCATTGCAGAAAATTAGCATCACTGCATTTAGGCTGGTGCAAATTTACTCCTTGTTATCCCTCTCATTGGTTACTAGCCCTCTATCTCTGCAGTGGCAGCCCAATCCTACTCATTACTCAGAAGTAAAGTATGGCAAGGTAGATACAGCAAGAAATGCAAACTAGGCATGCCTACTCAGAAGTAAATCCCATGCTAGTCAATGAGGTTTAATCCCAGAAAATTGTGGCTAGGATTTCAGCCATACAGCCCAACCAATGCATGCCTACTTAGAAGTAAGTCCTATTGTAGTCCTTGGTACTTCCTCGCAGGTAGGCGATTGCTGTCTGGCAGCC